>JAGTTD010000008.1:27327350-27927350 GCA_018398585.1 Simmondsia chinensis | reverse complement strand
ACCATATTTTGCTAAGAATTTAAGGTTGTATAATCTAGGACTTTTCAAATAGCATAAAAATAAGTATATCTTATACATCTATTAACTTTATTTGAAAAACAATACTGCATAACTTAGAATTATTTAAAGTATAATTATCCAGCTGTGCATCACAGGAGAAATCACTAGCAACACTTTGGCCTTATTTGGTTGCCAAGAAGTTAATGTAAGAAATCTATCTAATCTATTATTGTAATGTCACCATTTCCCCTAAAAGCCTACATCCTCCTCGAAGAGAGCAATTTGAAAGCATGTTCTTTAGATCTCCTTCCAGAGTGCAACGGAAATAGCAATAATTCAGAGGACTATAAGTACCACAATAAATGGATCATTAATACAAGAATATGAAAAGTTTTCAAAGCAATTGTAATAAAAGATTAGGGAATTTGTATAAGCCTAAAATCAAGCAGCAAATTTAAGATACCAATAGTTATAAGCTGAGGAACAAATATATACTAGGGTAAATACAGTCCTAAACTGATTTCAAATTTAGGAAATGATATGTAACTGAAATTTTATGATGGAAAGACCCAACAACCCATCGCTCAATGCCATATACCCACATTGGAGTTGAACAACCACCACGCAAAAAAATCTTATCCCACCTTCGATCAGCCCCAAAAGCGCTAACAATGAAGGAGACACTGCAAATTCCAAGCACAAGAAAGAGACAATCCACGCAATAAAATCAACATCTTTTTAGAAGGTAAGAAGCATATCTATTTCATGCATTTTCTTAAATTTTAAACATTCATGGGAACTAACACTCACAGTGAACCACGCCAACCTGGCCGCATGGAGGGTGATGCATCCGGATTGTGGACGACCAGGTTAGCAGTGGTTAGCTGGGGTCAAAAATGGGTTGATGGAAAAAGAATCCACAATAATAAACAAAATCAACCACATTCCCAATTAGTTTCTTAACAAATTTACGAAAAGGATCTTACATGTAAACTTTGACGATGAAAGTGGAGAATCACCATGAACAAAATGACATTGACAATTATTTGGGACATAAGGAGCACTTGAACGAAAAGTATTGCCAAACAATTCAAGTGAAAGAAAGCATAATTACAGCAATGAAAGAAAGAAAGATTAAAGCATTAAAAATGAAAACGGCAACAAAGAAATGTAATTAAAAGGGCCTGACATAATTACCTCAACCTACGCAGCTCAAATTTGACAAGGAATACGAAGTTTATTTTTCTAAATTATTCAAATCCACATCAAAATTTGAGTTCACATCAACCACCCAAATCACAACTCATACCCAACTTCTACGCAGCTCAAAAAAACGTGGAAAGAAGACGGTAGGGCCACAATCCGAGCAATTCTCATAAAGCAACACATTGGTAAGAGGTTTGAGTTTTACCCTTTTTTCCCTTTTTTTTTTTTGAAAATTAAGAGGCTTGATAATATATTAGTCCATCAATATTTTAGGTTGAAAAATTAAATAATAATGTAAACTTCGTATAAATATAATGCGCCTATTAGAGGTACATCGGAGGAATTAGGAAGAATTGAGAGAGAATTTGAGTTTTACCCTTTTTCCCCCTTTTTTGGATCAAGAGGCTTGATAATATATTAATCCTTCAATATTTTAAGATAAAATAAATTAAATAATAATGTAAACTCCATATAAATTGCCAAGGAGTTCAAATTGTTGGGTAGTATAATTATCGTCACCACTAAGTATACTATCACTATTTGAAAATGAAAGTTACATACTGGTGATGAATGATTGCGTATAGTGTATTGTACATTTAGACAATTTTAACTAGGCTCAATAGTTTCTTTTATCATTATCAGTGTTGCCAATATTATGTATGTTTTTGGTAAGAGGTTTGAGTTTTGCCTTTTCTTTTCCTTGTTTTTTTGAATCAAGAGGCTTGGTAATATATAAGTCCTTCAATATTTTAGGATAAAAAATTAAATAATAATGTAAACTTCGTATAAATCTAATGCACAATTAGAGGTACATCGGAGGAATTTGGAAGAATTGAGAGAGAATTAGGGTTAGAGAAGAGAATTATAGAAAGAGATAGAATCGCTCGGCTCAAATTGAATGGAGAGAGAATTTGCCTTTACTTTTTTTTTGGTTATGTTTAATTCATGTACACAAAATAATTTCTGCCATAATAAAATAGAGCAACAACATGCCTTTAAGCAATGCCATAAAAATACAAGTGTTATAAGGAGTAACCCGGACAGCGCACGGGATAAACTTATTTAGAATTACTAGCAACATACCCAGTGCCCTAAGGGTTCCCGCCTAAGCAGGGTCTCTGGGGGCGGATGTACGCAACCTCCTCCCTTTAGGATATGTTTCTGAGTGCCCCCAACATGAGGGCTCCCATCTAAGCAGGGTCTCCCGCCTAAGCAGGGTTTGGGGGGCAAATGTACGCAGCCTTATCCCTTCAGGGTATTACCCCTGAAGAGAGGCTGTTTTCGAGTGCCCCCAACTTGAGGGTGAGGACTTCCCAGGACGTCACCCATCCTGGTACTGCTCTCGCCTAAGCACCCTTAACTTCAAAATTCCAATAGAATCCGGTGACGGCGTGTTGGTACCCTCTTTGGTCCGGTTAGAATTAATAGAACGTAAGAAATTACTATCTTACTCTCGTATATACACTTATCAAAGAGAGCAAGTTACAGAAGAACCCTACACTAGGGTTTTACTCAAAGAAAAAAAGGGCGGGAATACGAAACCACACTGCATAGGGGGGAGAGAGGGAGAGAGAGAACTGATCGGAGATGCCAGGAGTTCGGCAACTCACTGTACTAGGAGAATTCAAGCCGTATGGCCTCATCGCTGAAGCTCTTGACGGAAAGCCCACCGACATTTTATCTGATAAGTACGATTACTTCCTCTTCCATCCTGAAGTGGCCACAGAGAAGGATGAATCTGCCACTTCTGGCTCGCCGGCATGCGATCATGAGCTCTTTATCAGGGGACACCGGTAATGTTTTTGGTTTTAATTTTATAATTTTTAAGAAGGGAGTCCAATGTGAATCACACTTGGGAGTTGTGAGTGTTAAAACTCCAATATATAAGCCTAGTGGGTTACTCTATATAACACTAATTGGTTTAGGATGGAACCCTACTTGGACTTATATGTGAACGTTGTATGTTTCAACTGCATGGGTTGTGCCTAAAAGGTTCCGTGAAATTTAACAGTAATTCCTTAACAAACTGTAGAATCGCAGCCTGGTTTTTTGTTTTGATTGAACTAATTGGAATAGAGTTAGCTTATCTACGTTTGTTCTGCGTATGCATTTTACCATTTCACGACCAAGTGCTTCAGTTTATTTATTATGTTGATCGCTTTATTTTTAAGTTTGTTATGGGGTAAGGTCTTTTGGCAATGTTGAAATCTCATAGTCGTATGCATGAATGAAAGCAATGTTCAAATCTTTGGAGGAGCTATTAAATCAAAATTTGTATATTCGAAGGTGGAAGTCTTTAGTTCATTTTAAGTGGGATTTAGCTGTTGAAACTTTAATATTTCCCTTAGCTCCTTTTTGGCGCATGGAATTGGAGCTTGTAATTGCGGCCAGGATTCCAATTCTACTGTTTGGTTCGCTTGCAGGAATTGGAATTATAATTTCACTGCCTAATTGCATGGAATTGAATTTTAATTGAAAATCATACATTCCAATTCTTTGAAGCGAGGGTAAGGAATTGCAATTCCATGTTAACTTTATTAACCTAGGATTCAAAAACGACCCCACTTCATTAAAACAACCCAAGATGACTAAAAAACGAAAGACTTAGACACAACCTAAATTTGAACATCGAAATCACTCAACTCGAATGATTTGGATCTAAAATGACTCAAATCAATTTAACTTAGTGTCCAAACTGACCATTCCGATGAACCTGAAACCTGATATGACTCAAATTTAAAAAAAATGAAACTTTTCAACTCGAATGTGACACAACAAAGCTGAGCTTAGAGTCGTGATGACCCAACCAAATTGTAATATGACCTAAACCCAAAATGACCCGATTAATCTCACCCTCAATTTGTATTGACTTGACCCGACATAATCTGAAATTTGAAACTACGCATCCTATTTGACCCGAAAACTAAGGTGACTCAAGCTCGAAATGACCAAAATCAACTCAAGCCTGGCCCATTCTAGCTTGAATCGTGAAAAGATGTAACCTAATTGACTGAAAATGATGACTTGAACAAAAAATGATCCGATGTGACTAAAATTGGACCCGATTTGACTCAAAACTCGAACTCAGAATAATTTGACCCGACAAAAATTCAACCCTAGCTAATTCAAAAACCAAACTGCTCCAACTTGATCCATCGAAATCTCGTGATGCCTTGAATCATTATGGAATTATATTCCGACCTTTAATTCCTTTGGTTAACCAAATCAAAATTGCAATTCCACAGTCCAATTCTAATTCCATGTGCCAAACAGAGCCTCATTAATTTGTGTTAAGATTAAGTTATCTAATTATTAGTTGTCCCCACTTGTTGGCGACAGTAAAGGGAATCCTTGCGTTTGAATAGTGTTAGGTGTAGAGTTGTAAAGTCATCATTATGCAGTCATGGTTCCATCAATGCAGTTTGTTGGCTTGGAAAGCAAGATAGCTTGATTTTGTTGAAGTATATGTTGATCGGAGAATTCATGGAGGAAATTGGGTTTAAACTTCCTATATAAATTTGGAGTTAGCATGATCTTTTAAGTGGTGTAGTATGCTTTAGAGTCCATTGGTTGTCCAACTTGGTAAATGGGAAATAATTTGAGATCACCTGCCAATATTTGTTTGGGCTGGCAATTTACATATGTGACACGTCAATGTTGTTTGATGTATTTTATAGACCTATATTTAATTGCTTGTGTAAATTATTTAATAAGAAAGGTGTACATGTGGTGCTCCCTAGAGTGCGTAATCGTATTGGGCCTTCACTATGTACTGGGTGTTCAGCATTCACAAGACTCAGTTTGGTTGATGCCACCTGTGAGTTGAATGCATGACTGTATGTTTTACCATGCAGAACCTTCCTTATCATCAAAATCTGCAAGGTTTATTCTATATCTTGGGTGGTGAACTACCGTCCAGGCTTGAGCAACTATGTATTCTGCCCTTTGATGGAGATATCATGAGAAAGAGAACAAATAACCAATAAATGATTGAGCAGCCCCGTGCCCAACCCTACCTCCCGTGCTTAGGTTTAGCAGCCCCATGCTAGAAAGGGAGACCAAAGTGTTTGATTTCAAAATATAACTCTTGAATTTAACAATGTGAGATAGCTAGAATAATACTACAAGCCAAGTATTTATAGGCTAAACAATACTTGGGCTCCAAGCAAAAACATAAAAATAAAATGAAAGTACATAACCTACTAGGACTTGGGCTCCAAGCATAACATAAAAATAAAAGTGATATAAAAGTTTCCTAATTATTTTTAAATCTTGTCCTAAAATAAATCTTTATTTCTTGTCCATTTGCATTAATTCTCCCCGGCTTGGAAGAACTCGCCACTGGAAAGTTGTATTGGTAAGCATCAAGTAACTCAGGAGCGAGTCGGCGCACATCATCCTCAACAAGCCATGAATTATCAGAAGCGAGGTGTCCTCTCCACTGGACCAAGTAACATTGATATCCTCCATCGGTAGTACTAACAATCTTATCCTCAAGAATAGCATCAATATCATCCACAACACGTTGTGATGTAGGTGGAAGCCTTGGCACTGAAACCGAAGAAGTTGCGAAACCACCTGAAACACTAACAGAAAAAGTAGGAGGCTCAAAGGTACCTCGATATGGTGTTAGATCCTCCACATTGAAAATAGGACTGATAGGCATGTGAGGGGGTAATTCAAGCAAATAAGCATTAGATCCGAGTTTACGAATAATTCGATAATTACCATTAGATCGGGCAAACAATTTCTTGCATGAGTGTTTAGGGTAACGTTCAGGTTTTATGCAAACCATGACATAACCACCCTCGTTAAATTCCAATTTCCTACGATGCACATCCGCAACAAGCTTATAGTTTTAATTACTTTGTGCAATTTTCTGCCTAATATCCTCATGCACATCACAAGCATGTTTGGCAAAACTTTTAGCAAATTTAGGTGGGGTGAAAATCAAGAGAAAGTGGAACAAGATCAATCGGGAGATGGGGAACCACAACATGAAAAATTTCAAAAGGACTCTTACTAGTCGATTGATTAACGGAATTGTTATGAGCAAACTCAGCAGTCGGTAGGATTAAGTCCCAAGTACTAGGCTTATCCCCAACAAGGCACCTAAGAAGGCTACCTAACCCCCTATTAACCACCTCAGTCTGGCCATCCATCTGAGGGTGGAAAGCAGATGTGAACTTCAAGTGAGTGCCAAAGAGTTTCCGAAGTGTCCTCCAAAAGTGACTCATAAACTTGACATCCCTATGAGACATAATAAAAGAATGAAACCCATGAAGTCTCACAATCTCCTTAAAGAAGATCCTAGCCACATGTGAAGCATCAACAATCTTCTTACAAGGAATGAAATGGACCATCTTAGAGCCTAAGACAAAGTCCATGCTAAGGTCTCTCCAAGGATTATGTGGGACAGGAAGAGGAGTATAGAGCCCTGTGTTCTGCTTCCTAGTCTTTCCAAGCTGGCGAGTATGACACTGAGACACAATATGGGCAACATCTAGTCTCAACGATGGCCAATAGATATGGTCCATGACCAAAATAGTTGTAGTATCACGACCTTGATGACCAGCAAGTCCCCCACCATGTAGTTCCCAAATAAGGAAATCTCTAAGGGAAGTTCGGGGAACACAAATAGGTAACCATCAATGATAATGTACTCATCAAACTCCTTGTGATCACCATTAAGAAGTTCCTCGTAAATAACGCCAAATTCAGGGTAAGACAAGTAAGACTCTTTCATTCTCTCAAAGCCAGTACCGAAGAAGTCCAATGATGAATGAGACTAACAACACGACTCAAAGCGTCAACAACCTTATTCTCTACCCCAGAACGATGCTTAAGGACAAAAGTGAAGTCTTGCAACAATTCTACCCACTTAGCATGTTTTTCCTTGATGTTCTTGTTGGTTTATCCATTTAAGTGCATCATGGTCAGTCCAAAGGACAAATTCCTAGGGAAAAAGATAGTATCTCCAATGCTGAAGAGACTGGACTACGGCATAGAATTCCTTCTCATAGGTACTGTAAGCACACTTTTGATCAGAGAGTTTCTCCCTAAAGAAAGCGACTGGATGTCCTTCTTGACTTAAGACACCCCCAATGCCTACCCCAGGCAACTTCAAAGGCCTTACTCAAATTAGGATGACGCAAAATAGGTGCTTGAGTCATTTTCTTCTTAATCAGTGCAAAAGCTTTCTTAGCCTGCCTAGACTACTTAAACTTACTTTTCTTGAGACAATCAGTTATAGGAGCGAAAATAGAGCTAAAGTTCTTGATAAAGCGCCTATAAAAGGAAACAAGTCCATGAAAACTCCTAACGTTAAACTTTTGCAAAGCAGATTTAGAAATAACATTCATGGAACTACCCCCATCTATTACTAGCTTACAGATCTTATCACCACATTTGACTTTCGTCTCAAAAATGCTAGTACGCTTCCAAGCATCATTTCTGATAGGGGAAGAAATGATATATCTCATGACATTTGGATAACTCTCACCACATTCCACTTCCTCACGTTCACTCTCTGACTCGGTGCTTCCCTCTAAAGGTTCAACTACCTCGGTGGTGTGATCATCCTCATCAACATTCTCTAGAGGCTCCTCACGTGTCACTGCAAGGTTACGTAGAGGACAACGGGCTATAGGATGACCATAATTTCCACAACCATGACATTTGATGGAGGAGTTAAAGGATTGAGAGTAAGAGGCTTTAAACTGAGAAGAGTTCCCCTTACTAGAGTTGGCTACTTGACTAGCCTGATTGTTTCCCTTATAAGAAGGCTGGGAGGAATGGTTGGGGTTGTTAAAAAGGAATGCTCTTGGAACTTCTAAACTCACCAACTTGGGAAATTAACCTATGAGAGTCGGACTCTCGGCAATATGAAGCCTCTTTATTTGAAGAAGACCCCCTTTGGTTGGTCTCAAAAATCAAAGCTGCTTGATAAGCATCCATCAAAGTTTTAGGGGATTGGGTGTTGACCTTTGTTTCAACCTAGGTCTAAGACCATTGATGAACTTGGTGACAGTTACCCATGGCTCTTCACTAATATCACATCTAAGTTTTAGCTCCTCAAACCTAGTGAAATAGTCATCCACTCTAGAAGACAATTGTTCTAGATTCAACCTTGTCCAACTGTTGCTTCTAATGGAAAGGTGGGAGAAATTTCTCCTTCAACTTGTGTTTCATCTCAACCCAAAAAGTGATGGGAGGCTTTCCTAGATGTTCTAGTCCTCTTTGACACTGAGCCAATACTTCTTGGCAGGGCCAACAAGTTTCGTCTTAGTGTAGCTGTCACAAACCCAAAGGTTGGTGACGAGCTCTGATACCACTTTGTCACGAACCTAGGCCCGCGACTCGGTTAGGATTTGAGATAGAAGGGAAATTAGATGAGAGTTAGAGGAAGAGAGTAGAAGTAGAGGGAGAATTAGAAGAGTTAGGGGAAAAGAAGTTAGAATTAGAAGGGAAGAGAAGAGAGAGAGAGGGAGAGACGGTTAGAGGGAGAGAGAGAGAGAGCAATTTGATAATTTTTCATTGATGATTCAAAATACACAAATCACATGAGCTTAAATAGACCAAGGGGGGAGGGGGACAACCGGCCACCTAGGCCTCCCTATAACAACACAAATTCAAATCCAAAATTTAAATTATCCTTTCCCTCCTTCTTCTTCCCTCCTAACCGGCTCCCTCCTCTTCCTAATTTCAAAATTTAAACTAATTTATACTTAACTAATTTTACAGTTTTATCTTACATATTCGATACAAAATAATAAAAGTAAAAAATGGGTTGTTCGGTACAAGGTCACGGTCAAGGATCGTGACAAACCCTTCCCCTTGAAAACATCCTTGTCCTCAAGGATGAGTGGTACGCGCAACCTCCGTCCTTCGGTTCTCGTCCGCTTAGTATCTTCATTCTTATCCCTGGGTCATATGGATAAGTCTTGTCCTTAAGATCCTCTGGCCAAGGTTGAACTCGGTGGGTTGATCTCTTAGTGCCAATTCTGGTTCTAGGAAAATGTCCCCAAATCGGCACTTCCCCATTTTCTTTGTTCATGCCTCGGTTTGACCTCCTGCGCGCACCCTGCCGCTGCTGCTGCTGCTGCTGCTGCTGCGTGGGTCCCGGCTGCGCAAACTCACCACGCTGTTGCTGCGCTTCAGTTGGCTGTGTCCATGACATGTGTTGCGCCATGGAGTCCAAGCTTGGCGCATGGTGGGCGCCGGTATGTGGAGGTGATGCGCATCCCAATGCAAGTGGTGCGCACGGCTGCGCACCCTGAGTGAGCTCGGGTGCCTCTGGGCTTGATTCAGGCTGCTCCACTTGGTGCAAATGCATTGTCTTGTCCAACCCTTCCGGAGGTAAACGAGCCAAGTCATGGTTCTCATCCCCGGGTGATTTATCCGTCCTTTTGTTCCTGTTAGCTAGTACCTCGTTCAAACACATTGAGATTTTCCTGTAATTCCAGGGAAATCGAACTTCCATATTACAACAGTTGTCGTAGATGCACCTTTTGTTTAAGCTCTTGCGTGCGATGTCGGCTTCTTCCCTTGAGGTAAAGGTCACTAGAGCATCAACCTTATAGGTCGATGTCGAGTTAATCTTTATCTCTTCAAGGCGGCCATAGGGGGAGAACACTTGGTAGAGGACGTCTTCGGTAACGGGATAGAGGAGATCCCACACTCGGACAATGAGCGTAGATCCTTGAGGATCCATGAAAATTCGGTTGAGGTTGGAATAATTTTTTTTTTTTTTTTTTTTTTTTTTTTTTGATTCGGTTTTAACCAAATGAGGGAAGTAAGGATATGATATGCCCTTTTCGATCGGAAAATGGCTCTGATACCACTTTGTCACAAACCCAAAGGTTGGTGACGAGCTCTGATACCACTTTGCCACAAACCCAAAGGTTGGTGACGAGCTCTGATACCACTTTGTCACGAACCTAGGCCCGCGACTCGGTTAGGATTTGAGATAGAAGGGAAATTAGATGAGAGTTAGAGGAAGAGAGTAGAAGTAGAGGGAGAATTAGAAGAGTTTGGGGAAAAGAAGTTAGAATTAGAAGGGAAGAGAAGAGAGAGAGAGGGAGAGACGGTTAGAGGGGGAGAGAGAGAGAGCAATTTGATAATTTTTCATTAATGATTCAAAATACACAAATCACATGAGCTTAAATAGACCAAGGGGGGAGGGGGACAACCGGCCACCTAGGCCTCCCTATAACAACACAAATTCAAATCCAAAATTTAAATTATCCTTTCCCTCCTTCTTCTTCCCTCCTAACCGGCTCCCTCCTCTTCCTAATTTCAAAATTTAAACTAATTTATACTTAACTAATTTTACAGTTTTATCTTACATATTCGATACAAAATAATAAAAGTAAAAAATCGGTTGTTGGGTACAAGGTCACGGTCAAGGATCGTGACAGTAGCGAGCTGTTGCGGCCTCAGAGAAGTTATAGAAGTCAAATTCGTCCTCTAGATGCTCTAACCAATCCTGGAAAGCATTAGGATCAGGTTTTCCATCAAACTTAGGGACATCAACTTTGGCCTTTTTGGTGACGTCAAAAGAGTCAGCATGGTATCTAGGTTGGTCATACTCGTGGCGAGGGTGATGGTCCATATGGCGCCTATCTCGATACTATCCTGTGGGCGATAACGCCTAGGGTTCTCAAGGAACTCCACATCATCAGAGTCAGGGTCGTTGTCCTCGTGGTCATCCCTATCACCATTAAGAGAAGCCTCGTGGTCTTGGACTCTAGTGACATCAGTATCTCTAGGGATTGTCCTATCAGTATTATGAGTGCTAAGGTGAACAAGAGCCATCGGTGGAGGACGCATAGGCAAGTGACAGGGTGTGGTTCGAGTAAAAGAAAAGTCTAGGGTAGTGTTACTCGTGACCTGGGTTGGGTTGTTATTGCTATGGCCACCGACAGGACACTGGGACAAATGAGATTCAATCCTACCCTCTAATGCAGTTACCCTCCTATCAATAGATTTAAAGTGGTTGCCTAGGCCGGAGAGGGAGAGGCAGGCCAAAGAAGAGATGGCTGGAGATGATCGGACAAGACCTCACCCACCTAAACCTTCGGGAGGAGATGGCCTTAGATAGAACCCAATGGAAGGCTAGCATAGGTAGCAGATGTAGCGGTTTACAGTAGGATAGCCCAGCCTATTAGGGGTATCACCAATGTTTCTAGGCCTTTCACATCCTCTTTGGCCCACGTATGCGCATATTTGATCTCCTAATTTGCTATCTGCTTTTCAGCTTATTTGCAAACTACAACTGCTATTTCTCTACCTATTATTTGCCTAGCTTGCTTGCATTGAGTTTGCTCGTAATGCCTGTCTTCTGCTTTGCTCGACTCATATGCTTATTGCTCTCTTGCTGCTAGGCTTCCTTGCTTTGATGCTGCGGACTAGCTCATTAGGTTGGGGGTCCTCGGAAACAGCCTCCCTTTAGGGTAGCTCCCGGAAGGGGGAAGGTTGCCTACATCTACCCCCCCAGACCCTGCTTATGCAGGAGCCCTTGTGGCACTGGGTGTGTTGTTGTTGTTGTACCAAGCACATCAGCATTTTCAATGGTCACATTAATCATGCCTTGTCTTCTTAGATTTAGTCTCCACAACATCAACTTTAACATTCATGATAGCATTCAATGTCCTTATGGACTCATTCAAAGAGTTAAGACTTTTTTATATTGAGCTATCCATTCCCAATTAACGACAATAGAAGAAGAAAAGAAAAAGAAAAGGGAAACTGATCTCTTTTTTTTTTTCGAACAATTTTTTTTGGGACAAGCAAAATCTTTTTTTTTTTTTTTTTTTTTTAAAAGAAATTAAAACTATGCAAATACTAAACTATAGTAAACAAAGAATAAATCAACCATAAACTAATGCAAAGCACACTCAAGAAATTAAAATTCAATGAAAGAAATTATATAATGGTCCTTTTTTTTGAGATTTTTTTTTAGTTAGTCCGATCTTTAATCCACACGAATCACAAGCAGTCAAGTCTTTGCAAATAAACTTAAATAACCTACTAATTGCCTAAAAAATCCAAAATTCATAGAGGAGCTAACAAAATACCTTGGGAGCCAAACGAATTTTCCACAAGTGTTTCCGCGTTTCACGCTTTTTCCGATCGCAGTACCGTCAACTAAAATGGTATCAGCGTAGCAAGGGCAGGTGCGGAGTAAGGGAAGGAGGCGATTGAGGTGAAGGGTTTTGGGGGTTCTGACGTGGTTTTGGTTGGGATTTTTTTATTTTGAAAAAACCACGGCGGAATAGATTTGAACCAAGAGCTTTGATACCAATTGATGGAGATATCGTGAGAAAGAGAACAAAGTAACCGATAAGTGATTGAGCAGCCCGTGCCCAACCCTACTAAGCAACACCGTGCTTAGGTTTAGCAGCCCCGTGCTAGAAAGGGAAACCAAAGTGTTTGATTTCAAAATATAACTCTTGAATTTAACAATGGGAGATAGCTAGAGTAAGACTACAAGCCAAGTATTTATAGGCTAACTAATACTTAGGCTCCAAGGAAAAAACATAAAAGTAAAATAAAAGTACATAACCCACTACTTGCCTACCTATCCATTGATTTCTGCTTGATGTGGCTTGTTTTGTGTTTGTTGTTTCGCTCGCTGTGTGTTTTGCCCTACTCATGCTTTGATGCTTTCCTGCTGCCAGGTCTCATGCTCTATGCTGCGGACCAGCTTCTCAGGTTGGGGGTCCTCGGAAACAGCCTCTCTTCCGGGTAGTCCCCTGAAGGGGGAAGGCTGCGTACATTACCCCCCCAGACCCTGCTTTTGCGGGAGCCCTTGCAGGCACTGGGTTTGTTGTTGTTGTTGTTGATAACCCACTAGGACTTGGGCTCTAAGCAAACTAGGACTTGGGCTCCAAGTATAACATAAAAATAAAAATGAAATAAAAGTTTCTTAATTATTTTTAAATCTTTTCCTAAAATAAGTCTTTATTCGTTGTTCATCTGCATCATCCTCCTTAGGAAAAAAAATGTATCATTTCAATTGACAGCCGAAATACTTGATTGTCCCCACAAATTTGTAGTCTAATTGCAATGGATCAACAAACGTTTTGAGATTATCCGTGCAGAGATAACATAAGAATGCGTAGTGGTGATGCATGATACATATTCTAGCAGCCAATCCTTTCAACCATTTCCCGACCCTGTTACGAGTGGTTGGCATGGGTAGCTGACATAGAACCTATAGTAAAATATTGTTGGATCTATTGTGCATGAATTTTCTTACATGCTCCCTGTGGCTGACCCGACCTAGGAGGATAAGGTTTGCATGGTTTGATCTTGTACCTCTGACCAATATGTTGAAGTATTTCCTGAGGCTTTGTTCATCATGTTTGGGTCTTTCTAATATGACACGATTTGATGAGAATTTATTGAAAAACTATTTGCTGGGAAAGATGTTGAGTTTTGTTGTTTCAATCTTTAAAGTATCACAACTTCCATTGGAAATACTAGATTAACAGATATTTTGCATCACGAGAAGCTCTGGATGTGTGTTTTTGAACCAGAGGCATCTGGATATTAGATTTACTGTAAATAATGATGAGGTTCATTATAGAGATTTTGAAAAATGAGATTCAAGACTGTTCTTTTTTTTGCAGGTGTGAAATGGTAATTTATTTCTCTTTTTCTTTGGGCGGAAGTGTTAAGAACTTTTTCTGTTACAATATCAGGAATTAATAGCTGCCTTCTCTTTTTTGTCCTTTGAAATTGAACAACAAACATCTTTTAGGGAACATATGGACAAAAAACATTGGAGTATGGGAAAACTGTTGCCTTCTTATATTTGGACAAAAACATATGAGAAAACAGCTTTTGCAGTCAATTCAGATGTAAATTTGGACCTAATGGAAAGCACTGAATCGGACATTAACCGAACTTTACGGATGACACTAGATAGGACTTCGATAGTATTTATTGATGGGGTAAGTTCTTTGTAGATGACAATAATCCTGTCTCATGAGATGTCATCTCCAATCCTCAAAGGAAATTGTGCATATTTTTCCGAATCTTGAAATGGCCGTAATGTACATCTTCTAACATCTATAAGTGAGATTGGCTCCTTTGCTCGTTGCTTCCACTCTGCGAAGTTTCTGTGAGTGTTGGGTTGAAGAAACGTGATGTAGCACAACTTGCTAATCGAAAACACAATTCAATTTTTATTCATCAAAACTTGAAAATAATAAATTACAAAGCTCTATTTATAGAAAGCTAAACCTTAAAAGGATATTAGATAAGATAAATCCTAATCCTAATAGAAAACTAATAAGATAAATCACAAATCTAATAGAAAACTAATTTTCTAAATATAAGATAAGCTAAAAAACTAAATTAAATAAAACAGTGCTGCATCATTCTCCCCGTCTTGAAAAAGAATAGTTCGTCCTTGAACGAGAAGAAGGGCTACACGAACGACATGGTGAAGTGGACCTGGGTAAGTCTTGTAGCAATTGAGGCTTCAGAGTATGATAAGCTCCATCAACAGGAATCGTCACAGAGTTGTCAAATCCATTATAGGTTATGCGATGATCGAGCTGCCAAGGACGTCCTAGAATGATATCACAATCAAGAAGGTCGCATACGAAAAAGCGTGTGGGAAAGAGCAAATTCCCAAGTCTCAAATCAATCTTAACTGTAGAGCGCACGATCTTCCCAACATCGTCATGTTGGAAACCAAAGAGCTGAATAGGGCTGGAACGTTCCTGTGGTACTCCCAATTCTTGTACCACTCGTCTAGATATCAAATTAAAAGCAGCTCCTGTGTCAACAATAGCATGTACGGGTGTTTCAAGTCCACACCAAGCGGCTACCCCAGCATGTTTAAAAATCGTAGTGCGCAATCCAGGAGGTCTATGATCCTTATTCTTGGACTTAGGGCGGTGTGGAGTAGCAACACAAATAATCAGCTTCTCATCTTTGCTAGTCGCATCTTCCGATCCTGAATACTCAACTGCCTCAACTATCTCTTCCTTTAACTCACCTGTTTCTTCTCCATTTGCTTCAGCTGATGCCGTATCATTATATGAGTTAGGCTCTACTAGAGTCACCATCTTTTTAAACTTCAAAGGGCAATCTCGAGCTGGGTGTCCTTTAGCTCCACACCCATAACACACGATAGAACTTCTAGGAACCATATCTGACCGAGGACCTAAAGCTTCTCGTTGCATCTTCCATTTACGTTCTGCATTCATGGCATAAGAAGCAGCCATGTCCACAGACTCAAATGTCATACCATATAACTCTGCCTGAATATGAGGTTTAAGACCACCAATATATCTTATGACACGTTGGTGCTCAGACTCCTCAAATGAGCAACGAGTGACAAGTTTCTGAAACTCATGTGTGTATGAATTGACATCTTTATCTATCATCTTCAAAGAACATAGTTTGGAATATAATTCTCGAGCATAATTGAAAGGAACAAATTTTAGAGTCATGGCTTCCTTTAATCGGTTCCAAGTCAAAATCGGACCTTGGAGACCTGGGTGAGTCTCAGTATAAATCCACCAACTAAGAGCATATCCCTTGAGACAAGCTACTGCAAAATTAACCCAATCTTCTTGTTTAACCCCTTTACAAGTAAAAATATTCTCCATGTAACTAATCCAGTCATAAAGTTCTTCAAGGTCCCCTTCCCCTTCAAACTTCGGCAATTCCAATTTCAACCCATAATCTGACTTGTGAGTATTACCTGAATTAAAGTCCGAGGGTCTTACTATTTGTGGAGTCATGTGTGCAGTAGTGTTTGAACTGCTATCAGGTTGCTCGGGGACAACTTGCTTCCCATAATGATTCATGCTCTTTCTAAGTTCTTGTAGTTTTGCTAGAATAGAAGATTGAGACTCTTTAATATTTGCTGAAAGTTGTTCAAAACGCTCATCAACTTGGCAACGCCATGAGGCAAGTTCAGCTACTTGCTGTTGCAACTGCACAAAATCGTCATTTTTCACCATGGTTGGGATATCAGGAATTAGGGTTCAGGTCGAATTAGGGTTCGAATTTAGGGGATTTCGACTTAGGGTTTCGAACTAGGGTTTTGAACTAAGGTTTTTTTCGAATTAGGGTTTTCGAGTTTAGGCTTAGGGTTTTTGAAATCTAGGGTTAGGGTTTTCGAAGTCTAGGCTTTTCGAAGCTTAGGTTTAGGGTTTTGAAATCTAGGGTTAGGGTTTCGTGGAGGATTCGAACTTCGAAGATTGTGGTTCGAATTGATTTTGGGGGACAAGTCGAAGGCTTCTTATTGCTTTAGGACGTTGACTATTAGGGTTTCGCAGATTCAAAGTGGCTTAGGGTTTCGAATTGGACGGTGGGTGGTGATGGAGGCTGCGGTTGAAGCTATGGTTGGTGGGTTAGGGTTTTCGTGCGGGAACGATGGTGTTGGGGATTTCGAGGGCGGTGATAAGGTGGTGCAGAGGTGTTCGCAGCAGCTAGAGGTTTTTTTTTTTTTTTTTTTTTTTTTTGGTGGTTAGGGTTTTCTTTTGAGAAGGGCAATTTTAGTAAAAAGGGATAGGTACCACTACACCGTGGCAGTGGCAGGGAAAAGATACTACTCAGTGGTAGTATCGCGCACAAGCGGCGGCATTGGGGCGGCAGCTACGGCGGCTTTGCATAGCGGTCCAGAACTAAAGCTCTGATACCAAATTGATGTAGCACAACTTGCTAATCGAAAACACAATTCAATTTTTATTCATCAAAACTTGAAAATAATAAATTACAAAGCTCTATTTATAGAAAGCTAAACCTTAAAAGGATATTAGATAAGATAAATCCTAATCCTAATAGAAAACTAATAAGATAAATCATAAATTTAATAGAAAACTAATTTTTGAAATATAAGATAAGCTAAAAAACTAAATTAAATAAAACAGTGCTGCATCAAAACGAGTCGTATGGAATTAGATGTATAGCTGTAACGGCCTTTCTTGTCCACTTAAATTTTAATTTCCCTTTGCTGTTGGTTTTGGGCTCAAGAATTTGCTTTTTGTACATTTGTTTTGATCAGTAGTATTTTTCTTATTGTGTCTGTTTACTGGATCCTGTCTTTATAAATTCTTTTGCAGCAAAAGTTGATATCCTGTCTTCAAAGAGAATTTCCTTTGATTTACGTGACCTTTTGGCTTCAACTCCACAGGATAATATGGTCAACAGGTTCACGTGTATATAAGAGATTCACCTTCAATTCATCAGTATTTATGGTACTTTCCCATGTGTCTTCGTTTTGTTCTTGTGTTGAGTAATGGTTTCTGTCTACTACTCTTCTTATGTAATTGTTTCTGTCAAATACAAGGATAATTAAGCTTCTGGGAGCCTGTTTCTTGCAAGGATTTTGTTTATTTCAAATCCAAAATGAGATCCAAATGATGGAAGCTTACAAATTTTGCAACTTATGGTAGGCAAACTTGTTGGTGCTTTGACCAGAAACTGAAGGGAATAAAAAGAAGAAAAGAGAACTAACGCTTGTGATTTATTGACAGTCTGTAGGCCCTGTACTTGTTTAGCTTGTCATCTAGTGTTCTGGTGAATGTTTTTCTTGACGCCCTTTCCTTTTGGTCAATGGAAATCCTTTTTCTCAATCCAAAAATAAGAAAAAAACATAAGGGTCTCTGTGAGAAAGTCGCATGCAGTGCTTGCTGATTTAGTTTTCTTTGTATTTTTAATCATGAAATGAATTTTAGTGCTCAAATTTGTCAAAACTTGCACAGCCGTAATGACCCAAGGAAATTTATCACTAAATACCAAAAAGGGGCAGGGTATTCAGAATATGAACATCTGAAAAAAAGTCAAGATTTTATCCTACTTTGTGAGGTTCAGTTGGATAACTTTTGAAGCATGGGCAGTTTTGGTTGGTTCTTTTGCTGTTGGGATGACAACGATGAGCATGTTCTTCTGGTCCTCTTGTTTTCTTGCCCTTTTTTCCGCTTTGTCTGTATTAGGATGTTTAGCTAGAGCCATAGAATCAAATAGAGGTGGTGCGTTACATCACAAACTCAAGCTAATTATTATGCAGTTGGCTTTTACATGTGTATCAGCCATCATATAATGGATTTTGATCTAGCAACTATGTGATTGGCCTGTAGACGAGGGGTTATTTTCAATGGCCTCCAAAAGGAATATATATATTAAGAAATACTTACAAATGTGTTAACATGACGAAAATTGTCAAAAGGGTGTTAAAATTAATAGTTGTGTGGTTATTCCATTCACATTTTTGCAAAAATAAGCTTAGAAGTAACTTTTGTTGCCTAAAAAAACCATTGTGACCACCTTAATTTTTTATGCAATCTCTGTGATGCCCTCTTTTTATGGCGACACAACTGCTGCTATGGTCTGTGATTATCAGTTTCATTATGTGTCTACAGCTCTGCAAGTGTAGGTGATTAAAGAATGCTACATTGATAGTTGTGATGTAAACATCATTGAACACGGGCTGTTTGATTTTGCTTGTAGATTAAACAGGTCAATGACATCCTTTTTTCTTTTTCTGAGAATAGTCATTTTAGTTGACGATTAAACCTGATTTGCAGGCATGTTGGTGTCATTTTGGTCATGTGCCCGAGGCTGTACTTTGTGTATTACAAAGTGACACTCTGGCACTCTGCAAAACATCAGGTAAGCTTATCTAAGAAAACACACATAATCTTGCAGCATGATTTAGATTAACTTTCTCTCTTGAAAAGCAATGATAACACTCTGACACTCTTCAGAACGTCAGGTGTTATCTAAGAAAACACAGACATAATTGTGCGGCATGATTTAGATTAACTTTCTCCCTTGAAAAGCAATGATAACATAGTATGTGTAAAGAGTGGCCCTTTGTTTCATTAAATTGAGAGTGACTTGTTTCACATTGTAGAGAATAAAGAAAAAGTAGGTTCCACTAATTTTTTCTCTTACCATACGTTGCAAAGCTGGGTGGGTTGAGCCCACTCTATGTGAAAGTCTGGCTTAGTAAAGTCCAACATATATATTGAAGCGGGCACCTTTTGCTATTCTAGAACCTGTGACAACTTCAGGACTACTGTCTGTGCAGGTGAGATGACATCAATCCCACTCCCTGGGACAGTGACTTCAATATGGCCTGTTCCATTTGGGCTGCTTTTGCAGCAAGCAGCCAAAGGAGACCCTCCTACTTATGCTTCTCCCTCATCTTCTAGTTCATTCTTAAGCACACGGGATATCTCTCGACCTAAAAGAGAACTCCGGCTGAGTCCCATAAAAAATTTTGGTGTTCATGGCTCCGACCACATTATGAAAGAAGATTTAACTTCAATCTCCTCTCATCTAATTCTTTATGATCCACTGGATGAACCTCAGGTAGCACAAGGACCTTCTCTTCTTCCCTGAGATCAGATTCTGTATCCCGACTTTTTTGGATGGCTCTTTTAACGCACTTTTGTGTTTGGAACGATTCACATATATATTGCTATCTGGTCTCTTTTTGTTTTGTTGTTTTAACTGAAATTGTTTACTTATTGATTGTGTTGATGCAAGCCAACATATATTGAGGAAAGAGGAAAGCTGAAAATGATGAGAGACTTTGATGAGAGGACAATTTGGACCGGTGACCACATTCCACTAATAGCTTCGTACAATAGAGGTATATAGGATTTCGTTGCTTGCCTGCGAAGCGAGCTTGCGAATCCTCCTCTCACGCTTACCTGGAAATTTTACTTGTATGCTTATTATTCCATTGTGCATTTTAGAAAAGATGCAGCACTCTCTGTGGGTAGCAGAAAATGTCAATCACAGTCTTGAAGAGGAGGCAAGTTCAAATTCTGATATGGTTCCTGCGGAGATCTTGCCAAGGCAATTCTCTTTTCGTCGAATCTGGCAGGTGAAAGGTTCACAGACAGCTGCTTCTAAGGTGCTAATTTGCTTACTTGCTGCGTTTTTTTTTAATCCTTTTCCTCTCTCATTATGGACTTTGTGTGGGAAGCTGTAATATTTATCACCAAGCAGCTCCTTTAGTGAGGATACGAACTGCTTGTTGCTACTTCTGCTAGTATTAGGAAAATAATTTGCCTGATCTCAGGACGGGTCATATTGCTTGCTCTTCAAAGAGAAAATCTTATCCTGCTCCTCTCTCTCTCTTGTCCCCTTCACCTTTCTTGAAATTCTTGATGATGTCTGACAGACTCGAGCCTGAATCTTTTCACCAACCGTACACTTATTTGCAATAATGGAAATGTGCTTCCGAAAGATTTTTCCTCATTTAACTGGTCTTGAGGTTATATACTGCTTACAAAGTTGGACACAAGCTATTTCAATATTCTGGGTGTTTATAGTAAAAGCTGGTGCGCATAGATGACTTCAAAGATTATGGCTTGAGCTGGTCTTCAGGAGGAAGCTACCAAGGGCCAATGTACTGTAAAAGGAAGGCCTTATCTGGTTTAACTGGAGCTGATGGCTGCTGTTGGAGAGTGTGTTCTGCATATTGGATGCTTACATCGCCAATGTGATATATTCCTGGTTATCTTGGTGATGTCTTTTTTCTGGAACCATTTGATTCTGCTTGTTCTCCATTTGGTTTTGCAATGATGACAGAAGACATGCTATCCTGAATAGTTGGACAATGATGACAAGGATGAGGAAGCAACAAAAATTACTGACATAACAAAAGCCAAATCTTTACATTCTACTTACTTGAGAAATGTGATTTCCTTTCAGAGTTTCTGAAAATGTACAACAAAAGTATTATGGCTGATTTTGGACTGAGTAAAATGTTTTTTAAGTGAATCAACACAACTTGTTTCTGGTTCTCTCATCTGGATCCTATAAAACAGCTCCAGTGTAATTTGTGTAATTTTAACTTACCACCTCTTTGTAGAATTTGTATTAGTTTCAGCCTATTTATGTTCACATATCGGGATACTTTGGACCAAAGAGGGTACCAACACGCCGCCACAGGATCCCATTAGAATTCCGAAGTTAAGCGTGCTTGGGCGAGAGCAGTACTAGGATGGGTGACCTCCTGGGAAGTCCTCACCCTTAGGTTAGGGGCACTCGGAACCAGCCTCTCTTTGGAGGTAATACCCTGAGGGGGGAAGGCTGCGTACATCCAACCCCCCCAGACCCTGCTTAGGTGGGAGCCCTTGGGGCACTGGGTATGTTGTTGCTTTTGTTGCTTATATCAGGATACTTTGAACTGTAGTTAGACTAGGACGCTCAACATCATAAATAGGAGGTCATATTGTGAGTCAGTTCATTTATTGACTGATTGATTATTGACTTATTTTCCGCACCTCTAGTGTGTGCTATATCAGTTTCTGATGCTAAACAATATAGATTCTGTATGTTACACTTTCTTAAAACGTATCCTATGTGACTCATGATGCAACAAGATATCCTCTCCGAAAAAAAGAACGTTATAGATATTTGGATTCCATGGTGTAGCAATATGGTGGAGTTGATGAGGATGTTGATAAATGGATTAAACTGGGATGGCATAAGTGGAAGATGGTTTCAATGATACTATCAATTAGAACTTTCCTCTAAAGACGTCTTATTTTTGGGAAACTTCAGTGGATTAAGAAAAAAAATTCGGCAAATTATGGGAGATATCTACATATTAGCGAAATATTATGTCATGTTAGCATTTTACGACAAAATATCTTTAGATTGTGAAAGAGGACACCTATATGTTGTTGTAATTATGTCTCACATTAGAAATTTCTTATAAAAATCTATTGAATTTTGGAAGAGGGTACCTAATTGATGAACTTCAGGGTCCTTAAATGATAAAATCTTCAAATTTTAGGATACCTCATTCTATATATTGAAACATCAGGATGCTCAGGTGATAAATACCCAAACCTGAGGGTGCCTAAATAATAAGTTCCCTTAGATAAAACTAGTATTAGTATATGTCAATTTACAAATATGCCTTTTGAGTTACACAAATTTTCAAATATGATTATAGTTTATGTGGTTTATGGTTTTGGTCCGAATTTTAAACCGGACCGAAACCGTAAACCACATTCCCAAAATTATAATGGGGGACCTTTTTTTAAAACCGTAAACCGGACCAAAACATATTCGATTATGGTTTTACCCATACTTTGCGGACCCCTAGAAAGTACAATGAGCACAATAAAGCTTTCTAATACCTGTGAATATCTGCTAAATGGATCCCTCGAACACAGTGACTGTATCACCCACGTGGATGCCAAAAGTGAACTGCATTGACCACAACTCCATGGATAGAGGTGCTTGATCCTTATAAACTGTATCGTTGCAAACCAAGCTATTTGTGCTTGCATTGCATTCACATCACTCCCTGATTCTGCTTTGTCTGGCATCTTGTCATCGTTTTAGCCTATGCTCTCCGACTCTGCCAAAGCCAGCATTCATTGATACCATCAAACAAACAGTTTGGGAAGCGGCAGAGCAGTGAAGATCAGCATATGACAGACATCATATCAGAATTGCTATCTTTTGGGTTCATCACCTTCAGACAATTATTAGGAGTTGATTCTTCTCAGAACCATTCTCCAAATAAATGCTCTAACCTTCAGAAGAACTTTGCCTTCAGATGGAATTAGTCTGGATGAGAAGAGTTAAAAGAACAAAGTAAGCGATCGACTAAACTTCCATAAGAAACCGGTCCAGACAATCAATAGTTATTGGCTTTGTTTGTGACACCAAAGTCAAGCTAGAAATTCTTAAGGATTACAATACACTGAGTTTGGTTGTTTCCCGTTTCATCCCATATTCATCTTATGACGTGATTTCTAATTGTCTTTCTCTAGGTCTTCCTGGCTACTGATGATGATGCTGCACCTATTATTTGCTTTCTTCTCCAAGAACAGAAAAAGCTGTTATCCATAAGGCTTCAAACTGTTGAGATCAATAATGAGATATTATTTGATGTCAAAGCTGATATGAGTTGGAACATACCAGCAATTGCCGCTGAGCCTGTTTCTGTGACCCGCCAAAGGTTGTGCAGTATCCTGAGAATCTATTTTCCCATATTTGAACTTGGTTTAACTCTGAACTGTTTTTTCCCAGAGAGAAGGTCAGCCAACTACCTGTTTCAGACATTGTTGTTCTGGCCCCAGACAACACTCTTTTCCTTTACGTAAGTTGCAGTGACTTGGTGGTACTTGTGGTCTGTTGAACTTTTTTTTTTTTAATTTTTTGTTATCCCATTTTGTTATCATGCATAATTAAGCTAGCTGCATGTTGTTGTTCCTTTGTCTCTGCTATTATGATTTACGAGTGGCTCAGTAGCTATCCCACAGTAGTGCCAGTGAAAGAGAGTTTTTCTGCATCTGCTACTGGTTCTATTGTATGCCAGTCTCTGTGAAAGCCAGGTAGATCTGGCAACTAATACCATTCTTGTGCTATTTTCAGCACAATGTTATTCATCTTTTGGTATTTGTGGTGCTCTGCTGGTTTCCTACATTGTCAATATATATATATATATATATACACATATATATAATTTTACATATACATATACATATACACACACACACACACATATATAATTTTACACATACACACACCCACACACACACACACATATATATATATGGGTTATTTACATCTAAGGTTTTGTACTTTGCTCATCATGTCAATTTAGTCCTTGTACTTTTAATTGTGTCAATTTAGTCCATATATAATTGATATTGTGTTAATTTGGTTCTTAGATGTAAAATTTATGTTAAATTTCCAAGGAAAGTTTTAGTGGTTCGGCTATGGGCTGGGTTAAATTGAGTCAATGGGGGGATTTGTAGTTTGTTACTAGCATTTAACGTGATTGTGTCACGACCCCAAACATAGGAAACAAAGGGCCAATGACTTATAAGCCAACAAGGGAACCAATGGTCATCGTAGGTGAGACACTAAGAACCTTTATTCTAAATATACCTGATAAATACAATGGGTTAACATATATTCCCTTGAAGTTCAAAACCCAAAACAATGGCTAAAATTCCAAAAGTAAACATATTTTATATAACTGAACTGCTAACTCATAAAACGTAAACGAAGATCTTCTAAGGCTGTAACCACTTCAATCATGTAGAGAGGAGAGTCCCTTGAATTTTCTCGAATCCAGCTTACTATGTGTGTTATCTGAAATTGTTATAACAACACAGTGAGCTTAAAGCTCAGCGAGTAACAAATCCGCCAACAAAAACAAGGACCAAGCATTAATTTAAAGACACAGAACACATTTCAAAAGCATAACCAAAGTTGCTTACTAAAATTTATTCGGAAACTTAAGAACACATCAACTGAACTCTTAGGCCTTAAGCCTCTTGGTTGTGACTGCATATAATCCCTGCAGCTAGGCTCAGAATTGGCTTCATAAATGGGTCCCCAGCCAACTACGGGTTCCGAGGAACGTTCCAAGTAGTGCACTAATAACAGAGATGGTATAACCCCCCATCGAGGGCTCAGAGATGTCTTTCCCGTCATCGTAGGGCACAACCCACAAAACAAAGTATAAGAAATACATTTCATATTTGCATATCATAGAACATGATTCAAACCATATTTCTGAAATACCATAAATCAAAGCATTATAACATAGCCAAATCTCACATTTCACAAATTTAGTCAAAGATGCTTATTCAAATCATATTTCTGAAATTCCACATATCAAAGCATCATAGCCAAATTCCATGTTTCACAAACTTAGTCAAAGATGTTTGATCCCATTTTAATTTCAAACACATAGAGGGTAAATATGTGGTGTACAAAGCAAGTATTTTGAGAATTTAAGAAGCTATTAACATAACAAAACACTTTAACAAAAGAGCGGAAGAGTTAATGAATAAGTTAGTTGTTGAAATAGGGCTCCCTTGAAATTCTAAATTATAAACCTACTTTTCCGAGCCTTCAATTCTCAATTCTTGATTATTTTAGGTGGAGAAAATTTGGAGTTGGATGATTTGGGAGTTGGCTAAAAGTGCTACTTGTAGGAGGGGTTGCTCCTCACTCCAATCCCATATTATACTTGCTCCCCACTCCGTGCCATATGCTTGCTCCCCACTTATTTTTTTATTTCCTTGCTCCCTACTCCATGCTATATACATATGCATATACATACATACTCAAATACATGTAGGCATACTTATATACATTTGTGTCAAGCATAATATGATATATAATTCGAAGTCAAATTGAGTTTGCTAAATACCAAAGGTTAGACTAACAGGAGAGATTTTATTTATTTATTGTTTTAAATTTCAGTTTCTTACAGATTATGCCATTAAAAATTACATCAATAACTTAATTTGAATTTGACCAAATGATTAACATGACTCAATATAAATTGTAGAGGGACTAAATTAATACAATTAAAAGTACGGGGACTAAATTGATACAATGATGAAAGTATAGAGACCTTTTGGGGGGGGGGGGGGGGGGTGATGGATGAGACGGTATGACTCTTATGATAGGGTGATGGACGAGACGGTGAATTTTGGGCCACACATTTGGTTAAAGAGGGGAAAGGGGGTGATGTTAGGTGGGAGGAATATGATATTAGTAGCCAAATGAGTAGTCCAATGTTCCATTTCACTCTCACCTCTCATAGCAGTCATGTTCTATACATACATATATATGTATCCTTGATGTGAAAGAACTCTACCCTTCTAAAATCTTCAATATCAGATCTTTCTTGCTGCATGGAAAACATTACATATTTATGGCAATGTCAGTCAGGTAAGCTGTGCCTGTGCAAGTACACACTTCCTTCTTCTGTCAGCAACAGTCAATGCTTGCAGATTTCTTCAGAAAGCAGTTCCGTGCACAATGTAGGCATTATTGGATTGGCTGATGCTGTTGGGGCCCGGGTCAATGTGACCTTAAATAATGGAAAGGTATTTGTACATCTGCTTTCTTGGTTTAGATTTGTGATCCTGGAGCCTTGAAGCAACTTTTAGCTTAGGCATCCAATATAGTCATGCGGCAAGAGTTGTGCTAAAATTGGTGCTACCACTTGTCGTGGACACTTGGGAGTCAAAAAAGGGGATGTGCTATGGGGGATGATGCTGTTCACTGTATGCTGTAGTAACTCAAATTTATCTCATTTCTTTGATCATGTTTATGGTTTTTCTTGGGCCCATGTTCTACAAGAAGTAAGTTTATAACCAGTATTATAACACCCTAAATTAACACCGCTGCAGCACAAGCCCACAATAAGTCGGAAGTCCCCGACTGGGCCCATAATTGACCACTTAAGCCTAAAGGGGAAGGCCTTGTTGCTTTAATGTAAGGGTGGAGTCACTTATAAATTGATCAAACTCCAAATATTTAACCAATGTAGGATTAGGGCATACAAGTACTGTTTGCTAAGATTGATCGTGCTTATGGTTTTTCTTGGCCCATATATTCTATAAAAAGTAAGTTTATAACCAATATTGTTTGCCAAGATTGTTAGAACATGAATCTTTTAGTTAGAATTTATATCTAATGAAGTTAGCTTGGTATTCAAATTTACATCAGTTTTTTTGGTAAGTCAAATTTGCCACAGTTATTCATGCTTGATTCACATATCTAATCAAGTATTGCCAAAATCATAAAATCAGACTCGTTTGAAGAATCAATACTCATTAGCATTTGTATATACTTGTAGAAATATTTTGTGGATTTTTGACATGATTTATTGGTTTTTTTTTTCTCTTTCTTTTTTTTTCTTTCCTTTAATGCCCATCTCTCTACTACTAATCCTTATGATGTTGCTTTTCTATGCTTATCCAATGAATATATGAGCTGTTTGTCATCTGCAGATGCTTAGATGTGCATTGCGAAGAAGCCCCTCATGTTCCTTGGCAAATGATTGCATTGCCACAATGGCTGAGGGCCTTAGTTCTGATCTCTATAATCACTTTCTCCAACTCCTTTGGGGTGATGGTGAATCAGCCTATCTTGCAAAGGCTGATTCAAATGTAGATTCAGAGTGGGAGTCATATAGAAGCATTATATTGCAAATATGTTGCAAGTGTGGTTTGATTTCTCCACTGGATGCGGATTGTGTGCCAGGCTCATCATGGGACTTCCTAATTAGCAGTGAGTTTCATAAGGACTATTGCATTCGTAGCCCTTTTGGAAGAATCTTACCTAAGGGATTGGCAAAAAAACTGGAACCACATCCGTCTTCTAGCAAGGAATATGCTGGTAGCCCTCAGGAGGCATTTTATAAGCAGTTTTTAATTGAGTGCCTGGATTGTCTGCATGCAGTATACGAAAATCTCAAACTTACTAACCTTCGAAAGCGGTAAACTTCAGTCAATAATATGACTTCTTGCTCAGTTCTTAATTAATCAGTGATGATGATTCCTATCTCTTCAATTTTGTCTTATGTGTTTTTTTTTTTTTTTTTTTTTTTTTTTAAATTTTAGTTATGATCTAAGTACTAGTTTCTTTTATTTTTTATGGCAAGTTATAGGCTTTTTGGTAGCCAAGCTCTGTAATCCATGTTTGCTGGAGGATGGAAATGCTCGACAGGTGTCAAATTGTTCTTGTGCTAATGTCAATGTATCCTTGATCTTGGCGATGATAATGGGGACATGGATTCAATCTCCGTCATGGTATATGTGAGCTATGACAAAATTATTGGAAACTCCCGTGTGAAATAGTTGAGTGGAAAGTGTAAGCTTTATGGCTGTATGTTTGGAATACTGATAAATTTGGCCCGGACCCAACAGCTAGCGGTTTATGCCGGTAATAGTCTCTTTGTATTCTGGACCTGCTCAAGCCAGTTTGTGTGCGTGATAGATTATTGTTTAATGCATGTAATGCACATGCAATTGCCTGCTGCTACCTCCTTTCCACTTCTCCCCTTGAAGTCGTTAATTAGGGGGAAAAATCAGTGCAATGTTGGCCATTGATGTCATCTAGGCAAGCCCATTCTATACTATTGGTTTCTCTGCCTTGCTGATGCAGGACCTATCATACTTCCTTGCCATTGCATTTGTAAGAAACTGAAATTTAAAAAAAATAAAAATAAAAAAAATCTCTCCCGTTAATCTAACCTTTGGTATTTAGCAAACTCAATTTGACCTCTAATTATATATCATATTATGCTTGACACAAATGTATATAAGTATGCCTACATGTATTTGAGTATGTATGTATATGCATATGTATATGGCATAGAGTAGGGAGCAAGGAAATAAAAAATCAGTGGGGAGCAAGCATATGGCATGGAGTGGGGAGCAAGTATAATATGGGATTGGAGCGTGGAGCAACCCCTCCTTCTATAAGTAGCACTTTTAGCCAACTCCCAAATCATCTAACTCCACATTTTCTCCACCTAAAATAATTAAGAATTAAGAATTGAAGGCTAGGAAAAGTAAGCTTATAATTTAGAATTTCAAGGGAGCCCTATTTCAACGAGTAACTTATTCATTAACTCTTCCGCTCTTTTGTTAAAGTGTTTTGTTATGTTAATAGCTTCTTAAATTCTCAAAATACTTGCTTTGTACACCACATGTTTACCCTCAATGTGTTTGAAATTAAAATGGGATCAAGCATCTTTGACTAAGTTTGTGAAACATGGAATTTGGCTAGGATGCTTTGATATGTGGAATTTCGGAAATATGATTTGAATAAGCATCTTTGACTAAGTTTGTGAAATGTGAGATTTGGCTATGTTATAATGCTTTGATTTATGGTATTTCGGAAATATGGTTTGAATCATGTTCTACGATATGCAAATATGAAAAGTATTTCTTATGCTTTGTTTTGTGGGTTGTGTCCTACGATGAAGGGGAAAGACATCTCTGAGCCCTCGATGGGGGGTTATACCATCTCTGTTATTAGTGCACTACTTGGAACGTTCCTCTGAACTCGTAGTTGGCCGGGGACCCATTTATGAAGCCAATTCTGAGCCCGGTTGCAGGGATTATATGCAGTCAGAACCAAGAGGCTTAAGGCCTAAGAGTTCAGTTGATGTGTTCTTAAGTTTCCGAATAAATTTTAGTAAGCAACTTTGGTTATACTTTTGAAATGTGTTCTGTGTCTTTAAATTAATGCTTGGTTCTTGTTTTTGTTGGCGGATTTGTTACTTGCTGAGCTTTAAGCTCACTCTGTTGTTATAACAATTTCAGTTAACGTATAGTAAGCTGGATTCGAGAAAATTCAAGGGACTCTCTTCTCTACATGATTGAAGTGGTTACAGCCTCAAAAGATCTTCGTTTACGTTTTATGAGTTAGCAGTTCAGTTATAGAGAATATGTTTACTTTTGGAATTTTAGCCATTGTTTTGGGTTTTGAACTTCAAGGGAATATATGTTACCCATTGTATTATCAGGTATATTTAGAATAAAGGTTCTTAGTGTCTCACCTACGATGACCATTGGTTCCCTTGTTGGCTTATAAGTCATTGGCTCTTTGTTTGTTATGTTTGGGGTCATGACAAGAATGGTATCAGAGCATGGTTCTAGCTTAGTGGGTTATTTAGTACTTAAACTTTTGGGCACACACTCCTTTAGAATTTGCAATACTACCTCCTTCTTACTAAAGTTCGGCTTATTATATTTTCATAGGGCATAATACATTGTGAAAAGAGGAAAATGTAAGTTTTGTGTGAGCTGTCAACTTACTTCCTCCCACCCCTCCACTATTTGGTAGCTTACAACAGGAAGCTATCCACCACTTTGTTAGTCTTTTGTTAAGGGATCTCCCACCCTATTTTCTTCTTTAATTGAGAAAAAGTATGCTACATCATGGGATTGGTTTAGGTTTGACTTGAAAATTTGAACTTGATTTGGAAATTTTGATTTGGGTTAGGTTGAGGAGTAATTTGGATTCAGGGTTTAATTTGGAGGCAATCTCCGTTTATTAGACTTGAAAGTATCCTTGAATTTTGGTTTGACTAGGAAGTCATTTCAGGTCGGGGTTTAACTTGAAATTCATTTGGATTGGGGTTCGATTTAGGCTTAAAATTGACTGGAACGTCATTTGATTTTGAGTTTAAATTAGAAGACATTTTGGTTTAGGCTTCGCATTTAGGATTTGAAATTGACGTGGGATTCACTTTGAATTTGGATTTGACATAGAAGTCAACTTGGCTTTGGAATTTGGGTTTGAGTTTATGTTTGACATATGAGTCATTTTGTACTTTAGTTTGGCATGGAAACTCTTTTGAATTAGGATTTGACATAAAAGTCGATTTTGGATTAAGCAGGACATGAATGTCTATTTAGGTTTAAGTGTGACATGGAAGTCAATTTGAGATTTGAGTTTAAGCTCGATGGAGATAAACTTGGATTTTTGGGTACGAAATGGAATTTAATTTGGGTTTAAGTTGACATGGAAGTGGTCCTTTTTGAATTTGGCTTGACATGGGAATATTTTTGGATTTGGTTTTAACATGTAAGTTGTTTTGAATTTGGACTGGACATAGAGACTTAATATGGTTACAAAGATTCAAAGATAATGGTAGATCCCGTAAATCAAATTGTTGCTAAAGGTTGCATAGGAGACATTAGACGAGAAAGCTATACCTATTGCTATCCCAATACTTTGGAAGTGGTATCCGAGTCTAGATAGTTGTGATTGGTGTTAGAGTTGCGCGGTAGAAGTGTGGTGGATGGAGGAGTATATGAATTGGCATTGTTGATCTAAAGTTCAAGACCTTCATATTGTTAGGTCAAAGAGTTTTTCATGCTTTAAAGAGATGTTGCAAAGACATTGCTAAGATATAATTTCATCAATCGTGAACAAAAAGGATAATAGTGCGTATTGCACACTATTGCTTGTCATAGGATATGATATCTGCTTTAATTTAGAAGTTGTAAGGTGAATCTAATATGAAGCAAATACCCAAATTTATTTGAAAATGAATGTAAGTTTCGAGGACTAAACTCTTCTTAAGGAGGGGAGGATGTAAGAAACTGAAATTTAAAAAAATAAATAAATAAAATCTCTCCCGTTAGTCTAACCTTTGGTATTTAGCAAACTCAATTTGACCTCTAATTATATATCATATTATGCTTGACACAAATGTATATAAGTATGCCTACATGTATTTGAGTATGTATGTATATGCATATGTATATGGCATGGAGTAGGGAGCAAGGAAGTAAAAAAAATAAGTGGGAAGCAAGCATATGGCATGGAGTAGGAAACAAATATAATATAGAATTGGAGTGGGGAGCAACCCCTCCTTCTATAAGTAGCACTTTTAGCCAACTCCCAAATCATCCAACTCCACATTTTCTCCACCTAAAATAATTAAGAATTGAGAATTGAAGGCCTGGAAAAGTAAGCTTATAATTTAGAATTTCAAGGGAGCCCTATTTCAACAAGTAAGTAACTTATTCATTAACTCTTCTGCTCTTTTGTTAAAGTGTTTTGTTATGTTAATAGCTTCTTAAATTTTCAAAATACTTGCTTTGTACACCACATGTTTACCCTCAATGTGTTTGAAATTAAAATGGGATCAAACATTTTTGACTAAGTTTGTGAAACATGGAATTTGGCTATGATACTTTGATATGTGGAATTTCGGAGATATGATTTGAATAAGCATCTTTGACTAAATTTGTGAAATGTGAGATTTGACTATGTTATAATGCTTTGATTTATGGTATTTCGGAAATATGGTTTGAATCATGTTCTATGATCAGCTTTCTTTGTGTTTTGTGCATTTGTTATTCAGGTTCTTCATCTGATTTGTAGTTAGAAGGGCCCGGTAGACATGCTGATTTGAAATTTAAGATATCTTATCCCTGCCTCTCTCTTAATCAAGACAGTTGAAGACAAAATATTTGATGAGAAATGAGGAGAAAGTGGCTTCATAGGATGAGACAATCATTGTCTAGAAAAGAACATATAATTAATTAACATAAATGTAAGCAAGCTTCCGTGTTCTTTGGAATATTTCCCAAAGAACTCCTTTAAAAGAGTGAGCGGCTTGATTTCTTCCCAATGAGAGCCAAGTAAACTTATTCTGAAAAAGCCAATAGCGCATCAGACTGTCAATTCTGATGGGGGCTGGAACTTTATGATATCTTCTGAACCGAATCCCTGATATCTTGTCCATGCCAAAGTGAGACCACATTGCTGATTTTTTGATTAGTTTTGCAGGTGTTGTCTCAGGGATGAAATTTTATGGTTTGTTTCCTAGAAATGTTCTTTTTTTCTTGTGCTACTATATATTCTAGTTTCTTGACTTGGTGATTACAGGGACTTGGGACTCTTGGTAGTTCTTTTATACGAGATTGCTGATTTTATGGGAGAGGAGAACTACATTGATCATTATGTGCGCGATTTTCCATTCCTCTCCAAGAAAATGCGAACGCATCGAGCTTCCTCTTCTCCAAGATCTCCACCAAGTTTATATAGATGGTTTGAAAACTGTTTGCTGCATGAATGTGGTGTCTCAAACATTGATGATATTCCACCTCTAGTTCGCAAAGATGGAATTTCTGTTGTCAGTTGGGCTCGGAAGGTAGTCGCATTCTATAGTCTGCTATCAGGTGCGACACAAGTTGGTGGGAAGTTCTCATGTGGTGTATATTGCAATGTTGCTTTGGGATCATCATCCAGTCCCCAGGAGAAAACAGTTCTTGCAATGGTTGCAGAAGGATTTGGCTTACAGCAGCTAGATTTACTGCCTATTGGTGTTTCACTGCCATTGAGACATGTAAGGCTGTTTTGTTATAGGGTCGGGTTTGTTTTTCTTGAGGGCATGACCATGGGGGTAAACTACTCCCTCTTTCCCAAATTGTTCTTCCTGAATTGACTGGTGAAAAAGAATTAAAAATTTGGCCATGATTTTCTATAAAATGATCCTTTACAAGAGATTCTCTGTAAGATGATGTAAAGTTTCAATTGTAGAAAATGATTACTAGAAAATAGACTTTTTAAGTTCTATAAAATGTTATGTTCAAGATTAAATCTATTTAAGTTTTTGATTGGAAAATGTTCAAATATTAATAAGTTGGACTTCGAAAAGTCACTTTAGAAGGATCAAAGATGGAAAGGAGGGAGCACGAAATCTTGCTTCTATTGGGCAGATCGTGTGGTTTTGCTGGAGATAATTTGGTTTTAATATATTTAATTTTTCTAATTTATGTTGTATTCTTTGCTTGTTTAGGCATTGGATATGTGCCGGGAGTCTCCTCCGACAGACTGGCCTGCGGCTGCGTATGTTCTTCTCGGTCGGGAAGACCTGGCTTTGTCTTGTGCAACGCCCTTGAAAAAATCTGGAGAACTTGAAACTCAAACAAACAAACGTTTGATTTCCATGTCAGCACCATACATGCTACATCTGCATCCAGTGACGATCCCATCAACCATATCTGACACAATGGGTTTGGAACATGCCAAGGTTGAGGATGCTGATCCTGTTGATGGTTCCGTGATAGATGGCATGGAACATCTCTTCAACTCCAGCACCCAGTTGCGGTATGGTAGGGATTTGCGTTTGAATGAGGTTAGTGTCGAGACTTGCACATTGGTTAATGCGAGGGTTGTGGTTTCAAAATGCTTTACATTTGCCTTAAATCAAATATTCTGGTTTTTGGATTGTTTCATTCTTTCTCGGGATTGCAAAGATCGAAGAGTTGCATCAAGTTTGCCAAAGGTGGATTTAACCTTTATTGGACCTCATAGTGAAGGTCGTTTAGAGTCTTTGAAGGACTCATAATTCTGATTATATGCTTGTAAAATGGAGCATACTGTCTTCTGTGAGTGGTTTTCCATTTAAAAGCCTTTTGGAGTGAAGGTTAGTGACAACTCCTCCAAGAAAAAGAACGTGATTGCATGTCCTGCTCTGCTACAATTTGTTGCTCTTCAGCAGGATATCCATTGGAAACGGGTTATGGCTTTAGACTGAGGTTTAATGAAGCTAGTTCTGGCTTGACTCGTATGAATTTCTTTGTTTCATAGGTTAGACGTCTCTTGTGCTCTGCGAGACCTGTGGCAATCCAAACATCTCTTAATCCCACTGCTTCTGATCAGGACATGCAACAGGTAATTTACTCTAAATAAGTTCTTACTTGTTTCCATCTTTGGTACCTTTGTTAGCAACTGGTTTATATGTTGATAAGTATATTTGAAGTGTGGTTTACTTTGTTCATTTATCGTGCTGACTTATTCTGTGATTGCCTTCAGTGATACTAGCTTCTCCAGTGGCTTTCTTGTTTGCCTGTTCTTTACATGAGATTGGAAATGACACCACAGTACATAGATTTACCATACTGGTTATCTGTATCTAAGACAGTTGTATCTGATATGAGATTGAAAAATGCAATGCAGGAGCTATTATTACTTTTATAATGTGTTCATAGCTCTCACTAAGAAACTATTTCAACATTTTTGAGGTAATTGAAGATGTAGAAAGTGCGTGGGCATTGGTCTTATGTAGCAGCATGAGAATGACACAAATATTTGGACTTGATGACTTGTTCGACATATTTTCTGAATACCCCAGCTTTTGCATAAAAAGCATGATTTTATTTATTTCCTTTGTGTAGGCACAGCTATGGCAGCTTGCACAAAGGACTACTGCTCTTCCTTTTGGTCGTGGTGCTTTTACTCTTTCGACCACATGCACACTTCTGACGGAGGTAGTATCTCGATGGTTTCAGTGCTTATTTAACCTGGGGCTTTTGGGAGACGTTCATCACCTCTTTGTGAATATGCTTATAGAAATTCTGAATGCTTTTGCAGGAACTCTCAGTCCCAAAGCTTATCTTGGCAGGCCGGTTACCTGCACAGCAAAATGCTACCGTATGTTCATATGATATGGATTTAAGTTAATTCAGCTGTCAAAGTTTGTTTCCATATTTTTTTGCTTATTTTGATTGGCATATTTAGTTTTTTTTTTTTTTTTTAATTGGAAAAAGAAATAATATTAAGAGAGAAACAATATACAAAGAGTTAAGGACAAGATGTCCTCAAAATTACAAAAAGTAAGAATATAAATCATAAACTAATAACATAAAGCCCTCCAATCTCTTTGCAAATCAACTAAGGGTATGTCATCAAAAGCTTGCAAAGCTTTTTGTATAAAGAGCTTTTAAAAAGACCACATTTTTTCATAAGAAATTAACTGGCATGTGCTAATCTTTGAAAATCCTAGCATTTCTTTCGAGCCAAGTACAGAAGAGAATTGCAATTTTAGTTATGGAGAATAACATTATAATGTGTTTCAGCTTTCCTAGGCCATACAACCAATCTTGAGCTAACCCATATTGGATTGAGAGTGGGCAAAAGCTTACACTATAAATCCCAAGCCACGGCACAATGCAAAAATACGTGGTCATGCGTCTCCCTACTCTGGAAGCACATAACACAGATCCTTGGAGACAAAGCTTTAAAATGTCTCCGTTTCTCCTGGCAATCTTGAGGTTTAAGCTTGTTAAGAAGTAAAGACCACGAAAAGACCTTGATTCTAAATGGTAGCTTAGCTTTCCAAACATAAGAGCATTAAAAAAAATCCGGAAAAGGATTACATGAAGTAAGATGTTGGAAAAAATATTTAGTAGTAAAAGTACCGAAACCATCCAACACCCACCCCCTCATATCAGGGAGCGAAGACAAGTGTACTTAATCCCATAGTTGCATGAAGTGGGAGTGGGAGCGGGAATGGAAGCAAGAGCGGGGGAGCGGGCAGTCATAAAAGTTTCTTAAGTTGGGAGTGTTAAGGGAGCACTTATATTATTATATATTAGATACACAAGAAAAAGTAATGAAGTGTTGTCAATTGAGTTGTTGAAGCATAAATATCAAAACAAAATCAAAATTAAGCAATAGCCAAGGAAATTAAGTACTCTAATGAATAAGATCTATAAAATTGACTCTAACATGTCCACACAATTCAATTATTTTTCAAAATCGAGTGATAATTCCATCAAATCTTTTAATAAGTATTTTCTTATCAAAATGATTCCATTATTGTTCGAATCGTGTTTCCGTCGAGTTTGAAACGCGTTGGAAATGCAAATATGACTTTGAAACACGGAATTGCGTTTCCGAAGCATGAAACGTTAGCATTTTAGGAGTTTCTTGCAACTATGCTTGATCCAGAATATAGTTTAACGGTGTGAATTCATGTAGTTCCCTTATTGTAAGATCCTTGCAAAAGTGTAGGTTCCAAGACAATGAGTCACCTTGCTGAGATGAAACAAAATAACTAGGGCACCGTGGATAGTAAATAATGTATGTAGAAGAGGAAACTGATGAGCGAAGATACTAAACCCAACCCAACTATCAGCCCAAAATCGAATATGTTCAAAGGATCCAAAATATGGGATAGAAAAAAGAACAGTAAAGCTGTGATATAAACTTCCAAGGGGAGGAACAACCCACTGGATCCACCAACCCTGCATCCCACCCATTTTCTTGGAGATCGTACTTACTCTTAATTACCACGTGTCCAAGGGAATTGCCAAAACCATTTACCTATAAGGGATGTGTTTTGGGACACCAAATCGCCAATACCAACCCCCCTTGGTTATGTGGCCTATAGATTTTGTCCCAACTAACCAGGTGATCCTTACGATCCTCTTCCACCCTTGACCAAAGAAAATAACTCATGATGCGCTTAATATGCCAGTAGAATCCTAAATAGAGACATGTAGTATACAGAATACTGCTGAGACATGACTGAATAAAAGTAAGACGACCTCTTCAAGAAAATAAGCACGTTTCCATCCATTTGGCCTTCTGGCAACTTTCCTAATCATTGGATCCTAAAAGCTAGGAGACCTAAGATTACCACCTAGGGGAACACTAAAGTAATTAAGTGGCAAATGGTGTACCACACAACCAAACAAGAAAGAGTACGCCATTAAGGTCGAGTCATCTAAATTAATTCCTAAGATGCTGCACCTTGACAAGTTAATTCTAAGACCTAAGAATTCTTTAAACAACTATATGATTGTCAAGACATCCTTAAAACCCTCTAAATTATCCTTCAAGAGCAAATTGTAAACAGGACATTGGCACACACTCTCGACCCACCTCGATCCCTCAAAACAGCTTATGTTCCTCACCCCGAGAGAGCGTATGACTTAAAACATCGACTATGAGTGTGAAGAGAAAGGGGAAAGAGGATCATCTTGTCTTAAACCATGAGAGGCTGTAAACCAATCTTTCGGATTCGCATTAACTATAATTGAATAAGAGAGATTATCAAAACATCCTTTAATCCAGTTACATTATCTATCTCCATAGCCCCTTTTTGAGGCACTTGATCTAAAAAATCCCAACTTGCTTTGTCATAAGCCTTCTGAAAGTCAAGCTTCAATAAAATCCACTTCCTCTCCGACCTAACCAAATCGTCCGCAACTTCATTGGCCACTAGAGAAGAATGCACAATACGTCTATCCCCTACAAAAGCTGATTGACATTTGGAAATTGTAGTATTCAGAACCTCACTCAGCCTAACAGACAACACCTTGGTGAGAATCTTATAAACACTAGTAATGAGGCTAATGGGCCTAATGCCTCTCACTTTAATAACACAATCTCTTTTTGGAATAAGGGTAAAAAAAAAATGGAGTTAATACTCTTTCAAAGAATCTTAGTCCCGAGTACTCTATGAGAACCCTCATGAGATTGTCTGTAGTGACATCCCAACGATGTTGATAAAAAGCCATAGAAAAACCATTAGGACTAGGGGTGTAGTTCAGTCGAGCCGAGCTGAATCGAGTATTTCAGTACTCGACTCGAACTCGATTAACTACTCGGGTACTCGAACTCGATTCGAGTACTTAATTTTGCTCGTGCTCGAACTCGAACTCGATTAACTATTTGAGTACTCGCCTCAACTCGAATACTCGCTTATTGTGCATATGAACGTTTTACAAATTAGCTCCTTTATAATATTATTCCATACACTCGAATATTAGTTATACTCAATTTGGATACTCAATTATTGCCCACACTATATTTTAACATGTACAACCATAAATCATCGATATATTAATAGCAAATATGCATTAAAATCTAAGTTTTAAAAAATACAAGCAAACCAAATATAAGTTCTTTCACTCAACCACAAATGTAACATGTCATCTTTTACAAAGAATTCAATATTCCTTCTGTCATTCTACTATTAATGCCACAAGCCATCCATTTCAAAAGAAAATAATACACAAGAACTATTTTATATGAGTCGAGTACCAATTCGAATATCGAGTCGAGTATTTAATTGAGTATGTAGTCGAGCATTTAATCGAGTATCGAGTCGAGCATTTAATCGAGTATTGAGCCAAGTAGTTCACTACTGGATTCGTACTCGTTTATTAGTCGAGTATCTTTTGATACTGGAACTCGTACTTGAACTCGGTTAATTCGAGTTCGAGTCGAGTTTTATTTGAGCTACTCACGAGCTACTTGCGAGCGGCTCGGATCATTTACTCCCCTAATTAGGGCTAAGAGCCTTACCACTAACCATAAGAAAACAACTTGTTTCACTTCATATTTTTCAAATGACCTCTAACCTCGCCCTCTGAGAATCAGAAATAAGGCACCATTCAATTCCATTAATCAAGGGTCTATAACTTCCTCAACAAACAAGTCTAATGGAATGAGGTGATTTCTTGAACCATAAGGCTAGGGTTCGTGACAACTTCCCCATCCTTCAGTTCTAGCTCCCTTACGAAATTTTTTTCGTTCACCTTGACGCCACACGATGAGAAAACCTTGAATTAGTATCCTTTTCTCTAATCCATTGTGACTTCACCTTTTGCAAGCACCTAACCTCCCTCCTTCGCCAAAGTCTCCAGGTATTCCTTGTATAACTTGATTTCCTTTCGAAGAGATCTTCAGGCAAAGGGCCCCCACTCTGTGACTTGTCTATCACATCAATCCCCAAAAGCGCTTCTTAAGCTTACTTATTCCGCTCTCTTAAGCACTCTTTTAGGAATCTAAGTTTACCCATAAAAACAGAACCGGCCCACCCTTGGAGTTGATACTCATTTCACCACACTTTTATTTATCACGATGCATATGCTCAAAACGAAAAAGAGATGAACCCCGGGAAACCCAATTCGACTCAAGTACAAGCAAAAAATGATCAGAGGTGGGTCTAGTTAAGGTTTTTTGACAAAGGGTAGGGAAGAGATTTTCCCACTCATTCTTACACAAAAAATGATCAATACAGCTAGCCACCTGAAACAAACCAAGTAAAGTGCATGTTCTCAAGGGGAGGATCTCTAAGATTTCACTCCTAAAAAGTTCATCGACTCTCCGCATGTGACAAGCAGACGAGGTAGCATGGTACCTTTAACGAGGGAAACGAGGGACATTAAAGTCCCCACTTAGGAGCCATTCTGGACCATAAAGGCCATAACAACACCTAATTCCTCCTAGAAAATTACTCTCACTAGATCGATTAGGGCCATACACAAAAACCAACACTCCCTTGCCCACGGATATTAAGACAAATTGATACAAAGTACTTGCCATTCACAACATCTATGCAGGAGCCAAACCTCGTATCCATATAAGCAAGCCTCACCTAGAATAAGCCACTGATGGAAGATAAGTCCAGTCCTTATTCAACTCCCACAGCCCACCCTCTCTAACTACAAATTGATCAATGACATCTAATTTAGTTTCTTGTAAGAAAACTAAATGAAGGGACGATTGAAGGAGCACACCTTTAACAACACGTCTTTTGTCCCACGACGCAGACCCTGCGCATTCCAACTTAGGGCTTTGATTTGGGGAGGATCTAATCCCTCTACCTATACATTTCCCCTCCAAAAGTGGAACATAAGGCCTAGCTATTCTCTTTAGCTCTGGTTCCATACGAGACTTAGGGGTGTCAACTTATTGGCCAATGACTAGTTTGAAGGTTGTCCCCTATGGTCCTTAATGTCAAATCCAGCCTGTAGAGCATGAGATTGTGGGTCTCAGTTGTACCTCTCGCTCCCTAATGGGTCTAAGGTCATAACATTCTCCAATTTGGCTTTAGCTCCTCAGCAAAATGGTGACAAAGGATTAGCACCAACCCTCGATAAGGGGAAGGATGCCTTCCCGCTCCACTCCAACTGACCCTCTCCCCAAGGAAGTGTGCCTCACAGATTGAATGAATTAATTGAGAGCAAGGGTATAATCGAATTACAAGGTAACTAGGAAAGCTAGGATGACCATTATCATCAAGGCCTTGACAAGGACCTCACAATTAGCAGAAGATATACCTGTAGAACACGGAGATCTAGTAGGGGAATCTAGCTGGGCCACCGTGTCTTGTAGTTATTGATGATTGACCCATACTTCTGGAACACACATGAATTAGCAATATATGTTGAGGCCATATCCTGACCCATATCAACCAAGCAGCCCCCCTTGTTATGCAAATCCTCGACCAGCAAGTCCGGCTACGAGTCGTAAAAATCCTCCCCATTGAGCTTCTCATTGGAGTCCAACTCCCCTTCAACACCAAAACCTAAAGCAACAATTGACGCACCCTTGTCTATGGTTGAAACATCTCATAGAACAACAGTAGAAGCTTCTGGAAGTTGCAAGGAAGAGGACGATCTGGGTAGATAGGTTGGACGCCCTATCGGAGCGTTATTCGTTCACAACAGGTAGCGTAATTAATGGAGGTGAAGACCTAGGCGATGCTTGAGAAGAATACCAGAAGCTAGTCGATGTGGGAACCGAAGGCCTTGGCCATTGCTAGAGTTCTGAGGGAGAAAGCACATGGTAAGCTGAAATCGGGGCTCGAGGTGACCAGCCTGACGACGATGTAGCGCCTGAGAAGTCAAAGCTAGGGCCAGGGTGGCCTAAGCTTCGTTATGGCTCATTGAATGTGTGCGGCTCGTGTAGCAGGGGCTAGGGGAACCTCACCCATGGGCTGGGTCGAAACTCTTAGGGCTTGAAGCGTTGCCTTATCCTTTCTGCCCACCTTGCTCATGGGCGGGGCCAAAACTCTTAGGGCTTGAAGTATTACCTTATCCTTCCTCCCCCAAATGCTAGTCTGGGTAGTAAATGAGCCACCCTTACTCAGAATTTGATTTCTAGATCTCCTTAGTTTTCATGGGCCTGTCTGATCTAAAAAAGGCCCATTTTAGTTTTCATGGGCCTGTCTGATCTAAAAAAGGCCCATTTCCCTTATTTGAATTTCAAAATTTTTGGGTTCAATTATCTAACAATCTTCTCCTAAAATCATGCCTTGTATCAATCACTAACTACCCATACTTCCTCACCCTCGGCACTGACGACCCCTGTTGTGGAACTGCCTTTGAAGGGGAGGCTGCTACCTCCTTAGCTAAGGATTTCAGGTAAAAGAAGACCATTTAAGCTTCTTCGACAAAACAAGCAACAACGACAACAACAAACCCAGTGCCTGAAAGGCTCCTGTGAAGGCAGGGTCTGGGAAGGGTGAAATATGCGGAGCCTTACCTTTAAAGGGTGCTATCATAAAGGAATGCTGTTTTTGAGAGATCCTAACCCTAAAAAGCAAAAATGGAAAAAATATTTGTAACATCAATTCAAGTCAGGTGAAGTCAAAACAAATAAGGCAGTACCAAAGATGCAAGCATGCAAACAACAATAGAGAAGCAGCAATAGCAATAGCGAGCATGAAAGCCTGGAGGCACTATGAGCTGGCATCAATATGCTACCCTAACCTAACAGCTATGTCAGCCACACGGTAGTCCAACATTCGAAGAATCCCATAATTTGAAGCCTGCTAGTGGAAGAATCCCTTTGATTCGGTAGTCCAATGTTCAAATTAGATGGTCGAATTCTCTCAGTTATGCTTCTGAAGAATCGACGCGAGCCGAATTCTTTTTTCTGTGCGGAACAATCAAGGGTCTTTGCCCTCCCTCATTAAATTTGGATATCTGTGAAAATATGCCCTTTGAATTGCGCTTCACCTCCATTAAAAAAAAATAAAATCATGTTCCTTATGAGTATCCCATCCGTATTGAAGGCACTTGCTACTTCGAAGCTTCTCCCCAACTTACTTTTAATAACTAGTTAACAGCCGGTCGTTGAAAGAACAGGGAGAAGTGAACATTCTTACTGACCTCGATAACCCAAAGGACACGACCAATTGAACATATGGTATAGAAGAAGGGTCTGAAAGGCCTCTATCTCTCTCGGATCACTTTCCTCCATGTATTCCAGTAATTTCCTTTGTGAGTCCTGTTACATATTCACTTTCTGGCCTCGCATCATGCTATCAACTTCGTCAACATCATAATGGCATGTGGTCCTTCTGTTGAATCATTTCTTAAGCGTCCCATCATGGGTGCATATTCTGACCTTCTATGCTAGAATTTTGAAACATCTCAACTAGACTTTGTTGCAAAAGAAAGTACATTTCATGAATAATTCTTTTCATCTTTGAAAGGCACAATGAGAATTCTACCTTAATCCATTCTTGCAGCCTAAACTGGCTTATGGCAGTGTATAAAAAGGCGTATGACGCACTGAGGCGGTAAGGGGTCCTATTTCCTAGACGCAAGGCAAAGGCATGCGCCTTAGCGAAGTTAGGCGCATATTTTGTTAAATTACATTTATATTCTATAAATATACATATATGTATATATGTATGTTTGTGTGGGTGTATATTATGAAAATTAGTTATGAAATTAACATATTATGCAATATGGAAGCTCTGATTTAATATATATATATAGTATTTAAGAAAAGAACATCTAAACAATATAATGATATTCATAAAAAATGTGCCATTTTTATATCATCAACACAAGCTCTTTAACAAAAATAGCAAGACACTATAAAATCTACAAAAAAATATAAAATCTAAAAAAAAATATGGTTAGTGGTATCTAGAAGTTAAGGAATAATGATCCATGTTGTGTAAACACAATACAATAACAATAGTCCCAATGTCATAAAGGCTCCTGTCAAAGAAGGGTCCCCGCGCGCGCGCGCGCGGGGGGGGGGGTGGGGTGTACGTAGTCTTACCCTTTTAGGGTGTTACCCTAAAGAAAGCCTGTGTCTGAGTGCCCCCAACTCTAAAAAGCAAGAAGCAAACGAAACAATAAAGCATCGAGCAGCAAAGCACTAAGCAACAATAGAGCACACCGGTAATAGGCCCCAAGCAATCATAGTATGTAGACTGAGGGCACTATGGGCTTGCTCCGTTGCGCACACAGTAAAAAAGTAAACGAATGAGCTGAAAATTTTTTTTCCCTTAATTTATGACAAATCAGGTTGAAATCTCAGAAGCTAGCCTTGTTAGGTGATAAGCCTGCGCCTTCGCTGGCCTCGCCTCATCGCCTACGCATGCTTTTTTATACACGGGCTTATGGATGTGCGTTGGGGGCATGCTAATCACACATATGGTAATACCTTATGTTGTTGCTTCTTCAAACTTTGTATGTTTAAGTAAATAATAGAGGTTTGAAATTGCATCAGCCACTTGTCTTCTTATCTCCTTTTTTGCTTAGTAGTTTCTCTCCTATTTTATTAGTTTCATTATTTCACTTGTGTTGACTACTGTAAAATTGCTGCTGGTTTTCCATTATTTTTCTCCTTGTGAATTAGTTTCTCTACATCAAATTCTTCATATCACCTCTTTTGTTTTAGAAGTGCTTTTCAATGCAAACGAAAATATTGTTCTATTTCATTACAGGTCAATTTGGATCCAAATGTTCGGAATGTTCAAGAGCTGCGAGCTTGGACTGAGTTTCACAATGCTGTAGCTGCTGGACTGAGGCTGGCACCTCCACAGGTCAATCTTCTTTCTTTGTATTGTAATTATGTTTTGTTTTGGAGAAGCCATGGTTGGATTTAAGATCTGAACGTCTCACATAAGAAACCTATTAATAGTTACATGTCATTGAAACTAGTCCAGTCTTTAAGCACCTTGATCCTCGGGGACTTTCCATGGGAAACAGGGTGTAAAGCGGCTTTTGTTGGGGAAAGCTGGAATGATATTTGCAATCTGGATGCTGGTGGTTTTGGCCATACAGCCTCATACTTTTTCCTCAGCCCATGGACACTACACACCATTTTAAATTGATTGGCTTTAATATGACAGAGATGGTGCTAGACTTCTTTATGAGATGATGTTTTGTGATCCTAAAAATTGCAATTATCAGATATTTACATTTGTTGCAAGGAACACGCAACCATGCTAGAAACAAATTTCAAGGTGGTGATTTGAAGCACAACATTTGGCTCTGTGCAACATTGTCCCTACAAATTCTGAACTTGACAATTTGATGGTGTCATGACCCGAAACTTAGGAAACAAAGGCCAATGACTTATAAGCCAACAAGGGAACCAATGGTCATCGTGATGAAATACTAAGAACCTTTATTCCAAAGGCCAATGACTTAATAATACAACGGATAACACTATACAATCCCTTGGAGCTCAAAACCCAAAACAACAGCTAAGACTTCCAAAGGTAAACATATTCTATATAACTGAACCACTAACTCATAAAACGTAAACAAAAGTCTTCTAAGGTTGTGACCACGCCAACCATGTAGAGAGAGAGAGTCCCTTGAATTTCTCCAGTCAGCTTATTATACCTTGTCTGAAATTGTTAAACAACAGGGTGAGTATAAAGCTCAGCAAGTAACAAATCTGTCAACAAAACAAGTATCAAGCATTATTTAAAAGGCATGAAACACATTAAAACATAGCTGAAGTTGTTTACTAAAGATTAATTCCAAAAACTCAAGGGCATATCAACTAAACTCATAGGCCTTAAACCTCTTGGGTGTGGCTGCATATAATCCTTGCAACTGGGCTCAGAATTGGCTATCATAATTGGGTCCCCAGCCAACTACGGGTTCTGAGGAACATTCCAAGTAGTGCACTAGTAACAGTGATGGTATAATCCCCCATCGAGGGCTCAAAGAGGTCTTTCCCCGTCATCGTAGGGCACAACCCACAAAACAAAGTATAAGAAATATATTTCATATTTGCGCATCATAGAACATGATTCAAATCATATTTCCAAACTTCCATAAATCAAAGCATTATAATAGAGCCCAAATTCCACATTTCACAAACTTAGTCAAAGATGTTTGATCCCCTTTTTAATTTCAAACACATAGAGGGTAAACATGGTGGTGCACAAAACAAGTATTTTGATAATTTAAGAAGCTATTAACATACCAAAACACTTCAACAAAAAGAGTGGAAGTGTTAACGAATGAGTTACTTACAAGAAGAAATAAAGCTTTCCTAAAATCCCAAGCACAAACTTTGATTCTCTTCTCCCTCTCTATTTCCTCAACTCTTATTCTTTCTTACTTACAATTAAGAACTAACTACCTTTGGATGATTAAAAGAGGAAATGAAGATGGGTATTTATAGAAGAGGGTGAGCTTTGTGGGTATTCAAAGAAGAGGTATGGCTGAATTTCTAGTCAAAAAGGGGGGTTTGATTTTCCAAGTCGAAGGAAGAGTTTTCTTGGTCAAATCTTGATGTGCTAGTCAATGTTCAAGGTTGGGAACTTGACTTATTAAAAAAAAAATTTTTTTTTTCTCAGCAATTTCCTTGGTCTTGCTTGGTGGCTGCCTTATATAACAAAAAACTTCCATTTGCGTAAAATTTAATACTTATTTTGTTCAAGTATGGGGAAGTTTGAAACTAATGAAATAAGTGGACGTTTTGGCTAGAAATTCAACTAAAATTCAAACAACTACGTGTAGTTTATTGGTAATTTGTGTGGGGAAATACTTAAGTCTTAAAAATTTAAGTTCCTTACAGATGGTGACATATATAATGAGAGAAACATGAATAATGTTGCATCCTGATGACTTCTTCCCAGACACCCAAGCTTCCTATACAACAACAACAAACCTAGTGCCCCAAAGGCTCCGCCAATGTAGGGTATGGAGGGGGTGAGATGTACACAGCCTCACCCCTTCAAGGTGCTACCCTAAAGGAAGGCTGTGTTCGAGAACTACCTGAAAAACATAAAAACCAACGACACAGAGAGAGCAAAAGCAACTATAAGCAACAAAGCAACAGCAGCAAAGCACTCCCAAGCTTCCTATGTAAAAGGAAAAATATCTATTTACTGGGGTGATTTTGAGCTGAATGTGCTTCTTCTAGCCAAGTGTGTCATATTCTGAAAGTTGTTAAATAGACATCTATTGTACTTCTCCTTGGGAATGCTTTTTATGATTTTCTCGTGTTACCTTTTTGGATTTTATATTGCAGGGTAAAATGTCTAGAACATGGATCATGTATAACAAGCCAGAGGAGCCCAATGCTGTTCATGCAGGTCTTCTTTTTGCTTTGGGGTTGCATGGACATCTAAGTGTTCTAACCATAACTGATATATTTCAGTATTACCAACAGGTATAGCATTTCTGGCCGGATTGTGTCTTCCAACTCTCTGTAATTTTGAATTGCTTTTCTTTTGTTAACGTCTTGGATGGTATTGCTTTTTGGATGATTTGTGCTGTTTTTTCATAGCATGTTAAAGTTCTGTCGGTGAACTTGGCTGCCTGTATATACAGTTCTGTTTTTCAGTTTCTCTACTTGCTGGAGTTGCTTCTTTTTTTTTTTTTTTTGGGGGGGGGGGGGGGGGGGGGTGGGTTTGGTTATGGAATGAAACAGAGAAAGGACACAAAAGTGGATTATGTCCGTAGTGGATGTAGTAATCGGTTTTAGACCTGTGGCTGTTGATGATTGAATCTATTCGAATGATGTGCATCACATATTGTGAACTTCTATTTGGTTAGTGCATGGTGAAGTTAATGGTGTGTTCTGCTTGGAGCAATGATATTGTACAATGTGTAGCACAATGATAGTATTTGGCCCTGAAAGCAAATTATTTACTTGGTAAAGAATTGAGCCTTATTTATTTAAGATGATGTATGTTTGGGCTATGGAGTGTGATGAGAACTTAGGGTAAGAGGGATTTAAGGCTGGTTGTAATCTGTTGAGGATGTAATGTCGGGATTGTTGTTTGGTGTACTAATTTCTGTCAAGGCAAAGGAGTAGACAATTTGTGTACAAGAAGTTTCCATAAAGGAGAAGGCAATATGCAGGCTGGCATTAAAGATGGAAGGTATTGATTGCCATTTGCTAGGCTTTTTTGATTTGTGACACTTCCAAATAATCAAGCACATAACCTTTCTCTTTTTAATACACTATTCAGAGCTTTCTCTTTCATGTCCTAAGCATGGCTCCATGGGGTCTCTCTCCCCACTTCCCTATTTCTGCGTGTTTGTATCTTTGTGTTATTTGGTTTTTTGGGGAATGGTTGGAATTATATTGTTATTTTGCATTATTTATGCAGATCATGGAACTCTTACATTCTATTTTCCCTTTTTGAAGCAAGACAAGTTATGGAAGTATGGGTTGGGATTACTATACAGTTTGTTTATATAACCTTAGTGAACTGCTGGTATGATTCTCTGCATTTGCAACATAAAACATGTGATATGGGTGGGGTGAAAAATATTTGCTACAAGTTTGTCCACCTGCCTTTAGTGTACAGCTTGTAGACCCTTCTGAGAGTCAGGGTTGTGGAAAATTTGTTCCTTACCTTCTCTGTTACTCTGCTGGTAGTCTCGTTGATGAGTTCTTTTGTCACCTTCATGAAAAGTTTTAAGGATTTCATGTTCTTAGCTGTTGGGCTTAACTACTTCTAGGGTCTAAGCTGCAAGAAAGGGGAAAAAACTTGCTTATTTCTTCCGGATGTCATTATTTTTTTGTGTTTTTTTGAGGAGCACTTGTCATTAGTAGATTGGTCTCTTCTGCATTTTTGCTATAGTTATTTGTGTTAGATTCCTCTGCATCTTTCTGATGTAGGTGTGAGCAATGGTACTGAAGTTTGGTTTCCATGGTCTTAGTATCGGAGCTTAATTTTTTTTATCTGTTCGTGCTGCTATGCTCTTTCCTATCGTCAATTTTTTTAGACCCCCTTTATGCTTCGATGTGTGTTATCTTTTGCCAACCCTGTCCAGTTTCCTAAGCCATGTGCAACCCAACTGCGATACTGTCTCGTAATGTCATGATAGCAGTGTCATATATGTGGGCTGTTGTGGATGGTAAGCAATAGGTTGCGACATCCGCATTGGATTTTCTAAGGGATCATAATTGCGTTTAGGTCTTCTGTTTGCAAAAAAAAAAAGTTGAATGAATTGCTATACAGTCAGGGGCGGATCCAAGCTTTGAGCACTGGGGGCACGTGCCCTTAGTCAATGGTAGATATCTTTAATATATAAAATAAAGCGTGCGTAAATATCATGGTTTTGTTGGTGCTCTAGTGGTAATGGGAAAACATGCTTTACACTTGCATTTGTCTTTTGCTTTCTAATAGGTTGCGCACCATGTCCCCATTTTCAATGATTTTTTTTTTTGGTCCACTGCTCCCCTTCATAAAAGGTTCTATCTTATTAACTTATAAAATAGCAATCATTTAATCTTTTTCTATATGCTACTATCTATGTACTTTTTAATTAATATATTATTATAATTTTATTTCAATAATCTTAGTTAATTAATTATGTAATAAATCTTTTATTTTTATTATAATTATAGACTCCACATTATTAGAATGTTGGATTCACCACTCCCCCTAATAAGTGTTAGTTATAACATATGAGTACATCAATTGGCTAAACACCATCTCAAATGAAAATATGAAAGTGTCCCATATTCTATCTTAATATGCTATTTCCCCGTATTACTTTGTTCTAGAAATTAGGTGCCATTTTCTTTTTCTTATCAACAAATAGTACCCTAACATATACCCCTATCACCAACTATCATGGCCTCAAGTTGACAAATCAATTAATTTTATAAATTTCCAGCAAAGATAAGAAAAATTTTTACTCTATTAATTTCTAGTTCCACTAGCATTATATTGTGTAATCAATTAATTTTTAGTTTTTCTATTCTTTGATTTTGATTAATTTTGTAAATATGTGCAATTTATTAGTTGATAATAATTTATATGTTATGTTTAGAGCATAATTTATAAATTGTTAGTTGCCCCAGTAATTGAATTTTCTGGATCTACCATTACCCGTTACTATACTTGATTGTTGAGACACACACACGTATATATATCTTCATTTGCATTAATGCCCCTAGTGATCACAAATTCTGGATCCGCCACCGGATACATTTACGAATTTCTAGACAACTTCGAAGGTTTTGATATGGAACTTCATTTATAAATATGTTTTGGTAAATATAATACATTATAAATGCATTATGACGGCCTTTACATTATGTCCAATCACGTAACAATTCGCTCTCAAAATCTGTTTTGTAATGATGTTACTTTATTTAACGACATTTATTTGATTCTATGTGCACCCTCACAACACCTACTCTTCCATATTATTAACTGACTGAGAAGAGACTTTTGAAAGGATAGTTTTACTGCGTAAATATGCACATTAGAGAAATTTGAGAAAGATCTTTATGATCCATATTTCCTAACAGCACTTGGGATGTATGTCTATAGGTTTATCAAAACCAGCTTTCTGCGATAGCTTTTGACTGTGATAATTCATTTAAGCTTTAATATGAAAATTGTTTCTCTCTCTTACCGCATTTCTCATCTATCCGTAGGGACATGAAAGCACAACTGTAGGCTTAATGCTTGGCTTGGCAGCCTCTTACAGGGGTACTATGGAGACAGCTGTGTCAAAGGTGAGCATATGCATTTTGATGGTGGTCTCCTTATCATTTTGCAATTCACTAGTTTGCTTTTGATTAGTCATGGGAAATCTATGCGTACGAAATGACTAATGGAGGAATACGTTGCTGAAATTAGAAGGACGCCCTGTAATCCTAACCGAACAAATCGGTACAGTGCGATCCCTCAAACTCTTCCCATGTAGAAGCACGATGACCATACCAGAGACGGGGTTCAGGAGACTTAGCAGAAGTTTAGGTCTACATGGGGATCAATTTGTACTGACTAATTAATGACCTTTGGCTGGTGGCCCTTTATGTGCTACAGGGCAGGAAACCAGTTCTGCCATGTGCGTTTGGCTGGAGAGCCTTTCTGCTTACAAAGGGTGATTGATTTTCTGATGCATTGTTTAGATCCCCATATCAAATGTATTTTTGCCTGTCTGAGGAAGCCAGACATATACCCCTTTGGATTACTTCTATGTGGCTTAACTGCAGCTCATCATTAAAACTTTTCTGTTGTGCAAAAGCTGACGCCTCTCAATAAATCATACCCATAAACCAAACTTGACTTGAGTACAATGGCCCCTCAACTTTAGTAACATAAGCCAAGTCCTATCAAGGTGCTCGTAGTCATGGTTTGAATTGATGACAACATGGTTTTAAAATGCTGTAGTTGCAATCAAGGGCTAGGGGCCATAGAGTTGCAAAAATGGGGTGTTTTGTGGATGTAACGTAGTTCCTTGAAGTGAATCCTCAGCAGCATAATGGAATGGCTAATTTTTGTTACCTAGTGACCAATACATTATATAATCACCTGTATCTGATTTGATGAATGAGACCTTTGATACACTGTTCATAAGTTAAAATTTCTGTGCATTTTGCCTCTAATGATTAATTTTGATCAAATCCTGTCCTTTTTGCAGTCATTATATGTGCATTTACCTTCGTATCATCCATCTTCCTGTCCAGAGTTTGAAGTCCCCACACTTCTGCAGGTAACGTGTATTTGTCCATTTCGTACAGAACCTCTCTCCACTCTGTTATGAGCATCAGCAGGACCACACATTTCTACTTTTGGTGTAAAAGATGACAATATACCGGATATTCTTTTTCCATATGCCCCCTGAATGTGCTTATTCAGACAGTAAAGACATCCTTTTCAACACCTTGATTTTACCTTTGAATTTGCATACATCATTTCGTGTATTTGTGCTTTCCAAGTATGTGACTGTTTTGTCTTTATCATAGATAAGCAGGCTTCACTGAAGCATGTGCTTTGTTTTTTTGGTCTGGATCATGACACTGCTCGAGTACTGAACAAATTTCTGCATTTTATAGATACCTTACTCTTTTTTGTTCTCTTACCTTGGAAGTCGTCAGGTGATCATGATTTAACCTTCTCGGTTTTCCCTTTATATATTTTTGCAGGCAGCAGCGTTGATGTCACTCGGACTACTCTTTGAAGGATCGGGACACCTGCAGACAATGCAGTTTCTTTTGGTATTACATCTTGATTGCTTTACTCTTGTTCTGGGTACGAGCTTTTTAACCACTTCATATCTGATGTCATAAAGTAACAAAGTGGGTCGGAGAGGCTATCTTATGAGGGCAAAATTTTCTGTGCTTGTTTCCCTACTATGTTTAAACTGGGTACTATTCTGGAGCTTGCAGATGCTATTCTATTACCCAGTTGCAATAGAAAAAACTGAGCAACACCTTTGGTTGTGATAGCTATCTAGCTGGAATGTGTTATGCTGACTTGTAATTTATTTGGTGCCTTAGTGAAAGCGATATAGGTCCTCGGACACAGCTTTCCTTTAGGTAGCACCCTTAAGGTTGCGGACATTCCCTCCCAAAAAAAAAGAACAAAAAGAAAGATCCTGCATTGGTGGGAGCCCTTGTGGCACTGAGTTTGTTGTTGTAGTAGTGAAACCGATATAGATTCTCTATTATGTGTTCCTTGAAAATTTGCATTCGTTTTGGTTGCTCCCATCTTTCTGCTTTGACCATAATTTTGTTTGGCTATACTCGTCTTTGTCTGCTTGTGTGTTTGCTTTTCCTCTCAAGTTTTTACTGCATTATGCTCTTTGTTTAAAGACCGTGCGGTTCTTAGTTTACCTAGAAAAGTAGAATTTTTTTTACCTAGGTTAGAGGCATTACTAAGGGAAGGGTGCACTGAAGCGAACTTGGATAGATTCGTTGAAGAGAATCGGTTGTCCTCGAGCTTTTGAGGTTATTCAAACTGCTACAAAATTTTATGTCTAACTTTGTGGACTTTAATGTTAAGATGATGTTATAACTTTTGAACTTGCAGATGCTTTTGGTTAGCAATCGGTTTTTTGTCTTTGTAATTGTGTTCAGTTACTTAAGCTCTTTGGGACTCTTTGTGGACCTTTAAGGATTGGAAATCTGTGATGGTTTCGTGTTTGTTTCTGTTTTGCATGTCTTTTATTGTCCATTTACTAAGGTTGCCCTCCCTGTTTTACCTCCGATTCTTTTTCTTCGCAATATCTCCTATCATTTCCCATGAAATATTTATCAGCATCAAACTGAATAGTTTGACTGAATACTTGCTTTCCTTGTTTTCTTGTCTTAGCGGGTCCTTTTAACAGAAGCTGGGTATATGTGTGGGAGGAATATTGTTAAACTTACTGTCATACAAACCAGAACAGCTGGAGGATTTTTCTTTTACACTTGATACTCTTTGCAGGGTGAAATTGGCCGCAGAAGTGGAGGGGATAATGTACTTGAGAGGGAAGGCTATGCTGTTTCTGCTGGCATTTCACTTGGGCTTGTCGCTTTGGGTATGGTTGAGTAGATCTCTTCTTACTCTGAAGTCCTTTTTTGATGCTGATTGTGAATGTCGAATTGTAGGTAGGGGTGATGATAGGTTGGCTTGCAGTGACACTCTGGTTGATCGGCTATTCCGCTATGCCAGCAGTGAAGGATTTTGTAATGTATGTTGTTGGGCAAGTTTTTCTCATTTTGATATTCTTTCTTATCTGCTTTTTGTGAGTTACCCACAGTATTATGAAGAAATTTAACTGTAGCTTGCCCTATGCTATCACATAATTTCTTTCGAAGTTATAACATGTCCAGTATGCATTTTCTGTAGGGCTTTGACATTGTTAATCCAGCAAACTTTGAAACTTCTGTATGTTAAGTGTTTCTTTTGTTCACCAGGAGAAGTCCATGCTGACATCATTGACTGATGAAAACAATCGTGGATCTGGACAGGTTGCCAGGCTCAAACCTTAAATTGTGGCAATTTCCTTGTAGCATTCACTTTCATCACCTAGTAAATATCATATCTGAGGTCCTTGTTTTGGATTCTGTCACCAGATTTTTGATGGCATCCCTGTCAATGTTGATGTCACTGCCCCTGGGGCCATAGTTGCTATTGCTTTGATGTTTCTGAAGGTAAGCAAAACTGAAGCTAATATCTTGCAAATTATATTCAGGTTCATCATCTGTTTCTGAAGTACTGTTTTTCTTTGTTTGTGCTGGTGAAGTTTTGGGAATTGACACTGGTTATACTGATATTTTATGTCCATGTGTAAGTTTGTCTGGAACTCTGTGCCGTAACATGACTTTTAGTGATAAGTATCGCATGTAACCTTTTCTGTCAGAATCTCATACATCTTGTTCCCTATCAAAGTCATTCTGGAAGGTGTGGTAAGATTCTTCAACAGTCTGACATGCTGCTAGCATTTGTAACTGTTCTTTTTGGATGTACCGTATGCTGCATGCAATTGTGGACACAAATGTAATACTTGTTTCTTTGTAGCAAGTAGCAATAAACAAAACCCAAGAAATAGATCATGAAATTGGAAAGTAGTTGATAATATTAAGACCTATGGTTGAAGGTCTGATTGGTGCTCCATTTCCCTAGAGTATTCTCCATAGTTGCATGAAGCGGGAGCGGGAACGGGGGAGCGGCCAGTCATAAAAGTTTCTTAGGTTGGGAGCGTTGAGGGAGCACTTATATTACTATATATTAGATATACAAGAAATAGTAATGAAATGCTATCAATTGAGCTGTTAAAGTATAAATGTCAAAACAAAGTTAATATTAAGTAATAATTAACCAACAAATCGTATAATAAGTATTTTCTTGTCACAATGATTCCGTCATTGTCTGAATCGTGTTTCCATCGAGTTTGATATACGTCGGAAATGCAAATCTGACTTTCATATTTGGAATCGCGTTTCCAAAGCATGAAACGTTAGCATTTTAGGAGTTCTTTGCAACTATGGTATTCTCTTTTCCACTTCAAAAGGCCTGTTGAGATGTTAGGTTTATAAGGCTCCTACTATTATGGTTTTACTATGTTTTTTTCACGAAGATCCTGCAAATTGTCAAGGGTCATGTTTTCAGGGTTTTCTAGGAGACAAAACCAAACCCAACCCCCCCCCCCCCCCCCCCCCCCCCCCCCCCCCAACAAAAAAAAAGTCATGGGCTTGTTTGCAAGAGCATAGATTTCACTTTCATCTCCTTGTCGCTAAAAACGTCACTCTTCCTTTGTTAATGATTATAGGGCTTTTAGTTTAGTGACTAGTGTCTATTGGATCATTACTAGTCTTTTGGTATATAGGTTGAGTGAAGGTATAAGGATTACCATTTCTGAACTTCAAAGAGATTGGCTTTGCGGGATGAAAATTTAGATGCGATGTCATTGCAAATGAAGTCATTGATGATGCAGAGAGGATAGATAACTGCATGGTTGTTCTGAAGTTCGACTTGGAAAGCTTATGAGAGGGTAAGTTAGTTTTTTTTTTTTTGCTTGGGTGATCTGTAGAAGGAGTTTGTTCCTCGGGAGGAGAACTTGAATTTGTGGGTATTTCTCCTTTTCTTTCCATGTGATTGGATGGTCATCCACGGACTTGGTTTGATGCTCCCCATTTGGTTAGGCAGGATGATCTCCTTTCTTTTTCCCTCTTTGACCATGTCCCGGGGTTGTTATAGTTTGATGCTGTTGCTGGGTGTGGTTTTCTTGAGTGACACTTCCATATTTAGGTGTGGTTGGGTTTATGTCTTTGTCACGATTTTCTTGGGACCCTTTTCCAAAGACGATCATGAAGCATTTGGGATGGTAAGGCGCTTTCTTCACTTTAGGTGGCCATATTTCCCTTCGACCATGTTTTTCCTTCATTATGATGCATTATTTGTCTTCGTTTTGGATCTGGTGCGTGCAGAGAACAGCATGATGTATCACAAGGGATTGTCTTCATGGTGGCTGTTGATCCTGGGGTTCAGTTGGTCAGCAGGTCTAAGTGAAAAGGAGATTTGGTTTGAAAATGTGGTTTACTAAGAATGATGCTTTGTTAAGGGAATGGTTATGGTGCTTTCCCTTACGCTCTGTTTGGCATATGAAATTGGAAGTGATTGTGGAAATGGTATTCCAATTCAATTTTGGATGTAATGAAATTTAATTCTTTGGTTGATCATAGGAATAGAAGATTGGAATTTTTCTTTCATAACAATTCAAGTCATCATGGGTTTTGGGGTCAATCGAGTTGGAGTATTTCAAGTTTTGGGTCAGGTATGGTCAAGTTTTGATTGGAATTACTTTGAGTTCAAGTTATCTCGAGTTTAGGGTCAACTCAAATCGAGTTTTAGTAAAATCAAATCATTTTGTTCTCGATTTATCTTAATTTTGATTATCGAGTTGGTTGGTTTTGTAATTTAGGTTAGTTTGGTTTGGGTTTGAGTTGATTTATATCATTTTGAGTTCGAGTCATTTTGTTTTTCGGGTCAATTCGGTTGTGCCATTTCAAATTTCGGGCCACTTCTAGTTGGGTGAAATGTAGGCCGAGGTGAGTTGGGTTAGGTCATTTTGGGTTTAACTTATCTTAGGATTCAAGTCAATTAGATTGGATCACTTTGAGTATCGGGTTAGTTTGGGGAGGTCACATTCAGGTTGGATAGATTCATTTTTTGGATTTGAGTCATCAAGGCTTTTAGGTCAATTAGGTTGGCTCACTTCGGATTTTAAGTCAAGTGGGGTCCGGTTTAAGTTGAATTAGGGTATTTTATGTTCAAGTCATTTGAGTTGGGTTATGTCAAGTTTTGGTCAAATTTAAGCTGTGTCGGGTCTTTTGGTATCTTGTCATTTGGGATTTTGAATTAATCAATTTGAGTCATTTTGGGTTTCAGGTTAGTGGAGTTAATGTGTAAATGCAATTCCTTTCGCCCACCCCCCGGACCACCACAACCACACCCCCCCCCCCCCCCCCACACCACCACCACACGCGGCCCATCGCCACCACCCCCGCACACCTCTCCTCCCACCATCGAACCCACCCACCCAACTCACCCTCCACCACCCCTTCCCAACCACCCCACCTGCGAACCACCACCCAAACACCCCACACCCCCCCCCCCCCCCCCCCCCCCCCCGGCATAGATCTGAACTTAAACCCAAACCTAAACCTAAACCACACCCACCTAACCTAGACCTGAACCTAAACCACACCCCCACGCAACCAGCAACCCGCATTCGCAAGTGGGCCCAGGATTCTATGCTTCCACGATGACACGCTCTTCAGGTCAGGGGTCTTGGAAAAAACCTCCCTTTAGGGTAGCACCCTGAAGGGGGAAAGCTGCGTACATCCACCCCCCTAGACCCTGTGTATGTGGGAGCCCTCGTGGCACTGGGTTTGTTGTTATTTGATTCCAGAGAATCGAGCAGTGACATTGTAATTCCAATTCTTACAGGTCAACCAAACAACAAACTTCTGATTTTAAACCCCAATTTCATGAACCAAACAAGACCTTAGGGACTTAATTCTTTTCGGCATAAGGTTATTTGTAGTCAGCCAAAATATTGGGATGACTGGAAAGATAATAATCTCTCTTTTGGATGCCCTTGGAAGGCTATCTCACAGTTCTATCATCTTTTCTTTTTCTTTTTGTAAATCAGGAGGATATTTGGTTTGGCGAAGCAATAAAAATCAAATCCCATATCTCCGTCATGTTTGTCGCTGTCTTGCATGAATGGGCGTCTTGAACGTTATATAACGTGTTACAATGATCGCTTTGGATTTTTTTAGAAAATATGTTATTTTAAGCTTTGCAAACGTTTGACTATTATTGTATATTATTTATTTTATTACGGCTTTGATATTTTAAACTTATTAACGCATTGACAAGTGTGTTTTAGCAAACAAACTACAATGTGAATTCATTTTGGTGGCCGCTACAAGAACACGCTTTCATGTTATCGCCAATCACATGACCTTGGCTCTAGATCCATTGGTAATGACCCTTAGATCGTGACTTTTGTTCGATTCTGTGAATGAAACTCAATTTTCACTTCTTTCACGCTTGTATCACTCGTTTTCTTCTTTCAGTGTTCTATCGATGATTTTTAATATGGGAGTGGGGAATTGATCTTGGTATTTTCACTTTATAAGGGAGGTAGATGGGGTAGGTTAATGAGCTCCTTCAACCTTTTGGGTTTGACAAGACTTTCAAATGATTTTGATTGTTGCATATGTGTTTTTTTTTTTTTTTTTTTTTTGGGATGGGGGGTGGGGTTGATAGTTTGGTGTTTTATTCCAGCAAATCCTTTTATATGCACCTTACTTCAGATAAACAACCGTTGGCATTTATTGATCCGATAATATTTGGACAGAAGTTTCCGTCAAGATTAAGGTCTTTATTTCGAACCAATAGTCTATTGCGGAAAATCAAAGAGGGCACCAACACGCCATCACCGGATCCCATTAGAACTCCGAAGTTAAGCGTGCTTGGGCAAGAGTAGTACCAGGATGGGTGACCTCCTGGGAAGTCTTCACCCTAAGTTTGGGAGGCACTGGGAAACAACTTCTCTTCAGGTTAATACCCTGAAGGGGGAAGGCTGCATACATCCGCCCCCCCAGACCCTGCGTAGGCGGGAGCCCTTGAGGCACTGGGTATGTTCCTTTTTTTAGTCTGTTGCGGAAATTGAGGCCGCACAAGGCACTAGCCCTGGACATTTGAACGTTCTGTTATGATAGAGATCTTTCTTCCATTGTTGCTTTTCCTGGCTGTTGGAATAGTCTTTGTGAATTCTTTGGGGAGCCCAGGTGTATGCAGCAACTTCAGAGCTCTTCTTAGACGCAGGTTTTTAGGGGGTTTGATGGTAAAAGAGACAGAAGGATGTTTCTAGAACGAGCAGAATGTGAGGATTTTCTGAGGGCAAACCTTCTGTTTGCAGAAGTACTAATGCTTGTTTCAGGTGTTTGATCTTCACCAATGTTAAGCTGGATTGTTGGATTTTGTTTGTTTGTTTAGAGTATATATTTTGGTTGTATAACTTTTTGGACATCTGTCTTCTATTTTCTCTCTTAATAATCTCTCTTTTTCAATATATAAATATTGGGAAATAGTCCCTATCTTATAATTCAATTTGGTAGAACAAACTGAAGAAAATGCAAAGGATTGAGTAGCATTCTCTCAGCCATGAATTAACATCAAGCTGAAGGATTGTATGGCTTAAACATTTGGTACATACATATAGAATTGCTTTTTTTTATTTTTTTATTTTCAGGATATACAGAACTAATCTAATGCTTGCTTATTTCAGACTGAATCACATGTAATAGCTTCAGGACTCTCTGTCCCTTGTACACATTTTGAATTGCAATATGTCAGGCCTGACTTCATAATGCTACGTGTCATTGCCCGGAGCTTGATAATGTGGAGCAGGTATGTGAAGGAAGCACGGATACGGATACGGATACGAGATACGACACGATACCAATACGACACATAATTTTTCAAAAAACTAGGATACGACACCTTAGGGACACATTGCTTAAAAATTATGTATTTTCTTAGATATGTATCTATGTAATTGATGAAATAATATGAGTTATAAACTTAAAAAACAGAAAAAAAATATAATAGCTTAAGAAAAATGTAAAGCCGCTGTCATTTCTCTCTCTCTCTTCTTGACTTAACAGAGACTTCTTTCTCCTTTTTTCATCACACTCTCTCTCTTTCAAGGTGTACAAAAATATTTTTTTTACCCAAACAACTATAGAACGTTTAAAAATATTAGTTTATTTAAAAATTTTTGAATATAATCATATTAAAATTTATATAATATAATTTAACTATTTAATATGCATATTGTCATTTTATATAATAATATATTATAATATTATATTTTAAAATCCAAACCATAAAAAAACGTGTCAGAGTGTATCGGAAGAGCGTTGGAAATTCCAAATAAAAAAAAAATGAATCAGATGCTTTTTTTCACATATCGGATACATATTGGAAGCGTGTCGGAAATGTATCGGAAACGTGTCGGAGATTCAAAATTTAAAAAAAGAAGTATCGGATACTTTTTCACATATCGTACGTGTCGGACGCCGATACTCTAGCCAAAAAAGAGTATCGTTGCTTCCTATTGTTATCTTGATCAAAGTAGTTGATATTACCTCTGCTAAACCTATATTTGTCCCATACAGGGTTAATCCTGCCAGAGACTGGGTGGAGTCCCAAATTCCTGAAATTGTGAAGAGTGGTGTTGAAAACCTTGGAGATGATAGCATCACCATGGATGAAATAGATGAAGAAGCATTTGTTCAGGCATATGTCAATATTGTGGCTGGAGCATGTATATCTCTTGGTAAGTACTTTTCTGTCGTTCCTAGTATAATTTGTATCTTATCCTCCTAAGATGGTGGTGCTTTGCAATATTCATTTTATCAAACTGAAAGCAGACTGACAGGTTCACATACAAATGTTTCCCAAGAATCCATCTTGTGCTAGTAGCAATGTTTAAGTCTAAGCAGTTCGATTGCAGAAAGAGCAACGTTGTGGATCTTCTCTTTCTGTGAGACATGCACTAGAAAACCCTTTTCATTGGAGACCATATTGAATGAATGGGTGAAAGCATGTTAATGAGTTAAATTACTTGTCACAACTAGGAGTGTCCATGGGTTGGGTAATACACAAGACCCACCCAACCCACATCAATTGGGTTGGGTTGGGTAAATTTTCAATGCTGGGTTTAGGGGGTCCATTTGCTTTGTACCATGGGTATTGGGTATGGTTCCTGGTTACCCATAGGTATGCATTAATTATCTTGGAGCATTTTCAAAAGAGCCTAAATCAAGCTTCAATGTTTCTTAATGAGGCGAGCTTATCTTGGATACCTTGAGGTTTGACTATTTATCATTTAGTTCCCTGACTTTTCAATATATAAGTGGGATAAATTGAGGTTTAAAACCATTATCAATTAGGTACCTTATTGTTTTAAAATTTTATCAATCAGGTTCTTTTTTATTGGAAAATGTTAAACTAGAACATCATCGTGACAATATATAAGTATTTTGATTATTTTCGCAAAAGATGCTTACCCGACACATGATTTCAGCAAAATATAAGTAGTTTACATAAATATTTGGTGAATATTTATCATAATTTGTTAAAATTTTTGCCCAAAAAACATTAATATAACTTTTATATATTATATCTACATAAAATTGGCTAGATTCCTAAATTGGCTAGATTCCTAAAAGACTTTTCATTGAATTCCAGTATAGGATACCTAGGTGATAAAATATTCAAACCTCAGGCTTATTCAATTGTATATATTGAAATATCAGGGTACCTAGGTGATAAATGTTTAAACCCAGGGTACCTAAGTGATATATGATCAATAATTGAATAACTGGATCCCTTTCTTGGCTATGTAATCGATTGTTTACATTAACGAAATTATCATTTAGGTACTCTGAGGTTTAACCATTTATCACCGAGGTACCTGATGTAGCACAAAAAGAAAACTAATAATTTCAAACTCAATTATCAAATTCTGGATTTTAGTTCATTTAAAAGATATCTCCATAAAGTACATAAAGAGTCCTATTTGTAGAGTAGGAACCCTGAACCTGAAAAGATAAAGAAATCTAATCCAAATCTAATTCGAAAATAAAAAAAATCTAACTCTTAAAAATATAATCCTAATCTAACTAAATTAAAAGATGATTCTAAATAAACTTAATCTAATCTAAAACCCAATTAATCCTAAAGGATAAACTAATATCTAAATAATTTAAAAGTTACAAATATACTTAAAGTCTTTCTTATCCGGATATCTTCATAGATCCCATGTTTTAGATCATCCTTGTGATGCATCATTCTCCCCCAGTTACGGAAAATACTTGTCCTCGAGTTTTGTAGAAGGAGAGAAGGAAAGAATGAATGATGGGCTGCAATCTTGGCTTGAGGATGAGCTTTTGACCATGTCCAAAGAAAACCCTTGAATAAAATTCAGAAAGTTTGTCAGAAAATTATCTAGGATTATGAATTCAACATGTTGGACATGCTCTCTATCAACTTTGAGATTATCGACTTGTATAGGCTTCCCTTCTTGTCCTTCATTGTTGAACACAATTGCTATCTGGGGGAGTTCTTCATCCCTTACTTCTTCTTCAATCTTCGATGCATTTTGCTCTACTTCAATAGAATACCTCATCAATGTCATCCTCATTTTCTTCAACGTTAACAGTTTGTTGGGCCTTCCTTTCACTAATTATTTCTTCTTTTATCTTTGCTTCTACAGTACCATCAATAGTAACAAGCTTTGATTTCTTCCACTTTATTTGGTTCCTCGACAGTTTTGTTGGTTAGCATATTTGCTCAAAATATTTAGAAGCTCATTCAAATGTTCTATGATCTTGTGACGCTTCAATTCACTAGCAAGCTTCATATCAAGTTGACAACAATCATGATAGATGTACGTCCCTTGTAGTTTTTGCTTTGCATAGATTGCATCATTACGATTGTAAGATTGTATATGTGCAAAGTAAGTATCATCAACCCAAGTAATATTTTCTATAGATCCATAATGACGAAATAACCAATTTAGATCTCTACGAGTAATGGGATTGGAAACATTGTGAATCCTTACTATTAAAGATCTATCATTTGAATCACCCCATGGCCAATATCTAGTTAGCTTGTGATTTTCCTCAAGCCCTTTCGCAGGTTTTCCCATTAGATACACATCTTATATGAAACAGTTTTCAATGTGATTAACATGTACCTTGTTTCCTCATTCTTAGAGCATTCTAGTGTTTCCGAGTTATAGGCGAACCCTGGGCTAGAAGCAACAGCGCTCTGCGGTTCCCGAGCAAGAGTAACAAAGATAGTGGGCTCTCGACGGACTGGGGGTATCTCCGATGGTCAGCGGCAGTGGAAATTTTGGGTGTTGAGGTTTCGATGGGGAGGGTGAGAGTTCGAAGGATCCTCGCTGATCGACTAGGGGGTCGATCGGCTGCCGTGGTTGCACCGCCGGAGGTCGAAGACAAAACGACCTCAAGGTTAGGGTTAAGATTTTGCTAGAGTTGTTAGTTTGTAGGGGCTAGGGTTTTGCAGTTGTTCGTAGGTGGGTTTTGGAGGTCGGCAATTGCGTAAGGCTGTGTGGGTCTCAGTGGGTTGTAGGTTGTGAGTTTTGATGGGTGTGGATGTTGAGGGGGTTTGGGCTTGGTGATGGATGATGGTGGAGGTTAGGTTAATGTTCGAAGGGTGATGGCTGTGGGTTTCAATGGTGGTGGGGTCTGGCAGTCGGCCGTGGCGGATCGAGGGGCAAGGGTTTTGGTTTTTAGGGTTTTTTTTTGTTCCTGGGGGCTCAAGGAAAGATCAAAATTGGATTGATTTTTGCTCTGATACCAAAATTGATGTAGCATAAAAGGAAAACTAATAATTTCAAACTCAATTCTCAAGTTCTGGATTTTATTTCATTCAAAATATATCTCCATAGATCCCATGTTTTAGATCTTCCTTGTACTGCATCAGTGCCCTTACCTTTCAGTATATACAATGAACTACCCAAGTTTAAACATTTTATTGCTTAGGTACCTTGAAGTTTTAAAATTTTATAAATCAGATACCTCTTTGTCGAAAAGCCATATATTTTTGTTGGAAAATACTAAAATTGAACATGATTTTGGACAATATATTACTATCTTCATTAGAATTTGATGACTCCTTGCCGAAAAATGCTAATATGACACATGATTTTTTGACAATATTTAGGTAGTTTACATTAACATTAGATGAATATTTTATCCGAATTCACGAAATTTTTAGTGAAAACATAGGGATGACTTTTATATATTACTATAACCATATATTACATCAACATTTTTTTTTAACAAATTTGGTCAAATTCGTGCAAAAGTTAATCAAATTCCGACATAGGGTACCTAGGTGATAAAATATTGAAACCTTAGGGCACCTCATTGTATATATTGTAACCTCAAGTCATGGTACTTGGGTGATAAATACTTAAACTTCAGGGTACTTAAGTGATAATTTCCATTTACATTAAGTTTGAATTAAAGTTAGTGAAAATCGGAATTCAGATGAATGTTTATGCATTAACTGAACATGAACCGACCCAACCGAATGCAACCCGACCCAACCTGACCCAACCCAAAACCATTAACCTACCAGTTTGGGTTGGGTTTTGGTCAAATATTGGATGGGTCATGTTGGTTCTTGACCCAACCCATGTACCCCCCTAGTTGCAACTTCAATGTTCTTCCAAACTTCTCTTTATTACCTTTTTTTGGTGTGTACTAGACAATAACTGCTAAAACCATGCGTGGAATGTATTGTTCATAAGATAAAAATATTCTCTGTTTTTGAAGCTGATTCGGTTATGTGCTATTTAAGGCAAGTAGTATGGATGAATCTTAACATAAGTGGCAGTGAGTCATAATTGTGAACTAGATGATGTGGCTCCTGAGACCTTGAGGTGTCTGTTACCAGGAAAGAGTATAGCTATGACATTTTGTCTGAAGTCAACTTTGAAGCTCTCTATGCATGATTGGGACAATAGATAAAAGCAGACACTGTGTGTTGCTTATTGCTTTGATGCCTTCTGTCTGATATCTTCTTGAATAAGGAAGCAGGCAAGCCTATCGATTACTTCTTTTATAATACTAACTGAAAGTCAAGGGGTTGGAAGTTATGCTCTATGTCCGGTTCGCCTTTTTATGCCAGTAGAGCCTTGTGGTTCCGAAATGCAGCAGGGACCTGCATGCATGTGGTCCGAATCTCAAATTTCATTTGGATCTAAATCAAGGTAAACTTGTTAGGAATGGTGGGATCATGGAATCAAATAAAAGCTGTTGCGTAATGGATTTTGGGTTAACCATTGTGTAATGGGCTGTTATGTAATTGCTCCCTTGTAATAGCCCTGCTATATGTAAAAATTATTATATATTTATTCAGCATAAATGTATCCACATTCCAAAAACTATCAAATGAGTACGAAAATTGATGATTATATTGCTAATCATTCAAAAACTTGCACTTTTTATCCATCGTAAATTTTGAAGACCCTTAGCATAATGTTTATGGAACCTTGCTTTCTTGATGCGCCTGAAATCAAATCATGGTTTGCTTTTGCAGTGTGACAGTGCAAGGGTGTCATTGATGTTATTGTCACGACCCTAGGCCCGTGACTCGGATAGAATTTGAGAGATAGAAGGGAGATTAGATGAGAGTTAGAAGAAGAGAGTAGAATTAGAGGGGAAATTAGAAGAGTTAGAAGGGAGAAGAAGATAGAATTAGAAGGGAGAGGGGGAGACGGTTAGAGAGGGAGAGATAAGAGATAATTTTGTTAATTTTCATTGATGATTCAATTGCATCCATACAAGTGCTTAAATAGACAAATTGGAGGGAAGGGGTCTAGACCCTAATACATAGCCTACATCATCACAATTTGAATTTCCCTTTGCCTCCCTTTTTTTCTTCCTCAAAACCGGCCCCCTTCCACTCTTACTTTCAAAATTCAGACTAATGTTTTTGTACTTAACTAATTCTATATTTTTACATTACATAATTGTTACAAAAATCAAAAGCAAGAAAATAGCTGCTCGACTTCCTCGGGTTGTGACAGTTGTCGGGTGCAAGGTCACGGTCAAGGATCGTGACATCGACTTCCTCGGGTTGTGACAGTTGTCGGGTGCAAGGTCACGGTCAAGGATCGTGACAAACCCTTCCCCTTGAAAGCATCCTTGTCCTCAAGGATGAGTGGTATGCGCAGCCTTTGTCCTTCGGTTCTCGTCCGCTTAGTATCTTCATTCTTATCCCTGGGTCATACGGATAAGTCTTGTCCTTAAGATCCTCTGGCCCAAGTTGAGCTCGGGGGGTTGATCCCTTAGTGCCAATTCTGGTTCTAGGAAAACGTCCCCAAATCGGCATTTCCCTATTTTCTTTGTTCATGCCTCGGTTTGACCTCCTGCGCGCACCCTGCTGCTGCTGCTGCTGCTGCTGCGTTGGTCCGGGCTGAGCAAACTCACCACGCTGTCGCTGCGCTTCAGTTGGCTGTGTCCATGACATGTGCTGCACCATGGAGTCCAGGCTTGGCGCATGGGGGGCGCTGGTATGTGGAGGCGAAGCGCATCCTAATGCAAGTGGTGCGCACGGCTGCGCACCCTGAGTGAGCTCGGGTGCCTTTGGGCTTGATTCAGGCTGCTCCACTTGGTGCGGATGCGTTGTCTTGTCCAACCCTCCCGGAGGTAAACGAGCCAAGCCATGGTTCCCATCCCCGGTTGACTTACCCGTCCTTTTGTTTAAGCTCTTGCGTGCGATGGCGGCTTCTTCCCTCGAGGTAAAGGTCGCTAGAGCATCACCCTTATAGGTCGATGTCGAGTTAATCTTTATCTTTTCACGGCGGCCATAGGGGAAGAATACTTGGTAGAGGATGTCTTTGGTAACGGGATAGAGGAGGTCCCACATTTGGACAATGAGCGTAGATTCTTGTGGGTCCATGACAATTCGGTTGAGGGTGCGTTCTATCTTCGGATGAATGACGGACTCGGAGGCCTCCTCGGCGGTAGCCATAAAGAGGTGACCCAACAGATGTCCGGCTTTCTTGAAGAGCTTGGGGAGGCCTTTACCCGAAATTGATTGTAAGGCGGCTTTCTCGGATGTGCCTTGTAAGTGGACTGCCTTACCCTCTTTGAAGCAAGCGAACTTGAGGTTGGTGAAGTCAATTGTTACGGGCCCATATCGTTGGAGCCAATCAACCCCAAGGACCATGTCACTGCCCCGGAGTTCCAATACCCTCAAGTTATCAACAAACGTTGTGCCTTGGACTTTCCACCTTACGCCCGGGCATTTCTGATAACTAACGAGGCTCTCCCCGTTTGCCACTGTTACGGTCATGACGACGGTGGGTACGGTTTCGAGCTGAAGCTCCCGGACCACATTAACATCTAGGAAGCTATTAGTGGACCCGCTATCGATCAAGATTTTTACCTCTCGCTTCTTAATCAGGCCCTTCAACCTCAAGGTGTTGTGCGTGACTCGGCCCGAAAGTGCATTTAGAGAAACCTCCATAGCTCCATTGTCTTCTTCTTCGGTTTGCTCTGTACCTGCAACCTCCTCTTCTTGGGCTTCGTCTTCGACCTCTTCTCCTTCCATACTATGTAAGGCCTTCTTACAAACGTGCCCCGGAAAGTATTTTTCATGGCACTTGTAACATTGGCCCGGCTCTCGTCTCGGCGCGCTGGGACCCGGGTTGCTGCCGCTGCTGGTCTTGGACACGGGCCCGTGGGACTGGGGCCAGCCCTGGGGTGCTGCCGGGGGCACTGGTCGGTTGCTGGGGACAGGCCTGGCGCTGAAACTGGGTTGGTTGACAGGCCGGGCAGCATTCCTGATTTCGGCTACCGCAACCTCTTGGAGTTTGGCCTGTTCAAAGGCCGTGCTAAGCTCGGTCGGCCGGCTTGCCTTGACGGATGCTCGAATGGCGGGCTTAAGTCCGCTAATAAAGCTGGAGACAAAGTATGCCTCGCTCAATGTCGGGTGATGGATAAGCATCCAACTCTTTAATTCTTCAAATTTCAAAATATAATCTTCAACCGGCCCGTTTTGCGACATCTTGCTAAACTCCTCTACTATGTCTTGGAGTGATCGGTCCCCAAAACGTTTGCACAATTCATCCATAAAAAAGGTCCACCTCATGTGAGGGTGTCTAAGCTCTAGCCCGTGGAACCAAATGTCCCCGGGTTCATGAAGGTGGCTTGAAGCATATTCAACCCACTCGGTTTCGGGCACTTGGTACCAACGAAAGTATTTAAGGCACTTACGGATCCAGGCTCTCGGGTTCGTACCTTCAAATTTCGGGATCTCGAGCTTGGGCGCATGGGAGGTCCAGGTGCGGTTGCTTCCGTGGCTTCGGTTAAGGTCCCCTTCATCCGTGACTCTCGGTGGGGCCGGGTTGTGTCGGAATTCTGAAGAGTGCATTGGAGGCGGTAGGATCCCATTGCCGGACCTCGGGTACGTGCCTGACCCCCCTGGTGCGGCATTGTCACGGCCTCCCATGGTAGGTGCCACGGTCTCCACCTCGGTCCTCTTTTCTTGGGCCTTCACCAACCGACCCACGGCATCGGTTAGGGCCCTCAGGTCAGCCTTTACGTCCGCCATGTCTGCTCTTATCTCGAGGTTGTTTCGGTTTTGTTGCTCCTCCAGTCGGTCCATCCTTTCCTCCAAACGGACCATCCGATCATCAACGGCGTCGACCCACTCGTTGGTATCGGTGTGACCGGTCGAGGACATGCTTCTTGTTATAGCCGTTTTTTTTTTTTTTTTTTTTTTTTTTTTTTTTTTGATTCGGTTTTAACCGAATGAGGAAAGTAAGGATAGGATAAGCCCTCTTCGATCGGAAGATGGCTCTGATACCACTTTGTCACGACCCTAGGCCCGTGACTCGGATAGAATTTGAGAGATAGAAGGGAGATTAGATGAGAGTTAGAAGAAGAGAGTAGAATTAGAGGGGAAATTAGAAGAGTTAGAAGGGAGAAGAAGATAGAATTAGAAGGGAGAGGGGGAGACGGTTAGAGAGGGAGAGATAAGAGATAATTTTGTTAATTTTCATTGATGATTCAATTGCATCCATACAAGTGCTTAAATAGACAAATTGGAGGGAAGGGGTCTAGACCCTAATACATAGCCTACATCATCACAATTTGAATTTCCCTTTGCCTCCCTTTTTTTCTTCCTCAAAACCGGCCCCCTTCCACTCTTACTTTCAAAATTCAGACTAATGTTTTTGTACTTAACTAATTCTATATTTTTACATTACATAATTGTTACAAAAATCAAAAGCAAGAAAATAGCTGCTCGACTTCCTCGGGTTGTGACAGTTGTCGGGTGCAAGGTCACGGTCAAGGATCGTGACATCGACTTCCTCGGGTTGTGACAGTTGTCGGGTGCAAGGTCACGGTCAAGGATCGTGACAGTTATGCATCAAGTCACGGGGGTTTTTTAGGGAAAAGTTACTTTTAAGCCTTGAGTAGCCAAAAATATCTGTTTGATAGATTTTACAAGTAAAAATATATTCAAATATTGTTTTCAATAAGGAAATACAATATACATGTATTAATAAGGGCTATTACAAGAATACCATTACATAATGGTTAAACAAGTATGGATAGCATAGGATTCGTGATATAAAGATAGTTATGTTGTACAATGGCTGTTTTCTAATCCCGTGGACGTTTCCAGGATCTGTGATTTCATTACTTGGGTCCAACTTTTCTAAATCAAAATTTTCTTGTTGAGGGCAAGCGTGCTTTGCCTTGGTGGGAGCCTTTCAACACTAGGTTTGTTGTTGTTGATGGCGAGCATGCTGGTTTATTAAGTTGCTTGTGGAAGACAAGGTTGCAGGATTGAGAAACTGAACAATCTATTCATGCGTAGGGCTGTCAAAAACGCTTTATGCAAGAGTGTCATAAAAAAATGTTTGTGAAGATTTCAAATAAGAACCTCTTCTAACTAAGTCCAGATAGATTGGATTTCAGCTGACTGAGCATATGTCAATACTTAATGAAAGTGGTGGTGATACTTTAGGAGCTCTAGGGACTAGTTTGTGAGCTTTCTATTATTGAAAATACGGCTTGTGGATGTTTATTGAAACCTATGCTGTAAGCTACGACAGAGGCTGGTTATTTTGCTTGGGGTACTGAAACTTTTATATCTTCTTAGCTTAATAATTTCTATTATGATGCATGTATGGGTGCAATTATCAACAAAAAAAATAGAAAAAAAGGAACATGTACAGGCCTTAGTTTCCCAGTTCTTCTCCATACTTTTAAGTGATACATTTTGAGCATTTTGGGTTTGTATGTCATCAATTATCGAAAAAACGAATCTTGTTTTCCTACCTCGTTGGAGGCAATATACCCTTGATGTCCTTTGGTGAATTCTATTGAACTAATTCATAGTGGTTTTCTTGTCTTATCTTTTTCTTTCCATATGCCAAGGTTAACACTTCTTTATTTCTTCCATGGCAGGGCTGAAATATGCTGGAACAAGAAATGGCGACGCCCAGCAGTTGCTTTATAGTTATTCTATCTACTTTCTCAATGAGGTTTATCTCTTCTCTGATGTTGCTTTCATTATACTCAATTAATTGTTAATAACATGCTGGAGTTTTGCAGATCAAGCCTCTTTCTGGGCCAAATGGGAATACATTTCCAAGAGGGTTGGCTAAGTATGTGGACCGAGGAACGTTGGAGACATGCCTTCACCTTATAGTCCTTGCCCTGTCTGTGGTGAGAGTATTTCTTTGTTCTTTTCCCAGTTCTCAAACGGTACCCAGAAAAAGGCTGCTTATGCGTCCTATTCGACAATATTTGGCGGAAATAGGTTATGGCTGGTTCTGGAAATTTGCAGACTTTCCGATTGCTAAGATATCTGCGCAGTCGTAACCCTGCAGATGGCACAGGAAATTATGGAATTCAGATGACTGTGAGTGTTTCTTTTGTTACTTTAATATTTAGACATGTTGGAATTAGATGCTTCCTACTGCCTAATCTGTCTTTTGTAAACGTTCACAGTGTTTAGAGGACAAACTATGTATGTGCTTGAAATATTATGATAGTCTGTCCAAGGTGTCTATTCTTGGAAACAGTCAGAAATTCCAGCATGGATTAACTTCATTTCGGAAGTTGTGAGGCACCACATAAGATGGTTTCTCGGAGAATTTCTGTGGTTCCATATATCTTTGAAATATGCTAGAATGATTGAACCATCAACACTTCTTCCAAATTTTTGAGAAATCTGTTGACCATGGGATATTGCCTTTTGGCCATTGTCGTCTGCATATGAGTTGATGGCCTTGGAATTTGTTTATCATAGGGAAAAGGAAGAGAATATACGAGTGAGATTCAATGCTCCTTAATGGGTTGCAGCTGTGAAGGAGAGATTCCAGAGGACCTTAGTGGTCTTCTAGGTTTTTTTCAGGGTTTAAGGGGTAAGAAAATGTACAATGAGACACTATGCTGCTTACTAGTCTTCAGTCATGAAGGAATGATATCATGGGGCCTTGACCTCATTTGTAGCCATATATATTATTTGACATCCCATAACTAAAGAATTAGGAGGTTCAAGATGCAGGTTCAAGATGCAAAAGCGTTTGAGGTCAGGCTTTTGCTGTCTGAGATCTCAGAATTTCTTACTAATCAGCATCATGCTTAAGCTTTAAGAACAGTGCAGTTACTTCATTTGTTTCGATTCGCTTTGGAGAACTGGTGGGGAATTAGTTGCGTGGGTGAGCTACCGAGGAGATGCAACTAAGGACTAGGAGAGGGAGATTAACTTTGCTGATGAGCAATTTCAATTTCATCAAGACAAATTACCTGCTTTGATGACATTTTATTGTGGCAGAAACAGAAGTACTTTCAAAGGATAGGCTAATCGCAAAATTTACTATGGCGTCCTATATTTATGAAGAAGTTGAAAAATGATTGTTTTTCGGCATTTGGATTGGATTTATATGAAGAAGCTGAAAAATGATTGTTTTTCGGCATTTGGATTGGATTTATTCATGGAACATTAAACTGAAAGTTCTCCCATAACTTGGCACACAGAAAGTATTGATCATTTGCATTGGCCAATCATTATTAAGTAACTTCTGAGATCATCATCATCTATGTGCTGCCTGGCTATTTGATGGCTTATTTAGAAGTTGTGTAGGTTATTCGCTTTTTGCTAATACTGCTAGTACTGTCTGCTAAGCAAGTGCGTATTGGCATCTTTCCTGATTACCCCTTATGGTGATTTCAAAGCTGCAAGATAAAGTCAGGAATAAGAGTTGTCCTTGTTCTGCTCTATCCAAGGCAATATTCTCTAGAATTTGCAGGGTCAGAGGATACGACGACCTGGATTTTGTGCTGACAACGTTAGTGTCCCACATAATGTTCATTCACCCTGTGTTATGTATAATTTGGACTGCATTGCAAATGCTGAAACCATCAATACGTGATATTCTCTTCAGTATGCAACAATTTTCACAGAGACAAATTAATCCTTTTCCTTCAAAATGACATACTTTCTGTTGTGATTCTTTAACCTACCTAGGCACCAGTGAAGGTCCATATAAACTGGGTTTGGGTCTACTATAATTGTGTTCTCTCTGCTGATTGCTTTTTCCTTTTGTCTTTTTCTTTTTTTTAATCAATTAAAGGTGAGCTTGGCGATTGGCTTTTTGTTTCTTGGAGGAGGAATGCGGACATTTTCAACTGACAAGACTGCTATTGCTTCCTTGCTAATTACACTTTATCCCCGTTTGCCCTCTGGACCAAATGATAATCGCTGTCACATACAGGTACTGCATTTTGTTGTAACCGCTTGGAAGGATTGACTTGTTCAGCATTTGACATCAAAGGAAAGCTTTTTCCTTTTTCTGATATCACTCTCCCCTCTCCTCCGTGTATGCACGTGCATGTGTGTTTCCCCACTCTTTTGCTTGTGACCAGTTTAGGCGATGCACCTACTGTTTGCAATTGTGCTGTCAAATTTTAAATACTAGGAACTCATAAATGCAGGTCATTCATCATTTTCTATCAACTATGTCATGTGTGGTGGGGAAATTGTTTTACTTTCTTAGTGTTAGGGAAATAACTCTTCCAAAAGTTGATGAGAGAAGGTTCAGGTATAATTTTATACTGTAACATGTCCTATTGTGTCACGACCCGAGAAAGTCGAACAGCTATTTTCTTGCTTTTGATTTTTGTAACAATTATGTAATGTAAATATATAGAATTAGTTAAGTAAAAATTAGTTTGAATTTTGAAATTGAAAGTGGAAGGGGGCCGGTTTGGAGGAAGAAAAGGAGGGAAAGGGAAAATCAAAAAATTGTAATAATAGGCTATGTAGGTAGAGTCTAGGTTGCCTTCCCTCCATTTTTGTCTATTTAAACACTTGTATGAATGCCTTTTGAATCATGAATGAAAATTACAAAATTTGCCTATCATCTTTCTCTCTCCCTAACCGACTCTCTCTCCCTTCTAATTCTATCTTCTTCTCCCTTCTAACTCTTCTAATTCCCCCTCTATTTCTACTCTCTTCCTCTAACTCTCATCTAATCTCCCTTCTATCTCAAACTCTAACCGAGTCACGGGCCTAGGTTCGTGACAAAGTGGTATCAGAGCCATCTTCCGATCGAAGAGGGCATATCCTATCCTTACTTCCCTCATTCGGTTAAAACCGAATCAAAAAAAAAAAAAAAAAAACGGCTATAACAAGAAGCATGTCCTCAACCGGTCACACCGATACCAACGAGTGGGTCGACGCCGTTGATGATCGGATGGTCCGCTTGGAGGAAAGGATGGACCGAATGGAGGAGCAACAAAACCGAAACAACCTCGAGATAAGAGCAGACATGGCGGACGTGAAGGCTGACCTGAGGGCCCTAACCGATGCCGTGGGTCGGTTGGTGAAGGCCCAGGAAAAGAGGACCGAGGTGGAGACCGTGGCACCAACCATGGGAGCCCGTGACAATGCCGCGCCAGGAGGATCAGGCACGTACCCGAGGACCGGCAATGGGATCCTACCGCCTCCAATTCACTCTTCAGAATTCCGAAATAACCCGGCCCCACCGCGAGTCACGGATGAAGGGGACTTTAACCGGAGCCACGGAAGCAACCGCACCTGGACCTCCCATGCACCCAAGCTCGAGATCCCGAGATTTGAAGGTACGAACCCGAGAGCCTGGATCCGTAAGTGCCTTAAATACTTTCGTTGGTACCAAGTGCCCGAAACCGAGTGGGTTGAATATGCTTCAAGCCACCTTCATGAACCCGGGGACATTTGGTTCCACGGGCTAGAGCTTAGACACCCTCACATGATGTGGACCTTTTTTATGGATGAATTGTGCAAACGTTTTGGGGACCGATCACTCCAAGACATAGTAGAGGAGTTTAGCAAGATGTCACAAAACGGGCCGGTTGAAGATTATATTTTGAAATTTGAAGAATTAATGAGTTGGATGCTTATCCATCACCCGACATTGAGCAAGGCATACTTTGTCTCAAGCTTTATTAGCGGACTTAAGCCCGCCATTCGAGCATCCGTCAAGGCAAGCCGGCCGACCAAGCTTAGCATGGCCTTTGAACAGGCCAAACTCCAAGAGGTTGCGGTAGCCGAAATCAGAAACGCTGCCCGACCTGTCAACCGACCCAGTTTTAGTGCCCGACCAGGTCCCAGTAGCCGACCAGTGTCTTCGGCAGCGTCCCAAGGCTGGGCCCAGTCTCACGGGCCCGTGTCCAAGACCAGCGGCGGCAGCAACCCGGGTCCCAGCGCGCCGAGACGAGAGCCGGGCCAATGTTACAAGTGCCATGAAAAATACTTTCCGGGGCACGTTTGTAAGAAGGCCTTGCAAAGTATGGAAGGAGAAGAGGTCGAAGACGAAGCCCAAGAAGAGGAAGTTGTAGGCGAAGAGCAAACCGAAGGAGAAGACAATGGAGCTATGGAAATTTCTCTAAATGCACTCTCGGGCCGAGTCACGCACAACACCTTGAGATTGAAGGGCCTAATTAAGAAGCGGGAGGTAAATATCTTGATCGATAGCGGGTCCAGTAATAGCTTCCTAGACGCTAATGTGGTCCGGGAGCTTCAGCTCGAAACCGTACCCACCGTCGTCATGACCGTAACGGTGGCGAACGGGGAGAGCCTCGTTAGTTATCAAAAATGCCCGGGCATAAGGTGGAAGGTCCAAGGCACAACGTTCGTTGATGACTTGAGGGTATTGGAACTCCGGGGCAGTGACATGGTCCTTGGGGTTGATTGGCTCCAACGATATGGACCCGTAACATTTGACTTCACCAACCTCAAGTTCGCTTGCTTCAAAGAGGGAAAGGCAGTCCGCTTACAAGGCACCTCCGAAAAAGCCGCCCTACAATCAATTTCGGGTAAAGGCCTCGCCAAGCTCTTCAAGAAGGCCGGACATGTGATGGGTCACCTCTTTATGGCTACCGCCGAGGAGGCCTCCGAATCCGTCACTCATCCGGAGATAGAACGCATCCTCGACCGCTATCAAGATGTTTTTGAGGAACCGAAGACCCTTCCGCCTCCTCGCTCACATGATCACCGCATTCCCACCTTGCCCGAAGCCAAGCCCGTAAACATAAGGCCCTACCGCTACCCGCACGGGCAAAAGAACGAGATCGAAAGGCAAGTCAAGGAAATGTTGGAAGCCTCCATCATCCAACCGAGCCGAAGCCCATTTGCTTCCCCGGTACTCTTGGTCCGCAAAAAGGACGTGTCCTACCGTTTTTGCGTGGACTATCGGCAACTCAACAACATCACCATCAAAGATAAGTTTCCGATACCGGTCATCGACGATTTACTAGATGAGCTCAAGGGGTCTTCCATATTTTCCAAGATCGATCTCCGCGCCGGTTATCATCAAATCCGAGTGTATGAAGAAGACCAGCATAAGACCGCCTTCCGGACTCACCAAGGGCATTATGAGTTCCGAGTCATGCCTTTCGGACTCACTAACGCCCCCGCCTCCTTCCAAGCCTTGATGAACGAAGTTTTCGAGCCGTATCTACGCAAGTTTGTGCTCGTATTCTTTGATGACATCTTGGTCTATAGCCCGAGCCTTTCCGCACATCTTAGGCACTTGACCGAAGTGCTTGAGACCCTTCGTATGCACCGCCTCTATGCAAAACGGAGCAAGTGTACCTTCGGACAAGATCGGGTAGAATACTTGGGACACGTAATCTCGAGAGAAGGGGTCGCAACCGAAGAAGGCAAGATCGAGGCCATGAAGAAGTGGCCAAGACCGAAGAATGTCAAGAGCCTCCGTGGGTTCTTGGGACTCACCGGATATTACCGGAAGTTCATCCGTGGATATGGAACCGTGAGCAAGCCGCTGACCAACCTCCTCAAGAAAGGGGGATTTCTTTGGGATGAGAAAGCCGATCAAGCATTCGAGGCCTTGAAGGAGGCCATGACAACCGCCCCAGTCCTGGCACTTCCCGACTTCTCCAAGCCCTTTGTCCTTGAGACCGATGCTTGCGGGGTAGGGATTGGAGCGGTCCTATCGCAAGAGGGCCGACCCCTCGCCTACCTCAGTAAGGCCCTTTGCCCACGCCACTTGGGGCTTTCGGCCTACGAGAAAGAGCTCCTTGCAGTACTCATGGCGGTTGAAAAGTGGAGACACTATTTGATGGACCATCATTTCATCATCAAGACCGACCATGCCAGCCTCCGTCACTTACTCGAGCAACGGATCACCACACAATTACAGCTCAAGGGGATGTCGAAGATGATGGGCCTACATTATAGCATCCTTTACCGCAAAGGAGCCGAAAACCGAGCTGCCGATGCACTCTCAAGACGGGATGAAGACGAAGCTATCGCCGCCTACGCCTTCATGACCACTTCGGTTCCCCTTTGGATACAAGAGCTCTCCCAAAGTTACGAAGATGAGGCCCATACCACCAAAAGAATAGAGCAACTCGTTCTTGACCCAACAAGCAACAAGCCTTACTCTTTCGAAGGGGGACTCCTCCGATACAAGGGAAGACTTTATGTGGGAAAGGATGGAGAAATGAGAGAAAAGATCCTACAAGCACTTCACGACTCTCCCACAGGGGGTCACTCAGGATCCTTTGGCACCTTAATGAGGGTCAAACGCATGTTCTACTGGCCCAACCTCAAAGACAGTGTCCAAGAAGGGGTAAAGAAGTGTGATACTTGCCAACGCACCAAGCATGAAAATATGGCTTACCCGGGACTCCTACAACCACTACCCGTGCCCAACCAAGCATGGGAAAGTATTAGTATGGACTTCATCGAAGGCTTGCCCAAGTCCGGGGGCAAGGATGTCATTATGGTGGTTGTGGACCGACTCACCAAGTATGCTCACTTCATCGCCCTAACACATCCGTACACTGCGAGCAAGGTAGCCCAATTGTTCATGGACCAGGTCTACCGACTTCATGGGTTGCCCAAGGATATTATTTCAGACCGAGACGCATCCTTCCAGAGCCTCTTTTGGAAGGAGCTCATGCGCCTAGCCGGGGTCGCGCTCAGAATGAGTAGTGCCTATCATCCACAATCCGACGGACAAACCGAACGGGTCAATCAGTGTCTCGAAAGTTATCTCCGAGCCATGGCCCTCCATAAACCAAAACAGTGGTCTCCCTGGCTTCCTTTGGCAGAATTCTGGTACAACACCCACTATCACTCATCATTGAAAGGGACACCGTTCCACGCTCTCTACGGTTATGAACCCAAGTTCCTCGCCCTCGACGTCCCTTGCATCTCTACATCCGGGGATGTGGAGGAGTTTGTCAATGAAAGGCAAAACTTGATTGGCCTCTTAAAGGAGAACTTAAAAGAGGCTCAACATCGCTATAAACAGCAAGCCGACCATCGGAGGACCGAGAGAGTGTTCGAAGCAGGTGACTGGGTGTACCTTAAGCTGCAGCCATATCGACAAACCTCCGTCGCGTTACGAAGAAACCTAAAGCTGGCCGCCCGATACTATGGACCGTACCGAATTAAAGCCCGGATCGGGGAAGTGGCCTACAAACTCGAGCTCCCCGAAGGTTCCAAAATCCATCCAGTCTTCCATGTTTCCCGATTGAAGAAAAAGGTAGGAGACAACATACGCATCACTTCGGACCTTCCGCAAATTGACCAAAACGACGAAACCGAAGTCACTCCACAAGACATTCTCAATCAACGGACTGTAACCCGCGACAAAAGGAAGATCAAGCAAGTTCAAGTCCGATGGAAAAACATGGGGGAAGACGCCGTTACTTGGGAAGATTGGACCTTCGTTCGCAAACAATTTCCGACCTTCAATCCTTGAGGACAAGGATGATTTCAAGGGGAAGGGATTGTCACGACCCGAGAAAGTCGAACAGCTATTTTCTTGCTTTTGATTTTTGTAACAATTATGTAATGTAAATATATAGAATTAGTTAAGTAAAAATTAGTTTGAATTTTGAAATTGAAAGTGGAAGGGGGCCGGTTTGGAGGAAGAAAAGGAGGGAAAGGGAAAATCAAAAAATTGTAATAATAGGCTATGTAGGTAGAGTCTAGGTTGCCTTCCCTCCATTTTTGTCTATTTAAACACTTGTATGAATGCCTTTTGAATCATGAATGAAAATTACAAAATTTGCCTATCATCTTTCTCTCTCCCTAACCGACTCTCTCTCCCTTCTAATTCTATCTTCTTCTCCCTTCTAACTCTTCTAATTCCCCCTCTATTTCTACTCTCTTCCTCTAACTCTCATCTAATCTCCCTTCTATCTCAAACTCTAACCGAGTCACGGGCCTAGGTTCGTGACATATTGTGTGAATGCCTATTGGGCTTGAAGCGTAGATTACGCACATGCTCTCCTCATACCTTATATTGAAAACAATATTAATATTGATAGTGGGGTAGTGTTGAAATTCAAACTCGCAACCTCTTAAACCTCTTGAGCATTTGTGTACGTGCTGGCTATTTGCCAGTAGTGACCTTCCATTGGGTTTTGCTGCATAGTGCTTGGCTTGTGCTATGTACTGCTCTAATTTTATGTTGCTCTCATGCTTTCAGGTTCTGTGCTCCCTTGATGACACGCTCCTCAGGTTGGGGGTTCTCGGAAACAGCCTCCCTTCAGGGTAGCTTGTCACGACCCTAGGCCCGTGACTCGGTTGGGGTTTGAGATAGAGGGGAGATTAGATGAGAGTTAGAAGAAGAGAGTAGAATTAGAGGGGGAATTAGAAGAGTTAGAAGGGAGAAGAAGATAGAATTAGGAGGGAGAGAGGGAGACGGTTAGGGAGAGAGAGATAAGAGGCAATTTTGTTAATTTTCATTGATTGATTCAAATGCATCCATACAAGTGTTTAAATAGACAAATTGGAGGGAAGGGGTCTAGACCCTAATACATAGCCTACATCATCACAATTTGAATTTCCCTTTGCCTCCCTTTTTCTTCCTCAAAACCGGCCCCCTTCCACTCTTACTTTCAAAATTCAAACTAATTTTTTTGTACTTAACTAATTCTATATTTTTACATTACATAATTGTTACAAAAAATCAAAAGCAAGAAAATAGCTGCTCGACTTCCTCGGATTGTGACAGTTGTCAGGTGCAAGGTCACGGTCAAGGATCGTGACATCGACTTCCTCGGGTTGTGACAGTTGTCGGGTGCAAGGTCACGGTCAAGGATCGTGACAAACCCTTCCCCTTGAAAGCATCCTTGTCCTCAAGGATGAGTGGTATGCGCCGCCTTTGTCCTTCGGTTCTCGTCCGCTTAGTATCTTCATTCTTATCCCTGGGTCATATGGATAAGTCTTGTTCTTAAGATCCTTTGGCCAAGGTTGAGCTCGGTGGGTTGTTCTCTTAGTGCCAATTCTGGTTCTAGGAAAATGTCCCCAAATCGGCACTTCCCTATTTTCTTTGTTCATGCCTCGGTTTGACCTCCTGCGCGCACCCTGTCGCTGCTGCGGCTGCTGCTGCGTGGGTCCGGTCCGAGCAAACTCACCACGCTGTTGCTGCGCTTCAGTTGGCTGTGTCCATGACATGTGCTGCATCATGGAGTCCAGGCTTGGCGTATGGTGGGTGCTGGTATGTGGAGGCGATGCGCATCCTACTGCAAGTGGTGCGCACGGCTGCGCACCCTGAGTGAGCTCGGGTGCCTTCGGGCTTGATTCAGGCTGCTCCACTTGGTGCGGATGCATTGTCTTGTCCAACCCTTCCGGAGGTAAACGAGCCAAGCCATGGTTCCCATCCCCGGTTGATTTACCCGTCCTTCTGTTTAAGCTCTTGCGTGCGATGTCGGCTTCTTCCCTCGAGGTAAAGGTCGCTAGAGCATCAACCTTATAGGTCGATGTCGAGTTAATCTTTATCTCTTCACGGCGGCCATAGGGGAAGAACACTTGGTAGAGGACGTCTTTGGTAACGGGATAGAGGAGGTCCCACATTTGGACAATGAGCGTAGATTCTTGTGGGTCCATGACAATTCGGTTGAGGGTGCGTTCTATCTTCGGATGAATGACGGACTCGGAGGCCTCCTCGGCGGTAGCCATAAAGAGGTGACCCAACAGATGTCCGGCTTTCTTGAAGAGCTTGGGGAGGCCTTTACCCGAAATTGATTGTAAGGCGGCTTTCTCGGATGTGCCTTGTAAGTGGACTGCCTTACCCTCTTTGAAGCATGCGAACTTGAGGTTGGTGAAGTCAATTGTTACGGGCCCATATCGTTGGAGCCAATCAACCCCAAGGACCATGTCACTGCCCCGGAGTTCCAATACCCTCAAGTTATCAACGAACGTTGTGCCTTGGACTTTCCACCTTATGCCCGGGCATTTCTGATAACTAACGAGGCTCTCCCCGTTTGCCACTGTTACGGTCATGACGACGGTGGGTACGGTTTCGAGCTGAAGCTCCCGGACCACATTAACATCTAGGAAGCTATTAGTGGACCCGCTATCGATCAAGATTTTTACCTCTCGCTTCTTAATCAGGCCCTTCAACCTCAAGGTGTTGTGCGTGACTCGGCCCGAAAGTGCATTTAGAGAAACCTCCATAGCTCCATTGTCTTCTTCTTCGGTTTGCTCTTTACCTGCAACTTCCTCTTCTTGGGCTTCGTCTTCGACCTCTTCTCCTTCCATACTATGTAAGGCCTTCTTACAAACGTGCCCCGGAAAGTATTTTTCATGGCACTTGTAACATTGGCCCGGCTCTCGTCTCGGCGCGCTGGGACCCGGGTTGCTGCCGCTGCTGGTCCTGGACACGGGCCCGTGGGACTGGGCCCAGCCCTGGGGTGCTACCGAGGTCACTGGTCGGCTGCTGGGGACAGGCCTGGCGCTGAAACTGGGTTGGTTGACAGGCCGGGCAGCATTCCTGATTTCGGCTACCGCAACCTCTTGAAGTTTGGCCTGTTCAAAGGCCGTGCTAAGCTCGGTCGGCCGGCTTGCCTTGACGGATGCTCGAATGGCGGGCTTAAGTCCGCTAATAAAGCTCGAGACAAAGTATGCCTCGCTCAATGTCGGGTGATGGACAAGCATCCAACTCTTTAATTCTTCAAATTTCAAAATATAATCTTCAACCGGCCCGTTTTGTGACATCTTGCTAAACTCCTCTACTATGTCTTGGAGTGATCGGTCCCCAAAACGTTTGCACAATTCATCCATAAAAAAGGTCCACATCATGTGAGGGTGTCTAAGCTCTAGCCCGTGGAACCAAATGTCCCCGGGTTCATGAAGGTGGCTTGAAGCATATTCAACCCACTCGGTTTCGGGCACTTGGTACCAACGAAAGTATTTAAGGCACTTACGGATCCAGGCTCTCGGGTTCGTACCTTCAAATTTCGGGATCTCGAGCTTGGGCGCATGGGAGGTCCAGGTGCGGTTGCTTCCGTGGCTTCGGTTAAGGTCCCCTTCATCCGTGACTCTCGGTGGGGCCGGGTTGTGTCGGAATTCTGAAGAGTGCATTGGAGGCGGTAGGATCCCATTGCCGGACCTCGGGTACGTGCCTGACCCCCCTGGTGCGGCATTGTCACGGCCTCCCATGGTTGGTGCCACGGTCTCCACCTCGGTCCTCTTTTCTTGGGCCTTCACCAACCGACCCACGGCATCGGTTAGGGCCCTCAGGTCGGCCTTCACGTCCGCCATGTCTGCTCTTATCTCGAGGTTGTTTCGGTTTTGTTGCTCCTCCAGTCGGTCCATCCTTTCCTCCAAACGGACCATCCGATCATCAACGGCGTCGACCCACTCGTTGGTATCGGTGTGACCGGTCGAGGACATGCTTCTTGTTATAGCCGTTTTTTTTTTTTTTTTTTTTTTTTTTTTGTTTTTGATTCGGTTTTAACCGAATGAGGGAAGTAAGGATAGGATATGCCCTCTTCGATCGGAAGATGGCTCTGATACCACTTTGTCACGACCCTAGGCCCGTGACTCGGTTGGGGTTTGAGATAGAGGGGAGATTAGATGAGAGTTAGAAGAAGAGAGTAGAATTAGAGGGGGAATTAGAAGAGTTAGAAGGGAGAAGAAGATAGAATTAGGAGGGAGAGAGGGAGACGGTTAGGGAGAGAGAGATAAGAGGCAATTTTGTTAATTTTCATTGATTGATTCAAATGCATCCATACAAGTGTTTAAATAGACAAATTGGAGGGAAGGGGTCTAGACCCTAATACATAGCCTACATCATCACAATTTGAATTTCCCTTTGCCTCCCTTTTTCTTCCTCAAAACCGGCCCCCTTCCACTCTTACTTTCAAAATTCAAACTAATTTTTTTGTACTTAACTAATTCTATATTTTTACATTACATAATTGTTACAAAAAATCAAAAGCAAGAAAATAGCTGCTCGACTTCCTCGGATTGTGACAGTTGTCGGGTGCAAGGTCACGGTCAAGGATCGTGACATCGACTTCCTCGGGTTGTGACAGTTGTCGGGTGCAAGGTCACGGTCAAGGATCGTGACATAGCTCTCTAAAGGGGGAAGGCTGCGTACATCCACCCCCCTAGACCCTGCGTATGTGGGAGCCTTTGTGGCACTGGGACTGTTGTTGTTGTTGTTGTTGTTGTTGTAACCTCTCAAGTAATAAGACTCTAATACATTGTCAAGGAACCAGATATCCAAAAAGTTTAAGCTAACGGTTGAAGACCCATGAATGATTCCATACTCTTTAGCACTCAATTTGCTGAATCGATTTTTCATCTTTCGACCTTAATATAATTTTCTTCCCAAAAATCATCACATTATGTGGGGATCTCACTTGTAGAAAATATATTTTCCAGGCATACAGACATTTATACGTACTCGCAACAGAAGCGCGCTGGATCCAGACAGTAGATGTTGACACAGGTTTGCCAGTGTATGCACCTCTTGAAATTACTATCAAGGAAACAGATCATCACGCTGAGACAAGTTTTTGGGAGGTCACCCCCTGTATTCTTCCAGAACGTTCAATTGTAAGTATGAGCTGTATATTAGGACATCTTCTGATTGTTTTGAATTTTTGGCCAAGTCTTAGTTTTTTATGCTTGAGAAAAATTATGGTTTTCCTGCTAGTGAGTAATTAAAATACCTGGAAAAAATGTTCTGTCTTTTGATAGTTTAAAATTAATGTTTTTGTTTTCTTTTTGATACGGAAATATGGAAAGACATCGACAATCCTTAAGATTATGATGTCCAGCTGTGGAGTTTATTCCTCATCCTTGGCTGCACTGTCCAGAGTATAGTTTTTAATGATTAAAACTTGCGGGTTTCTTGCAAGTGCTTGCTATCTTGGCTCGAGTACCATTTTCAAATCATGATGGGCTTACTTTTGTTCTGTCTTAATTCTTTGCTCTGGAAATTGAAAAAGAAGTCTTCACCGAGTTAATGCTTTATTGTTTTGGCAGCTGAAGGATGTTCGTGTCTGTGGTCCACGGTATTGGCCTCAACTAATAGAGCTTGTTCCTCAAGGTAAAACTGGTGCCGCTGTTGCGATTTCGTTTCTTACAAAGGTGCAAATAAAGATGATTTATCTGATTTAATTATTTTGCATATTTCAAACAGATAAACGTTGGTGGGAGTCTGGTGTTAAGGATCACCCTTTTAATTCTGGCATATTATATATTAAACGGAAGGTTGGAGCTTGTTCTTATGTGGATGACCCTACTGGATGCCAGTCACTAATTTCACGAGCAATGCACAAGGTTTGGAACTTCCTGCATTTTGGATATATATATATACGTATGTGTATATGTATCTGTGATTGACTTGTATTTCCATCATGGAATCAAATAAAGATGCAGTGGCGTTTTGTAATTTGGGTTAGTTGTTATGTTTTGTCATCGCCACATTGTAGTCTAATGGTCTGCGACTTCGATCCGTGACTTGTGATTTCATTCCATGATTTTTAACACTGGCTTCACTTTTCAAAATTAAACTTGTTCTTGGAACAGGCTTTTGGTTTGATGAGCATGAGGGATTATACCCTCAACATTAATACCCATGGTGAACAAGGTCCAGATAGAGTCGATCAATTGGTCAGCACTTTTTCATCCGATCCAAGCTTAATTGCTTTTGCGCAGCTTTGCTGTGACCCATCCTGGAATAGTAGGTAAGAGTCATCTTAGTTTTTGAACACTTCATAGTTCTTGCTGTCTCATTGCTCTGCATCTTAACAGCTTTCTTTATATTTATTTTTTTTAAAAGTGATGATCACACACTATATTTAGGTGCATGTGCATAATCGACTTTAAAAAAAAAAATAAAAAAATTCTTGTATAGAGCCAACCATTTAAGTCAAATGTCTATCATTCATGGGCTGCATCTGTTTCATCTCAATTATGGACATAGGATACGGAAAGCCTAGCCTATGACACTGAGGGCTTGACTTGAGACTATGTTTAATTGCATGGTGTTGGACTTGGAATCTTGGTAGAGCTGGCTCTTCTCATTCCAAAAGAGGAAATGTCTGAACTTGAAATAATTCTGAATATAAATCTGAAATTCCTTGTTTTCGTATGTAGAAACAAAGTTAGTTGATTGACGACCCATTTTAGAGGGTGCAAGCTTGAAGAGTGGTATGACCACCTAGAGGATGTGCATTGAACTATTTTCTCTGTTGTGTTTTTAGTGAACATGAAGATGTTGGAATTTTCATTATAAGGCTCCGTTTATTTAGGGGGAAAACCACATTCTCGGAATTGGTTTTCCCCTTTTCCATTATTTGTCGTGTGTTTTCCAACGGAAAAGGTTTTTTCCCTCAGATGGGGGAAAAAGAGGGGAAGTCATCATTCCAAGAGATCCAAAAAAATTCAAAAGTATATATAGGTCGGAATATGGATCAGGCCAAAATGAACTTGGTGGGATCTTAAATCGCTAGAGATAATAATGCGTGATAAGAACTGGACGAAGATTAACCAGTTAGCTCCAAATCCTAAAGTGAATTATGTGGTTCTATTTGATTTTCGTTCTTGACTGATATTTTATATTTGAAATATCTTTACTAATTCATGCTATGGTGAATATTATAATTAGAAAATAATGTTTACATCAAACCAAGCACCAAAAAAACTATTTATGTATTATATATATTTTTTAGAAAATACTTTCTTTTGATATAAGTTTTTTAGGAAAATTATCACTTAAATATCCTGACATCTGACCATTTATCACCTAGGTACCCTAATATTTCAATGCATACAATGGGGTACCTTGAGGTTTATTTTATCACTTAGGTATCCTGAAGTTTTAAAATTTTTTCAATCGTGTGCCTTTTGTTGAAATTCCATAGATTTTTGATAGAAAATGCTAAAATAGAACATGATTCTGACAATACTCATTTGATGGTTTTTTTTGCTAAAAATGCTAACATTATGTATGATTTCGGCAATATTTAGGTAGTTTATTTCAACATACAATGAACTTTTTATCCGTAATTTTCTAAAAATATTGACACGGCTTGTGAATATTATCATCATTATATTAGCGTTTTTATTTAAAATTGGTCAGATTATTGTAAAAATTCATCAAATTTTGATATAGGATACCAAAGTAATAAATATTCAACTTCAGAGTACTTCATTGTATATATTGAAATGTCAGGATAGGTAATAAATGAGCCAAAGAAGGCACCAATGCGCCGTCACCGAATCCCATTAGAACTCCGAAGTTAAGCGTGCTTGGGTGAGAGTAGTACCAGGATGGGTGACCTCCTGGGAAGTCCTCACCCTCAGGTTGGGGGCACTGGGGAACAACCTTTCTTCAGGATAACACCCTGAAGGGGGAAGGCTGCGTACATCTGCCCCCCTAGACCCTACGTAGGCGGGAGCCCTTGAGGCACTGGGTATGTTCCTTTTAGGATAGGTAATAAATGCTCAAACCTCAGGGTACCTTATTAAATAATTTCACAACCACACTAAGTCTAGATAATTTCAAATATGTATTGCTCATTATATTATCCTATGACAAAGCATAATATGATTGGTAGAAGATTATTCCTTTAAAGCAAACAAGAATATCGTAAGATCGGAACACATTTTTCCTTGAAACAAACAATGGAAAACCTCAACGGGAATTGCATTTTCCTTGGAAAACCTTTTCCAAAGGAAAATGTTTTTCGAGGGAAGAGTACTTCCCTCGAAACAAACGGAGCCTAAGTTCTTTCACTGAAGGACCTGAAATTGTTAAGAAAAACACCTTCCCGATTGTTTGCAACTTTCATGGCATCTATAGCCTTGGAGAAACTTTATTTCAATTTTTTGTTGTATCTGAGCCTAAGCCTGTCTTCGTCGCGTTGAATATTTACATTTTCTAACTAATTGATCATATTGGCAGCAAATCAGATGTTGATTTTCAGGAATTTTGCTTGCAAGTTCTGTTTGAGTGTGTCAGCATGGACCGGCCAGCAATTTTGCAGGTAAATATACTTTGTATCTGTGAAAAATATTTGTATTGGATTCGTCTGCGTCCTTTTCTTCTCTTTTGTTCCCTAGAAGTTCTAGGCTGTTGTCCAACTCCTTCTCCATAAAACGTTTCTGTCTCTTTTTGATATTGATGATTCATTCGTAAATGTAAGTGTCCTAATAAAATGCCAGTTTCTCCTCGATTCCATACTCCATTCTGTTAGGCATCCACAAAGAAAGAGAAGAAGGAAATAACTCCATCTAAAATAGCAAATTCAGAAAGAGCTATGGTTGTATCTTTATTTTTTTTACTATTTCCATAAGCTGAACTTTATTAAATTTCACCGAGCCTAAGGCCTACCCCATGAAGTTGGCACACATGAGATCCACATATAAGCCCAAGTAAGTTTTCGTCCTAAAACCAATTGGCAATAGGTGGAGTAACTCACTAGGCTTATATGTTGGTCTCTTCTTTCGTAAAACTTCTATGTGAGATTCACATGTGACTCATATGTGGAGTTTTTAACAGACTCTTAACTCCTGTAACAAGAATTTCTCTAATTTTACCCCATAGGAGTGCAAACTGAAATTTGTGTTGACTGTGTTCAATATGTGTTAGCCCCAAATTCACAAAAAACTCTCAAGTTCAAATTGCCCTTTCATTAAACGAGTTTCAGAGCTAGAATTAAGAAGAAACTATATATCATGATCTAGTTTTTTCTTCTATGCTTCCATGGTAAGACTGCGCTTCAAAAATGACCAAAATGAGGTTAATGGGCCAAATTTATGCAGGTCTACCTTTACTTGTACACACTGATCAGGTCAATGGCGGATCAATTTCAGAGTGATGCTGCAATCTTCCAAGATGCACTCTCTATACAAAGTTTGAAGGTATATGTTTGTTCAACTGAGGTCCCAGCGGGTTATTTTTTTTCTTCTTTTTCTTCAGGTAAATTTCATTTCTCTGCATATGTTATAAGAGATCGTAGGTAAGAAGGTCTTCTAGACACACACAATACCAACTTAACTAAAACTTTTGTGTAGACAAAATTGCATTGTTCCGTACAGTCCCTTGGTTTTTTGGTAAGTAATTGAGCATGAGGATTTCAGCCTAGATTCTAGTGTTCTGGAGACTCGTCTTTGTTAGCCTTTTACCTTTAGACCGAGGCTTCATTGGCTCTTACTGTAACGCCCCCAAATGTTAATACCGAATAGGCTTAAGTTAAAGGGCGCTACACGGCCGTACTATAACAAATCCCCCCATTATAATACGAAGCCGAATATTTCCAATCTAATTTCTCAAAATTCATAAACCTTCTTATATAAAACATAGTCTCAAATACATCAAACTAACATTTTAATACTAGTAGAGCGGAAGCTTAAAATTACAACATCCTAAGTAGTCTTTGATATGCTACTACAAAATTCATTTATTCTTTAACTACGCAAAATAAACAAGTTCTTGAGATAGTAAGCCGCTTCATCATTCTTTCCTTCAGGAACTTGCCATTGGTTACTAATCTGGAAAATAAACGAATTGGGTGAGCAAACAACATGCTCAGTAAGTACATTACACTTCCTACCCGGATCAGGCATATTATTTAAAACAGATAAAATTCCAAACAGTAAAAATCTATTGATTAGAAAAATTCACATTATGGTAGCACATATCTCTTATTTACAAGAGCTCTTTTGGTAGAACTTGTAGACGAAACGAAAACTACGACTGGTATTATTCCTGCAACAGGGTCGAAATCGACATCCACATTTCACATATTCGAACCGGTTCTAAGTCGACAGATCTGCTAGGATCAAACATAGATCTATGTGCCGGTATTATTCCCGCGACAGGGTCACAGATCGACTTTCACATTTCATATTTCACATTCTATCGTCGATAGACCTCGAAGGGTCAACGTAGTTATCTGTAAGCTTTTCTTATAAAAATCTTTCAGTTTAAATCACGAGTTCACAACAATTTCTTTCACATAATCACAACTACCAATTCTTCAAAATTTTACACATTTAAACATCAAATCCACATATAAATCAGTATATCTTAAATCATAAGAGTAGAAATTTCTTTCAAAATCAACATATACAATTTCTGTCAAAATTCACATATTTCAACATCAACTCAACGTATAAATCAGTATAACTCAAATCACAAGAGTAGAAATCGCATAGTTAACCAATTACAGATGCCTGAACCTATTTTAACAAACTAACAAATTATTCAAATATAAGTCTTATCAAACCATGTAAAGCATATTTTTTTTCATATTTTACAAACAAGTAGGGGGAGTAATATACTTACCTTCACTAGCTTAAATCCAACAAATTTAGCTTCTAAGCCACCAGCGAGTTGGTCGGAGCTGTACCGGAGTGGTGGCGGCACCGGCAAGGTGGCCGGAGTTGTACCGGTGAGGTGGCGGCACTGACGAGGCGAGGAGAGAGAGTCGTGAGTGGTAGAGAGAGAAAACTGAGAAGAGAGAGAGAGTTGTGAGGTGGGTGGTGTGAGGTTTGAGGGGTTGAGGGTTAGGGGTATTTATAGACCCCTAGAGGTTGGACGGTACTGTGGTGGTGGGAGGCGGCACCGGGGTTAAGCGGTACCGACGTGGGTCAGACGGTACTGTGGTGGTCGGAGTAGTACCGCGGTGGTAGGGACGGTATCGTGGTGGGAGGATGATGGTAGCGGTACCGGCGGTATTGTGAGATGGGAGGTGGTACCGAGGTCGAGCAGTACTGCTACAGTCCAAGTCGCACCGTGGTGGTGGTGCGCGGTACCGTGGTGAGCGGCCGGTAGTGTGGTGGTCGGTGGTAGTACCGTGAGGGGGTGGCCGGTATTGGTGACGACGGTAGTGGATAGAGACGTGGTGAGGGGGAGAGAGAGACACGGTCAGAGAGAGAGAGAGTGACGGTGGGTAAGGAGGAGAGGGACACGGTGGAGAGAGAGAAAAAAGGAAAGTGATGGGTCTTTTTGTTCTTCTCTTTTTTATTTTATTTTATTTGTTTATTTTACTTATTTATTTATTTTTCCTTTGTAACCTAATCGAAATAATAACGAGTTTTAACCTAATTTAAATACTCTAAATTTCACATATTGTACTACCGAGCCTAATTTAATCAGGCTGGGTATTACATCCTCACTCCCTTAAACAAAAGTTTCGTCCTCGAAACTTACCTTCGTTTTCGAATAATTTCGGGTATTTGCTTCTCATGTCTTCTTCTGTCTCCCAAGTTGCTTCTCTAGGAGTATGATTGCTCCATTGAATCTTGACATATAAGATCATCCTATGTCTTAACTTTTGCTCTTTCCAATCGATTATGTGAACCGGATGTCTTCATAAGTCAGGTCTGCTTGTACTTGCAATGGTTCTTGTACTTCATAAGGGTCAGAAATATACTTCCTCAATTGAGAAACATGGAATACGTTATGTATTCTGGATAGTTCTGGCGGTAAGGCTACTTTATAAACCACGTCCCCAACTTTTGCCAAAATCTCAAATGGTCCTATAAAGTGCAGACTTAACTTACCCCTTCTTCCAAACCTCATCACACCTTTAGTTGGAGATACCTTTAGGTAAACATGTTCACCTACTGAAAACTCCAATAGTCTTCTATGCTTATCTGCCCAACTTTTCTGCCTGTCTTGACTTATCTTCATTCTCTTTCTGATTAGCTTGATCTTTTCTTCAGCGTCTTGTACAATTTCAGGACCTAACAGTTTCCTTTCTCTAACCTCATTCCAGAACAACGGAGTTCTGCATCTTCGCCCATACAAGGCTTCATATGGTGCCATCCCAATACTAGAATGGTAGCTGTTGTTATAGGCAAACTCTACCAAACTCATGTAGTCATCCCAACTACCCCCAAAGTCTATAACACAGGCACGCAGCATGTCCTCCAATGTCTGAATAGTCCTCTCAGTCTGTCCATCTGTTTGAGGGTGGTAGGCGGTACTCAAACTCAGGTTAGTTCCCAAAGCTTTCTGCAGACTCTCCCAAAACCTTGACACAAACCTCGGGTCTCTGTCAGAAACAATTTCAATTGGCACACCATGCAACCGTATCACAACATCAATGTATAACTTTGCCAACTTATCCAGTGGAGCGTTAAATCTAATAGGAAGGAAATGTGCACTTTTCGTAAGTCTATCCACAACGACCCAAATCGCATCATTCTTCCTAACCGTTCTTTGTGGACCAACAACAAAATCCATAGAAATTCGATCCATCTTCCACTCGGGCACTTCTAATGACTACAATAATCCACCAGGCTTTTGGTGCTCGGCCTTTACTTGTTGACAGATCAAGCACTTAGCCTCAAACTCAGCAATATCTCGCTTCATATCCCTCCACCAGAAGCAGCTTTTCAGGTCTCGATACATCTTCGTGCCTCCAGGATGTACCGATTAGCAAGAATTGTGTGCTTCTCCCATGATATCTTTCTTAATTGCTGGATCACTAGGTACACATAATCTATCTCTAAAGTGCAATGCTCCATCATCATGCAGTAGAAAGTCTGAAGATTCTCCATTGGACACCTTACTGTTCATCTTTATCAAAAAGGGGTCGTGTTGCTGCACAGTCTTTAGCTTTTCTAACAATGGCGGTTGTGCAACCAGACTGGTCAAAACACCACTCTTTTTATCATGGATGTACACTTCAATTTGCATTTCCTCCAAGTCTCTGAGTAGCTGAGGCTGAGAAGTGATCAGGGCGGCTAAGTTGCCCACTGACTTCCTGCTTAGTGCATCTGCAACTACATTTGCTTTTCCAGAATGGTGGTTAATGGTCACATCATAGTCCTTGATCAACTCCAACCATCTCCTCTGCCTCAAGTTTAACTCTTTCTGAGTAAACAAATATTTCAAGCTTTTGTGGTTTGTATATATCTGGCAAGATCCTCCATAAAGGTAATGTCTCCAGATCTTCAAAGCGAATATTACTACCGCCAACTCCAAGTCGTGCGTTGGATAATTCTTTTCATGAAGCTTTAATCGTCGGGACGCATAGGCTATCACCTTCTCATCCTGCATTAACACACAACCTAGCCCTTTCTTTGAAGTATCACTGTAAATGACAAAGTTGCCCTCATCTGTAGGTATTGCAAGTACAGGGGCGGATACTAACCTCTTCTTCAACTCTTGAAAGCTTCTTTCACATTCATCGGTCCATTCGAACTTCACTCCTTTTTGAGTCAAACGGGTGAGGGAAAGTGCAATCTGCGGAAACCCCTTAATGAATCTTCTATAGTAACCACCAGTCCCAAGAAGCTTTGAATCTCTTTTACATTTGTAGGTGGATTCCATCCCCATACGGCTTCAACCTTTCTTGGGTCCACTGAGATCCCATCTTTGGATATCGCATGGCCTAAGAATGCAAGCCAAAATTCACACTTACTCAACTTGGCATACAACCGGTGCTCATGCAGGGTTTGCAATACCATCTTCAGATGTTCCTCGTGCTCTTCCCTACTCTTAGAGTAGATCAATATGTCATCTATGAATACGATAACGAATCGATCCAGGTATTGTCGAAACACCCTGTTCATCAAATCCATAAAAGCAGCAGGTGCATTTGTCAGCCCAAATGGCATAACTAAAAATTCATAATGGCCATACCTGGTTCGAAAAGCAGTCTTAGCCACATCCTTCTCTTTGATCTTTAGTTGATGATAACCAGATCGTAGGTCAATCTTAGAAAAGACCTTAGCACCTTGAAGTTGATCAAACAAGTCATTAATTCGAGGCAAGGGGAACTTATTCTTAATAGTCACCTTATTCAGTTCTCTGTAGCCAATGCACAACCTCATACTGCCATCCTTCTTCTTCACAAACAATACTGGAGCGCCCCATGGCGAGACACTTGGTCGGATGAAGCCTTTATCTAACAATTCCTAGAGTTGTACCTTCAATTCTCGTAGTTCAAAGGGAGCCATTCTATAAGGGGCTTTGGATATAGGTCCACTACCAGGCACTAGATCAATTTCAAACTTGATTTCCCTACTTGGAGGTAAACCGTGCAAGTCTTCTGGAAAGACCCCAGGAAATTCCCTAACAATGGGAATACCATCCAACTTTACGTTGTCCTTCCTACTGTCAAATACGTGACAAAGGAATCCTCGACATCCCTTCCTCAGGGACCTTCTAGCATTTAGGGCCGAAATCATCCTAGTAGAAGTCTTAGAGTCTTTACTTCCTATAGGAGGATTTAACCCATTCCCATGATAAGCAAACTCTGGTTGGTTAGGCATCTGAAACACTACCCTTTTTCCGAAACAGTCTAAATGTGCGTGATTAGAAGACAGCCAATTGATCTCTGAAATCACATCAAATTCCTCCATATCTAAGATTATTAGGTCTGCCACTAACTTCATATCGCCTATCGTAATCACACAATCCTCACACACAAGATCAGCAATTACATCATACCCCACTGGGTTTGTTACACAAAAGGGTTCATCTAGTAGTTTCGACTCACAAGTCCACTTAGAGGCAAACTTCTTAGCCACAAAATAGTGGGAGGCCCCGGTGTCAAATAATACACGCGCATTAGTAGAATTGATAGAAAGGGGGCCTGTCACTGCACGGTCACTAGCAGTCTCGTCCTTTTGGATCATTGCAAAAACTCTGGCATTACCCTGAGGTCCCTGTCTGTCATTACTGGTTTATTCTTAGTACCATTCTTGAGAGCACAATTACGGGCTATGTGTCCTTTCTCCTTACACCCGAAGCACACCCCTAACTTTCTGTAGCATTCACCAGAATGTTCCTTACCACAGTGTTCGCATCTTTTGAATCCAGTGTTAGAGCTCTCTGGATTCTTTGTACGAAACTTGTTGTCATTGCCACCAGACCGTTTAGGCTTTCCTATCTGAAATTTGCCGTCTGATGGCCTTTTCTTGGCAGCATATTCCTGCCCTTCCAACTTCAGATCTGCTTCAACCTTTAAAGCATGTTTAAGGACCTCCTTTTATCTCTCGAAGATGACACTTGACAGACGCCTCCCAATGCGAGGAAGCAATCCCCTTTCAAACCTGTTTGCTTTACTTGTCTCTGATGTCATGATGCTTGGGCTAAAACGTCCCAATTCATGAAACTTGTTAGCATATTGCAACATCGTCATCTGCTCTCCTTGTCTTAGCTCGTAGAATTCATTTTCTCTCGTCATTCTCAGCGCTTCAGGGAAGAACTGGTTGTAGAAGGTCTCTTTAAACTTCTCCCAACCCAAAGGGTTAGTAGTGTTCTGATATGCTACATTAACTGTAGTCCACCAGAACTCCGCATTCCCCTTAAGAAATGGGGTGGCTGCTTGAATCTTATCATCGTCGGCTATTGACATTGCCTCAAACATGGTCTCCATCTCCCGTATCCATTTTTCAGCTTCTAGAGGGTCATCTGCTCCTTCAAACTTCAGGGCTTTCAACTTTGACAACCTTTCGAAGGGAGTCTCTTCATTGCGTCGAGTGAGAGGAGGCATAGCTTGAACTTCTTGTTGATGTTGCAAGAGATTAACCATGAGCTGGTGCATTGTTGCCACATCAAACTAATTAGAGGAATCACTCGAGTTTTGGCCGTTTTGACCAGTGGGTCTGTTCTACCGTGGGACACGTCCTCATCAGGGTGCTCCTTTTCTGTATCATTCTCTGATTCACTAAGGTGTTCCTCGATCGGGGGTGGAACCCTGCTTTTTCTCTTCAGGGTCCTCTTTCTTTTCAGGGACGCCAATGTTTCGCTCATGTCACTCATTTTCACCTTCACTCAAATTACATAAGAAATCTCGTTGTTAAATAATTTTTAAACTCCAATTTAGTTGAAGTTACCAATTCAAATAGTCAACTATATTTCCTTAACATTAATAAACCAAGTTCTCATCTTATCAGTTAAATTTTCCCAAGGTTCATAACCTAAGGCTCTCACTTTAAACCTAATTTTTTTTTTCAATAATCTAGGGCTCTCATCTTAACTCTAAAATTTCTCAAAGTTCATAACCTAGTGTTCAGATCTTTAAATTTCTCCAAAATTCATAAACCTTCTTATATAAAACATAGTCTCAAATACATCAAACCAACATTTTAATACTAGTAGAGCGGAAGCTTAAAATTACAACATCCTAAGTAGTCTTTGATATGCTATTACAAAATTCATTTATTCTTTAACTACGCAAAATAAACAAGTTCTTGAGATAGTAAGCTGCTTCATCATTCTTTCCTTCAGGAACTTGCCTTTGGTTACTAATCTGGAAAATAAACAAATTGGGTGAGCAAACAACACGCTCAGTAAGTACATTACATTCCCTACCCGAATCAGGCATATTATTTAAAACAGATAAAATTCCAACCAGTAAAAATCTATTTATTAGAAAAATTCATATTATGGTAGCACATATCTTTTATTTACAAGAGCTCTTTTGGTAGAACTTATAGACAAAACGAAAACTACGGCTGGTATTATTCCCGCGACAGGGTCGAAATCGACGTCCACATTTCACATATTCGAACCGGTTCTAAGTCGACAGATCCGCTAGGATCAAACATAGATCTATGTGCCGGTATTATTCCCGCGACAGGGTCACAGATCGACTTTCACATTTCATATTTCACATTCTATCGTCGATAGACCTCGAAGGATCAACATAGTTATCTGTAAGCTTTTCTTATAAAAATCTTTCAATTTAAATCACAAGTTCACAACAATTTCTTTCACATAATCACAACTACCAATTCTTCCAAAATTTACACATTTAAACATCAAATCCACGTATAAATCAGTATATCTTAAATCATAAAAGTAGAAATTTCTTTCAAAATCAACATATACAATTTCTGTCAAAATTCACATATTTCAACATCAACTCAACGTATAAATCAGTATAACTCAAATCACAAGAGTAGAAATCACATAGTTAACCAAGTACAGATGCCTGAACCTATTTTAACAAACTAACAAATTATTCAAATATAAGTCTTATCAAACCATGTAAAGTGTATTTTTTTCATAATTTACAAACAAGTAGGGAGAGTAATATACTTACCTTCATTAGCTTAAATCCAACAAATTTAGCTTCTAAGCCACCGGCGAGGTGGTCGGAGCTGTACCGGAGTGGTGGCGGCACCGGCAAGGCGGCCGGAGTTGTACCAGCGAGGTGGCGGCACTGACGAGGCAAGGAGAGAGAGTCGTGAGTGGTAGAGAGAGAAAACCGAGAAGAGAGAGTTGTGAGGTGGGTGGTGTGAGGTTTGAGGGGTTGAGGGTTGGGGGTATTTATAGACCCCTAGAGGTTGGACGGTACTGTGGTGGTGAGAGGCGGCACCGCGGTCGAGCGGTACCAACGTGGGTTAGGCGATACCGTGGTGGTTGGACGGTACCGTGGTGGTCGGAGTAGTACCGCGGTGGTAGGGACGGTATCGTGGTGGGAGGACGACAGTAGCGGTACCGGCGGTACCGTGAGATGGGAGGCGATACCGAGGTCGAGTAGTACCGCGACGGTCCGAGTCGCACCGTGGTTGTGGTGCGCGGTACCGTGGTGAGCGGCCGGTAGTGTGGTGGCCGGTGGTAGTACCGTGAGGGGTTGGCCGGTACCGGTGACGACAATAGCGGATAGAGACACGGTGAAGAGACGGTGAGAGAGAGTGACGGTGGGTGAGGAGGAGAGGGACACGGTGGAGAGAGAAAAGAGGAAAGTGATGGGTCTTTTTGTCCTTCTCTTTTTTTGTTTTGTTTTATTTGTTTATTTACTTATTTATTTATTTTTCCTTTGTAACCTAATCGAAATAATAGCGAGTTTTAACCTAATTAAAAACTCTAAATTTCACATATTGTACTACTGAGCCTAATTTAATCAGGCTGGATATTACACGTATGACATTGCATTGTCAAGAAACCAACTCCTTCAAAAGTTTAAGGTGCTAGATCCGGGTCCAAAGATTTATACTCTTACATGTACCTTCCTGCAAATGCTTATTTAGGCTTAAATCGTCTCTTATCTTGTGTTGAAATTTTATCAATATTAATAGTGATAATGGTTGGGATTAGAACTTTAAATCTCTGAGTCAATTAGGCTTTGACACTAGGTCAAATAAATTATTCCCCAAAAAAAAAAAAAAAAAAAAAAAAAAATACTAGGTCAAGTAACCGGCTATCTTAGAGTGCTCAAATTGTTAGGTTAAGGTGCAAGAATGTTCTTATATTCTGACAATCCACCGTGATTAAACATGCAGTGTAATCGGAAAAAATCTTGATCACTGCCAGAAAAGAGTTGTATCTTTTCGTTGCCACTGCATAGTAGCCACCATAATCTTTATGATGAGAACCATATTTGAAACTCATGAGCCTGACACTCTTCTACAACCGGAATACCTAGTCGCCATTTGAAATTTTAACTACTAAGCTGTGAAATGCTCAGCCGCCCTGTGATTATGAACCACATCCATGAGACCATTGAAGTAGCTCCACAGCCACCTCTCTCTCTCTGTTTCTGTCTCCCCCGCTTTCTATCTATCTATTTATGTATCTTTCATCTATCTATCAATCTATCAAGGTCGTGGTTGTGAATTTGCATTTATGAGTTCTTTACGGTGTAAAGTGAAAGGTCTCTGTTACTGTGGAATTGTAATATAACAACTAATTCCTACCAAGACCGGTCAAGATCCTAAGCAAGCCGATTAGTTACTTGAGTCCCAAAATTTGTGAAGGGCCCCAATTGAAAACTGATAATATTACGAGTTTGCTTTTACGACTTATCATGATTCATAATTGAAGAAATAATCACGTATATATTATTAATACATATGTATATGATATAAAGGAATTTCCCTAGACCCTGCTCAGGTAGGAGCTCTTAAGGCACTGGGTGGTTGCTGTATGATATAAAGGAATTTATCACTTAGGTACCCCAAGATTTGTGAATTTATCACTAGTATCCTGACGTTTCAATATATGCAAAAAAATATCCTGAGGTTTAAATACTTTATCACTTAGGTATCCTGAAGTTTCAAAATCACATCAGTCAGGTACCATTTTCAAAATTCGATATATCTTTACTAGAAATTGCAAACGTAGAACATAATTATAACAATATGTATATGAGTTATCCATCATAATATTCTATTTTTTTGTCGTAAAATGGCATTATTTTGCTAATATATAGATATTTGCTGCCATAATTTAATGAACCTTTTTCCATAATCTACTAGATTTTTGTTGATAACATTAATATCACTCGTATATACTATTGTAATCAAGTACCATATCAACATTTTATGGTGGAAATTGATTAGATCTTGACAAAGATTTACCAAGTTTCAACATAGGGTACCTAAGTAATAAAATTTTGAAAGTTTAGGATATCTTATTGTATATATTGAAATGTGAAGATACCTAGGTGATAAATGCACAAATCACCTAAATGATAAATTCCCTTATAAAAATGACTCACAATTTAAGTTACTATCATAGTATAGAATGGATTATTCAATGTGTATTTAAACCGATCAAGATACCTCTGGTACTAGAAAACGGCCCACTGATCCGAACTTTCGTCCGCTTAAATCTCGGGACCAACCCTGATTTCTATTCCACGACTGACATTAATCACATTTAAATGCAGGTTGCATTAGCCTACAATGAGGCTCGATTGAAAGGAAAGCTAACAACGCCAAGAGGTGGTATTCTCCAGTCGACATTCTTGGGATCTCTGAGGAAACGTGTAGATGAAATCCTCTATTCTTCCGAGGAACTAAAGACTGATGTCTATAACTATATAAAATCCGGGATTTGGCCTAACAGCAAACCAAATGGCGAAAAAAGTTGTTTACTTCTAGCTTGGTATCTCCAATGGTTTAGTGTTCCATCTCAACCGGTACTCCAGAAGGCTATCGAAAAGATAAAGCCGAAGCTCAGAACTCGCTCATCAGTCCCTTTCTTGCGCTTGTTGTTGCCAAAGACTCGCATCAAAGCCACCACCGATATCGATAAATCGCTGTTTGTTTAATAATTAGCGTTACCAACTTCCTTTCTTCCTTCCCCACCCCTCTGAATGGGGCCATATGATCTTTGATACGTGCCCCAAAAGTTATACACCTATAGTAGTAGGGTGGTTTAATAGGTAGTAGAGAGGGCTCAACCCAAGGAGGGGGGACAAACTCTATAAATAGGGGTAGACATTGTATTACAAGAAATAAATGAAAATCAATGTCATCTTTTATCTCTCTTATTCTTTGAATTTTAGTAATTTTTAGCTTTTATTTAGTTTTCATTCTATTACGATTTCGGTTTGTAACAATCTTGATCTTGCAAAAGTAAGCTCTCTTGCTTGGTTTCAAAGTATTTATGTTACAATTTTATGTAGATTTAACTTATTATACAGATTTTGGTTTGTATCTTCATTAGAATTTTTTTTACATAATGTAAGAAGTCTGCATTCAGCTCTTCCTGGATCCTTTCTAACCCTTCCCCCCCTCCTCCATAATGAAGGCAAGATTCGATTCTCAATTCTCGGACACCAGCATCTAAAGACTATCAGCTTAGATAGATGATATCTTCGCATTTTGACATTTGTTCTTACAAAACATTTGATAATATTTTGTTAATAGATGTAAAAATGCGTGCTGAAATGTCAGAAGTTGCAGTTTATAAACTCGCTAAATTATATTTTACTTTTTATGTTTCTTTTAGCATGCTTATTGAACAGCCAAATAGCCAGTTATTTGGTGATATTTTTTTGGGTTATCAGGAGGTGGCTTTCAGAAAGATTGGAAAGTCCTAGATTATCTTTGTTTTTTTGCAATGATTTAGACTTAAGCGTTCATGTCTGTTTCAGGGGAGTTATAAATTTGTGTATTGGTAAGACTATTCACTATTTCTTGAAGCTCGATCTCTCCCCCGAATGAATCATATAGCCAAGAAACCATCCCCTGTTAGGCGGGGGTTTTAGACGTTTTATGCTTTATCATCTTTAGTGAATGTAAAACTGACGTGACCCCCTTTCTGAGTCGTCTTAGGGCATGGTATCACTGTCAAATTGTGGTGATGTTACTAATCAATTATACGTTTTATGTTGCCTAATTTTTATCCTTTGTGATATTTGTTCTGTTTTGATTGTAATAAATCCTGTTATGTTACCTACTGAGGAACTCGTTTGGAACAGACAAATTGTTGGAGGGAGTACCTTTAGTCGTTTGAATTCACATAAGTTAACGTGATTTTGTCAAAGTTTTCCACTTAATGAATAATGGTAGACTGCATCATCAATGGAGGACCAGGCGTGAAAAAAATATTATTGATTGTATTTGGTCTGTTCCCTCTTGCCCCACCCTAATGCTTTCATCTGTAGTTTGCTAGCTTCCAGACTTGGTATGGAATCTTGTTCTGATTATGAATCAAACTTACCTATGGATAATATGCTTTGTGTCCTAAGTAGACAGGCTTGGTCGTCCCCGACGACAAATTTGCGTCTTAATATTCCAGTTTGATTGAATTAGCTTCTAATACACAACAACAACAAATCCAGTGCCTACAAGGGCTTCCGCATAAACAGGGTCTGGGGGGTAGATGTACGCAGCCTTCCCCCTTTAGGGAGCTACCCTGAAGAGAGGCTGTTTCCGAGGACCCTCAGCTTGAAAAGCTGGTCCGTAGCAATGGGCCAAAGACAGACAAAGAAGACAACTTGATCCGATGCCAAATCCACAAGATATTTTGTCTTGCCTAGCTTCTAATACACGGGATTTAGAATAAGATCAAGGAATCTTAAGAAAAGGAGATAGCCTAGCGCACACTGTTTTAGCGAACTTCTACATCTTGGAAGCTAGCCCACTACTCAAAAGAACTTGTTTGAGCCTTTATCTTAATTGCTTCTAGATCCCGTTTTTGTTTATGCTGGGCACCAACCTCTACAATTTGACCAACTTAAAAAGAAAAAAAAAACAACTCTCTTTGTTCCCTGCTTTGTTTCACAAGAAATTTAATCAGTTTGTCTTCCAAGATTGGCCTTGTTCAGGTCTCATATATGCAGTACAAAAAATGACTCTCAAATAGTAGATATACAAAACAATGCTCCATGAATGTGCTAGTCTAACATGAAGAGTCTCAATGAGCTATTAGAAAATAGAGGAGGGCCTTGAATAAGGATATTTCAAACATGCTTAGAAATTCATCTAATTTCTTCTTTTTGACCAAGTCATCTTGTCTATAGTGTTAATAGATATTTTTAGGTTGGAAAGAATGTTGTCATTAGAAACATAAATCAATTGTTTTAGATAGTTGAAATTGATTGTTGCTTACTTGGGAGAAGGTGACAGATTGAAGTGTAGCTGTATACCTGCTTTTAAATTTAAAAAAAAAAAAGAAAAAAAAAGCCTTATCTGATGAGCTAGTAGTTGTGGTTTCTTGCACATGTTTTATGTTTTCACCAGCTTTTATGAACATTATTTTGAAACCATTTTTAGTTAAAGATCACTTTTTGAGCATCACGAAAGTATCATGCAGATTGAAGTTTTCAAGGAGACTAGGAGGTCCTTGATTGAGGCTTCTATGTTGAATTCTATTACAGAATTTGATCTCATATGTTGCCATAACATTAGATTTTGTCATTACCTTTTTATTTGATCTTGGTTGTATTATCACATTTCTTTGATTTCCATATACAATCAAACACTTTGCACCTAATTCTTGAAAAATTGGCATAGAAATTTTATGATTATGAAATATAGCTTCCTATAAGAATTTGATTCAACCACTTGAGAAAATTAGGAAAAGAATTTGATCATGGATTTTATTTTGTATGGAATGAAATTGGGAGATGACTCATTTATAACATATTTTAAAAATAACTAAGATTTTCCAATCAAATTTAAGTTTTCATAGCTGCCAAATACCGTTACCTCTGCCAAGATTTTATATCAATGAAATTATTATTATAACGTAATAAGAAAGTGACAATCATATTTTACCATTTGTTTGAATAGAGAGCTCAAAAAACAAAACAAATATGCATGAAAAAGGTCTTTTTATATGAGCTTATTGAAGTTGGAGCTAGTCAAGTTTAAGCTCGGCATAAATCTTGCTGAGACATGGAAAGCATGTGACTCTGTTTAGCTTGCCTTGAGCTCGAGCATGCATTGGCTTAATTGAGTTTAAACTTGGCTCAGTTGAGATTTGATTTGAGTTTGACTCACTTTTGCTCTTCCTATGACCCGTATGGATTTGAAATCAATTGTAAAAAAAGCTCGCATAGACATGTTCAAGATGATTTGGGCTTTGTTAGACTTGCACACTATTGATTTGACTACTGGCTTTAGAACCTGTTTAGTCAAACTTTTTTTTTGAAAAGAAAATCTTTTTAGAATAAAATGTGCTTTTAAATAGAAGAAGTTGGTTTTTTATTCTTAATTAAAAATAAAAAAAATAGTATTTCTCCTTTAAAGTAAAAGCGTGAGCAAAAACATGCTAAAAGTGCTAGCTATACATAAAACATAATTTGCAAGTTAAAGAAAAACCCTATATACAGTTTCTGTATTTATTCATATTTGAGAATACACATTAATCAGTAGATGTACCACAAACCTTTAGCAAATTTCATTTGCCTCTTTTTTGGTTCAAAATTTTTAGATTTGCAATTTTTTTAGGAGATTTCCCTTTTTTTCTAAATAAAGTTTTTGCGAAGTTGATATTATTAATTTCATTTGCCTTAATAATATCAACTTGACAAAACTTTTACAAAAAAATAGGACGTATATTAAAAAAAAAAAAAGAAGAACATTGCAAATCTAAAATCAGCAGCCCCAAGAATACATTTTTGTATAATTTGGAAGGGGCCCATGACAGAGAAAAAAGAAAAAAAAAAAAAATCACCATTTAAAAAATAAATCTGTGGTAGCTTTAAAACCAAAAAAAAAAAAAAAAAAAATATTTGTCATATTTTGTCTATTGTGTTAATATGGCCTTTGTACTTTTATTTTTATTAATTTAGTTCATATATTATCTTAATTATAACAATGTAGTTCACGGATTTGTTAATGTCATTATCTGGACAGAAAAATTAAGCCCAACGCATCATTGGCGCTATCTATTCTAATAAGTAAAACCGATTGGTTTTTCCGTCAAGATAATAATGACAATACACTCCTTAAACTACATTGGTACAATTAAAGTAATACAGAACCTAAATCAATAAAACCAAAAAGCAGAAACACTAAATTAACATACTAGACAAAGTTCAAAATCGCATGATCATGGACAAACGTGAGAAGGGTGGGGGTCACGTGTGGGAGATGATACGAGCATAGATGAACTCGTTCCAGGTATCAGGTAGACCTGGGAGGCACCAATGGATACAATCTGCAAAGTTAACTGGATCGGCCTTTTGTTCTGGAGTAAGTGGCTTGCCTTGTCTAATAGTGTACACGGAAGTATGGGCGTCCTTACGATACTCTGATAACGTAGTAATATTGAGGAAGGAAATGGGAACCCGTTTCATCGACCTGGTCACGTTATGGGCAATCCGAAAGAGCCTCCGGTCAGTACCCACTTCAAGTGGGGTGGTCATATTGAGGATTGGTGTGGTCTCTTTTGCGCACTTTATCCCATCTGGGTTATTCCAGTCCGTGCTTCTACACGACATTTCCTCGTCAAATACTTTTAACATAAATTGGCAAATAGGAAATTCTAAATGGACCCTTTTGAACTTCATCAGACCTTAGGCCTGATTTATGAAGTTAAGATATATGAGTTTCTTATATAAATTTAAGTTGGAATAACACATTAAGGGCTTGTTTGGTCGAGCTTTTTTCCTTGAAAATTTGTTCTTTTTAAGAAAAAGGGAAACTCCCCTTTTGTTTTTTTGTTTTTTTGTTTTTTTTTTAAGGATTTGAAGGGTCTTGGTCTAGAGAAAAAAGTGCTTTTCAATTGAAGATGAAACTATTCTTCTGCTTTTAATCAGAAGCAGAAAAATAATAATTTTTCTTTAAAGTAGAAATAAAAACTAAAAATATACAAAATGTCAATGTCAAAAGTACTTTTTACAACAATAATTTTTCACAACTTGGCCAAACAGATCCAGTTTATATATTGATCTCTATTTTTTATAACTCTAATATGAGAGTCTTACTAGACTCACATATACATTTTTTAACGGACCCCAAAAAAGGTAAAAGAACAAAGGAGTATGAGAAAATTACTTGATATGAAGAGGGGACATGCTCATGAAGAACACTTGGGTACGGTTAGGATCTATGTTTCTATCCACCCATTTAGACCATGTCTTCAACACTCTCTTGTATACTACCGGTCTATCTATCTCATCGTACTCGGTGGCGCCTTCATCGAACGATCCTCGTCTATTTCATTGATCAGAAACCCAAAAGGATCAGATTCATGGTTCAAGAACAAAAAAAAAAAAAAAAAGGACGACATATTTGTTTGAAATGGGAAAAGTATGTCTGAATATGTTAAGCACTCCACATATGAGTCGTGAAGGAAAAAAGACAAAAAATTTGTCTGGAAAGAGAAAAAATGTGTCCGAAAAACACAAGAAGGTGGTATGTTTTGAAACGAGGGACACAAGGCATTGTTTTTGTTCTTTTTTAAAACATATTGCTCCTTATGTATGCTTTTTTGAGATATTCTTGGTGCAAGATAATTAAGGGACACTTACAGGACTTTCATGGAGAAAGTGTTCATCCACCAAATGTAGGTGTTGAAGATCAAGTAATCGGCATCCTTCCAATTGACGGCATGCATTTTGATAGATTCGGGCATGATGATCCGATTCAGTATACTGTGCTTATTTGGATCATCTGAGTTTGACTCTACCAAGAATGGCGCCCAATAAAACTCCACAGTTGCATTGTAATCCTGCACCCCCATATAATAATTACTTCTAAGAAAAAAAAAAAAAAAAAAAAGAGCTAGTATCATTCATTATTTTTTTGTAGAAGAAAAGGCATGAGAGACCATTTCTGAAAAAAAATAAAATCTTATAATTAATATTTTACATTATTAATTTTACAGGAACACCTATGATAATGGTGGAAACAAATCCTATACTGTCAAATAGAATTACATGTATATTTTGCGTTTTACATTACCCCCACACAATAATTACTTGTCCTCTCTTCTTCCACTCAAAGCAAATACTATTATACATTATATTTTTATGTACCCGAACACATGCTTAAAGACTCTATATATAAGCCTAGTAAGAATTCCTCATTCAAGTTGTGAGAGACAAGATCTCAACATGATTTTAGGATAAAAACTGTTTGATCTTATATGTGGATTTCATATATGCCAACTCCAGGTGTTGGACCTAGGGCTTGGCGAAATTTAACACACTTGTGATAATGGTGGAAGCAAATTATATATTGGGAAAAAGTCAACTACTTCAAAAATTCTAATTGTTAGGTAAAGACTCGAGAGCATAATAATTTTATATTTTAACATCTTCTAATGTGAATGTGGATGACACTTAAAATCGTGGATAACAGACATATTTAATTTATATCTTATTGCTAGTATAATGAATAGCGAGGATTCTTGAAATTTAAACTAGAGACATCTGTATTATTTTTTATCACAAAAGATAAATCTCAAAAGTTTATAAACATCTAAGAATGATTTTTTTATGCCATGTAGATTTTCTTATCTAAGGACTTATTTGAAATTATTTTCTATTTTTAGTTTTTTAGATTTTTGAAAGTCAAATAATGAATTTTAGAAATAAAATTTTATGTTTTTAATGTTTGGTCTCGGGTTTGCCCAAACCTTTCAAAAGAATAAGAAACTAAAATCTAATTTGTTAAAACTTGAAAGTATAAATAAAAGATATATAATAAACAAATTAGAAACAAAACAAAGTTAGTATGATTTTACGCTTTCATCAAAAGACAATGCATTGCCAATGGCCCGCATCCATAGCTAAGAGTTGTTGGCCTAATGCTTACAATTTCAAATGGGTTAAGTGCATTTGTATATTTATTAGTATTACCTTAATTAAAAATTTAATTACTTGCATAAAATAATACTTTTAGGCTATGTTGCTTGATGGAAACCTTTCTAGTTCAGTTATATTCTTTCTTTACATAACTTAATAATAACCATAAATACGAAAAATATTTTTCTATATAGAGGGGGAGCTGACTTTCCCTCAAGAAAATTTTTTTTTCCTGCATTGGAGAGGAAAATATTTTCCGTCATATTATTACGTCGCATATTTCATTTTAACTTCAACTTGATCGAGTGTGCACATCGTATAAATTTACAAATGAAACCATACTCTTAAGTTTAGAAAGGCATTAAAATTTTAAGAAAAATAGTTTTTAGTAGAAAAAAATTTGTGAATTAAATTTTAAGCTAAAGTGCCTTTTTTTTCATCTAATCTAGCACTATAAAAAGTTATGCTAATGCAAAAATCATACATAGGGTGCCTATTTTGTCGTTGACAATATCATTATTACAATTAAGTATTCCACTTTAACTTAAGATGTTGTTCTTTTATTGATCTCTCCTCCTCCCCCCCCCACCCCCCCCCCCCCCCCCCCCCCAAAAAAAAAAAAACACATTAAGTTTACTTTATTTATTTTTTTTTTTTCCCTATTTGCTTTTCATGTTTTTTTTATTATTAGTATTGTTGTTTTAGTTGTTGAATTTTTATGCTGATAATGAAGGGCGAGCATATTTTATTACTAATGAAATTCAATTTTGGATGGTGTTTTTGGCTTGTGATGATAATTACCATCAAGTTAAACTTAGTTATTGTTACTATTACTATTATTATTATTATTATTATTATTATTACTACTACTACTACTACTACTACTACAGTAATGCCTACCAACTCAACCCAAAAAAAAAAAAAAAAAAACCACCAAAGCAAAGCCTTGCATTGCCTGTATCCAATATGAAGAGGCAAATAGAGTCGTTGCATTGGATTCGATTAGGCAAAGTTCAAAAGGTTCTAAGAAGGAAATATGTATGCAATTTCAACGAATAATTTAACATAAATAGTTAAACCTTTATTAACTTTGATTAGAAAATTTAGGTTATCCTTACTTCTTTCTAAAAGGAAAAAACTACCTAGTCTCCAACAATTGTTTTAAATAGCCTATATATTTAGATCATCCATTCTCAATTTTCTATTTGCCATTATTTGACCATAAAACCTTATTTTTGTGGCTAAAAACCACGTCAACCCACAATATTAAATACACATGCATTATTCAGCATATCATCATAATCAATCTTTTTCTTTTCTTTTACACTTTTTCCATATTTTAATGACGGATTTGATTGATGGAAAATTATTTTATTCTATTGATAAGTTATATTTATAGAGTAAACTCACTAGACGATTGTCCTTACACTTCTATAACTTCGTAAATACAAGCACAGTTACTTGAGTTGCATAAATATATATCCTATTTTTTGCTATTAGATTACAAAATCGTTTCTAGGCCTTCATTTATTAGTTTAAACTTTTGGACAATTGATTTTTTGATATGGTATTAGAGCCTTGTCTTAGTCAATGAGTTCGAATTTTAACAACCCTTTCTTTTGATATTAATCTATTTCAAATACGAATTATGAATGGATTTATTTATTATCCACATTTCAAGCCCGATGAACATTCAAGTGAGAGGGCATATTAGAGTATAACATTACTTATGTGTCTTCATCAATCAGTTTGAACTTCTGAGACAGTTGATTCCCTGAAATTTTACCTCTTTTTATTGATATTTCCTTTTCTTCTATTAAGTTCCCATTTAGTAAGCAAGAAAAGGACTAGAGAGACAGAGAGAGAGAACCTCAAGTTTAAAGATATTGAGAGAACCAGTCTTGTTCAAGCTTTTCTTGCCGGGAGGAACAACAGATTGAACAAAGCACACCATTGACTCCCATTGGTTCCTGTTGAGTGAGTCTCCCACAAACATCAATCTTTTCCCTCTTAGCTTCTCCAACAACAATTTTGGCTTGAACCTTCCCACCAAAAACCAAAAAAAAAAAAAAAAAAAAACCCCATTATTCCAAGTCAAAAACCCACATCAAAATTCACCATATTTTTCCAAAAGAAGATATTTTTCACCCCTTTTTGAGGACTTCTATAGTTCAATTTTTGACGTCATTTTTTTTAGGTAGAGCCTCACTTGAGTTTATTTTTGGACCTCGTATATGCAAACTCCATAAGTTATTAGAGAGAAGAGATAGGCGTATAAACTTAGTGAGCTACTTCATCCGATGTCATCCTTTATTAAAATAAAACTCTACTTGGTTTTATACGTGAATATCGTATATGCCATTTCTACGAGTGGGGCCTAAATTTTAGAGAAAATTCATACTTGGGCAAATTGCAATCCCTAGGCTGCCACCTCCAACTTTGGTACATGGAATCCTGCCTTCCATTCCTCATGCAAGTCACTTGCTCAGTGAGGAACTCGCATTCATGCTCCTTGTATAACGGGTGGGTGACATTATCATAAACCCACTCCCCTGTAAACAAATCGCAATCTTCTGGTGGCAATTCAATTTCTTCTTCTTCTTCTTCTTTTACCTCTTCTTCCTCATCTTTCCCATTTTGCACATCACTTTTCTTCTCATCTTCACTCTCTCTCTCCACAACTTGATCCTCCTCTTCTGTTACCATCTCTGTTATTCCATTGATCGAAACCCTCGTTTCTGGGTCAATTTTTGCCATTTCTTGATCTGGGTTTTTGGTTTTCTGAACTGGGTTTTGAACATTTTGAACTGGGTTCTGATCATTTTGAACTGGGTTCTCGTCATTCGGTTGATTTTCTTGCAATTCTTGGGCTTTTTGGCGGGAAAATGGGAACTCAGCAATGGACTTTACATCTTCATTGTACATGAAAACAGCAAAGAGAAGGATTGAAAAAACAACAACAAAAACTGAGAGGTTATTGCTCTTCTTCTGTTGCTGCTTCATGGCGAGATGTGTGTATATGATTGGAGGAAATTCGATTAGGGTACAGAGAGTAAGAACAGAAACGGATATTACAAAGAAACAGACGATCATAAAAATGAAGAAAATTAGAGGGAAAAAAGAAGAATTAATTTTTTTTTTTTTTTTTTTTTTTTTTGGGTTTGGTGAGATGGGTTTGTCTTTAAAGAAACTACTACTAGCAGTAGTGGTACTGTTGCGATGTCTTTCTCAATTCTAGTTCTCCATTGCTAACTACTTCGCTGTATTCTTCATAAAAAAAAAGGAAAAAAGTAAAAGAAAAACACAGAAGAGAGAGAGAGAGGGGAATAGAAGTGAGATGGAAGTTATGATGTGGGAGGTGGGTACGTAAATTTTGGACAAGAAGTCATTTTCCTACCAAATTTTGAGAAACACCATTAACAAAATCTTTTAGGGTTTGTTATGGAGAGGATGGCATGGTATGAGAATGGAGATTTTCAAAGTGTATAGTGAAACTATCTTTAAGATTTTGTTATGGAAGTGTGTTCGTCGAGCCAACTATCTTAAAAGTTTAAACCCATTTGTTAAAAAGTTGTCAAGTTTGTTTGTTTTGTTCTCTTGGTTTTCCGGGTCATGTAACTTGGTGTCCATCTTACGGTGAGATGCCACTTTGATGGTAGTTGTAATCATTTCGAGGGTGGTCATCCCCCACCTGATGTAGCTATCTGCCTCGAGTAGGAAAGATTATTATCTATGTAATTTACCTTCGGGCTTTGTTTAGGCCAAAAAAAGGGTTGTTGAGCTATTACATGTATAAAGAGGTGAGATCTCGTATAAATATAATGTACAAATAGAATATATGATAAAAACGTGATACTGTAGGATTTAATCCAAATATGAGTAAAACTATCATAGATGAGTTTAAATATGATAGTATGTCCTCATAGTTTGTACTAGGGTTAAATCTGATAGTATATCCCCACAGTTTGTATCGGGATAAACCACAAAAAAAATTGTCTCAAGGATATGTGAACCAATTGCCAGAGAGACCCTTTGTCAAGATGTTTGCCAGTGCTCCTATTTCAGAAGGTGGCAGATGTGAATGTCAACCTGAACCTACTTTTAGTCTAATGGAAGTCATCAATGTGCTTGGTGTAATTGTGAGCCATGGGATTCATCGTGAGGCATGTAGTAGATATGTTGTCACAACAAAGATCAACCGAGTGAAGAAGGAATACACAAATATTGTTGAGACTTCACATTTGAGCCTAGTAAGTAAAATCCCACATTGGAGTTGTGAGAGTAATGAAATCTATTTATAAGCGTAGTGGGTTACTCCACCTATTGCCAATAGGTTTTAGGATGCAACCCTACTAAGGCTTATATGTGGATCTCTTATTTCCAACTCCATGGATTGAGCCTAAAGACCCGATGAAATTTAACATGGTATCAGAGTGGGTTGATGATCTCTTGTTTGTTACACCGTGACCTCGTAAAGAAGGGTGTATTTGAATTTGTTGCACCGAGGGCCTCTCTAGTGAATGATGGATCCAAGTGGATCGGAGAAGGAAAATGTTGCGTTTGTCGTAGACTCACATGTGAGGGGAGTGTGGATACCCCACATGTGAGCCTAGTAAGCAAAATCCCACATTGGAGTTGTGATAGTGAAGAGATCTATTTATAAACCTAGTGGGTTACTCCACCTATTGCCAATTGGTTTGATGATAGAAACCCACTAGGGCTTCTATGTGAATCTTGTATTTCCAACTCCATGGATCGAGCCTCAAGACCCGATGAAATTTAACAAATATCACTCAAAAGGTGACGAATCCAATAGGTCCGAGCTGTTGAGTAAACTAAAGCCTGATACTTCAACTTCCACTTGGAAAACGTAGGTTGGCTTCTTGGCCCTCTAAGATGAAATTTAAATCCAAAACACTGCATAGCAAAGTTGACTGACTACTATCCGGACAACTCTACAGCAACAACAACAACAACAGTCCTAGTGCCACAGGGACTCCCGCAAAAGTAGGGTTTGGGGGGAGGGGGTGGATGTACGCAGCCCTCCCCCTTTAGGGGGCTACCTTAAAGGGAGGCTGTTTTCGAGGACCCCCAACATGAGGAGCGTGCCTTCAAGTAAGCATGGGAGCCTGTAAGCATGGAAGCAACAGAGCATAAGCGCAAGAAATGTCAAAGCAAGCGCAGCGAAGCCAAATTCAATATAAGGTAACTGCAAGGCAGATAATGGACAAGTAACATCAAGGCAAAATAAGCAAACAAGTGTGCCACAAAAGGGAAAATACGCCTAGGAACACTAATGCTAGCAAGAATGCGCAGCTTTACTCTAAGCAGCTACATCGATTACCCCTATGCTAACCCTCCATTTTGCTCTATTTAAGGCCATCTCCTCCTGTAGGTTTATACGGACGAGGTCCTGTTGAATCGTCTCTAACCATTTCTTCTTTGCCTTGCCTCTCCCTTTCCCTCCTATCGCAGTATGGAGCTGTTCACATCTCCTTACTGAAGTAGTGGTCGGTCTTCTCCTTACTTGTCCAAACCACCTCAAATGTTGCTCCATTAATTTATCCTCAATCGAGGCTATGCCCAACTTGACTCTTATGACGTTGTTCCTGATCCTATCCTTCCTTGTGTGTCCACACATCCACCGAAGTATCCTCATCTTCGCCACCGTCATCTTCTGAGTATGATGTTGTTTCACTGGTCAACACTCTGCCCCAGACGACATAGCCGGTGTCACTACTGTCTTATAGTATTTTCCCTTTAGCTTTAGCGGGAATTTTCTATCGCAAAGTACCGCGGAGGCCATCCTCCATTTTTGCCAGCTTACTATAATCCGGTTGTTCACATCTTCGTCAACCTCGCCTTTGTGCTGTACCATGGAACCCAAGTATCTGAAACTGTCCTTTCTCGTTATGGTCTCAGAACCTATCTTGATGTCTTCAAAGCTAGGCGCGTTGGAGGGATCAAACTTGAGTTCCGTATACTAGGTCTTGGATCTACTGATTCGTAAGCCCTTCGATTCCAAAGCCTTTCTCCATGGTACGAGCTTCTCATTTATCTCTACCCGAGACTCTCCCACCAGAACCATGTCATCTGCAAAAAGCATGCACCATGGCACATCTCCTTGGATGTGCCTAGTGAGCTCATCTATCACCAGAATAAATAGAAAACAAACTTAAGGCAGAACCTTTGTGTACCCCTACTGTAATCGGGAAAGCGTTTGTCTCCCCTTCAACTGTACGTACATTAGTTTGTGCATCCTCGTACATGTCTCTAATGGCCCGGATATATGCCCCAGGGATGCCTTTCCTATCCAAAACCCTCCATAGGACCTCTCTTGGCACTCTATCATATGCCTTTTCCAAATCAATGAAAACCATGTGAAGGCCCTTTTGTCTCTTCCTGTACTGCTCTATCGTCCTCCTGAGGAGGTGGATGGCTTCTATTGTTGATCTCCCCGGCATAAATCCGAATTGGTTCTTGGAAACCTTCATCTATTGCCGTGGCCTCCTTTCTATGACCCGTTTCCACAGCTTCAAAGTGTGGCACATTAGTATGATACCTCGATAGTTGGCGCAACTTTGGATGTTGCCTTTGTTCTTGTAGATCGGGATCAATGTACTCTTCCTCCATTCGTCCAGCATCATTTTCCCCATAAGGATTTGGTTAAATAGCTTAGTCAGCCAACCGACGCCCTTCTGACCAAGGCATTTCCATGCCTCTATGAGTATTCCATCTAGGCCAACTCTTTTACCCCTTGTCATATGTTTTAGGGCTTCCTTGACTTCCTCGGGTCTAATTTCCCTACAATTGCAGTGGTTCTGGTGCTCCTCAGATGTTTGGAGATCCCCTAACGATAACTCTGTATCCCCTTGATGGTTGAACAACTTGTAGAAGTAGGATTTCCAACTAGCTTTAATTAGTTACCCATCCACGAGCACCTGTCCATCTTCCCCTTTTATGAACTTTACTCTATGCAAGTCCTTCGTCTGCCTTTCTCTTACTTTGGCAATTTTATATATATCCCTAGCTTCCTCCTCAGTATCTAGCCTTTTGTAGAAATCTGCATAGGCTCTAAATTGTGCTTCTCTGACTGCTTTCTTTGCTTCTTTTTGGCTTGTTGATACTGAAGTTGCTTGTCCTCATCTCCACTACGCACCCATTCCTTGAAAAAGTTCCGTTGGGCCTTAATCTTCTCTTGGACCTCCTTGCCCCACCACCAAGACTCTCTGTCGTTAGGTGCCCCGCCCTTTGACAATCCCAGAACTTCACGTGCCAGATCTCTAATCTTTTGGACCATTTGGTTCCACATTTGGTTTGTATCTCCCTCCAAATCCCACCCGAGTTCCAACTCTGCTCTTTCCTTATAGACTTTATACTTCTTCCCCTTCAAATGCCTCTAGCAAGTACGTTTCTGCGCGGGTTTCTTTTTTCTGTTGGCCCTCTTCTTGGCCTTGACATCTGCACACAACACCCTATGTTGTGTAGAAAGTTCTTCACCTAGAATGACCTTACAATCCCTGTAGTCTCTTTGTGCCTTTTTTCTTAATAGTATATAGTCAATCTGGGTCCTTGTCCCACTGCTTTGATAAGTAATGATGAGCTCATCCCACTTTCTAAAGAAGGTGTTGGCAACTATTAGCTTGTAAGTGACTGCAAAGTCTAGGATAGCTTTGCCCTCTGCATTCTGAGTCCCAAAACCAAATCCCCCTTGATAAGATGTGTAACCATCCTTGGTCAAGCCAACATGCCCATTGAAATCCCCACCAATCACCACTTGTTCAGTTTGGGTATGCCTTGAATCATTGTGTCTAAGTCCTCCCAGAAAATTGCCTTCTCGTGCTCTGTTAATCCAATTTGAGGTGTGTAGGCACTGATAACGTTCAATACCTCCCCATCTAGGACTATCTTGATGCCTATGATACTATCACCAATCTTGGATACTCTGACTACTTTATCCTTGATACTGTTATCCACAATGATGCCAACTCTATTTCTTCCTCTGACTTTACCTGCATACCATAACTTATAGCCCAACACATCTCTAGCTTTCATGCCATCCCATTTAGTTTCTTGCAGACACAGGATGTTGATCCTTCTCTTCACCGTCGTTTTGGCCACCTTGAAACTCTTCTTTGTTAACTTTCCTACATTCAATGTCCCAAGTTGCAAGGTTCCCTCCCCTTTTTGCTTCACCCTCCCCCTCCCCAACCTCTTTGAAGATGGCCTCAAGTTTTGAGTTCCATAAGTACCAACGTACATCAACTATTTGTCACTATCACTGTCACTATGATATTTAAGTTAGCATAGAAACATGAGGTCGTAAAGCACAATAATAACCATAGTCAAAATCAATCCAAATCAATGTAGTTCAAAGTAGTAAGGAGGAGACAGGAGCAAAACAAATAATAATACCCGACAACAATAATTAAAATGCTACCCTACAGTAATAAAGGATCGGACAAACCTGGGGCTGGTACCTAGTCAATAATCCAACCTAGCTAATACTTACCTGGGCCCTCCTATGGCTGTAGGCAGTGAGGATGTGTTCCAGTTTAGGTTAGGACTTGCATTAGGATAGGTCAGTTTTGGGTTAGCCTTGTTGGGTGATGTTAGGGGTAGGGTCTAGGTTAGGTGGGTCTAGGTTTGGTGTTGGGGGTTCTAAAGTGCGGGTCCAGGTTGTGTGGTGAGGTTAGGGTTCGAAACTGTGGCTAATAAGGGTAGGTTGTGGTGGCTACTGTGTTGGTGGTGGTGGTGGTCGGTGGGCAGGGGAGTAATGGAGGCGTGAGGGCGGGTAGGGGTAGGGGTGAGTAATGGTAGTAATGGAGTTTTGAGCAGAGGTGGTGACTAGGTGTGGGGAGGTGGTTAGAGGTGGTGGTGATGGTGTGCTCCGGGGTGGTGATGGTGGTGCTGGTTAGGGGGCAGGGGAGTGAGGAGGGTAGGGATGATTGATGGTGGTGATGGGGTTTAAGGTCAGAGTTTGTGATGGAGGTGTGTTATGATAGCGCTGCAGAAGTCCTTGGTGGTTGCTGTTTAGCTTTTGATAATTGAAGCTTGTTTTGATTAGTTGCTGGATGTTGTCTTAGTCGCATGTTGAGTTAGGTTTGAATTGTTAGTTTGGTGCCAAGTCTTATATTAGTTGGTTAAGTCGATTAAGTAAGTCAAGTGTTGGTCAAATGTGGCGGCTGAGCTAGTTGTTAGTCGGTTGGTACTTGTCTTGATACATTGTACCTAGATTTCTATAAGTAGTAGGCTTAAGTGTAAGATTCGTTCATTTAATTAAATACAACCTAATCTCTTTGAGATATTTTCTCTCTCTCATCTAATTCTCACTCTAATTTCTCATTTCCTTCACTTCTGTTCTCATCTACACTCTCTCTTTCACAAGGCTAGACTTCTAGTTCTACTAGAGGCTTAGCAAGTGGTATTAGAGCCTCGTTTTAGGCCATCAATTAAGTTGAATTACTTCAATTTGATTGTTTACGCTTAGGTCAAGGTGATTTTGACCTTTTGCTTGATAAATCAGAGCTGGCAAAGCACAAGAAGCACCAATTAGCGATGTCTAGTGGTGTTACTACACGATCAGGAGCGGGAGCTGGAAATCCAACTGCATTTGTTGATCCTCATGTCTCCTATGCTGCAGCGGTTGGTACAAGTGCAGTAAGAGAGGTACAGTTTGTTACGAATGATCAACTATCATTGCTGATGGAACTAATGTTCAATCAGATTCAGTAGCAGAGGCAAGAGGATAAAGATTTAATGCTTTAATAGATGAGGCAGGTTCTTAGAGAAAACGATTAGAGTAATGACGGCCTAGTGTCTCAACAACTGCAACGTTTTGAGGAAAAGATAACTAATTGTGTTAATCAGCAAGCTCAAGAGTTTGAGGAAAGGATCGCAGACAGGTTGAATCAACAAATACAGAACATTAAAGAGAAGTTCAATGAGTTGCGCAACCAATTCGATAGGAAAAATGTGTCATCTGCTCCTGAACCTCTAATTCCTGCTAATCTGATACACATAAATCAACAGAGGAGGGTTCCTGATGAGGTGAATCCTCAAATGCCAAATGTTACTGCCAGACCTCAAGATTGTGCTCAAGTGGCTTCTATTAGATCTCAGGATCAGATTCAATAAGCTAAGGTAACTGCCAGAGCACAAGATCAACCATCTGATCAAGTTCAATCACGAGCTACTAGCTCAATTCCAGGACAGAATAATCGACCTACTGATCATCCAATTCACTTTAGATCTACGAATTCTAATGCTGAACTGCTTGATCGTCCACCTGATCAGTGGCACTGGCAACATTCAAGAAGTAATGATACTTCATCCAATAACAGAAGTAGTGGTTACAGGCAGCCAAGAGTTCAGATAGATCCTTTTGATGGGAAGCAACCTCAGTCATGGCTGAGAAGATGCGATCATTATTTCCATTTCTACCACATTGATGATTCTGAGAAGGTGCAGATAGCATCTGTGTATCTTTCGGGAGACCATGAGGTGTGGTTTTACAGTGTGTTGAAGACAATCCTACACATTTGCTTGGGCTGAATTTGTGAAAGAGCTTTGTGAGCGATATGGAGAGGAAGATTCCAGTGATGCTGTTGATAGATTTAATAAAGTGATACAAGAAACTTCGGTGAAGGAGTATATGACAAGGTTTGAGAACCTTAGAGCAAGCATGATAACTACCTATCCTCAAGCTACTGAGTCATACTATGTCTTAAGCTTCATAAGTGGCTTAAAGCCCAAAGTTAAGAACCTTGTTAAGGCTGTTGATCCTGCAACACTGTCTAAGGCTTATGCTAAGGCCAAGCTGTTTGAGGCAACAATTCTTACTTCAAATGAAGGATCAACGTATCGTGGAAGCAGTTCTAAGCAACAGAAAGGGGCTAATAAGGCCCAGGCTAGTCGATCTAGTGAGAAGAGGCCACAAAGGCTTTGTTTCAAGTGCAATCAACCTTATCAATTTGGCCGTAAGTGCAACCCAAAATTCCTCATGTCAGCTAGGGGAAAGAGTGCTATGGAATTGTCTGGTAGTGAAGAATCTGAAGTGGATAATGATAGTTCAGAACAAGAGTCACTAGAGGAACTTAATGAAGATAAAGTTGGAATTTCTATGAAAGCATTAACTAGCAATGGAACTCATAACACTATAAGGATCAAGGGAAAATCAGGAAAGAGATCAATCATAATTTTGATTGATAGTAGGAGCACCCATAGTTTTGTTGATCCAAAAGTGGTGAAGAAGGCAGGACATGAAGTAATCAAGACACATCCTTTGGCAGTGACAGTTACAGATGGGAATTCAGTGTTAACTCAGAACAAATGCCAAGGATTCCAGTGGTGGATGCAAGACCACAAGTTTGATTATAACTTCAGGATCTTGCCTTTGGGTGGATGTGACATGGTCCTTGGGGTAGATTGGATGAGATCTTATAGTCCAGGTCTCTCCGATTTTGCTAAGTTGACAGTCTCATTTGAGATTCAAGGATCTAAAGTCACTTTGCAAGGTATGGCAGATCAGACTCAATTACAGACTATGAATGGCAAGAAATTGGAGAAAGAATTCAAGAAATGTGCTTACCAGTGGGTAGGACAATTGTTTGCTATATCTCCAACTGAAGTGGTGAAGATTACTCAGCTTGAAGTTTAGGCAGTGACAGAGGAATTTGAGGATTTGTTTGAACTACCCAAGGCCTTACCTCCTAAGAGGAGCTTGGATCATGCTATCCCTCTTAAGTCTGATGCAGAACCTATGAAGTTAAGATCATACAAGTATCCTCATGCTCAAAAGACAGAAATTGAGAAGCAGGTGGATGAGTTACTCAAGACAAGTTTCATAAGGCAGAGTCATAGCCCTTTTGCTTCTCCTGTAATCCTTGTTAAGAAGAAAGATGGAACAACAAGGATGTGCATTGATTATAGACAGTTAAATTCAATGAGAGTGGAGGATAAGTTTCCAGTTCCTTTCATAGATGACTTGCTTGATGAATTACATGGAGCACAAGTCTTCTCCAAGCTGGATTTGAGGCAAGGCTATCACCAAATCAGAGTGTTGGAGCAAGATGTGTATAAAACTGCGTTCAGAACACATCATGGACACTTTAAATTTGTGGTCATGCCATTTGGACTGACCAATGCTCCAACTACCTTCCAGGCTCTTATGAATGATGTTTTCAAGCAGTTCTTGTGGAAGTTTGTATTGGTATTCTTCGATGACATTCTGATTTATAGCATCTCACTTGAAGAACATCTGAAGCATTTAAGGGAAGTGTCCTTGGTCATGCGCAAGCACAAGTTATATGCCAAATTGGCTAAGTGTTCCTTTGCTCAAACTCATTTAGAGTATTTGGGCCATGTGATATCTTATGAAGGAGTCTTTACTAATCCTTCCGAAGTGTGAGCCATGGTGGATTGGCCTGTACCTGTGACTTTGAAGCAATTGAGAGGATTTTTGGGCTTGACAGGTTATTATCGAAAGTTTGTTGCTAACTATGGAGCTATGCCCAAACCTCTAATTGAATTATTGAGGAAGGATTCCTTTAAGTGGTCAAACAAAGCTCAAGAAGCATTCGAAGCCTTAAAGTCTTCAATGTGTAAGGTACCAATTCTAGGAATGCCTGACTTCACTTTGAGATTCATCCTGGAAACAGATGCTTGTGGAAGTGGAATTGGTGCTGTTTTGTCTCAATAAGGGAAGCCAATAGCTTGCTTACCTTGGCCAAGCTTTGAGTCCTAAGCACCAAGTTTTATCCACTTATAAAAGGGAGTACCTCGCAATTTCGCTTGCTGTTGATAAGTGAAGGCATTTCTTGGATGGGCATCATTTCACAATTAAGACAGATCATCAAAGTCTGAAACATATTTTGGAGTAGAAAATTGTTACAAGAATCCAGAATAAAGGATTAATGAAGATGTTGGGGCTTGATTTTGACATTGAATACAAGAAAGTGAAAGATAATGTTGCAGTCGATGCATTATCTTAAAGGTTGGAAGATTGTGAGTTAGCATTTTGTGGACTACTATCAATTGTACTCCCAACTTGGGTTGATGAGGTATATAAGTCCTATGAAGATGATCCTTTAGCACAAGAATGCATTATTGCTTTCAATGTGAGCAAGATTGGCAGTGAAGCCACTGATGCAGATGTGTCTGTTGTGAATGGAATTATTAGATTGAACTGCAAGTTGTATATGGCTCTTCCACTGATTTAAGACAACAAATCATTAGTGCCTTACATGAATCTGCATGGGGAGGACACTCTGGAGTTGAAGGCATCTACTAAAGGCTTAAAGCTTATTTCTGTTGGACAGGCATGAAGAAGGCAGTTGCTGATTTGTTCAAACTTGTGAGGTTTTTTAGCAAACTAAGTTGGGAGATCATAGATATCAAGGTCTTCTCCAACCTTTACCAGTCCCTGAAGGAGGTTGGAAAAACATTAGCATGAACTTTATTGAAGGTTTGCCCAAGTCAGAAGGAAAAGAGTTTATATGGGTTGTGGTGGATCGATTCACTAAATTCAGTCATTTCACTGGCTTGGCTAGACCAGTATCAGCTGAGAAATTAGCTAAGAGCTTCTTGGACAACATCTATAAGTTACATGGGTTGCCTCAATCGATTGTATCAGATCGTGACGAGATCTTTACTAGCCATTTCTGGAAAGAATTGTTCAACTTAATGGGAACAACCTTGGCTCTTAGTTCATCATACTATCCCCAAACCGATGGACAAACTGAAAGAGTCAACCAATGCATTGAGCAATACCTTAGAAGTATGGTGTTCAATCATCCAAAGGTGTGGAGGCAGTGGCTATCTTTGGCGGAGTATTGGTACAATACTCATGCTCATGCTTCCATTGGAACTACTCCATTCAAAGCTCACTATGGCTATGATCCCCAAACACCATTGATGTTGCAAGGCATTGTGTAGACCGTACCTAAACTGGCTGATTTACTTCAGCAGAGGAGGCAAATGATGCAAGTGTTAAAGGACAATCTCCAGCAAGCACAAGCTAGAATGAAGTTTTATGCAAATAGGAAGCGTGTGGATAGAAATTTTGAAGTTGGAGACGTGGTCTATTTGAAGTTATAGCCATACAGACAATCAACCATGGCTGTGAGGAAGAATGTGAAGTTGTGCGCTAGGTTCTTTGGACCATACAAGATCTTAGAAAAGATTTGCAAAGTAGCTTACAAGCTTGACTTACCACCTAATTCTTACAATCATCTTGTTTTTCATGTTTCCTTCCTCAAGAAACAGGTGAAGAGAGGTTGTGAAAGCTCAATTCAACCTCCTGACACAGCCTCAAATGGAGCTATTTTACTGGAACCTATTACTGTGCTTGATTCTTGCAAGTTGAAAGATGGTGATAGAGTCAGACAAGAGGTTCTAGTGTAGTGGGCCAATCTGGATGACAAATTTTCAACTTGGGAGGAGCTTCAATTCTTGAAGAGTCAATTTCATAGCTTCCATTCTTCAGGACAAGAATGTTTTCAAGGGGAAGGGAATGTTATGATCGTGCTGCAGAAGTCCTTGGTGGTTTTTATTTAGCTTTTGATAATTGAAGCTTGTTTTGATTAGTTGCTGGTTGTTTTCTTAGTCGCATGTTGTGTTAGGTTTGAATTGTTAGTTTGGCTCCAAGTCTTGTATTAGTTGGTTAAGCTGGTTAAGTAAGTCAAGTGCTGGACAAATGTGGCGGCTGAGCTAGTTGTTAGTCGGTTGGTTCTTGTCTTGATACATTGTAACTAGATTTCTATAAGTAGTAGGCTTAACTGTAAGATTCATTCATTCAATGAAATACAACCTAATCTCTTTGAGATATTTTCTCTTTGTCCTCTAATTCTCACTCTAATTTCTCATCTCCTTCACTTTTCTTCTCATCTACACTCTCTCTTCAACAAAGTTAGACTTCTAGTTCTACTAGAGGCTTAACAAGGTGCGAGGAGGTGTTCAGAGGTGGTGGTGCCGGTGGTGTTTCGTGGCTGGGGTGAGGTGGCGGTGTTAGTTAGGGGGAGAGGGGTGATGGAAGTGTGAGTGAGGGTAAGGGTGAGTGATGGTGGTGATGGAGTTTAGGGCTGCTATTGTGATGGAGGGGCGGGGGGGGGGGGGGGGGGGGGGGGTGGTCATGGGTTGGTGTCAGAGATGGAGGTTGTGTCTCTATTTCCAGAGGTGCGGCATCGCCATCCCATTGTCGACACCGGCGTGGAGGTTGGTGGTGTCGGCGAGCAAGCGGACTGCCCTTGATGTGAGCGAGAGAGCCGCGGGGGGGGGGGGGGGGGGGTGTCAAAAGGGCTTAGGAGCCGTTTTCATGTCAGAGAAAGTGAGAGAGAGAGAGTGTGTTGTGTACACCTTTACTATCATGAAAACTCTGACCTCGAATATGCAATAGCATATTGTGTAATACGAACACCACGATTATGCTAGGATAAAAGGCCATGATCAACCATGTCATTCACATAGCAAAGGATCTACGTGACCACTTGCTAGTGTGGTTCCCTAGAGCAGTGCATAATATGACTCACCATGCAACAACAAATAAAATATTCAATATTGGAGTAATGATGAAATACGGAAGTGCACCTACTCCACTAATTGGTGGTTGGGTTAGCCAATACCTGTCGATCATGGTGCAAGAGACTGGTATGGGGAGGAAGGGAGGTCTTAACAGGTTCGACATGGGACACATCAAAATGTTTGAGGAGGTTAGTTGCATATTTGTGTTGAGAGAGAAACAGAGTGGTTGGACTACGTTGTGCCTCAATCCCAATAAAATAATGAAGGTTACGAATATATTTTATACAAATTGTGAGGAGAGGAGGTCTAACAAGGTAGAAATGTGGCTGGTGTTATCACGTTTGAAAGTGATGTTGCCAACGTAAAGGAGTGACACAATATTCTGATTCATTTGTTAGAAGAAGAGCAAGATGTTGGCATGAGAGCATTGAAAACCAAACTAAAGTAAAATTAGTGCTAAAATACTAAAACCAAGCTCGAGGTGTCAATTAAAGACCATAAATCCCCTTATGTAGGCTACCTTTGTGACTTAGGAAGGTAGGATGAATGAATCCACGTGATTGTTTCATGTGAACTTGTCAACAATTATGGTTAGAGATGTTTTGTGGAAGACATGGAAGTCATCTATGAACACGATGATATCAGAGGCAATGAGAAAGGAAAGCATCTAGTCTCACTAAGAAGAATAAGAGAAAAAATTGTTGAGCTTAACAATGACAATATTGGGGGGGGGGGGAAGATGGGTGGTGAGGGCAACATCGCGGAGGTGCTGTGAAAGGGAGCATTGAGCTTCATATGATTAGGTGAGAGAAGGGAAAGGGAAGACTGTTTGTAGAGGGGAAGCACAATGAAGAGGTTCCATTGAGTAGACTAGAGAAGGGAGTGGGCTAGGGAGGGGTGTTGGTAAGAAAGGCTAAGAGTGGAGGCACAAATTTGAGAATAACAGGGATTGCAGTTGGGCTAGGTGGCATAATGAGGTTACCTTGGAAGAGAGGCAAATACACGGAGAGGGATAAATAGGGATACTGTTTGTGACTTTAGGAAGCTACACGCCCTTATGGGCTTGAGTTGCCTCTTCCTCTCAACGGAAGTCCCCTGAAGCTTTTACATCTATTTGGAATGGTAGAGTTCAACCTATAATAAAAATTTCATGTGGTGGCCTTTTGTTAATCGCCTATCGAACCAGGAAGTCTTTTTAAACGTAAGCTTATGCCCTCGTTGTGGTGTCCTAGGTGTGGGAAGATTGTGTTTCAAGGGGAAGGCTTCAACCCAAGCCTCATTATAGGAAAAGCCAAGGCTCGTCTGAGGGATTTCTATGTTATTCATCCTTCCAGAAGCCATGTGATTGGTATTCCTAGGGTTCAATTATGGTACTTGTTGAGGTTCGGAGTTGTTAAGCATAACACGAAGGTGGTGTGATTGATGCCTCTGCTGAAGGTGAAGCTAGGAGTAGTGGTCATAGACCATGTTGCCAGGTTAATGCAGATAGTATGGCTAATTTTTTTTGCATCAAATTAGGAATGGCCCTATTTTACTATACTTGTGAAGTTAAAAAGAAAAGTATTGTACTAGTTTTAATGTATTTTTTTGCATCAAATTAGGAATAGCTAATTTTTTTAGCACTAATTGGTTGAGTTTGAAATTTACTTGCAGTTGGAGAAAAAATAAACATAATTTAATACATAAAAAATAATTAATAAAATATTAAACTATTCCGATGTGAATTTTTTTAGCACTATATTTATAAAAGTAAGAAATGGTTTTACACTAGCCAAAAATGAACTTTTTCAGTGTTGTAATAGACAAAAACTAAGTTTTTAAGCAGTGTATGGTATCTAGCACTGGCCCAAATGTTTACAAACCTTAGATGGCTATGACTTCCATGCGATTGATATGCACTTTCTTTGGGTATTCTAGTTGTCAATTGTTATGGTGACATGATGTTTTATGTTTCCCTCTCGTTTTCACTACGCAACTTGATTCTATGAAAAATAAATCAATCACCTGTATGTGTATCCCCTATCGTAATTCAATGTATTTTCGCTCAAAAAATACTGAAATGAAAGATACTTTTGACAATATATAGGTACATTTTAATGAAATTTAGAAAATTTTGTACCGCAATTGTATCATAGCAAATATATATTATTGTAATCTATGTCATATTAACAATTTCTATTTAAAGTCCGTCAAACTATTACAAAAATATAGTAAATATATATTTGGTAATTTATGCCACACTAGCAATTTGTATCTAAACATCATCGTACTTTTATAAAAAAAACTTGATTAAATTGGAGGGTAGCTAGATTATAAAACAATGAACAATCACGGTACTTTCAACAACAACAACAATAGTCCCAGTGCCACAGGGGCTCTCGCACGAAGCAGGGTCGTCGGGGGGGGGGGGGGGGTGGATGTAAGCAGCCTTCCCCCTTCCGGGTGGAAGAGAGGCTGTTTCCGAGGACACCCATCCTGAAGATCAAGTCGTCATGAGAACATGGTATCCTGGAAACCATGGAAGCCACAGAGCATCAGCTTAGGACCCCACATTAAACTAGCAGTATAAAATATACCATAAAAGACAACTACAAGGCACATAGTAAAGCAAATAGTACATGGCCAATAATAGACGAATAATTGGGAAGCAACTAAACAACAGGTAAGTGCACTACTTGGGGTTATGACTGCTTAGAAATCTTAAACTACCAGTCACTCGCTGCACTTCTCTATGCTACCACATCCGCTACCCCTATGCTAGCCCTCTATCGTACTCTATCTGAGGCCATCTCCTCCCTTAGGTTTAGGTGGGTTAGGTTGTGTCGGATCGTCTCTAGCCAACTCCTTTTTGGCCTGCCCCACCCTCTTCTGCCTAGCGTAGTATGTAGCTGTTCACACCTCTTGACTGGGGCTGTGGTCGGTCTCCTGCTAACATGTCCAAACCATCTCAAGCGGTGCTCTCTCAATTTAACCTCAATCGAGGCTACACCTAATTTATCTCTGATTTCATCGTTCTTGATTCTATCCTTCTTTGTGTGGCTACACATCCAGCGCAGCATCCTCATCTCTGCCACCTTCATCATCTGTGTCTGATGTTGTTTCATTGGGCGACACTCTGCCCCATACAACATAGCCGGTCCCACTACCGTCCTGTAGTATTTTTCTTTTAGCTTTAGCGGGAACTTTCCATCACAAAGCACCCCAGAAGCCATCCTCCACTTCTGCCAACCTACGTTAAACTTGTTGTTGACATCCTCGTCAACCTCACCGTTCTGCTATAACATGGAACCCAAGTATCTAAAACTCTCCTTACTCGGTATGGTCTCCGATTCTATCTTGACATCCTCTGTACTAGTCGCGGTAGAATGGCCGAATATACATCCTCTGTACTTTATTTTGTATATAAAAATATACATCTACCTAGAGGATAAATCATCAAAACTTAAAGTATCAATGTTATAAAGTCCCTAACTTATTTATAAAATATCAGACTTATTGGGTTTAATCAATAACTCAAGCATTAACATGAAAGATAATACACAAGAACACACCTAAAAATAATTTTCTATGTAATACTAATCAAACATTAGGAGATGGATACCAATTAAATATGTGTGTAAATACTAAACACCATACAATATTAAAAAAAAAAAGAAGTCTATGTCTAATGCATTGCTGAGAAAATTTGCTTTGGCAAGTATAATATATTTTTCTACTTCTGCAAGTATAATGCTAAAATATTCACATAAGGATAGTCTGATATTTTATTAATTATTTTTTAGATATTAGAATATGTTCATTTCTTCCCCACTTGTAAAGGTGAAAAGTGGGTTTCAAACTTTACCACGTAGTGCTAAAAAGATTAGCTCATTCCTAATTTGAAGTTAAAAAAATTTATTAATACTAGTATAATATATTTCTTTTTAACTTTACAAAGATAGTACAAAAAAATTCATATAAGCCCAATTTAGTATTTTGTTCATTCTTGTTCCCAAAGGAAATGCTCCATGAACACAAAATAATAACAAGAGTGATTAATGACCTCACATCGGACAAAGGAGTAGAGTTGTTAAAGATGAGTCAAAAAGTATATTCTTTTTTTTTTTTTAAATTTTTTTCCTTTAATTTTGTATAGAAGTCGCGACAACATTTAGTTGGTAATCAATTATGAGCTTTGTTAGCATCTAATTTAGATGGACCAAAAATAATATCTAATATTATATATGAAAATAATTAAATAATATTATATTTCATGAAAAAAGTAGCAACTTATTGGCTTTCTTTTCAAAATTTAAAAAAAAAAAAAATTGAAAATAAAAATAGAGAATAAAAAAATAAAAAATACAAAAAAAGAAAATATTATATTTTTAATGGTTATTTACGCCAAAGGTCCCTGTACTTTTAATTGTGTCAATTTAGTCCTTGAACAATTCAAAATATATCAGTTTAGTCCTTTGATCAAATTTAAGTTAAGTTAATAACATAATTTTGAACGAAAAAATTATGTTAGATGGAAGTAACTTATTATAAATTTATCCTTTTATTCAATTTAATCCAATTTGTGGCCAATCTATTAAAAATTTTATTAAAAATTTAATATAAAATTTTCTTTAAGTACCAAATTGGCACATTTTGAATTGTACAGGGACTAAACTGATACAATTAAAAGTACAAGGACTAAATTGACACAATGAACAAATTATAAAGACATTTAACGTGAATACCCTATTTTTAATTTAGATCCCTATTTTTAGTTTTTTTTTTTTATCATATGGGATAGAAATTGAGAATTAAGAAAAATTAAAAATATAAAAAAATACTTCTAAAATCTAACTTTTAATTTAAAAAAAAAAGAAATACAAATAACTAATACTCTATTTTTAATTTAGATCCCTATTTTTGGTTTTTTTTTTTTATCTTATGGGATAAAAATTGAGAATTAAGAAAAATTAAAAATATAAAAAAATACTTCTAAAATCTAACTTTTAATTTAAAAAAAAAGAAATACAAATAACTAATACCCTATTTTTAATTTAGATCCCTGTTTTTAGTTTTTTTATCTTATGAGATAAAAATTGAGAATTAAGAAAAATTAAAAATATAAAAAAATTACTTCTAAAATCTAATTTTAATTTAAAAAAAAAAAGAAATACAAATGTCTATAATACCAAATATGCCCTAACCATTTCCTATTTGGATAATGTTCACCTAAAAGATCATGCTGCGTATTTTTGTCTCCGATTGGTGGGGCCAATCTCATTATCTTTTAAGTTTTGTAATAATTTCTTTAAAACAAATTATACCCTCTATTATAAAAAAAACGTGACTAGCCATTTTTATTTTTGTTGGTCTCTGATTTGTCCCAATAGTTTGAGCGACTGTTGGCGAACTCTGGAATATGGGTTTGAAACCGGCATTCTTGCTCCCAATGGCACTACAGATATAAAAAAATTATTTTAATCCATTTTATTTCATAGCAACTATTATCTTTTGACAACATTATTTGTTCCCTTTTTTCAATAATTAGTGACAAAGTTGCAGTATAAGACAGACTACTCGAACACGCAAGACTTGAGTCAACCTATATAAAAACGTGAAGTAAAGATACAAAATCAAGACAATATCCCAGACCAAAAAAAAAAAAGTATTACAAGGAGTTAATGGCAAAACAAATAGGCGCTAAAGCGACTAAGCCACCACTGGGGAGAAGTTGAAATGGACCAACATCAGAGATAGAAATGAAACTAATATGCCAAAGCTGGAGTTGAGGTTGATAGGAATCCAGGCCGACTATAATAATAGTCTATGATTGCACAGGAAAAACGTCAAAGACCACTGGAAAAAAGAAAAAAGAGAAATAGGGGGAATTGGGGAGATAGCGCTTCTGATGCTGAGAAGACCTGGAAGCGCAGAGAACAACATAAATGCGAAAAAGGCTGGGCCCAGATTTTGAAGGGTTCGATCCACCTATGGTGAAAGCCATGCTTGATAGAAGATGAAGATGGGGAGAGTTCGCTCTACTGCTGAGTTCCCGAATCCTTTTGTTTTTGCGCGTTGCTTGCCTTGTTTCTCTGTGTCTGGTTGGCCTTGTTATCGGTGTCTTGTTTTGTCGTGTTTTGGGGCTTGTGTTTTGCCGTTTTTTTGTCTCTGTTGTCCTTTTTCTTTGCTTTTGTGTTGGTTGTTTTGGTCCCCCTTCTTTTTTTTTTACGGCTGGACTCAAGCCTTATTTGGTGAGTAGTCTGATTCTTTCGCGACTTTGTCACTATTTATCCAAAAAATGATCGCAATCTACCCGATCACAACCGATTTATCTCCATTAAATTCCAGCCCAAACTTCTTCTCAAATTCCTACACTCTTTTTTTTTAGATAATTAGCGACAAGGTCGCGATACATACCAGGTGACTTGAACAAGTGAGTCCTAACCTAGCCCGTATAAGGATGGGATCGCTTAGTAGCGAGAAGATTAAAACATCTTTAGTATTTTTGCCCCTCTTCACAAAATTCCTTCGCTTTTGGTTATCAGAGGGCTCGACTAATCTCTTTACAATATTCCCTTTAGGAATTCTTTTAGTTATTGCTTAGCTTGCTTTCTTTTTTTTTTTTTTTTTTTTTTTTTTTTTTTTTTTCCTTATGCTTCAATGCTCTCCAGCCCTTTTTTGATGAAACAAAGTTCGAACCCGCAACCACCGTTCTTCTTTTCTTCCCCTCGTTGCTCGATTCCTCCATAAGTGGCGCTGGGCTAATTCCAGGAGAACTGCCATCATCGTGAGAGGGTCTTACTAAGTCAGGGCTTGAAACCCGATGGGTATTCTGATCGTGAGGATACTGAGTCGTTGATACTTCCTGTATCCCCGCCTCGTAACATTATTTGTTGTATTTCAAATAAACTAATTAAAGTGTTTACAAAGCTTTTTATTTTTTCTTAATTATATTTAAATAATTTAATCATCAAATAATTATTGGAGACTGTCAGGTTTAGACCCGTGCATGTAATGAGAAAGAGAAGAAGAAGCTACAGATCAAGCTTCGTGTGTGTAGAGGGGGGGGGGGGGGGGGGGGGGGGGGGGTTGGAGAGAGAGAGAGAGAGAGAGTGAACTAGAATGAAGAAGAGAAAGGGAATTGTATTTCTTTATTTTGGATACCTCTACAATACCAAGTAATGCTACTTATACCAATCCAATACATCATCTAACTAACCCTTAACCAATCTATTCCAAGTACTACAACCACAACCATATTTCTAAGTACAACAATTACTATACTACAATTTGTTAGACCAATATTTCAATACATGACATTATCCCCTACTTATGAAGAAAAACCTTGTCCTCAAGGTTGATTAACAAAGTCAGGGAACTGAGTAGCTAAAGCAGTGTAATCTTCCCAGGTCGCTTCGCTTTCATCCAAATTCTGCCACTTGATCAGCCACTTAGTGGCTGAATTATTCTAACGCTTCACCATTCTCCTGGCAAGGATCATCTCTAGGGCTATTTTCAACTCACCTTGGTTCGTTGTACTGGGAAGATGAGGTGTAATCAGAACTTGAGTACCTATCTTCCTTTTCAGCTGCGATACATGAAAAATAGGGTGAATCAAACACCCTATATAAGCCACACTGCCAATCTTCTCCAAGACAAGGAAGGGCCCATAATACTTTGAAGAAAGCTTGAGATTTCTTCTGAGAGTTGTAGTGGCTTATCTATAGGGTTGCAATTTCAAATAAACCCATTCACCAGGCTGGAGGGTCCTTTTTGATATGTTTTGATCAGCGAAATACTTCATTCTGGATTGTGCATGTATCAAATGGTGCCTGAGCTGCTCTAATGTTGACTGCCTTTCAGACAGCCAGTCACTGACTTGAGTTGTGGCAGATAAAGAACTTGGTGCAACCTCCATATGAAGCTGTGGAGGTTCATACCCATACAATGCTTGAAATGGAGTGTGCTTGAGGCTGCTATGGTAATTTGTATTATACTAGAGCTCAGCTAGTGACATCCATTTGCTCCAACGCTTGGGTTTATCCAAGCATAAGCATCTGAGAAAGGTTTCTAAGCACTGATTCACCCTTTTAGACTGACCATCAGATTGGGGATGATAAGATGAACTCATATGCAAGGAAATTCCCAAAAGCTTGAAAAGTTCTTGCCAAAATTGGTTAAGGAAGACTTTATCTCGATTAGAAACCATGCTTTTAGGCAATCCATGGAGGTTATGAACATGATCCATATATAACCTGGCCACATTGCTAGCTGTATATGGGTGTGATAAAGAAATGAAGTGTGAATATTTAGTTAGCCTGTCAACCACTACAAGAATGGTATAATGACCTTCAAAGAGGCGTAACCCTTCTGTAAAGTCTATGGGCACTGGGGTCCAACATTGCTTTGGAACCCCCAAAGGCTGTAATAGCCCGGGATAAGGTACATTTTTTGATTTGCTGCATTGGCAGATATCACATTCTGCCACAACCTTGTGAATGTCAACCTTTGATTGAGGCCAAAAGAAGAGCTTCTTAAGTCTCTGATATGTGGCATGTATGCTAGAATGCCCCCCCACAGGTGAGGAGTAAATGGTGGCAATCAATTACTGTCTCAGATTTTGACTCTGTCTAATGTAGAGTCTGCCTTGGAACCTCAAAATTCCACTCTTAGGCAACCAAGAGCTTAGTAATGAATTTTGTACAAAAGTCATCATTATCATTGCTTTTAAGGACTTCATCCATCCAAGTGGGATGGACAATTATAATGGTAAGGGTATAACAGAAGTCCTCAAACCTCCTAGAAAGGGAATCAACTGCCTTGTTCTCTTTCCCTCTTCTGTATAAGATGGTGTAGTCCAAGCCCAAAAGCTTAGACATACCCTTCCTTTGTATACTCGTGGTAATTCTCTGCTCCAATAAGTACTTAAGGGCTTGATGGTCAGTTTATATTATAAAAGTACCAACCTCCAAGTAATGTCTCCTCTTGGACACATCCAATAAAATGGCTAGAAACTGTTTCTCATATGTTGATAACCCCATATTCCTTGGCCCAAAAGCCTTGTTGAGGAAAGCAAGGGGCCTCCCCTGCTGGACATGAACTACTCCCATTCCCCTTTCAGTTGCATCATTCTCTAAAGTGAAAGGAAGGGAGAAATCAGGTAGTGCCAACATAGGGGCACTAGCCATGGTTGATTTAAGTTGTTGGAAAGCATTATGGGCATTCTCAGTCCAATGAAACCTATATTTCTTAAGCTGATCTGTTAGGGGCTTAGCTATTGCACCATAGTTTCTCACAAATTTCCTATAGTATCCAGTGAGCCCTAAGAAGGACCTCAATTCTTTGACATTTTCGGGCTCTGGCCAGGAAGTCATTGCTTTAACTTTGACTGGGTTAGTGGCCACTCCAGTGGCAGATATAATATGCCTCAAGTATTCTACTTGGTCTCTAGCAAAACTACAATTAGACCTCTTTGCAAACAACTTGTTGTCTCTGAGCTTATGAAGGACATAATCTAGGTGCTTAATATGGGACTCAACGGATGAACTATAGATCAATATATCATCGAAGAACACTAGGACAAACTTCCTTAGAAAAGGGGTAAATACTTCATTCATTAAGGCTTGAAATGTTGTACGAGCATTTGTGAGCCCAAAGAGCATAAACCTAAACTCATAATGGCCATGATGTGTTCTGAAAGCTGTCTTGAAAATATCAGACTCATGAACTCTGACTTGAAAGTACCCAGCACTGAGGTCCAGTTTATAGAAAACAGAAGCACCTCTAAGTTCATCTAAAAGGTCATCTATGTAGGGAATTGAAAACTTGTTCTTGATGGTAATGTCATTTAACTATCTGTAGTCTACACAGAATCTTATGGTCCCATCTTTCTTTTTAACCAACAAGACAGGGGAAGCGAATGAGGAACAACTAGGATGAATAATTGAGGCTTCAAGCATCTCTTTAACTTGCCTTTTAATCTCATTTTTTCGTAAGGGTATCTATAGGGCCTGATACTCATTGGCTTAGTATTAGGCTTCAAAGGAATATGATGATCACGTGATCTGGAAGGTGGAAGAGCCTTAGGCTCTTGGAATACATCATTATATGACTCAAGCAAGTGCAACACAGCTGGGGGTAAGGAAGATTTATATACCTGAGCAATCTCCTGCCCTTGAAGAAGCAATAAGGTGGCCACGAAATATTCTTCCTTCTTGTGGCACAAACTCTGCAACTTTTGACCAGTGAATAACTTCAGGGACCCAACTTCCCTAATTACTGTCAGCTCCACACTCTTCCCCTCTCAGCTGAAACTAATTTTGAGTTGATTGAAGTCCAACGACATAGGACTATGCTGTTTCATCCAATCTACCCCTAATAACATGTCGCAGCCCCTAATTTTCATAAGTCTGATGTGGTATGTGAAAGCATTTCCTTACATTTTCCAGCTTGTTAAGCACATCATTTGTCCATTGGCCATAGTGATTCCCAATGGTGTAGTGTCTTCCAAGGTGAATCCAGCCTCTCTAGCCAAATTAGGGTCAAGAAAGCTATGGATACTCCCACTGCTTATTAACACAATGATGGATTTCTTGTGCAAATCACCCAAGATTTTGATAGTACTAGAAGTTTTACTGCCAGTCAAAGCATGAACATAAACCACTTCAACCATCTCATCATAAGTATCATTGACTTGGTCCTTTTCTACATTAGTAACTGAAATAATGTCAGTGTCAGGTCCTGGATCCAAAAGTTCAGCTGCTTCCGAGCTGTGAAGGGTCTGGTTATTACATTTGTGCCCAGGGAAGTATTTCCTGTTGCATTTGTAACAAAGTCTAGGATTTCGTGAGGGTTGGTATTTTGTCCATCCTTGGGTGTTTCTCGAGTTAGTGGGTATGGCTCATGGAAAATTGGTGTTGTTGCTATTTGTGGGACTGGAATTGGGTTTCAGTAAGGCCTTGGCTCTCAGCAATGTTGTTATAGTCCAAGTATAATCTTGGCTATAACCTAGGTGAGATAGAAGTTAGATGAGAAGAGAAGTGAAAAGAGATGAGAAGATAGAGAAATCTGAAAGGGATGTGTATTTTCATTGAATGAATATGAATCTTACAAGAACATCATTATTTATACTCTTTACAAGATATAAGCTCAAACAATGAATCTAGACAATCACTAACATAACAACCGACTCAATTCAGCTGCCAAAATGGACCAAACTAACCACTACAACCAACACAACTAACTTTCCTGCTAAAACATTTGAATCATCACCTTCGAGCTATGACATTACCCTCCCCTTGAACTCATTCTTGTCTCAAGAATGAAAGCAAGGGAATTGAGACTTCAAGAACCACCAATTCTCCCAAGATGAATTCTTCTTTCCCAAATTAGCCCATTAAATCAGGACTTGATCCACATCCATGCCTTGCTGCTGCACAACCCTTCTACCCAAGATAGCTACTGGTTCCTGCAGGACCAGAACCTGAGCTGAAGCTAACAACGGCTCTGCTGCACAAACTGACCCTTTAGCCACATGTTTCTTGAGCAGAGAAATATGGAACACATGATGCATTAGACTATCCAGAGGAAGCTGAAGCTTGTAAGCCACTCTACCAATCTTTTCCAAGACCTTGTAAGGTCCAAAATACCTGGCACACAATTTAACATTCTTATGCATTGCAACTAAATTTTGCCTGTAGGGCTGTAACTTCAAGTACACCAGATCTCCTACTGTAAAGCTTCTGTCAACTCTTCTCTTGTCAGCATAATACTTCATTCAAGCTTGTGCAACATGGAGATTATCTTTAAGCTACTACACTAGTCGTTTTCTCTGATGCAGATGACAGAATCCACATGTGAAATTAGTCCTTGACACACCATAGGCGATGGAGGATCATATCCATATAGGGCTTTAAATGGACGAGTACCCAAGGAAGCATGAGAGTGAGTATTGTATCAATACTCTGCAAGTGTCAAGCACCTATTCCAACCCTTAGATGCAAAAAAGTCATTCCCCACAGATACCGTTCTATACACTAATTTACCCTTTTAGTTTGCCCATTAGATTAGGGATGATAAGAGGAGCTCAAGGACAAGCTGGTTCCCAGTAGTGAGAACAATTCACTCCAGAAGTTACTAGTAAACAACCTGTCCCGATCAGAAACAATCGATTGAGAAAGTCCATGCAACTTATAAACATGATCTAAGAAGAGCCTTGCTAACTTCTCGGCTAAAATGGGGTGGGAGAGTGCAATGAAATTCCCAAACTTGGTGAATCGATCCACAATCACCCAAATGATCTTCTTACCCTTGGATTTTGGCAATCCTTCAATGAAATCCATACTGATATGGGTCCAAGCCCCTTCTAGCACAGCTAAAGGTTGTAACAATCCCTGGTAAGGCGTGTGTTCTACCTTGATCTGCTGGCAAACCTCACACTACAAGACATACTTTTGCACTTCTCTCTTCATACCAAGCCAATAAAAGTATTGTTTGACCCTAGAGTAAGTACCATCCCTGCCTGAATGCCCTCCCCAAGGAGAACCATAAGAAGCTTCCAAGATCTGCCTTCTAAGACCTGTGCTAGTGCCAATGTAAATCTTTCCTTTAACTCGCACAATGCCTTGCTTAATAGTCACCTCTTCACCCTTCTCTGCATTCTCAAGCTGAATACAACTGGGAATAACATACTTCTGAGCATACTCATCATTCTCATAGGACTTAACAACTTCATTCATCCACAAGGGAACCACTAGGTAGCTTCCCCTATATCCTCCTCTTGCCTCCTGGATAAAGCGTCAGCCACTGGATTTTCTGCCCCTTTTCTATATTCAATAGAGTAATCCAATCCAAGCATCTTCATTAGCCCCTTCCTCTATACTCTGGTAGAGATTCATTGCTCAAGCAGATACTTGAGGCTTTAATGATTAGTTTTAATCACAAAATGATGCCCTTCCAAGTAATGCCTCCACTTTTGCACTGCTAGAAGAATTGCCATGTACTCCTTTTCATAAATTGACAGCCTCTGGTTTTTGGGACCCAAAGCTTGGCTGAGGTAGGCCAACGGCCTTCCATTTTGTGAAAGAATGGCTCCAATTCCATTGCTGCTTGCTTCAGTTTCCAATATAAAAGGGAGATCAAAATTGGGCATCACTAAGATTGGGGCTGAAACCATGGACTGCTTGAGCTCATTGAAAGCTTCCTTCACTGAATCACTCCAATGAAAGGAGTCCTTCTTTAGCAAATCTGTTAAGGGTTGAGCTATCAATCCATATCCAAGCAATGAACCTTCGATTATAACCAGTTAAACCCAAGAATCCTCTCAATTATTTAAGTAATTTTGGCTCAGGCCAATCTTCCATGGCCTTGATCTTGTTTAGATCTGTTGCAACTCCCCTATCAGTAACAATATGACCCAAATACACCACTTGATTCTTGGCAAAAGTACACTTGGTTGACTTGGCAAACAGTTTGTGCTGCCTCATGACTTGAAATACCTACTCCAAATGGGTCAAACGCTCCTGTAGTGTGTGGCTATAAACCAGGATATCGTCCAAGAATACTAGCACAAACTTCCTCAAGTAAGGCTAGAATACTGCGCTCATCAAAGCTTGGAATGTAGCAGGAGCATTGGATAGACCCAAGGGCATCACAACAAACTCATAGTGACCGTGGTGAGTCCTAAAAGCTTTCTTAGGGATGTCCTGTTCTTGAACTCGAATATGATAGTACCCTTGCCTTAAGTCCAACTTAGAGTAGTACAAAGAATCATGAAGTTCATCCAAAAGATCATCAATCATTGGTATAGGGAACTCATCTTTAACTGTCATTACATTGAGTTGCCGGTAATCAATGCACATTTTTGAGGATCCATCCTTCTTCATCACCAAGATCACAGGAGAGGCAAATGGACTATGACTGTGGCTTATGAACTTGTTTTGAAGTAGCCCCTCCACCTGTTTCTCTATCTCATTCTTCTGTTGTGGATACTTGTAGGGCCGCAAGTTTACTGGATTGGATCCTTCTTTCAAAGGAATACAATGATCAAAACTCCTTCTAGGGGGTAACACTATAGGCTGCTCAAATATGTCACTGTACTCTTGCAGCAGAGAGTCCAGAACAGAATCAAAGTCATCCTGTGGCACATTAGCAACAGACGTGATGGAGTAAAGTTGTCCCACCCACTGATAAGTCCCTTTCTTGAGCAACTTTTGTAGGCCTTTACCTTTCATGAACTGAAGTTGTCCCTGCTCAACAATGCCCTTCAATTGGATCTATTCTCCATTCCTTTAAAAAGACATAGCCAGCTGAGCAAAATCAAAGAGAATTGGACTGAAAGTTCTCATCCAATCAACGCCCAATATCATGTCACAGCCGCCCAATCTCAACACTCTAAAGTCATATTCAAACTTATGCCCTTGCATCTTCCAGCTGAACCCCTTACACTTTGTATGAGTCAAGATGGAATTGCCATCAGCTATGGTGATAGACAAAGGATTGGTCTTAATCAACTCTCGTCCCACAGCTCTAACCACTTGAGGATCCACAAAACTATGTGTACTACCACTATCAATGAGTATCAATAATTCCTTTTGTCCCACTCTTCCTCTGATCCTGATGGTATTGTGAGCACCATTACCTGTTAAAGCCTTCATTGAGATCTTTACACCATTTTCCTCTTCAGACTCTCCTTCCTGCCCCTCCATAGCCTCAATATCAACACTTGTTTCCTCATCCTCAGCAGCCTCAACACTAGAAGCTAATATAAGGAACTTGGGATCACACTTGTGCCCAAAGAAATATCTCTGATTGCACTTGTAGCAGAGCTTCAAAGGCTTTCGCTCTTCCTTAATGCTCCCTCTATTAGAAGTTTGAAAAGGCATTGATGAGGAATTGACAGTCCCAACAGCCTTTCCCTTGGAAGTATCAGCAGAATTCATCACGGTACTCTCCACCTTCCTAGCCTTGGAATAAGCTTGAGACAGTGTTTTTGGTTCGAAAGCCTTCACCATATGCTTGATCTTAAGCTTAAGTCCACTCACAAAGCTGGAGACATAATACGCCTCAGAAGCATCTGGATACACTCTGATCATTCTAGTTCTCAATCCTTCAAAGCGTGTCATGTAGTCCTTCACTAAGGAAACCTGAGTTACTTTGTTGAAATTATCCACCACCTCACTCACATCTTCATCACCATAGTGATCACACAATTCATTTGCAAATTCAGTCCACGATATTGCAAGCTTACTTCTCATCAAACTGTAATACCAAGCCTCCAACTCACCATGCAAGTAAACTGCAGCTAGTTCAACCTTCTCATGGTCTTCAATATTGTAAAAACGAAAGTATCTTTCACATTTTCTCACCCAAGATTGAGGCAGTGTACCTTCAAAAGGCTCCAAATCTACCTGAGGCTGTCTGAAATTGCTGCTCCTCGAGCTAGAAGTGCCTTCACCACTATAAGTAGGTGCTGGTCTCGGATCTGGAGGCCTAACTTGCTGGCTAGCTGGTTGGAGTATACTTGTACCAGGAGGTTGTTGTTGTCTCTCAATGTTCTGCTAGAAATTAGACATCTATTGTGATAATTGCTCAGAAAAGTGTTGAGACTGATTCTCAAACCGCTGCTCCATGTCCTGACGCATAGTATTCATCATGTTTTGCATCACAGCCATCATCTGATCGAAGCGATCATTCTGATTGACTCCACCATCAGCACCAGTAACTGTTGCAGCGTATTTAGGAGGATTTCCAACTACATTAGCAGCTGTATTTTGGGAAGCATTGGCACTAGTTGTAGGTCCACCAGCCATATGATAAGATCGCCTGTGTCTAGCCAGATTTTAACTTCAAGCTTAAAATTCAGCATGATCAAGGCTAAAATTCTTACAATTCGATCAAATTAAACTGAATTTGAATTCAATCAATCAAGAACGCAAGGCTCTGATACCAAATGTTATAGTCCAAGTATAATCTTAGCTATAACCTAGGTGAGATACAAGTTAGATGAGAAGAGAAGTGAAAAGAGATGAGAAGATAGAGAAATCTCAAAGAGAGGTGTATTTTCATTGAATGAATATGTATCTTACAAGAACATTATTATTTATACTCTTTACAAGACATAAGCTCAAACAATGAATCTAGACAATCACTAACATAACAATCGACTCAATTCAGCCGCCAAAATGGACCAAACTAACCGCTACAACCAACACAACTAACTTTTTCGCTAAAACATGTGAATCATCACCATCGGGCTATGACAAATGTGGCCTCTAGGGACTTGGATAGTAACTTGGCTTTGGAAAATGCCTCTGATAGCGACCTGGGACTCAGGGCCTTTACCAGAGGCTGGATCTCTTTAACCAACCCAGAAAGCTATGAAGACAAGAAATATCCATCGCGGAATGAACTATCCATGGCCAGCATATGCGAACTTAACTCCTCAAACTATTCTTGATACTCATAAATTGACCCCGTCTGCTTGAGCTTGTTGAACGGGCTCACCACATATGTTTCACTATTATCCTTAAATCTGTCATACAATTCCTCGTAGAATTCATCTCAGCTGAGCCTTTCATTGTTAGCAATTAGGCCTCGTAACCACACATTTGTTTTTTCATCTAGATATATTCCAGTTATTCCCAACTTGTCAGCCTTAGCCACTTGGTAAAAGGAGAAATACCTTTTGACACTTTCTAACCCAGCTCCTAGGGTTAGACTTGAAAATGTTCGGGAGGTCAATCTTGGGTTTGGTTAAGGAAGTTTTACCCCCACAAGGCGCCTCTGACTGACTAGCATCACAGTGTTCTGGAAAAGCCCCTAAGGTCGAAGGTTTACAAGCGATGGTTTTTCCAGAGCGAAACTTGGATTCATGCAACCGAATCTCAACCTCTTGTTCCCTTACTGAATGGGCTACTGCTGAAGAGTTTGCAACCAATTGTTGCATTAGGGCAAGTATTTGCATACTGTTTTGTTGGATCTGTGAGCAATTCTGCTGCTTGACCTCAAGGAGCTGATTATCACAAACCTCTGCTAACTGCTACGTCTCTATCAACTTTTGTTTTAAGCCTTGCATCTCACTTTCGAGTTCTGCCATTTTTGGCCTCCTCTTGCCTCTAGCTAGTGTAAATCAGTAGTTGGAATGCAAAAATTGGTTTTCGTAGCTCAAGATCTAGAGCTCTGATACCAAATGTCAGGTTTAGACCCGTGCATGTAATGAAAAAGAGAAGAAGAAGCTACATATCAGATTCATTGGGGGGGGGGGGGGGGGAGAGAGAGAGAGAGAGAGAGAGAGAGAAGGTACTAGAATGAAGAAGAAAAAAGGGAAATGTATTTCTTTACTTTGGATGCAAGTATTAGTGTTTTTTGGCAAAGAAGTATTAAATTCTAACAAAAGATACTTATATGTTATTGCAATCATGTTCCATTTTAGTGTTTTTCAACGAAAATCTATCCAATTTCAATAGAAGGATACATAATTGATAAAATTCTAAAACTTTTAAATCTCAAGGTATGCCATTGTATATAGTAAAACATAAGAGTACCTAGATGATAAATGATCAAACCTCAGGGTACTTAAATGATAAATGATCAAACTATGAGACGAATTATATATCTTGAATTACAAGAATACTAATGTGATTTTAAAGGTGTGCTTTAAAAAATGTCTACTCGCAAGCGTGCGAGTTCGTTGTAGCTGAATCGGGTATATGGGTGTCGTATCCATAGGGAATTGGAATAAAGCTGGATTTAGTTGTTAAAGAGTGATTCAGCTTTGGGTTTTTGTTGGTTAGGTGATTTGTTAACTAAATTAATAGAACGAACGATAAATTAAAGTTGTTAAATCAATTCGGGGTAGCTTAATTCGAATCCCATCATTATACTTTACTATGACGATGATTTAGAGGGCTTAGGCAACAAGCACTAAGCTTGGGTTAACACTTAATTAATTAAGGCTTACGGTAATGAACTAGTCTAAGAATATAACCTATCTTATAACTCTAGGTGTACCATAGGTTATCTCAGTAGTATTTCTTAATACATTTCTCGCTCCTCATTCAATGTAAACTTATATAAAAGATTGTGTTTGGGATAGGGTACAACCTCAATCCTGACCAAGCATGAAAACCGCCTATGTTAAAGTCTAGGCTACAAGCACATAGACCGAATGCAAATAAATCGAGAATCTAAACATGGCACAAGCTCATCCATAGAAAACCCATTGCAATAATTAATTCCCCATTGGGGTGCCAAAATAACATAATATAAATCCGGGATCCGGACGACTACCCATCCTTCACCCCTAATCTACTTCTTCATGGGAGTTTCTATGGATGTATTTTCAAAATTAAGTACTTAATGAAGTGTTTGAGAAGTGTTTCATACTTGTTTATAATGTTTTTTTTTTAAGTATGATGTGTGTCGACACATGTGTTGAGTGTGTCGACACACAGTCCTGCAGAAATGCTCTCGGGGGACTGAGTGGGTCTGAGTGTCGACACACAGGTTCTGTGTGTCGACACACAGATCTTAAAGAACCATGTGTGTTGAAGTGAGTGTCGACACTCACTTTGACACACAATCATAAAGTAACCCCACGTGTCGATGTAAGTGTCGACACCCAGTTCGATACATAGTCTTAAAGAAAGCTGAGTGACGATCTGTGTGTCCACACACAGCATCGACACACAGAGCACTTTTGATCGTTACTTTGCGCTGTTAAGGTTGTTTCGGATTGCTTTTGGAAGGGATGTGTCCCTTCAAAAGGGACACTAGCCTTTCTATAAATACCCTAGCATAATCTTTGAAAGGACTTATGATGAATTTCATAAAAGATGTGTGAAAGTGTTTAAAAGTTTATTCTCAATCTACATCCCTTTTTCTTCTTTCCTACACATAATCTCACTTCATTGTTTGGTTGTCGTTGTATCTTTGAGACTATTTCACTACTTACGAAATAAGTCTTAAGGACAGTGATTACACAGCCGGACAATTTAGATAGTTTAAAGATACCCCGTTCGTAAGAATTTCTCCAACATTCTAAAGACTTATTTTTCTGGATTGGGATGGCTTCTTCCCTGTGTGAAATGACAGCCAACTTCGTGAAACTTGATCGGTTTGATGGTGGAAACTTATGTCGCTAGCAATGGAAGATGCAATTTCTGATTACGACGCTGAACATCGTGTAAGTCCTGAATACATCAATCCCTAATCCTTCATCTGATGAGGAATCACTGTCCGAGCAACGAACCCAACTGAAATGGGAGAACGACGACTATATTTGTAGGGGACACATTCTCAATGGTATGATTGATGCCCTGTTCGACGTCTATTCTAATCTGCCTACTGCCAAAGAGTTATGGGATGCTCTTGAAGCACGATACATGGCGGAGGATGCAACAAGTAAAAAATTTTTGGTTAGCCAATTTAATAGTTATAAAATTGTTGATAATCGTCTGGCAATGGAACAATTTCATGAAATAGAAAGAATATTAAACCATTTTAAACAACACAACATGAATATGGATGATACTATTGCCATTCCCTCCTTGATAGACAAACTTCCACCTTCATGGAAAGATATTAAGTTGTCCCAAATACAAAAAGGAAATTATGTCTATCTAAAAGTTGGCTAACCATCTTAGCATTAAGGAAGGGTATGGGTTGCAGAATGAAAACAAGGATCGCCCCGGTGGCATTGGAAAAATTAACGTCATGGAAGAAGGACAATCGTGCAAAGGACCGAAATGAACAGGACACTTCCAAAAGAAACGTGATGACAAGAGGCCGAATCCTGTCTATTGGGAGTGTCATAATCCCGATCATTTGAGGAAGAATTGTTATTGCCTTAAGAAAAAAAAGGCAAAGAGTTGGACCATCGCACTAAAAATTTGAATAATAATATCGTGGCGATGATATCCAAAATCAATCTTGTCTAAGATGAAGACTCTTGGCAGGTTGATTCGGGGGCTATGAAACACGTGTGTAAAGATAGGAGGTTCTTTAAAGTGTTTGAACCAATAGATGACGGAACTGTGTTGTTTATGGGTAATAGAGCAACCATACTGGTCAAGGGTAAGGGAAAAGTTGAACTAATTTTCACTTGGGGAAAAACCCTTACCTTGAACGATGTGTGTTATGCCCCAAATGTGAAAAAGAACCTTGTATTTGGTAGCCTGTTAAATAGGTTTGGGTTTAAGTTGGTCTTTGAGGGCGACAAATTTGTATTGTCCAAGGGTGGGGTGTTTGTTGGAAAAAGATACTTGTATGAAGGCAAGTTTAAGCTCACTGTGAGTAATAATAAAACTGTTAGTTCAGTGTATATGCTTGATTTCTCGTTTCTTTGGCATCAAAGACTTGGTCACGTAAATTTTCGTAGAATGCATGAAATGGCAAACTCATTATTAATAACTCATATTGACAAAGTAAATGATAAATATAAAACATGTATGCTTACGAAAATAACAAGATTACCGTTTTCTTCTGTTCAAAGGCAAACAAGTCTACTTGATCTAGTGCATAGTGATTTCTGTGATTTTAAGAGCATTTTGACTTTAGGAGGAAAGAGATACTTCGTTACCTTTATAGACAATCGCTCTAGATATTGTTATGTCTTTCTCATAAATTATAAAGACGAATCACTTGACAAATTCAAAGCGTTTGAAGCTGAAACGGAACTACATTGCGAAACATTTTTAAAACACTTTAGATCTGATTGTGGTGGGGAGTATTATGATCCCAAATATTTTGAAAGCATGGGAATAGTACATGAGGCCACGGCACCTTATACGCCACAGCAAAATGGTATGGCTGAGTGGAAAAATTAGACTTTAACCGAGATGGTGAATGCCATGTTGCCATATTCCGGACTCAATGATGGATTTTGGGGTGAGGCCATGCTTACGGCCTGTTACATTTTGAATCATGTTCCTAATAAAAAAGTAAAATTACCCTGTATGAACATTGGAACAAACGAGCCCCGATTTTGAGTTATTTTAGAGTTAGGGGGTATAGGGCAGTTGTTAAAGTCCCTAAACCTAAAAAGAAAAAGTTCGGTGAGAGAGGAATCGATCGTATTTTCATTGGCTATGCGGCTCATAGTAAAGCCTATCGGTTCTATGTGATTGAATCAAACGATTATATCAATGTTAACACTATAATAGAATCGAAAGATACTGTTTTTGACGAAAATTGGTTTTCCTCTATTCCTAGACCGAGGGATAATATATCCTTGAAAACGACATCCCTATATCATATGATGGAAACCATCATGAGAGGGAAGAAATCTTCGATAACGCTCTAGAACTTTGAAGAAGTAAAAGGGCTAGGAAAGAGAAATTTTTTGGACCGAACTTCTACACATTTTTGGTAGAAGGTACTAGAGACAATACGGACCATATAACTACATATTGTTGTGTTATAGAGCCGGATCCTATGATGGTTGATGAGGCTATGAAGTCTCATGATGCCTCCTTTTGAAGAGAGGCAGTAAATGATGAGACGGACTCCATCATGGATAACAATACCTGGATTCTAGTGGATCTTCCATGAGGAAACAAACCCATAGGGTGTAAGTGGATCTTGAAGAAGAAGATGAAAGTCGATGAAACTATTGATAAGTTCAAAGCCCATTTGGTGGCTAAAGGGTTTACCCTAAAACATGAGATAGACTACTTTGATATGTATGCCCCGCTGGCAAGGATATCGATGATAAGAGTACTAATCACTCTTGCCTCTATTTACAGGATAAAGATTCACCAAATGGACGTGAAAACGGAATTCCTAAATGGTGAGCTAGAGGAAGAGGTGTATATGGAACAACTGAAAGGGTTTGTTGTTCCGGGCAAAGAGAAGAAAGTATGTAAACTCTTAACCTTTGTATGGGCTAAAACAAGCCCCTAAACAATGACATCAAAAGTTTGACCAAGTTGTTGTAAAAAACGGATTTAGAATAACTGAATCGGACAAGTGTGTCTATAGCAAGTTCGAAAATGACAAAGGAGTAATTATTTGTAAATATGTTGATGACATGTTGATTTTCGGTACTGATTTAGAACAAGTAGAGAAAACTAAACAATTTCTCTTGAGTAGCTTTGCTATGAAAGACTTGGGTGAGGCTGAGATTATTCTTGGTATAAGAATAACAAGGAGGGGTGATACACTATCCTTGATGCAATCTCATATATTGAAAAGGTGTTGAATAGATTTAATTTTGGTGCTTATGCACCTATGTCTATACCGATGTACCCATATTTTGAACTTGTATTGAATGATGGTACTCCAGTGGCACAATTGGAGTACGCCAAAGTCATAGGATGTCTTATGTATGCCATGACTAGAACAATGCCCGATATAGCCTTTGTTGTGGGAAAACTAAGTAGGTATACTAGCAATCCGAGCAAATTACATTGGCATGCAGTATATAGAGTACTAAAATATCTTAATAAAACTGTGGACTATGGTATTTTTTTCCAATGGTATCCTCCGATTTTAGAAGGATACTCTGATGCCAGTTGGATCTCCGAAGTAGAAGATCATGCCTCCACAAGTGGGTGGGCTTTCTTGCTTAGTGGGGGTGCGGTTTCTTGGGGTTCCAAGAAACAGACGTGTATTTCAGATTCCACCACGGCAGTGGAGTTTTGTAGCTCTTGCGTCTGCGGAAAAAGAAGCCGAGTGGTTAAAGGATCTCTTGTATGAAATTCCTTTTTGGCCTAAGCTGGATCTCCATTGTGATAGTTAAGCTACGCTTTCAAAAGCGTATAGTAAGGTGTATAATGGAAAGTCCAGACACATTGGTGTGAGATATAGTATAGTAAGACAACTTATCGGAGAAGATGTCATCACGGTAGACTTTGTGAGAATAAGTCAGAATCTAGTGGATATAAAAGGCCTAGCTAGAGACTTGGTTTTGAGAACAAATGAAGGAATGGGGATGAAACCCATCTATTTAAGTCACCCATGATGGACCCTCAACTCGACGCCTGGTACAATGCTAGGTCTTGGGTTCAATGACAGAGTTTGTCATTCGTGTGATTGCAAGCACTAAGATTAAAATTCCACCCTGCGTGTGAAGTGCTTGGTAACCTATGACAAAGGAGCAAAGAGGATGAGCTTATGCTCTTACTGGACCCTAGTATTTATTGAATGTCGTGTTGCAGGGATATGATTAAGGGGGTCTACCTAAGTGAGTGTGAAGTTTGGCCACTTCAAAAGAGTGATTTAATGACATGGGTTTGGCTTTGAAACAATCATGAAGTGTACAGGCCACAAGGTCATAAATGTGTCAATCTGGGAGATGAGGATGTGTGTAGGGAGCAAGTCTTGTGTATGGAGATGTATTAAATTAGTCAAATGGAATGTATGGTTCAAAGCTTAGTCCACCAAGCTTAGTCTACCATTTTCGTTCTGATTAATTGTAACATCTCTTCACTAGGTGAGGATTCAATCGAAAGACACTTTCGTTGATGCATAAAGGCTTCCTATTATTTTGAGATATTGTTAATGTAATGTGAGAATGAATGTATTTTGAAAATGGTGGGGGAATGTTGATGTATTTTCAAAATTAAGTACTTAATGAAGGGTTTGAGAAGTGTTTCGTACTTGTTATAATGTTTTTGGTTTAAGTATACTGTGTGTCGACACATGTGTTGAGTGTGTAAACACATAGTCCTACAGAAATGCTCTCGGGGGTCTGAGTGTTGACACACAGGTCTTGTATGTTGACACATAGATCTTACAGAACCGCATGTGTTGAAGTGAGTGTCGACACTCACTTTGACACACAATCATATAGTAACCTGGTGTGTCGATGCAAGTGTGGACCCCCAATTCGACACACAGTCTTATAGAAAGCTGTGTGATGGTCTGTGTGTTGACACACAGCTTCGATACACAAGGCAGTTTCGACCTTTAGTTTGCGTGGTTAAGGTTGTTTTTGGTGGTTGTTTTGGATTGCTTTTGAAAGGGATGTGTCCCTTCAAAAGAGACACTAGCTTTTCTATAAATACCCTTTACCATAATCTTTGAAAGGACTTATGATGAATTTCATGAAAGATGTGTGAAAGCGTTTAAAAGTTCATTCTCAATCTACATCTCATTTTCTTCCTTCGTACACATAATCTCACTTCATTGTTTGATTATCATTGTATCCCTGAGACTATTTCACTACTCACAAAATAAATCTTAAGGGTAGTGATTACACTGCCTCAACACCTGAGATCGTTTAATGATACCCAGTTCATAAGAATTTCTCCAGCAGTTTCACACATCACAAAATTTAAAAGAGAAAGTGAAGAAAAACTCATGAACGATGACTCCCTTGATTGACGTTGATGTTGACCCTTGTTTTGATCCCCCATCACTCCGACCACCTGTGCTTCAGCTTTTAAGAGCTCGTGGATCTCGTAGCGACTTTGGGGAGGAGGAGAGGAGAGGAGAGGAGAGGATACGGGGCCAAAGATGGGAAAAATTAGGTGTCCCCCTCTCTATTTATATCCGCGGCATGGCCTAGCATCCACTGCGGTGCCCATCGATCGGCACTGTTTGCCGATATATTGGCTGGCCCATTATAGGTTGCTGATCAATCGCTTATGTTGGCCGATCAATCAGCAATCCTACTACAGGTTCCATCCCATAGTAGGCAGTTGATTGATTGGTCCGTGTGCCGATTCGTCAATTAATTCCTGAGACCTTACGAGATCTATTTGGGATACCAAATTACGACCCGATGGGTCCGTCTTTGACACGCGTGGTTGGGTTTCTTAGTATAGTCTTCAAATATTCCTAAATTCTGCTTGATTTTACCACTTCAACCTTTGTTTGTTCGGATGCACTTCAAGTCTAAATGTACCTAAATTGCAATAGAACACAAATGTAAATGAGGAATATGTCGCAGGAATGAGGTACAAAATATGTAAAAATAAGGCACCTAAAATACCCGAGTGATAAGTGTTCATACCTCAAGGTAAGTAAATAACATTTTCCTAGATATTATTGCTTTAAAATAAAAACATTAATAACAAAAAAGAAAAAAAAAAAAATGCTCTATGAAAGAAAAATAAATGGTTTGACAGAAGAGTGAATGGACGAAGTCGCTATAAATGTTTATCACTAAAATTTCAAATTATAAGAGGTGTAAAATTTAAACAGGAATGCTCGAAAAATATCTGATATGGTTTTAAAAATGTGTAAAAACTGTTTATTCGCAAGTGTATGAGTTTGTCATAGCTAAGTCAAGTATATGGGTATCATATCCACAAGAAATCAGTATAAAATTAATTCTATAACTCATGAGTTGTTTAAATTTGAGTGTTTGTTGGAAGAGCTGAACAATTAATGAAATTAAAGAATTTAAACTGTAAATTAAATTGTCAAATCAATCGAGGATAGTTTAGGTGTGAATTTAGGTTAGCCTAACTTGGATCCTTTCATTATATTTAATCATGACAATGACTTTAAAGATTTAGACTACAAGTTCTAACACTAGATTAACATTAAATTAGGGTTTAGAGTAATGTACTGGTCCAAGGGCATAATCAGTTTTATCACTCTATATATAGTATAGATTATCTCAATAGCACTACTAAATTCCTTTATCACGTAATTTCATGTTTAACCTAAATTAATACTTAAGTTAAGATTTAGGGTGCTGAACTAGTCCAAGGGTTAACCCATCTTATCACTCTAGATGTAGCATGGGTTATCTCGATAATGCTAAGAAATTCCTTTGCTACTCTTAATTTAGTATTAGTTTGTATAAAGATTATGTTTAGGGTTGGGTACAACCTCAATCCTCACCACTCATGAAGAACTTGTTATACTATAGTCTAGGCTACAAGCACAAGACAATATGTGAATCAATTGGTAAATTAAATCATGGCTACATGCATATAAAAGAAAACTAATCTAAAATATAGAATTCCCTACAGGGGTTCGGAAAATAGTATAACATGAGTCATTATTGAAGATAAAATATAAATCTGGGATTCGGATGGTCCGTTCCTCACCGCTAAACTATGAGTCTACCCCTCCATTATAGTTTTATACATCACAAAATCAAAAGATGAAAGCAAATAAAAACTCACAGATTGAAGACTCCCTCAATCAATGTTGATGTGACTCTCGCTTTAATCCCGTATACTTTGACCACTTGCGCTTTGGCCTTCAGGAATATCCCGGTCTCTCTAGGCTCGTGGAAGGAGGAGAAGATAAATATTGGAAAAAAGTGGGAAAAATTAGGCTTCCCCCTCCCTTTATTTAGAGGCAGCGTGCATCTTTTTTGGCAGCGTATATAGTTAACTTAAAATGTGTGTAACATTTCATTTTAAGCTCGACTAATTGCCAAAATGTTTGGCCCATAGACCTGCCCACCCAAGGGAAGACTTTTCTCGATGAATCTTGACTAGATGGGTCCTTTTTCTATACGTGGTTGGATTTCTCAATTGTAATCTTCGAATTCATCCATTTTGGCTCATTCTTCAATTCTTTTCAAGATGTCCTTACTTCAATACGTATCAAGCCTAAACATATTAAAATTATACCATAACACAAGTATAACAGCCGAAAATATCTTAGGAATGAGGTATAAAAGATATAAAATATAGGACACATCACATCTCCAAATCCAAACCTTGCTTGTCCTTAAGCAAGATTCATTTCAAACTAGCTGAAAGTAGAAAGAATTCACTCATTCTTATGGTTATGAATTAGTTATGAATCATACTTATGAACACATTTGAGAAAGAAGTTCAAGAAGAACAATTCACATGCAATGCTATCAACTCACCTACTTGAATGAGCGATTTCACCATTTAAGTTATTCGACCAGTAAGAGGGTTACAATTTTCCTCTCCCTTTCTTACTTCATATCTTTCACATATAAAAAGAATAGCGAGAATATATTAAATGAATAAACAATCCTAATAAATTACTCCTAAATATAAAATGAAACCTCAAATCTTTTCCTTCCTTCTTTTTTCTATAGGACATCAACTTCAATTTTATTTATTTATTTAAATTTTTTTTTTTGTCTTTCAAAGTAACTACGGTTAGGTATGTCTTGGTAAGACCCATGTAACAAGTTTTTAGTCAGTGACTCCCGATCCAGTTGGCTTAAGGCACCAAGTGAAGATCACCCCTCAGACCTAATAACTCGAGTTATAGAAATGCAGAACCCAGGCCGGTTACTAGCACATATCCTTAAAGAATATATCACTCATATTTAGGCATTGGTGCTATCATGGTGACTTATAGAATTTGGCTCTTTTTAAGCTTTCCTTGTGGCCTGTGTGGCAAGCTTTTGATTGGCAGCTCCTAATCCAGTTAATTCAGAATACTGGGTGCCAAAATTTCCCTATGGGTTGACTTACTCGAAACACAAGGGCTATAAGAACCAGCCAGTCACGAGTACTTACCTAATTACAAAAGGCATTGGTACCTTTTTTTTTTTTTTTTTTTTTTGATATCCTGAACAATGCATTTACAGAAAGAAATAGATTGGTGATTTAAACATTAATAGAAGTAAAGTGTATGAGTACTAATTCCTACTAAAACATCTTACTGTGTGGAGTATGTCAAAAGATAGAAATAAACCCTCAACTAGTATAATGACCGAAATAGTGAATTCAATAGTAAGATCCATAAATAACCTCATTGCATAAATATTTTAATTCTTGAAACTTCTCAAATTTGAACTAAATATGATTCACATAATTCATAGCTGAACATTCAATAATTCGAACAGTCTTCTAATTTTAAAAGACATCATGCGAAAAAGACAAAATAAACTGCATAAAAAATTAAGCTATTAATGCCATCCCCAAACCCAAACCCAAACCTTACATTGTCCTCAATGCAAAACATGCAAAAATAAACAAAGGTAAGGGAAGGAAAGAGACAACATGAGTAGTAAGGTACGTTGATCCAATAGAGTAGGCTAAAAGAAGATACTCGAAGAAACATAGCTACAAAATAGAACAACCTAAGATAGATTGATAAGGCAAACTAGTTAAAATCGTTAGAAAAAAAATCATACTTCAAGTGCTTAGTATAGTAGAGAAACAAAGTAATCAAGTGGATGGGGAAAAAGAACAAAGAGTCATGAGAAGCTAAGGGAGATCAATCTAAAAATCAAACTAAACAATGAAACAAAAATGGATTGTGTTGCCTCCCAAGAGCCCTAAGTTTAACGTCGGCCAGATGTGGTGTAGAGTTATCAGTCATCCAAAATAGGCGATGTTCGCAAAGTGAAACATGTAAAGCTCACCCAACAATGCTCTCAGTCTAGTGGTCATTCAAGGTGAGAACTCGACCAACAGACTTCTATCCTATCATGCTTAAGCGGTGGCATATCAGTTAGCACACAATTATTGGCATAGTTAGGGACATCACTCTAATCAGCACTTTTTATAGAATCAGGTGCACCCAACTTCACAAAAGGGTCAATACCATCAACCCTATAACAATCTAACTCATCCTCAATTTCAAGGTGCTAAGCAATATTGGAGACATTCAACTTGCCCTTTACATTTCCGAAAGAAACCTCTAGCATTCCCGTCCTACAGTCATCGCATTTGATGTTGCTCAAAAAGATCGACCTAGAATGATAAGAGTGTGGCTCTTTCACCTAGGAATAGGTCCATATCTAAGATAATAAAATCAACCAAAAAACAAACTTGTCAACATTGACAAGCACGTCCTCTAACACCCCACGTTTGTCCTATTGGCCAAATGAAGTGTGACACAAGTTGGCTTAGGACCTCATTACCCAATTCCTGAAATTTTGAGTACAAGATGAGGTTTACTCTCGCTCCTAGGTTTAAACGAGCTTGACTTTTGTAACTCTCTCCTATGAAACATGGGATCTTGAAGGCCCCGGGATCTCTAAGCTTGGGCTGGGCACCTGACATAAAAATTCTACTCACCCTCTCAGTGAGCCGGACCTTCTTCGGGGTATGTGCTTGTGCGCGCTTCTTTTTCACATAGAGGTCCTTGAGGAACTTGGCATACATAGGAATGTGTTTGATGGCGTTAATCAATAGCAAGTTGATTTTCATGTCCTTGAACAAGTCCATGACTTCAACCCTCTTTGGGTCATCCTTCTCTTTTAGTCCTAGGTCGAAGGGAAAGGAACAACGAATTCATACACCCTATCTTGTGATCCCTCTCCATCAACAGCGGGACGGGGAGCCACATCCTTCTCGACTTTAAGCTCAACTTTCCTAAGATTGTCCTCTCTTGACACTGAGTGAGCAAGCTAAGGTTAGAACTAGTCGACTTTGCTATATTTGTGAGTGGTCGGTAGGGTAACCGCCCTTCCTCTCTCCTATTTAGTGCTTCAGCCAACTACCTATTTGATTCTCTAATTTTGTGATGGACTGATAGTGAGACTGAACCAATTTTGTGTCCTCCATAAAAGGGAGCATACGCTCCTCAAACTAGAAGTATATCCCGAAGGTGGGGGAGAGGGTTAGCATGCATATCAGGGGCGTTAGATTGAGTGTTATACCTTTGCCCTACTTGAAAAATGGGAGGGTATGCGTTGCCTACAAACCCAGGTCCCTGATGTCTCGTGCATCAATTCTAATCGTATTTTGTCTACACGAGTATTTAGGACGATTTCTCCATCTTGGGTAATAGGTGTTCGAGTATGCCTTATTGTTTTTTGAGTATCCCTACACCGCATAAATTTGTTCCTACACAAATTCAGAGTATTGTTAGGCATATGGACATGACATGATTAGTGAAAGAGAAAATACCACAAGGGTTGGAATTACATAAACATTAGTGGAAAATCAATATTTGGTCAATCTTCTTACTAAGTGTTTCAATTTTCAACACTAGGTCATCACATGGTGCCACCTCATAGTCACCGCTTGTGTTCCCCTTAACTACTCTAGCCAAAGAGGGTTGGTCCGGGGAGTTTACTAAGGCGCTCAAATAGCACGCTTCATCCTCATCTTGTAAGTTAAATGCTCCCCCACATGAAGCATAAACCCCTTTTTTGTGGGATGTAGTCAGACCATTATAGAAATTCTGAACTAGAGCCCACTTGGGAGTTCTGTGGTGGGGACAACTTTGAAGGTGGCCCTTGAACCTATTGCAACTCTCTCAAAAGTATTCTTGATCTTTTTGTTCAAAACTATTTGTGGCTTGCCTAATAGCCACAATTTTGACCTGAGGGTAAAATTTGACCAAAAACTTATGTTGTAGATCTGCCCAAGTTGTGACTTCATCCCTAAGGACTGAAGCCATTGGTTAGCTTCGTCTTTTAGTCAGAACGGAAAAAGATGTAGCCGAATTGCATTATATGAGACACATCGATAATGACCTATTTGGCAAATTTTTAGAAAAGTGTCAAGGTGCTCTATGGGCTCTTATTTGGTTTCCCATAGAAAGTGGGAAGCATGTTGATGGTCTTGAGATTTATCTCGAAGTTTGCATAACCCATAAGGGCTAACACAACTTCAGCTAGCGCATAGTAAGTTTGGGGAGCAAAATGATCCTCAATCGTACATGGGGCAATGTGCACTAGCTGTGGAATGAGGCTGTCGGCCATAGTTGCAGTTGAATAGACAATTCGATACGACTTGCTAGCCAAACAATAGGAAAAATAATAAAATCAAATTATTTAAGATATAAATAAATAAAAATATTAGTAAAAAAAACAAAATAAGTTTTTATAAAAAACTAAATAAAATATTGTCTTGAAAAGAACAAAAAAAAATCTCGAATTCATTAATTCAAACTTTAAGTACCAGTTCCCCTGCAACGGCGCGAAAAACTTGATGTGGTTTTAAAAGTGTGTTAAGACCATGTATTCACAAGTGTATGACTTCATTGGAGCTAAGTCGGGAATACGGGTGTGTATCCAATAGGGAATCGGTATAAAGTTTCAAATTCACTAACTGATAACCGGTTTAAATTTGGGTGATTGTTGGAAGAGTTGAACAATTAATTAAATTAAAGCAATGAAACAGTAAACTGTATTGTCGAATTGTTCAAGGTTAGTTTAGGGTATGAATTTAGGTTAGCCTAACGCAGATCCTTTCATAAATTAGGGCTTAGAGTTATGAATTATTCTAAGGACTTAGCATGAATTATCTTAATAGCACTACCAAATTCTTTTATCACACCTAATTTCATGTTTAACCTGGATTAATACTTAAGTAAGGGCTTAGGGTAATGAACCAGTCTAAGGGCATTGACCATCTTATCAATCTAACTGTAGCATGGATTGTCTCAATAGCACTTACAAATTCCTTTGGCACTCCTAATTTAGTATTAATTTGTATAAAGATTGTGTTCAAGATTGGGTACAACCTCTATCCTGACCACTCATGAAGAACTTGTTATACTATAGTCTAGGCTACAAGCATAAGACCGCATGCAAATAAATTGGTAAATTATCATGGCTGCAAACGCATAAATGAAAAACCAATCTAAAATATAGAATTCCCCATAGGGGTGCAGAAAATAGTATAACAAAAGTAATTATTGAGGATAAAATATAAATCTGAGATCCGGATAGCTACTCGTTCGTCATCCTTAAAATACGAGTCTACTCTTTCATAGGAGTTTTATACATCACAAAAGATGAAAGTGAAGAAAAACTCCTACAATGAAGACTCCCTCGATCAATGTGGACGTGACTTTCGCTTTAATCCCTTGTACTCCGACCACTTGCGCTTCAGCCTTCGAAAAAATCCTGGTCTCCCTTGGCATCTCGAGGAAGGAGGATAAGAGAAAAATATGCAAAAATTTGGAAAAATTAGGCCTCCCTCTCCCTTTATATAAGCGTCTTTTTTGGCAGCATGCAGTTCACTTAAAACGCGCGTAACTTTTCATCTGTAAGGAGTTACAAGCCAAATTTTATATCGAAATGAAGCTATCAAAGAGATCTACATGATCAAGTGGCATTTTAAGTGGGATTTAATATTATTGGATCATGAATTCTTGTCTTTTAACCTTTTCTCGTTTTAAGCTCGATCAATTTCCAAAATGTTTGGCCTATAGATCCGCACACCCAAGGGAAGACTCTTCTAGACCGAATGGGCAGTAGAGAGGTTTTTATCATTGAGTTGATATCCATTTCATGGCCCAAATCCGCAGAATAATACATATATAAATGAATGAATAATATAATAATAAATTGACCAATGGGTCCTTTTTCCACATGTGGTTGGGTTTCTCTATGTAATTTTTGAATTTATTCATTTTAGCTTGTTCTTTGCTACTTTTCAAGATGTTATTACTTCACATGTATCAAGCTTAAACATATAAAAATTATACCATAATACGCATGTAATAGCCAAAAATATCATATGAGTGGAGTGTAAAATATACGACACATCAGTATCCTAAGTAGGATGAGAGCAAGAGGGGAAGGCATCGTTAAGAAAACATTATAGGAGGTGTAACATATGTTCAATGGTACAAAGATCCTATAAATACAATGAGAATGATGGTGAAATTCTTTTTGCTCACCCTAATCAAAGCCAATCCAAAATTGATTGTAATCTCACTATATTTTGCTTTGGAAAATGGTTCACAAGAACGTTTTCTTCCGTTCAAGAATGCATAAACCAAATACTTGTGAAGTTAAGCTTCAAGGTCAGAATCTTGTTAACCGAAAAATTCCACTTCCATAGGCATGAATATGGGTCGACCATCCAGGACACAGTGCTAGAGGAGTTAGTCTCAATATCCAGTGGCTATATAAAAGTTAGTTATAGGAGGTGGGGGTCAAGAGCGAACTACCTTGTAAGGAACTTTGCATAATTTGAATCTTTGAAACCTATTATCCTCGAAAAAATTAAAAAAAAAAAACCTTCAGTGGTTCTTGAGAACGTCGCCAATAGCTACCACACCTGGTTGCCAAGAGATTATTTGCTTACATTCCATTTGAAAGCATAATTGTGGGGTGGTGGAGACCATGGTAGAAAACTTCTCATGTCATAGGTCTGATGGGATGGTTCTAATCTCAAGGGGTCTTCTAGGCGTTGATGGAATGACGATGATGAGGGCCCATGTAAAGCTTGAACAATGAAATAACATTGAGTTTGGAGGTGTCCGTAACTTAAGGCCAGCTGGGGTTGCCTTGAAAGATGGGTGCATTTCTTGTTTTCGAAATGGTGCTAAGGACAACAAAAATGTCATGAGCCACACTTTCTTGATCGATCTTGTAAGGAAATGCAGTTGCCATTCGGAGAATCATTCCTTCAGACTGTTAGGCATATTAGACTAATGCCTTACTAGTCTAAGGCATTAGTCTCGAGTTCCAAGGAGAACATAAAGCCTAAAAACCAGAGGCGATCAACTTTCATCATGGTTAGAAAATAGGGTATAGTGCCTGATTTGTGTATAAAATCCCAATCTACTGTTGGGAAACATAAAAAATTTTGTTGAAAAATAAACTCCGATGCCAACTATTGGGTTCACAGTTCTAAACTATGGTCACAACAATAGGCACCTATTAGAGCACTTAGAGTAGGAGACTCTTCTCTCTACCTAAGCCCCCGGTCGGAGAGTCACGCTTCGTGACACCTCACATGCGAGAGTTCTCGGGAATAGGTTTATCTTTATAAGCCCTTTGCCCTAATACTGATTATTGGGATGAATTTCAAAAATTCTTCCTAAAGTTTACGCAGCGGAACAGGTTTAGAATTCATAACTCTAAACCTAGGGTTGATTTAAAATTCCTAATTTTAAATCTACTGACTTAAATTCATAATTTAAATCATTAGATCTAAATTCTTAATTTAGATCTACTACCCTTTTACTCTAACACATTCATAACAATACATAAATTTAAACAGGTATAATAACGAATACTGTAAATAAATAGAAAAGTGAAAAAAAATAAAGAAAGAAGAACATACCTGGAATTGCTCCACTAATAAAGAAAACCAGAAAGACAATAATATTATTCAAAATAGAGACCCCGAGACCTTCAACGCAATGACCTCGAACTGCCTGGAGGGTAGGCCCTGAAAAATATTAAATTGAGGAAAGAAAAATTTCAACGAAAATTTTTTTCCCCAATTAGATCTCCGAAACAGTTTCAGAAATCCTAGGAAAATATTTCAAATCCAATTGCCAAACCTCAGAATAAGCCCCTCTATTTACAGAAATATACCGGAGCGAAAAAATATAATTTTAATCGAAAAGGGATTGCCCAGTTTAAAATAAAACGCATCGTTTCAATTAGAAAACAGTTCAAAACGCGTGGTTTCATCTACCCAAAAAATCGCGCCTGTTATTTTAAATCAAAATGTACGACAAGTGTCAATGCATGATTGGTCCCCGCGTGGGAAAGCGGATAGCCCTGGTGGGCATCCCAGTGCTCGACACGTGTCGCTCGCTGATTCTGTGCGATTTTCGTCCCTTTTTTTTGGCTTTGTTTCACACATGTAAAAATTCATCTCATGAATTTTAATTTTCCAGAATTATTTTATTTTATAATTTTTAAATTTTATTCATCTCATGAATAATATTTGGCAAAATTAATTTACCCATCTTATGGATAAATAATTCATCTTATGAATTCTTTAATATTTATCCAATGGCGATAAAATATAGAGGCTTGCGCAGGGACCTTAGGGACAATTTAAATCTAGCTCCAAATGGGTTAAATTAAATCAACTCATGATATTAATTTAATTAACATTTAATGAGACTCAATTCCACTAAATAAATCTCACTGCACTCTAGACTTAAATTATTTATTTAATATCTCCCTAATAGACTGTATTGATGACAACAACCCCTCCACTAGATGTCCATGACAAAGGATAAATATAACCACTACCATTATCTTTCTCACAGCTTCTCCATTAGTTGCCGACTCGCCCTTCATTGAATAATTCATTTATACTTAAACATATTCACAATATAAATTTCAAATGTCAAACACTTGGAATACTTTGGCCAAAGTTTCTAAACCATTCTAATATTCGCGAATTAACTAAGGGGATATCTGTATTTCATAAGAGACTGTAGATTCCCTGTTGAATACCTGATCCTTGTCGCACTTCACGCCGCTACCCAGTGTACGTGGGATTTCAGTCATTCGTTTAGACCTTACTTATAGTACACCAAAGTAACCAATGCTCCATACACAATTCAAGAATACCCTCAGGATTTAGAGTTGTCGTTCAAATAGTACAACGTGAATCACTCATCTTCGATAGTAGTCTAGAAATAAGTAACCCACGTGGTCCAACTCAGTGTGTCAATCATATTAAACACACTAACTTAACACTTTTGGATCTCCATCCACATGACCAAAACAAGCCATCTAAAGTGTCTCGTTATAGTCTTAAGATGCAAGTGGTCCCGACTTGTCTTCGACTATGAGTCTTTCAAACAATAATCCGTATCATTTGTTCCAAGTCTATCAATGACTTAGTCTCATAAACCACTTAGAACAAACATGTAAATTGTAGTCTGAGGACTACACCCATCTCATGGATGTCTCCCAAAAGAAAATCATATGCAGTATAAATGCTCACATACACAAATTTAACTTGGAAACGACTGGAACTTTAATTTTATTTATTAAATAAAATAATATATACAGAATAAATCTGGAACCAGTATAATCAAGAACTAGCTCATCACCTTGAAAAGTTAGCATAGGTTCTCTAGTTCTCCTCAAGAACTAGAGAAAACACTTCACTGCCACCTAGTCCATTGGACCCAGATTAGACCAACACCTGCATACTATCCCATAGCATGGCAGACATCAAGTCTCGTGCACAACATGGCATACCTGAGGCTCCCACTGCAAAAGCATATGGAATAGTCCTCAATTGCTCCTGCTCTTAAGGTGTCCTAGAACACTACTCAAAAAAGAGAGGGACTCCATGCTATACCTTGACAACATCTTCCCAATATAAGTGGCTAAAGAAAGACCCAACATCCTACTCTTACGAACTCACAGAAGCTTAATCCTAAGAGTCTAGCTAGCTTCTCCTATGTCTTTCATATTGAGCTATCATGACAACCAAGTTTTTACAGCTAATGACACCCCTACATCATTCTCAATGAGTAGTATATCGTTGACATACACTACTAAGAAAGTAACTACTTTCTCTTAATGTCATTTGTACACGCATGGTTCGTTTAACCAATCACTTTAAAACTATAAGACTTGATTGCTTCGTGGTGGCTAAAAGGATCAGATTCAATGCCACGATTAACCACTAAGGCTCCCGCTATGAACCTGTCAGGTGTCTTGACAATCCTCCCACCACACCTAAGCTCTCGTGTACCTAGAACATTCTCATTCCTATCAGTAGGTGCATCTAATGCATCAATTGTGTCTTAAGTTGTGTCTAGCTATTTAGAATTAGTGTCATTTTTCTTTAATACTATTTTGTTTTTGTTTTTGTAGCTTACTTGCAAAATCGTTCTCTAAGTGTTTTTGTATAGCATTAAAAACCCTTTTGATCAAAAGAACTATGGAAAAAACTATCTTTCTTCCTTTTACCTGCAACACCATTCTACTGCAGTGTATCCAAAGCAGGAAGCTGAGATCCTATCTCATTTTCAGTTAGGAACTCTAAAGACTTACTTGAAAAATATTCACCACCTCGATCTAATCGAAGTGATTTAACTTGTTTACCTAATAGCTTTTAAAATTCAGCTTTGCACTCTTTGAACTTTTCAAAAGAGTCTGACTAATATCTAATTAGGTAAACATATACATATCTTGAGTAATCATAACTAAACATCATTAAATACTCATACCCACCTCTTGCCTGAACACGTATTGGTCCACATACATCTATGTGAACCAGCTCAAGCAAGCCATCAACCTTGTTGCCTTTACTCTTAAAGACAGACTTGGTCGTCTTTCTTTCTACGCAAGATTTATAGACTGGTAATGACCTGAAGTCCAAAGCCTCTATCAGTCCATCTTTCACCAGTCTTTAGATCCTGTTCGAATTATGTGTAGGCAATATCCCTTTCAAGGTGTTTTTCTTTTAGAACAATGAACAAGTGAACTTTTGTTAGATTCATTCAAACAATTACCATAGTTTTGATAAGGAAATAACATGAACAAACAATTTATTCAAGTACATGTGTTAATAAACAACTTATTTCTCATATTAAAATTTTCATTATCAAAATTAACTGAATAACAATTATTCATAAAACGAGATACAGAAATCAAATTCCTGTGCAGAGTAGCTATAAATAAACAAATAAGCTAACATCTCCTACACTTAAGACCATTATTATTGCATTGTCCCTGACCATCAAGTACAACACCCATCATGTAGCCTTTAGCCTAGCCTGAGCTCCTGTAACATATTGCAGATATGGTCAGTTGAACCTGAGTTCACCCACGAGGAAACTGGTGGATTTTCAACTACGCATGACTCAACTGAGTGAGATATCAACATACCTTCACCAGATGGCTTAGCAATCATTGTAGGAAGAGTAGCTATGTACTTAGTGTAGCATCTTTTCTAGTGGCCTAGTTTTCTTGCAAAAGAAACACTTTTCTTTTGCTGACTTCCTTATGGACTTGGTTGCTACAATAACAACCTTGCTCTTTCCTTTCTTTCTAGTAGGTCACTCGTGAGTAATAACCAAGTCTAACTTATTTTTAAAGGCAAAGTAATTTAGTTTAGTGAGTACATTATGTATTTAAAAACAAGCAAAATTCGCCAACCCTTTCCATATAAAATATTGTAAATGCAAACATATGTGTAATTGTCTAACAAGAGTCATGTATAATGCAGTGATATATATTCTTTCAATTTAGCATGCACAATAAATCAGATATCCACCAAACTATACTATCATGCATACAATGATGACCCAAACACACCACTCCTTACTCCCCGGCAGCGGGGCCGCACGAAGCTAGTTCAGGTGAGAACTATTCTCAATTAACCTATTTTTCTTGTAACTCTTACTAAACATGATTAACTCACCACTCTACCTTAGTCTCTAACATGACACAACAGAGCTCCTCGGGGAGGCTAATCCATCACGCTAGTCAAATGTAAACCATTACCTAAACCTCCATACAAATACACGAAATATTCCACGGCAGCGTGGTCGCATCCTTCTTTGCACTTTGGTCTATCCTAAAGAAGTCTAACCCTGTAATCTGCAAATCGACATCCTCCGCAGGGAGGTCTGTCGATCTACTATACTGCTAGACTGGTAATGGAGACTTAGACAATCTTATGGTTTACTTCAGAATCTTATCCTAAAATAATCTCAAATAACTTTTATTTAAAGCACTCTGATTTACAACTTAAATTATCTCATAATTTATTTTAGAATCTCATTCTAAAAAGAAAATTAATTAATAAAATAATTAATTTATAATTATTATGTAAATCAGTAAATAAAAAAATTTTTTTAAAAAAATACCTGACGCTGACAACGGTGTCAGAAATTTTATTTAATTTTAAAATTAAAATACTTAATTTAAAAATAAATTGAATTTAATTTCATTAAATCAATTTTATCCGATTTCATATAAAATAATTGAATCTAATCTTATTAGATCAACTTTATCCATTATAAAAAACAATATTTAAATCTAATCTTATAAGATCAATTTTGTCTGATTTCGTAAATCATGGCTGAGAACGTACAATCTTATCATGCGAACAATATAATCGTAAATTTATAGGTTGTTCCGAATTAACCTTTAATTCTTTAATGATTTAAATAATTTAAATCGTCACCATAAACAACCTAGCTAACTATTAACTGTTTTAACCGATTTAAACAATTTAAATCAAAACTTCAAATTAAACTTACTATCCTTTTAAATAAAATCTCTATTTTATTAAATCGCAAATCTATTTATTTCGATCTTATTATACCTAGACATGTATATTATGAATGTAATCAGAGGCTGGCTCTGATACCAATTGTTGGAAAACATAATAAATTTTGTTGGAAAATAAACTATGATGCTGACTATTGGGTTCACAGTTCTCAACTATGGTCACAACAATAGGCACCTATTAGAGCACTTAGAGTAGGAGACTCTTCTCTCTACCTAAGCCCCAAGTCTGAGAGTCACGCTTCGTGAGACCTCACGTGCAAGAGTTCCCGGGAATAGGTTTATCTCTATAAACCCTTTGCCCTAATACCGATTACTGGGATGAATTTAAAAAATTCTTCCTAAAGTTTACGCAGCGGAATATGTTTAGAATTCATAACTCTAAACCTAGGGTTGATTTAAAATTCCTAAATTTAAATCTACTGACTTAAATCCATAATTTAAATCATTAGATCTAAATTCTTAATTTAGATCTACAAGCCTTTTACTCTAATACATTCATAACAATACATAAACTTAAACAGGTATAATAATGAATACTGTAAATAAATAGAAAAGCTAAAAAGAATAAAGAAAGAAGAACATACATGGAATTGCTCCAATAATAAAGAAAACCAGAAAGATAATAATATTCTTCAAATCGAGACACTGAGACCTTCTACCCAATGACCTCGAATTGCCTGTAGGTGGGCCCCGAAAAATATTAAATTGAGGAAAGAAAAATTTCAACGAAAATTTTTCTCCCCAATTAGATCTCTGAAACAGTTTCAGAAACCCTAAGAAAATATTTCAACTCCAATTGCCAAACCTCGGAATAAGCCCCTCTATTTATAGAAATATACCGGAGCGAAAAAATATAATTTTAATCGAAAAGGGATTGCTCAGTTTAAAATAAAACGCATCGTTTTAATTAGAAAATAGTTCAAAACGGGTGGTTTCATCAACCCAAAAATCGAGCCTGTTATTTTAATTTAAAAAGCGTGACACGTGTCAACGTGTGATTAGTCCCCGCGTGGGGATGCGGATAGCCCGGGTTGGCGTCCCAGCGATTCGTTGGATCCGAAGCACACGGATTGCGATTCTGCGCTATTTTCGTCCCTTTTTTCTTTTTTTTTTTTTTGCTTTGTTTCACACATGTAAAAATTCATCTTATGAATTTTAATTTTCCAAAATTATTTAATTTTATAATTTTTAAATTTTATTCATCTCATGAATAATATTTGGCAAAAGTAATTTACCCATCTTATGGATAAATAATTCATCTCATGAATTCTTTAATATTTTTGCAATGGCGATAAAATATAGAGGCTTGCACAGGGATCTCAGGGACAATTTAAATCTAGCTCTAAATTGGTTAAATTAAATCATCTCATGATATTAATTTAATTACCATTTAATGGGACTCAATTCCACTAAATTAATCTCACTACACTCCACTTAAATTATTTATTCGATACCTCCCGAATAGACTGTATTGATGACAACAACCCCTCTACTAGATGTCAATGACAAAGGATAAATATAACCACTACCATTATCCTTCTCACAGCTTCTCCATTAGTTACCGACTCGCCCTTTATTGAATAATTCATTTATACTTGATCATATTCATAGTATAAATTCCAAATGTCAAACACTTGGAATACTTTGGCCAAAGTTTCCGAACCATTCAAATATTTGCGAATCAACTAAGGGGACATCTGTATCTCCTAAGAGACTATAGATTCCCTATTGAATACCTGATCCTTATCACACTTTACGCCGCTACCCAGTGTACGTGGGATTTCAGTCGTTCATTTAGACCTTACTTATAGTGATCCAAAGTAACCAACGCTCCATGCACAAGTCCAGAATACCCTCAGGATTTAGAGTCTTCGTTTAAACAGTACAGCGTGAATCACTCATCTCCGATAGTAGTCTTGAAATAAGTAATCCACATGGTCCAACTCAGTGTGTCAATCATATTAAACACACTAACTTAACACTTTTGGATCTCCATCCACATGACCAAGAGAAGCTATTTAAAGTGTCTCGTTATAGTCTTAATATACAAGTGGTCCAAACTTGTCTTCGACTACGAATCTTTCAAACAACAATCCATATCATTTGCTCCAAGTCTATCTGTGGCTTAGTCTCATAAACCACTTAGAACAAACATGTAAATTGAAGTCTGAGGACTACAGCCATCTCATGGATGTCTCTCAAAAGAAAATCACATGCAGTATAAATGCTCACATACACAAATTTAACTAGGAAATGACTGAAACTTCAATTTTATTTATTAATTAAAATAATATATCCAAAATAAATCTGAATTTCAGGACACTGTTCCTAATATCTACCAATCTCTCGTTCATGTTTAACCTTCATAAGAGGCAAAGCAAAACCATAATCTCCTTTCTAGGGTAAACCAGACTACACCAAACGCCTTTCACCTGTTGAGAGATGAGATCACTAAAGGCAATAATGCAGCCTTATCGATGGATTTGACCGAGAAAGCTCATTTAAAGTTGTGCTTGCTAATTAAACATCCTTAGCCACATGGAAAAGGCTGTGATGCAAAACCACGTAAGAAAAATGGGGCTTGATCTTGAGTGGATCTAGTAGCTTGAGTGGTTTGAGAGGCTAGAATGCTTCAAGCTCAAGTGGTTTGGATATCTCATGAGGCCTGAGTGGCTCGAGTGTTCCAAAATAGAGCATCCCGCCAACTGACGAGAGACTTGGCAAGTAAGAGTATGAAGACAAGTGCAAGAACTCTCTCAAGAAATGACATCCTCTAGAACAAAGAATCTACATTATACCAAGACTCTAAGCACCAAGCCAAAATTTTCAAGTTTTTCTTTCCAAGTATAAGATAACTCGAGTCCTAAAAGAACTCGTCTAGGGATTGTATCTTTAATCCATATCTTGTATTTTGAGTTAGAATTATATTAGCTTTAGGATTTTACTTCAAGTCAGATAGTTGTTTACAAATAGCTCGTAAGTCTCTAGATTAGGGTAGTTTTTTTCCCTATTGTAATCGAAACTGAGTTTTATTCCTCGCTTTTGTTCTTTTGCTTTTCAAGAAGAAGATGAATTAGTCTGGGTCCTTCCCTTTTAATCATCTTATGCTTTCGCCACTAAATTTAAGGACGATCGTGATAGTATTGCTTCAACTCGGTTAATTAGCACCCTACATTAGGCAACCTCTTGAAGGTCATAGAAAAGTGCATGTCTAAACTCTTCTTTGCACCTAAAAGTCTATGGTGCCACCCTAAGTTCCCATTACATGTGGCTTGATCCAAAAAACACATTTGGTATATGGTTGTAAGTATAAAACAAGAAACTGAAAAAGCCTAGGGTACTTGCCTTTTAGTGTAGCATCTCCGATTCATTTATCCAAACAAAAACGAACTCTACTTTTAGACTATTGAATCTATGGATTTGGTTGTTTCAAGAATGGAGTGAATGAAACAAATATCATTCCAACCTCACAAGCAGCAGGAGAGTTCGTGGTAGGTTAGGCAAAAGCGAATGTTTTAGCTTCAATTACTTGCTTCCAGAGTGGGGTTTCCTCCATTTGTACCTCTTCCATCATTTGAATAGGAAAGTAGCGTAAGAATAAATCGGTTTTCCAGTAAAATTTTTCTTTGAAATTACAGTAAAAATAAACTGAAAATACAGCAAAATACAAAAAAAATTACTGAAAAATAATGCTAAAATATTACTGAAAAATACAGCAAATACTGCAGTAAAGTATCAAGAAAAATGCAGTTGTTTTTTCCATTTAGAAATACTGTAAATTTTAGATAAAACAGCAAATGAATTGCAGTATAATATTTCAGAAAATTGCAGAATAAATTAAGTAGCGACATAGCGAAAACCGAATATTTAAACACAGCAATAAAGTAAGTAATATTGATAGAGGGAAAACCGAACACAATACCGAAGACACCGTGCCGTGGGAAGAACCACTGTCCTAAAAGACGATTTTGCTGCTGCTCCGGTGCAAACAGTAGTATCGGCATTTGTCCTCCAGGATTAACACGGTCCGACTCTTAAAGTGCACTCATTAAGAGTCGGGTAGGAGAGAGCGAGAACTTTGTGGTAGTACTTGAAAAGAAAAGAATGAAAACTGAGAGAGAGGAAGAGAAAGAAAGAGCCGCGGTTTTGAGATATATTCATAAACCTAAGCTTGAACACCCTATTTATACTAACCTAAAATCCTAATAGGAATAATTATTGTAGTTAATTATGAAGCCCAACGTCTAGTAACGTTTTCTGGGCATTAAAGCCAAGCCCAATAGCTAGTAACGTTTTCTGGGCATTCAAACTGAGCCCAATAGCTAGTTAGTGTAAATACGGGATTTAAAAGAATAATTTCCATAAAATAAATATACCCGATGAGAAAAAGAACAGCCACACCCACGCCCTAGCACGGCACAATGGGCGGGCGTCGCGCGCGCTTGTGGTCCCAACCATTCCTTCCCCCATGACTTACTTCAAATGAGTTGAGGGCATATACCCTTATAAACTCAACTAAAACCCCTTAAATTGTCTATGTGGGATAGAGGGCTCCTTGTCGTATTATCAAAGTGGGATGTAATTTTTCCAACAATCTCCCACAAAGGATACAAGCGAGAAAGAAAGATAGGAATAGAATGGGCAAAGGGAGTTTAGCTCTTCGGTGCCGATGTCTCGCGACTTGAATCGACACCTAGTGCAACTCAAGTTTAGAACCAACATCTTGCAAGGTGACTTTCGTCTTGAACCTCACAAGGGGTTGTATAGTCTTCCACTTGGACACATACTGAACTCCAGATCTGGTCAACTCCAGTGATTTGGCGCTTTTTATCGGCCATGCGCTCGTCCTGGATATTCATAGGCGCTCTAGAAGGTAAGTCTTCAATCCTTCATAGGGAGTGGTCAGACTCCCAACCTATATAGGTGGATCCCATCAAGTGTGTGTTACCACACACCACCAAACATATGGATATGGGTCCATTAAGATCTAAAGCTCAACCTTACCACTTGGTAACATACAGACAATGTCTATCAAGTGCAAGCCTTGCTTACACCACCAAAAATATGGCTATGGACCCGTCTCCGTACTGTCACACAATAGGGAGGGACTACATAAAATAAAGTGCATTCCTTGAATGAAACTATGACTTTTCACATTGGACCTGTTAAGACCAGGTTGGATACATCACAATTTATTCATGTATAGACTTTAATCCCATCCCCCTTGATGTTTCAACAATTATTTTACGACAAAGGCCTTTTGTCAACGGATCCGCAAGATTCTTTTTAGACTTTACATAGTCCAGTGATATCACACCACTTTCTAGTAGATCTTTCACAATCTTATGCCTGAGATGAATGTGTTTCCTTTTGCCATTATAAACCTTGTTCTTAGCTACGACAATTGCCGCTTGACTGTCACAGTGAAGTGACACTAATGGAGCTAGAAGCCCCCACAATGGCATGTCTCCCAATAGACTTCTTAGCTACTCGGCTTCATGACCTGCCAAATCAAGAGCAATAAACTCAGATTCCATAGTAGATGTAGCAGTACAAGATTGCTTAGAGGATTTCTAGGATATAGCACCTCCAGCTAGTGTGAATACATACCCACTAGTGGAGTTAATCTCGTCATTATCAAACACCTAATTGGCATCATAATATCCCTCTAAAACAGCAGGAAACTTTTCATAGTGAAGTCCCCAATCCACAGTTCCTTTCAAATATTTAAGCAATCTTCTTAACGCGTTCCAATGCTCTTGATAAGGATTATGTGTATATCTACTGAGTCTACTTAGAGCATATGCAATGTTAGGTCTAGTATAGTTCATTAGAAACATAACACTACTAATTATTTTGGCCTACTCAAATTGGCACATAGCAACACCTTTATGTTTAGATCGATGTAAACTGGGATCATAAGGTGTTCTTACAGGATCAGTATTAACCATGTTAAACTTTCTAAGTATCTTCTCAACATAGTGAGATTGATTTAGGCTTATGCCTACAGGAGTTCTCACAATTTTAACTCCTAGAATCACGTCTGCCTCACCCATATCTTTTATATCAAATTTAGAGCATAGAAAGTTTTTCGTTTCACTATCAACATTCAAGTTCGTGGCAAATATCAGCATATCATCAACATATAGACAAACTATTACACATCCATTTGAATCAAATTTAGAATACACACAAGAATCACCATTATTTACAAGGAAATTGTTAGCTACTAGCATACTGTTGAATTTCTCATGCCACTGTTTAGGTGCTTGTTTGAGACCGTATAGAGATTTTACAAGTTTGCAAACTTTCTTTTCATTAGCAGGAACAACAAAGCCCTTAAGTTGTTCCATGTAAATGTCTTCATCTAGGTCACCGTTAAGAAATGCTATTTTAACATCCATTTGATGCACAACTAAATCACGAATAGACGCAAGGGCAATCAAGGTTCTAATCGTGGCTATGTTAGCAACGGGTGAGTAAGTATCAAAATAGTCGATCCCCTTTTTTGGGAGTACCCCTTAGCCACTAATCTTGCCTTAAACTTATCTATTGTCCCATCAGTCTTCATTTTCCCCATTTACAACCTATTGGTTTACATCCTCTAGGAAGGTCTACCAGTTCCTATGTGTGATTACTTAGAGTTGATTCTAGTTCGCTATTAGTAGCTTCTTTCCAAAAGGTAGAATCAACTGATCTTATAGCCTCATCATAGGTTTTAGGGTCTTCCTCTAACATATAGACACTTGCAATTTCTTCATTTATGAAGTTATCTTCTGATAGGAAAGTAGTAACGAAATTAGGTCCAAAACTGGTTTCTTTCCTAGCACTTTTACTCCTACGAATTTTAGGAGTGTCTATATCGTTAGTCTTATCATGATTAGCAGTTATATTATAAGAAGGCAAGCTAGTAGGTTGTGCATCATTAGATTTCAAGGAACATATATGTTCAAAGAATTCAGCATCTCTAGATTCCATAATACTACCACATGTGTATGAATCATTAGATCCTTTAATCAAAAAGAGATAAGCAGCACTGTGATGAGCATATCCGATAAAAATAGAATCAATAGTCTTAGGTCCAATTTTACTCCGTTTAAAGTCAGGTAACCCAACCTTAGCTAGACACCCCCACACTTTCAAGTATTTTAGATTAGACGCATGACCTTTCCATAGCTCGTATGGGGTTTTATTTAGTTTTTTGTGAGGAAATCTATTTAGTATATGACAAGCAGACAATATCGCCTCCCCCCATATGTTATCAGGTAGTCCTGAACTAATAAGCATAGCATTTATTATACCTTTTAAAGTTCTATTTTTCCTTTCAGCGACACCGTTAGACTGTGGACAGTAAGGAGGGCTTTGCTCATGTACTATTCCATTTTCTTCACAAAATTTTCCTAGTGAAGTCGGGTCATATTCCCCTCCTCTATCGGACCTAACTCTTTTTATTTTCCTTCCTAGTTGATTCTCTACTTCAGTTTTGTATTTCAAAAACATTTCTTCTGCTTCATCCATAGTACTTAGGAGATATACCATTGAGTATCTAGAATAGTCATCTACAAATGTCATGTAGTATCTTTTTCCACCTCTAATCATCTGGCTTGTAAAGTCTCCTAAGTCACTATGAACTAGTTCAAGAAGATCTGATCATCTCTTAATGGACTTAAAGGCCTTTTTAGCATATTTAGCTTCTACACATACTTCACATTTACTAAAATTAGCATCACTGAAGTTAGGAATTATGTTCATTTTCTTAAGTCGCTTAATTGACTCAACATTTATATGTCCTAGACGAGTATGCCATAATTCAAGAGATTCGACAATATACGCAGAAGAGGTACTAGCATTGTTATTCATGCAAACAACATCAAGGACAAAAAGACCACCATTACAAAAACCCTTGCCCACAAATTCCCCATTCTTAGTTAAGACTAATTTGTCTGAGTCAATGGATAATTTCAACCCAACTTTGATTAACAGACTACCCGAAATCTGATTTCTACGCATATTAGATACATGCAACACATTTGTTAAAGTAAGAAACTTTCAAGAAGTGAGTTTTAAAGAAATTTTCCCTTGTCCGATGATAGGTGCTGCTGCAGAATTGCCCATATAGACTACCTCTCCATCGGTTGCTTTTTGGTACTCCTGGAACATGTTTCTGTTCGTGCAGATATGCCTGGTAGCCCCGGTATCCACTATCCACTCAGTCATTTTGTTTACCAGGTTCACCTTTGAAATAATAGCTACAATATTCACTGTCTCTACAAGGTGGGCTTTGTGCTTCGGGTCCTTAGGCTGGTTCTTTTTGCTCCTGCAATCTTTGGCCATATGTCCACATTTTCCACAGTGAAAGCAATCTCCGAGAAACCTGCTGTTTGACTTTTGAATTGTTTCACCAGTTTTGAAGTTTGAATGATGTTTTTTTTTTTTTTCCTTTGTTCTTAAACTTGTCATATGCACTTGACCTTGCCTCTATGATATTAGCTTTTGAAAAATCTAAATATGAGTGTCCCCTATCCTTAAGCCTATTTTCTTCTTCGATTTTTAAGTGGTTAACTAACTCCTCAAATGTCAGGGCCTTCTTTTTATGCATAAGCAAATTTCTATAGTCCTTCCAAGAAGGTGGAAGTTTTTCTATTAAAAAATAGGCCTGAGTTATATCACAAATTTTAAGGCCTTCTGACAAAAGAGTAGTTACTATGCTTTCATATTCATGGACTTGGTCAATTATTGGTTTATTATCCACAAACTTGAAATCTAACCACTTACTCACTGCATATTTTCTAGTTCTTGCATCATAATCATGCCCATATTTTTTCTGTAGGGAATCCCAAATCTCTTTTGATGAGTTTAATTTTACATAAATGTCAAAGAGCCCATCACTCATATAATGTAGTAAATTTCCCCTACATGTTCGGTCATCTAGGGTGAACTTTTCTTCATAAGCTTTTTTCTTGTTTTTACCTTCAGGTGCCTTCTTCTCATAAAGTACGTAATCAATGCACACTTGTTGTAGGAAATTTTTTTTTTTTTTTTTTTGGGACCACCTCGTGTAGTTCTTCCAGTCAAGGGGCTCAACCTTAGACATGTCGGGAAGAGGTAATTTGGTTGTCATGTTTAAATATAACTACATGAAAACAAAATTGTCTATTAGATTGTAAGAATAAATCGGTTTTACAGGAAAATTTTCCTTCAAAATTATTGTAAAAATAAGCCAAAAATACAGCAAAATACAGTAAAATTGCCAAAAAATACTGCTAAAATATTACTGAAAAATACAACAAATACTGTTGAAAAGTAACAAGAAAAATGCAGCTGTTTTTTTTCGTTTAGAAATACCGTAAATTACAGATAAAATAGCAAATGAATCGCAATATAATATTTCAGTAAATTGCAGAATAAATTAAGTAGCGACATAGCAAAAACTGAATATTTAAACACAACAATCAAGTAAGTAATATTGATAGAGGGAAAACCGAACACAATACCGAAGACACCATGCCATGGGAAGTACCACTGTCCTAAAAGATGATTTTGCCGCTGCTCCGGTGCAAACAGTAGTACTGGCGGCCGTCCTCCCGGATTGACATGGTCCGACTCTTAACGTGCACTCGTTAAGAATCGGGTAGGAGAGAGCGAGAACTTTGCCCAAGTACTTGAAAAGAAAAGAATGAAAATCGAGCAAGAGGAAGAGAAAGAAAGAGCTGCGGCTTTGAGATACATTCATAAACCTAAGCTTGAACACCCTATTTATACTAACCTAAAATCCTAATAGGAATAATTGTTGCAGTTAATTGTGAAGCCCAACGTCTAGTAACGTTGTCTGGGCATTAAAACCAAGCCCAACAGCTAGTTGGTGTAAATACGGGATTTAAAAGAATAATTTTCGTAAAATAAATATACCCGATGAGAACACCCACACCACGGCACGGCACGGCGCGGCGGGTGGTCGGCGAGCGCGCGTGTGGTCCCCACCATTCCTTCCCCCATGACTTACTTCAAATGAGTTGAGGGCATATACCTTTATAAACTCAACTAAAACCCTTTAAATTGTCTTTGTGGGATAGAGGACTCCTCGTTGCATTATCAAAGTGAGATGTAATTTTTCTATAATTTTTTAAGTTTAGCTTGTATTATTTTTCCAATAAGTAGCACTGATAGTGGACAGGTTTGGGAGCGCGAACCCTCTAAGGTCTCCACATAGCTCTAAGGTGCTCCATTCTACTTGGGGTTGCTTATGAGATTTGGAGGAGATCACATACCCTCCCACAAAAGAAGGCCCTCTCTTATTGAACAATATTTTTGGCAACTTTGCTAGGAATTTTGAAAATGAAAAGGTAGTACAAGGGGAGTTGGACATGACAAACTTAATGAGAGTGAGTTTGCTAGCTCTCAAGTTGAGATAACAATTCCAAGAGGCTAATTATTTAGATTTGATGACATCAATAACTAGATTCCACATGGTCAAAGCTTTCGGTTGGTATCAAAGTGATATCTAGATACGAGATCGGGATGCTACTCCTCCTACACAAGAGCATGAGAGCCAGGATATATGCCCAAGAGTCCTCAACACTTAGACCTACCAAGATGCTCTTATGAAAAGTAGATATTTAGGCCTAAAAGCAAGTGACAATCCTCGAGGACCCCTTTTATGTTGAGGAGCCCCTTCTCATCAGCAAGTGGGACTGTGAGTTATTTATGTGTGAGTTTTTTTTTTGCAATCAGCTTGAAGTTCATGCTTGGATCATTTTTACTGAGGGATTGAAAAGTTGAATATGGAGGATTTGCAGCCTTTTTTTGTATAAAAGTTACATTGTGGCAGGGTTATAGTTTTGTTCCTAAAATAGTTACTTACATTTGCGTGGGAGAAAGAGTGAGAATGAGTTTTGGGTTATATGATTTGAGATAGTAAATGTAAAATTGAACAGTGGACAAGGAATTCATTTCAATCATGTGGTTTTATCCCCACTCATTGAGAGATGGTTTTGATGTAAAATTATTGTGCTGTTTGAGCTATTTTGTGGCTTTTGTTGTGCATGTATGATTTTTCTCGGCACTCTCTAAACCGTTCAATGTGGAAATGAGTTTCCATTGTGATTTCTCCAGTTGAATTGATCCATGTAATTGCAATGAAGAAGCCTCACTCGATGATGACCTTGAAGAATCTAACCCACAACTTTAAAATATTCAAATGCATGAAGGGTGCCTTGTAACTTAGCTTCGTTGTAGTCAACTATACCAATTGTGACATGGAGAAATGGCCTTTAAATTACCCTTTCAGTCCCATAGAACTCCTTGACTACTGATCCCTCTCGATTTTGCCATTGCATCGTCAATGTTCCATTTGATATGCTCACATCTTCAAGTATTCTAAATTGCAGTTGTACGATTTCATGGCTTCCAGTAGGAAAGATAGTGAACAACTAAATAGTTTGGTGCACTGATCAACACGAGAATTCTTCAAGAAAAGCTTTGACCCTACTACTTGTTGAGAAAATGGGTATGTTAGAATATAACTTGGGGAAATTCCTAAGGCTTAAGACATATATTAACATTGTCTTTAAGGTATTATTTATCCTCTACACGAAGATTGTTATTAGAAAAGTAAATATATCCCTAGGATACAATAAGCCTTCTTAGATTTTGTAGAGAATAATAACCAGAAAATCCCCTAGCTCTCTTGAGAAAGAAGAAGTGAAAGTAAGAAGAAGATTCAGAAAAATGTATTTTCATTGATGGACACATCAGACATTATATAGAGGCACTTCATTCAAGTGGATTTAATTCACTTAGAAATTCATAAACTGCTATAACCGAATTTTTAACTATTTTCTTTTATCATTATTCTTATCTGAAAATCAATTTATTTATTTAAACTGATAACAAAAAAAATAATAAAAGGTTATTATGTGGCGTGGTATGTCCCACACTATGCCCCATGCATCCGCACTGCGCACCAAGAACCAAGTGCGGCCTAATAAGCCGCCAAAAGCGCCATTAGCGCCGCTCGCATGAGCCTGTGCGTGTTCGTGCACGCTTTTAGAATTCCCCTAGTCCATAAAGAATGACAAGAACTCCTAAGCCCATAAAAATCCCAACATTCTAATAGGCCAATATGAAACACCAACTTATAAAGTGGTGTCTCTTCCTCTTTTTTTCCAATGTGGGATACATTCCCATGTTTATACAAACTCTACAATACAAACTACCAATACTACTTTGCATGGCAAATTCTTCCGTCATATTCCAATAACTTCTTGTAGCTTAAACACCCCTTGTTCTTTTTTCCAAATTACCCAAATGATCACAAAAACACCACTATCCATACTTCATGATTCTTCCCAAAAAAAATATCACTATTGTTGAAAAATTTATGTCAAAAGGATCAAGTGCAATTGTTAAAAACAAATGCACCATGTGCCATGTGACATTAATTAACTTTACATAAATATGTAAATAATTTAAAATTACTTAACATGACAAAATGTGTAGTACTGATCCTTCCCCAAGCAGGATAAGATTAAATGAGGCGATAGGAGGTATTATCAAATCGTGGCATAATCTTTCTCCACCACTTGGTTGGCCCTAGGGGTGTACACGGTCCGGTTTGGCGCTTTATGGTTACCAAATCGGACCAAACCGTAAAAATACGGTTTGAAAATTTTCTGAGCCAAAATCAAACCATTTTATCTCACAAACCAAACTGGATCAAACCGTAATTCTAGTCCGGTCCGGTCCGGTTTATGGTTTTAACCATTATAATATAAAAATTATTATTACCACTAATATAAACATAATTTAATCAATATTAAAATTATCATTAACTACAAAAACTTAAAAAAATACGAAAACTTTACTTCTTTTCCTAATTAATAGTATAATATATGTTTATACGACATAAACAAAAACTACGAACAACACATAAAATTAGTTTGTCAAATTCAATAGTAACGCTCTTTGGAAAATTCAGCAGTAATATTGGGTCTGTTAAAATTTTTGTTAAGTTGTTAATGAAGTATTTAATTGTTTAGTCACAGATTAGGTTAAATTGAATCAACGAATAAATATTACTTGCATCTAATATGATTATGTCGTTAAAAATTACATCATTACCTTAAGTTAAATTTGACCAAATAAATAAATTGACATAATCTAAATTATAAAGGGACTAAATTGACATAATTAAAAGTATAAGGCTTAAGTTTACAAGATCAGAAAAGTACAAAGGCCTTTGGTGTAAATAATCCTAATTATTTTTATCGAGTTATCAAGTAAATTTTGCCACTAATATAACTTGGTATGATTTTGATGATATAAATAATCATTGGATTCTTTAGTTTGTGATTTTTATGGTTTATGGTTTAAGTTTGGTTTTAAACCAAACCTAAACCGTAAATCCGAATAACCGAAGTTTCTTAAACCAAACCATAATTTTTCAAACCATAAACCAAATTAACCAAACCAAACCAAACCGTAATTTACGGTTTGGATTACGGTTTAAACCGTATTTTGCACACCCCTAGTTGGCCCTATGCCCGCATATATATTCTCAAGGGGATTATAGAATGATTTAATCTAGAAATGAATGCCTTTGTATGGTTGATATGTACACTGTTGGTCCTGAAATTTAAGGCCTCAAGCAAAAATTTCAAATGGAGCCCTTATAAATTATTATAATTTTAATCATAATATTTATTAATATTAAAAATTAATACTTTAAAAAATTATAATTCTAAAAATTTGGGGCCCTAAGGGGCTGTTTCGACTACTTGGGGTTAATGTCCGACCCTGGATATGCCCATAATAACCCCATCATTCACATTAGACAAGAAGACAACATTCAAGTCTTCCATTAATGGTTGCTTCAGGGCTTGTTTTGTTTGTAGTTTTTGATTTTTGATAAAGAAAAATTCAGATTTAAAAAATATAATTTTTTAATTTTTGATTTTTAGATTTTGCTTGGAAAAAAACTACTAGCAATAAACCAAAGCGAGAAAAATTATTTTCAAAACCTAATTTGTAATTTCTTTAAAAGCTACAAATTTTAGGTTTTTGATCATATATAAAAAGTCTCTGATTGAAGAAAAATTCCGACACTATTATTCCATCTCAAAAGCAAACACTCCTCGAGAATGTAAGGGCCTTGGATATTTTTTTTTCCTCTTGCAATACTTGTGAGAGTTAACGAATGAGTTCTTTGGAAGGAAGATTAGGCGCAAGTCTCACTTGTTCCTCCTTTCCCTCTGAGGATTGCGCCCACCTTTTGATATGTGGCTTCTACTTATAGGCCTTCTTTTACTAACGTTTCTTAAGGGGACAACTTAGAGTTTAAGAATTTGACTGGCGGGTTCATTTGTGGCTAAGGATTAATTAGGGAGGTTTACTATTAGAGGACTTACATACTCGGATGTGACTTAGGCCAAATTGTCCAGCCTGGTTTCGAGTTTGACTCTTACTCAAATCCGTCCTAAGCCGGCATAATAATTCTGTCCAGTTTATAAACCTTACCTGGTCTCACCTTAAACTGGGTTGCATAACTCTCCAGTTCTCACATGGATTGGTCTTAGGTTGGGTTGCTCAACTGGGCTTTGGCTCTAGACCTGACCTAGCATTGTTTACAACTCAATTCTAGCTTTGGATCTATGCTGGTTTGGTCTTAGGTCGGGTTGTACAACTCTATTCCAGCTTTGGACCTAACCGGTTTAGTCTTAGGACAGGTTGCACAACTCAGTTCCGGCTTGGTACTTGACCCAATTTGGTCTTATGCCGGATTGCATATTAATCGGATTGGTTTTATTATTCTTATCCTTAACACTTAGCCCCCACTCCAATGCAAAATATATTTGGCCTTGGAGTATCTCTTTTGCCTATAAATAGAAAAGAGAGGGAAAATATTTGAAGTCATCTTTTAAGAAATCCCCTCACAACCCTGTAGTTTCTTTTCAAATTCCCTAAGTTATGGCTTCCCCTATAGATGACACCACCTATAAGTTTTTTTCTTAGTTACTAGCAAAATTACTTTTGAGATTTTCATCAGTGTCCCACTCTCATGGAGCCCTAATATTGGTGGATAACTTTAGTGAGAAATAATCCTTTCACTTCTTAAGGAGATATGCTGCTAGTTTTCTGTCACAGCCTAGATCTATCTTTGCTTATGGAGATTTTAATGGAAAACCTTCGTGTGATAGGTTCTAGTGGAGGACTGTTATTATATTGGGATTAAAACTCTTGGGATATTGCTAGGTTATTCATTTTGTAATCCAGCGTTAGGAATATTTAGGACCATTAAACTACCTAGGGATGAGGTGCCTTTGTATTTCCTAAACTCTTGTTTAAATCTTATGTTTGGGTGTTTTGACACATCCCTCTGATTTGGATACTATATTCATCTATGGGCGTTGGATGTGGGATATCCACCTTGACATGGTTGTTGGTCGAACTAATATAGAGCATACTCGTGGGAGGGAGAGTGGGTTTTTGGGGGTGAAACGAGTGTTAGAGGAAGGAACATATTTTTTGCTAATCATGTATGGGGGAGAATTTATTTTTCTTGTCGAATTGGGGCCCTTATCTTGTGGGAGCTTCTTCTTTTTATTGGACTTAGTGTGTTGGTGCACTTCCAAGAATGCATTGACGCTATGGCCTTTTACAGAAGATTTTATTTATTTATTTATTTTTTTTAATATGGTAAAACCTGGGAAAGGTGCTTCAGCGTTCACTCCTTAATGAGGGGCATCCTGAAGCTTTGGCTCTTGAAATGAGAAGGTGGGATCTAGTTGGCTCCTTGATATTTAGCTGGAACCCTGTCATCCTGAATCCTTCACTAGCCATGAAATTTGCTGATCTGTTTGCCACACGGAAAGCGTGGGAGAATTTTATACAGGAAGCTCTACCTGCGAGGGTCCTGATATCCTCTCTGATTGTTCTGATATCGCTGGGGTAGGAGTACTCGTCATTTAGGGTTTTAATAACCACCTCATTATCCCCTTCAACAATAATCCGAGTGGCGCCCATAGACATGGCCTCGTAGAGACCATCACGCGCTGCAACGGCTTCTGCCACAATGACTGGGGAGTTGCCCAGCTTTTTGGTTCCGCATCTGAAAATTTGACCATTATGGTCCCTGATGACAAAACCAGACATAGCCTGAGTTATCAAAGTTGATCTTAAGCCATCCTGTTGCCGGAGGGGCCCAGGTTATCCATCCATACCTGATCCCTGCTGAGGTTCTGTCGTGGTTATGGTCGATATTGTTTTCATCGATTTTTGCTCTGCATAACCATTCTAAGCTTATAGTTTTGGCTCGATTGAGGGTTTGGGCTGGGGAGGGATTCTCCTTTCCGAATATCATGGTGTTTCTGTCTTTCCAGATTTGCCAACATACAACCATGAATTTCTCAATGTCTTTGTTTCTCCTTCTTGCTCTAAGTTCTTCCCTTAGGTCCAACCTAGACAGCCGGGCAGGGATCCACTTAGACATGGCCGCCATGTCCCAGACTTGCTTCGAGTGAGGGCACCTAAGGAATAAGTGGGACACATTCTCAGTGTTGCATTTGCACCATGTGCACGTGTCGTCCCAGTCCGGAAGGCGTTTCTTCACCCGGCTTCCTATTGCCAAATATCCATTAAGGGCTTGCCACAGGATGATCTTGATTTTCTGTTGGAGATCCAGGTTCCAAATCCACCGGAACTCCCAACCATTTTTGTCCTACCAGCTCAGGTTGTGAGCTAGGCAGGTTGCCGATTTCACACTAAAGTCACCCGAGCTGGTGTAGCTCCACCCCAATTGGTCCTCCACCAGGGTGTGAGGGATAGGGAATCCCATGATGGCATTAAGGGTCTCATGAGAGACCAGATCACTCAGACGTTCGCGGTTCCATTCCCCATTAGTTATCACCTCTGCTACTTTGAGGGATGGGTCCACCTTGTCAAGGTTTTCGCCCCGTCCCTCAATCAGAGGGGCCTTTGCCACCCACCAATCCTTACAAAAATTTATCTGGTTTCCATTGCTAACTCTCCACTTTAAGCCTTTGTGAAGGATTTTTCTAATTGACAGGATGCCCTTCCATGCAGGCGAGTCCATAGATTTCGCCTTGTACTTAAAGAGCGGTTCTTTTTTTAGGTACCTTTCCTTGATGACTTTGATCCATAGGTAGTCCTCGTTCATCAGGATTCGCCATCCCAGTTTGTAGAGGAACGTCTATTTAACAGCTTCCAAATTTGGCATACCCAGTCCCCCGGCCCCTTTCGGCCGGCAAATGGAGTTCCACACTGTAAAAATGATTCCATTCTTTCCTGTCTCATTCCAGAAGAACTGTCTACTCACAGTGTCTCCCTGTTTACAACCTTTTTTTGGGAGCTTAAAGCATTGCCTCACATGGCTTGGCATAGATTCAACTGAGGCTTGAATTTACGTGGCTCGCCCCGCCTTAGAGAGGGAGCCAGCTTTCCACGGGGAAACTTTATTCTCCATTTTGGAGATCAAGTCTCCCGCAACTTGAGATAAGAATCTTCCCGTTCCGAAGTTGCATCCTAGGTATCGTTCCAGTGCTGAGTCGACTGGGATGCCTAGGATGTCGGAGATGTGCTGTTTTTGGCTCCTATCCATATTGGAGGAGAAGATAGCTGCAGACTTTGCATGATTTACCTGAAGTCCCGAGTCTTCACAGAAGCGGCTCACCGTCCTGTTCAAACATTTGGCTGCTTCAACCTTTGCTTCACAGAAGAGAAGACAATCATCATCAAAGAATAAGCATGGGATTGGATTGACTCCCCTTGCCAGCTTGATTGTTGTTCCCGACTTCCTTTCTTTGCAGAGATCCCGGAGGTTAGCAGCTAATACTTCCAGACACAATATGAACAAATATGGTGATAGGGGGTCACCTTGCCGAAGTCCTCTGGAGGGGGAAAACCTTCCCATAGGTTTTTCTTCAATCAAAACAAAGAAAGAGGTTGATGAAACACATTCTGTAATCCAGGACACCCATTTGTCGTGGAAGCCTATTTGTTGTAAGACGCATTTCAGGAAGCCCCATTCCACTCTATCATATGCCTTTTCCAGGTCTAGTTTTGCCGCTACCCAACCAAACTTACCTTTTTTCCTCTTGAAGGCAGCAAGAACCTCATGGGCGATGAGAATATTATCCTGGATGTTTCGTCTTGGGACAAAGGCAGCCTGCCCTTGAGAAATGAGCTTGGGCATTAGAGGTTTCATTCTGTTGACAAGGACCTTGGCAATGATTTTGTAAAGAACATTGCAAAGGCTGATCGATCGAAATTAGTTTACAGTTCGGGGCGCATCCACTTTTGGGATGAGGGTAATAAAGGTATGGTTGATCTCCTACAAGAGGGATCCACCCTTAAGGGTAGCCCTAATGGCGTTACATATATCTTTGCCAATAATACCCTAGTAGTTCTGGAAGAAAAAGGCCAAAAACCCATCCGGCCCCGGGGTTTTGTGGGGGTTCATGTTAAAGATCGCCTCTAAGATTTCTATATCAGAGACCTCAGCAATCAAAGTATCATTTTCGAAATCCGTGATCCTCCTTTCAAGCTTTGAAATGGAGGGGAAATCAGTTCGTGATCCACTGGATCATAATCTTGTTTTAAAATCCTGGATGAAGGTGTCTCTTATTTCTCCTTTATCCATGAGGGTTAGGCCTATGTCATTTTGAATTTCCATAATGCTTCTTCTTCTACTTCGTACCTGGACCGATGTGAAGAAAAATTTGGAATTTATGTCTCCTTTTGTGAGGCACTACTTGCGCCAATGCTTTCCCCAGTGCTTATGGTTGGCAAAAAGAATCTTCTCGTGCTGAAAAATGAGTCTCTTAAGTTACAATTTAGGTGGTGGTTTCCAGGATCAATCTCCAGATTGTCCTGAACCATCCTAATTCTACGTTCATTTACTTCCAAGTTTGTCCTAGTTGTTCCAGCACAAATGTTTTTATTTTCGTTTATTTTCTTTTTTATGGTTTTGATTTATTTTGTGATCTCAAACATCCGTGATCCGTTCACTTTGGAACTCCAAACACGGTGAATCATGATCTCCAAATCCTTGTTTTTGGCCCACTTGGCACGGAATTTGAATTTGGGGGTGGGGGGGGTGCTTTTTAATCCCCTCCACCTCCAAACAGAGAAGCATTGGGAAGTGATCAGAAACCGGTCCAAATCCATTATAAACAAAGGCATGTGGGAAACACTGGACCCACTCGTGATTCCCCAAAGCCCGGTCTAGTTTTTCCTGAATATAGGAACCGTTAATAGATTTAGCCTATGTGAATTTCTGACCTGTCTAAGGGACTTCGTCCGTGTCAAAATGTGTGCAGAGACTGTTTAATCTTGTTGTTCTTTTGATATTGACAGGGAGCCTGCCTTGTTTGTCACCGGGCTTCCTCAGTTCGTTAAAATTTCCAATCATGCACCATTGCTTACCTTTAAATTGGTTGAGACCATGGAGCATATTCCAGAAATGGTCCTTCTCATTTTCTTTTGTGGGCCCATAAAAAAAAGTTACCAGGCCCCATTTGCTACTGTCCTTATTTAGGACTGATGTCTGAGCTATTCGGTCGTTACATAAAAGGATATCGACATGGCACCCCTTAGATTTCCATAGAAGTCACATCCCAACCACATGGTTCACAAGAGGGTAGTAGTGGCTCCGATCATAGTGAAATTATCTGGTTAGGTTTTGAATGGTTGTGTCCTTTGCCATTGGTTCCAGAATGGCTGTCATTTCTAGCTTGAACTTTTTAATAAGGCCATCAAGTTCTTGTTGGGCGGCCGCACGGGCCACACCCCTTATGTTCCAGCACAAGATCTTCATATTAATTTGGCAAAATGTAAGCACTAATAACCAAGGATGAAATCCAAAACGAGTAAAGGACAGAAACATTCCCCACGAGGGGGTAACTGTGACCCCGAAGCTCGATCTAGGAGACAAAAGGCCAACCAAGACTTAAAAAAGGATTCCAGACAAAAAATAAGTACAATCCATTTTGAGAGTGATGACATGGGACATAGCAAGAGTGGGGTAGGTGCACCCATCATCATTAATAAATCAACCACACACCAAAGTACAAAAAAGACCAAAATAAACAAGGGGCAATTTATACATATGCGCATCACAAACCACCAAAAAATATAGCCCACATCACCCCTTTGTAACCTAACATAAAACCATCCCCCAAAATTACAAAGGACTTGATTAAAAGGAATTGTCCTCATTGGCCCTTTGCCGGGCGTCCCCTAAGTAAGGCAGTTTGCGTCTCTTAGAAGAGTCCGCATACCTGTCCTTCTTAGTCGAGATGGCTTCGTCTCCCAAATAATTTGGGTCCTCCTCCGGGTCCTCTTCCATGATGTCATCATCCTCTAGAGATTTATTATCCTTGTAAGAAGGCTGGTTATAGTTAACTCTAGCCCAGATAGGTCCCTCGTTCTCCATTTCCATGTTTTCGTCTCTAATGTCACCATATTTTCCCAAGCTACCCTCATCCTTGTTTTCGTCCATAGTGTTCTTGTGACTCTTCATATTACCCTCACCCTCCTCACTTTCTATAATCGGTCTAAGGTTGGTTTTGACTACCAAGTTTTCATCTTCCCTCGAGTCCTGGTCATCCCCTTTAGTAGTCAATTTTTCTTTTCCCTTCTCCACAGTTGCCCTTTCACCCTGTCCCCCAACGGAGGCGTCACTAGTAATCTTGATTCTAAGTTCTTGTAGCACTAGGTTTGGGTCTAGGTTTGGGTCCTTGCTTTTCTGGTCTAGGTCTTTTTTTGGGGTGTACATGGATCCAACTTTCTTTGGTTTCTTCTCCCCCTTCGGTCAAAGGGAGTCCTTCTCTGAATCTCTCAACAACAACATGCATGTCGACCATTTTGTTATAATTCGGGCAATTATCTATATTATGGTTCTCGATCCCACATAAGGCGCAAACTTCATAGAGGCCTTCATAAGTTAGGGGAAAAGATTTTTCTCTTCCCTGAGGGCCCACAGTAATTTTCCTTGGCAGAGTCTTAGTTACTTTGAGTTCGACGCACGCTTTAACAAATTTACCCCTCATCCTGGCCTCCGTGAAACCGTCCAACCTAATGAGGTTTCCAATGGGTTCCAGGAGGCATTTTAGAGCCTCACGGCTCCAGAATTCTAGTGGGAGTTGCTGGATATGGACCCATTGTGCCACCTCCTCTGTTTTCGGACTCAAAGTGAGAACTTTGTTCCGAGCTATAGTGTTGGGATCTTCAAGTGGTGGGAGACTTCTATGAGCTCTCCTACATTGTGTCTGGTAAGATTGGGGAGTCTTGTATTTGTCCTTTGGGTTTTGCGTGACACATCAGATATTCATTCTTGGGTAAAACCTTGCCACTTATTAATTGGGATTCCTGGATTTGAAAGAAGAGGACTTCCTGTTATAACGGGTTTTACTGTTCTGTGTATAGTTTTGGTGTTTTCTACACGACACCATGTGTATCGATGTGACCTTCTAGAAAGGACTAGAGGTCAGATAACCATTTTAGGTACCCACCAATGTGAAGGATGAGTGCAGATTTTTCCAATGTCGGTTCCCTGTTTCAATGTGAAGATGAGCCGCTTGCTCCTTTAGTTCCCCTTGGTTGAGATGAGTGGGTAATGGTGTATAATAAAGATACTAATAGATATTAGGCTTTTTGATATGGCAACTAAAGTTTGGTTGTAATGTTTCTAGTAGTTTTCTCGAGTCAAGGCTAGTATGGGCTGGGCATTGATGAATCAAAGGTGTTTTTTCCTATATGAATACGAGTTATGCTTCCATTGTTTGTGACAAGCATGTTACCTAGTCCATATTTCATATTTTTTTCTCTACCTAAAAATCGAGTTAGGCTATTCATAGATTTACATTGATTTCGAATTGAGTTGAAGTAAATTTATCTTTAATTTTCTAGATTTGGAATAGGAGTAGGGAGTTTTACTTCGAACTAAGCTGGTGTATGATAAGGATTTGTATTGGAACGAGAAGAGGTTAGTCCAGCTTTCAAACTTTTGGGTCAGGATGAAAATCTTAACTTGAACCAGGTTAGGTTGTAGTAGGTTTATATTGGGTTGGGGTAAAAACTAACCTAGCTCCTCAGTCTTTGGATTAGAATAGATCCGAATAACGCTAGACTAGAAACTAATGCAGCCCCCTAGCCTCTGAATTATAATAGATATGGATTAGGGCGGGTAAAAACTAGTCTAGTCCCCTAGCCTCTGGATTAAAACAGATATGGATTGCGGTGGGGTACAAACTAGTCCAGCACCCCCAACCTCAAGAGTAGAATAGATTCGGAATGGGTTGGGGTCAAACCTAATCCAACCCCCCTAGCCTCTGAAATAGACTAGATCCGAATTGGACTGGGGTAGAAACAAGTCCAGCCCCCCACCTCTAGAATGGAGTATATTCGGATTGGGCAGGGGTAAAAACTAGCCTAGCACCCTGGCCTTCGGAATAGAGTAGACCCGCATTGGGCATGGGTAAAAATTACTCTAACCCCCGAGCCTTCGAGTAAGGATGAGAATCCCGACTTGTGCTGGGTTGGGTCCAGGTTGGCGGGGAGATAGGTCGGGACAGAAGTTTGGTTAGATCAACCTTCCCATCCTAATTCCACGCTGTGAACTAGCTCAAGACGTTTTTGTTTTTAATTTTTAAAGACTTTAGCCATCATTGCGTATGTGCGTAGCTACAGAGTAGGGGGGCACATGTCTCATGTTGCTTGCACCATGTGTTTGGGTTTCTTTTTGACTATAAATACCCTCCCTTCGTTTTCCTTATGTTGTCACCTTCCAATTTCTTTCCTCTATTGTGACTCTTTGCTTCCAATCTCCAAAATTCTTCCCTCTACCCTCCAACTTGAAGCCCTTCCATCCTCTATCCAGCTTTGAGGTAAGATCTTATTGTGACTTTTTGCGTAATTAACTTAGAACTTCACTCTAACACGTTCCTTTTTCCTTCGTTTTCCTTATATAGGGAGTAGCACTTATGGGGGATCCAGAGGTGGCTGAATATCCACTCCATTCCCATATGAGGCCGGGATGCTGTAGGGGTTTGTGAGTCCTTCTTCGTTTTCTAAGGCAGCTCTCCAGTTCACTCAAAGCGCTGACACTCCCTTGCTTGAGCTAAACCAAGCAAGTTATTTGTGGAGTAAGTTCTTCTTTTGACTAATCTCATCATGTCTTTATTTTGTGTACAGATAAATGGCTCCCAAGCACAGTCACCTCCAAAGTTCTCATCCAGAAGGACATGTAGAGGGTGAGTCAATGGCTGGGGAGGGTATGGCGGTGAAGCCTCTTACTCAGCACGCCCCTGTAGAGGATAGGACTCCTAAGGAAGTGGAGGTTTCATAGGTTTCTTTGATTCGTTCCTTAGGATCATTTATTACATAGATTCATAGGGAAGTGGGAATTAGAACATTCTAGGCCAAGTATTACTTTCCAGAGACTAAGAGGTTTGTGGTCTCGGTAAATATGATTGCCCCCTTTCCCCACCTCGGGTTAATTGTTTCGCCATTACTTTCTATTCGTTACTTTTGATTTCCCCCTTCCCAGCTTTGTATCATTGATTCTGAGGTGATATTGAATCTGCTCAACGCAAATAACCCCAAATGGGTTCAGGATCATTTACGGTTACCTATTAGCTTGTTTTATGGCAGGTTTTTCTCCTTCTTACTGTTTATTCAATTATTTATTTAAGGCTTGACAACAAAGGATTGTGGTTTCCTTTAAGAGTCATGGGGGTTCAATCTTTGGCATGAATAACCCCCCAAAAGTGAGTAATTGGTTGAACAAATTTGTATAGGTTAAGCCGGCTAAGGCTTCTTCTTATCCTACCTTTTGGACCACCATTAACAAGGTGACCCCATGCGGTTGAATTGACTCCTCATGAGAAGCAAGTAGTTTAGAACTTCGACAAAGATTTTGATGGTAGTTAATTCTTAGCTACTAAGGAGTTAGTTGAGCAAGAGAGGGTTATAGTCTAAGCCGGATTGTGCTCTAAACTCGTCACTGGTGAGTCACCCCTTCCTCTTTTATTGTTTGTAGAGATATGTACTTTGTTTCCAACCTTTTTACTCTTTCTGGGGTCAAGAGATGACCTGAACTCTGACATTCTTACCTTAGCAAGTGCTCTTCCCCCCCAAAAGGCAAAGAATCGAGTCGATGATGGGGGCAGGGGGGTGAAGTGATGGTTGCAGTATCCACCCCTCTGCAAAGTGCCCATGTACCCAATGGGACTTAACAGCCTTCTGCACTCTTGGGGGCTAAGTCTTTGCCACCAGTGAGTACTACTGTGGCGGGGACTAGGGTTAGTCCTAATTCAAATATGGTGAGGGGATTATCTATAGAGCAGTAAGAGAATGCCGGTAGAGCATAAGTGAGAGCAGCAGAGTGGGTTCCAGTAATCGGCAGGATTAAGGCATTATCTGAAGTGCGCACCTCTGGATCGCAATCTTGTGAGGCTCGCACTTCAGGAACAAGTGGGCTTTAAGCTGTAGAAAGGGATGTTTGTGGAACAAGTAGGGTTCAAAGCTTTCTTTTAATTGGAGAATCATCTAAGAGTGTGTCAAGCCATCCGTGTAACATGTCTCAAGATTTGGGTTTAGAATCATCTTCTAAACGCAGCTGTCCTTACCCACATCTAGCGGGTTCACATTGTTAACTAGTTCCCTCACAACAGGATGAGATGCCCAGTGTCGGTCCTTCCTTTACCCACTCTTTTTCAATGGAAGGAGACATGCTTCCTTTCTATTATTAGGCATCGATTTACGATATGATCTTGAATACAGTGTTATGTTTTGTAGTTGTTTTGATGTAATAAGTGGTATCCGTAGGTCATTGGCAATGTTTGAATTGTATTGTTTGTTTTTGGAGCCAAGGGGCCTTGTTTGGTAGTTAAGTCGGTTGAAAGGGTCAAGTATGGGTCAATTGTGGCGGCTAAAGATCTAGGGAGTCGGTTGTGCTTGTCCTTTTACATTGTATCTAGATCTAGTATAAGTAGCTTGCTCTAGTGTAATATTTGTTCATTTAATGAAATTTACAAACATCTCTTTGAGATATTTTCTCTTTCTCATCTAATTCTCTCTCTATTTCTCATCTCCTTCACTTCTCTTCTCACCTATACTCTCTTTTCACAAGGTTAAACTTCGAGTTCATCTAGATATTTAACAATTGGTACTAGAGCCTCGTTTTAGGCTATCAATTAAGTTGGATTCGTTCAATTTGGTTGTATATGCTTGGATCAAGGTGATTTGATAGCAAATATCTTTGATTGCATTGCAAGTGGATTAGTAGCTTGATTTTGAAGTTTTGATTGATAAGTGGCATTGTTAACTGTTAAAATCACATTGAAACAATTTAAAAAGAAGTTGAATTGATTCAAAATTGAGAAGCAATGGCAAGTGGTGTTACAACTAGATCAGGAGCTGCAAAGGCTGCTGCAAATCCTTCTTATGCTAAGGTTGTTGGTGCTAGTGCTGCAGCAGATTAGGAAGTTTTTACATCTGGTCAATTGAACATTCATATGAAAGAGATGCTCATTCAGTTACTACAATCACAAAGTTAATTGATGCGTGAGTTAAATCAATAGTTCAAAGATCAGTTTGATCAATGAGCACAACAATTTGAGGAGAAGATAGCTAATCAAATCATTCAGCAATCACAGGAGTTTGAAGAGACGATTGCTAATTGATTTATTTAGCAAATGCAACAATTTGTGGAGAGGTTTGCTGAATTATGCAATCAATTCAGGAGACAAAATATGACTTCCGTTTTTGAACCTCTATTACTTGCTAGTATGTTGCCTACAAATCAACAGATGAGGCCTCCTGATGAAGTGAATCATAAAATGCCTAATGTGGCTGTTAGACCTCAAGATCGATCTCCAACAGCTGAAGATAGACCTCAAGATCGAAACGTGGAAGCTGATATGACTACCAGGCACGAGATCATTCACCTGTTCATGTTAGTCACAATTTACCCGTGTGAATCCAGGACAACAAGATTGTCCACCTGATCAGTGGCAGCAGCAACGATCAGGAACTAATGAAGTGTCATATGGTAACATAAGCAGTGGGTTTAGACAGCCAAGAGTTCAGATTGAACCATTTGATGGAAAGCAATCACAATCATGGCTTAGGAGATGCGATAGGTATTTTCACTTCTATCATATTGATGAGGCAGAAAAGCTTGAGATAGCAGTTGTATATCTTCATGGAGATCATGAGGTATGGCTTTATAGTTTGCTTAAGATTAATTCCACACTCTCATGGGCTGAATTTGCGAAAGAACTTTGTGAGAGATATAGTGAAGAAGACTCTAGTGATATTGTTGATAACTTCAACAAAGTGATGCAAGAAACAACTGTGAAGGAGTATATGACAAGGTTTGAGAACCTTAGAGCAAGCATGATAGCTACATATCCTCAAGCCACTGAGTCTTATTATGTCTCGAGTTTCATAAGTGGTAAAGAAAGTGGGGCATGAAGTGATCAAGTCACATCCATTGGCAGTGACTGTTGCTGATGGTAATTCAGTATTAACACAGAACAAATGCCAGGGGTATCAGTGGTTTATGCAGGATCGTAAATTTGATTATGACTTTAGAATTTTACCCATGGGTGAATGTGGTATGGTCCTTGGAGTTGATTGGATGAGAGCTTTCAGTCCAGTGCTCTTGAACTTTGCTAAGCTGGCAGTATCATTTGAGATACATGGATCCAAGCTTACCTTGCAAGGCATGGCAGATCAAGCTCAACTACAACTAATGAAGGCTAGTAAGCTGGAAAGGGGATTCAGAAAGAGTGCTTTTCAGCGGATAGGCTAATTGTTTGCAATATCACCTACTGAAGTGGATAGTGTTTCTCAACCTGAAATGAGAGTTTTGATTGAGGAATTTGAAGACTTGTTTGAATAGCCCAAAGTATTACCTCCTAAGAGAAGTCTAGATCATGCAATTCCTCTTAAGTCTAACTCAGAGCCAGTGAAATTGAGGCCTTACAAGTATCCTCATACGCAGAAAATAGAAATTGAAAGACAGGTTGATGAATTGCTCAAGACAAGCTTCATAAGGAGAGCCATAGCCCTTTTGCCTCCCCTTTCATCTTGGTTAAGATGAAAGATGGCTCGGTAAGGATGTGTATAGACTACAGACAATTCAATGTAGTGACTGTGACTGATAAGTTTCCTATTCTTGTCATAGATGACCTTCTAGACGAGCTACATGGTGCACAAGTCTTTTCTAAGCTGGATTTGAGGCAAGGCTATCACCAGATCAAAGTGTTGGAGCAAGATGTGTATAAGACTGCTTTCAGAACACATAATGGACACATCAAATTTGTGGTTATGCCCTTTGGCTTGACTAATGCTCCAACCACATTCTAGGTACTGATGAATGAAGTGTTAAAGTAATTTCTAAGGAGGTTTGTATTGGTATTCTTCGATGACATTATGATTTATAGCTCTTCTTTTGAGGATCATCTGAAACATTTAAGAGAGATGTTCTTGGTTATGCGCAATCACAAGTTGTATGCAAAATTGGCTAAATGTTCTTTTGCTCAAACTCAGTTAAAATATTTAGGCCATGTGATCTCTAATAGAAGAGTTTCTACTGATCTTTCCAAGGTACATGCAATGAAGGAATGGCCTGTACCTGTGACATTGAAGTAGTTAAGGGGTTTGTTAGGATTGACTGGATATTACCGTAAGTTTGTGGCTGGATATGGATCAATTGCCAAGCTTCTTGTTGATTTATTAAAGAAAGATGCATTCCAATGGTCAGATAAAGCTCAAGGAGCATTTAAAGCTTTGAAAATTGCTATGTGTGAAGCACCAATTTTGGCAATGCTAGATTTTGCTGTGGAGTTTGTTTTGGAAACTGATGCATGTGGTAATGGCATTAGAGCAGTCTTAAGTCAAAAAGGAAGACCAATAGCCTACCTCAACCAAGCTTTAAGTCCTAAACATCAAGCATCATCCACCTATGAGAAAGAGTATCGTGTAATTCTGTTAGCAGTGGATAAGTGGAGACACTATTTGGATGGGCATCGTTTTATCGTCAAAACAGATCATCAGAGTCTGAAGCATTTGCTTGAGCAAAGGATTGTCACCAGAATTTAGAAGAAGGGATTGTTGAAGATATTGGGACTTGACTATATGATTCAGTATAAGAATGGCAAGGATAATTTGGCTGCTAATGCGCTATCTCGTAGATTGGAGGACTACGAGCAAGGATCTTGTGGTGCAATCTCAGCAATTCTTCCATCCTGGATTGAAGAGTTGTATAAGTCCTATGAGAGTGACACTTTTGCATAGGAGTGTATAGCTGCTTTCATCATTGGCAGGGTAGGTAATTTGGCTTTTGATGTATATGTGACAGTGGTAAAGGCAGTCATCAAACTCAAGGGCAAGCCGTACATTAGGACCACCACTGATCTTAGGCAGTAGATTATCAGTTCCTCACATGATTTAGCATGGGGAGGTCATTCAGGTGTGGAAGGAATGTATCAAAGGCTCAAGGCTCATTTCAGTTGGCTTGGTATGAAGAAAGCAGTAATAGATTTGGTGCAAGCTTGTGAATTTTGTCAAAAGACGAAGCTTGGTGATCATAGGTACCAAGGGCTTCTTCAACCTGTACCTATTCCGGAGGTAATGCATAAATGATGTGGACCAGGATTTTGATTTTGCTTTCATCTTACACTTCTATCCTTATGTGAAGTTTTTCCTGGATGTTTTCCATGGACACCTTTTGGGAACGTGAGCGTATAGAATTGCAAAAAGAGGTTCTTAGCCTTAAAGAGTCTGAGGCGCAGCAGAAAAGAAATCTAGAGGACAGTGACACAGAGCATCAGGTGGCAATTAAGCCCATGAGAGCATATCTCAATCTTACCCTTAATGAGTCAGAGGCGCAGTTGAAAAGGAAGCCGGAGGACTGTAAGCGAAAGCATCAGGCGGCAATCAAGGCCAGGAGAGGATATCTCAAGCTAAGGTGGAGGCAGTAGCGAAGTTCAATTTTAGTGCCGAGTATCAAGATTCTTCTAATGTGTTATATTGGAAAGGCGTTAGTTTTGGGCCATCAAAGATTTCCTCGAGGATGAGACGGGCAAATCTTAACCTCACTCTTTTGTATCTTTAGAGTATATTGTGAACCAGGTTTGTAAAAACTTGACAAACAAATAAACAACAATGAACACAAAGAAGAGGAGGAAAACTTGAATAATTCTATTGAAAATAATCTAGCCTATTTATAAGTACATCAAAAGAAGATGAAAGGATGCAAAGAATCCTAGGCTAATTACACAAGGAAATCATACTGAAAGCAAAAATTAAAACAAAATTGAAGAGCCCATTGATGGGGGAGAGGGCCGGTTACACCATTCAAAAGAGAGGAAGAAATGCCCTATTAACTACCCTAAATTTAATTCTAGATCTAAATTAAATTCAAAGTATTTACATTAAAACAAATACAAAATACACATGTATACGTAGTATATTTTCAACACTCCCCCTCAAGTTGGAGCATGCAAGTTGACAATGTCCAACTTGTGAAGAAAGATTAAAAACGAGGATAACCCGAGTGTTTTTGTAAACATATCGGCCACTTGACCCGAAGACCGAACCGAAGATGTGGAAATTTCCTTTGCTAACAATTTCTCTCGAACGAAGTGGCAATCAATTTCTATGTGTTTCGTTCTCTCGTGAAACACAGGATTGGAGGCAATATGAAGTGCTGCCTGATTATCACAAAACAAGATGGCAGGTTGATCAGTGCCAACTTGCAAATCACGAAGTATGCGCCTCAACCACACTAACTCACTAGTAACTATAGCCATGGCCCTATACTCTGCTTCAGCGGAAGAACGAGAAACGACGGATTGTTTCTTAGAACGCCATGAGATAGGAGAATTCCCCAAAAATGTAACAAAACCTGTAGTGGAACGTCTAGAAGTCGGGCAACCTGCCCAGTCAGCATCACAATAAGCACGAAGAGACAAGTCACATGCACGTGGTAGAAAAATACCCTGACCTGGTGTCCCTTTAATGTAGCGAAGGACACGATAAGCGCCTTCTAAATGCGATTCCCACGGATCATGCATAAATTGACTAAGAATTTTAACGGCATAACATATGTCGGGACGAGTGATGGTCAGGTAGAGAAGTATTCCTACTATTCGACGATACTGTCCCGGATCTTCTACACGGTCCCCTTCCCCATCAGCTAGTCGATGGTTTTGGACAATAGGGGTGGAAGCAGGCTTAGCTCCTAAAATATCGGTTTCACTTAAAATGTCAAGCGCATATTTTCTTTGATTTAAAACAATTCCATCCTTTGTGCGTGCAACTTCTATTCCAAGAAAATATTTAACTGGGCCTAAGTTCTTAATCCCAAACTGCTTGTCAAGTGAAGCCTTGACCTCCTCTATGTGACTTAGGTTATTCCCAGTTACGATCACATCATCAACATATACCAGTATACTAGTAAAAACTGACTCATGAGTATAGGTAAACAAAGAATAATCTGACTTTGACTGCACGAAACCCATGCCAACCAAAAAGGAAACAAACTTCTGGTTCCAGTTACGAGAAGCCTGTTTAAGTCCGTAAAGAGACTTACGCAAACGACAAACTTTACCCTTATGTTGCTTCTCAAACCCTTGTGGAAGTTTCATATAAACTTCTTCATCTAAGTCACCATGCAAGAAGGCATTATTAACATCCAACTGATGCACAATCCAATCCCTAGCGGCTGCAACTACAAGAACACATCTAACTGTGACAAGTTTAGCGACAGGGGCAAAAGTGTCATGATAATCGATACCTTCGATCTGAGTGTATCCTTTGGCGACCAAACGTGCCTTGTAGCGCTCAATGGTACCGTCCGACTTATATTTTATTTTGTAGACCCACTTGGAGTCTATGGCTCGTTTCCCGGGCGGTAATTCTTCCAATGTCCACGTCCTATTCTGTTCAAGTGATGAAATTTCTTTCTCCATTGCATCTCTCCAATGTTTATGACCTATAGCTTGAGAAAAATGTCGTGGCTCATCGCCCGAAGTGATGGCTTTAAGCAAAGACGAGTGACAGTTAGAAAATCGTGCATTAGACACAAAATTTGACAAGGGGTAAACCATACCTGAGTCAACTGAAGGAGCGGTAGCACGAGAATGGGCTATAGAAGAAGGAACATCCACAATAAAATCTTGATACTTAGCTGGCATTGAGCGAACCCGACTTGGTCTACCCGAAGTACCCGGTGCAGCGGCACCCCGGGGTCTGTCAGACCCCTGTTCTGGTGCTGCAGCACCCGATTCTAGTGCTGCAGCACCAGTGTCTGTCGGTGGTATTGCCACCGACAGATCTGGCAGCTCCGGTGGTGGTTCGGCCACCATCGGTTTTTTCTGCACATGAGTCCTCCCATGATCTTTATCATCCACATAACGTATTAGATCAATTTCGTTATCATCATTTCTTATCCCTTGCTTTTCAAGATAAGGAAACTTATTCTCATAAAAAAGGACACCACGTGAAACCAATATTTTCTTGTTGTCTAAATCAAAAACCTTGTACCCTTTCTTACCATGTGGATACCCGATGAAAATACACTTATTTGCACAATAACCGAATTTATCCTTGCTACGATCTTTATGATAAACATAGCATATGGAACCAAAAACACGTAAATGACCAAAAGAAGGAGCTTTTCCGAGTAGTACCTCATAAGGAGTCCGATTCCCTAGACGTTGTGTGGGCATGAGATTGATCAAGTAGGCTGCTGTGAGGACACACTCTCCCCAAAAATGGATAGGAAGACCTGCTTCAAAACGAAGTGCTCGAGCCACCTCAAGGTGGTGCCTATGTTTCCTTTCAACTACCCCATTCTGTTGAGGAGTATCACTGCACAAGTTTTGTACTTGGATTCCTTTTCCTGCATAAAAATCGAGCAAAGGACCAAAAAGGAATTCCGCACCATTATCACTCCTCACTTGTTTCACACACTTGTTGTACTGAGTTTGTATAACTTGGCAAAAATCCATTAATATTCTATGAGATTGCGACTTATCTCTCATCAAATAAACCCATGTGTATCTGCTATAATCATCAACTATGGTGAGAAAAAAACGAGCACCAGTCATGGACACGGTACGGTATGGACCCCAAATGTCACAATGAATTAACTCAAAACATCTTGTAGTTTTGCTAATAGAAACAGGAAAAGGTAAACGAGTTTGTTTTGCCCGATGGCAAGAATCACAAATTACATCAGTAGAAGTACCAAAATCCAAATTCAAAAAATTTGACAATTTATTAAATGGGACATGCCCCATTCTTCGATGCCAAATCAAATACTTTTCTTCCGAACTCCTCACGTGTGTAACCTTGGGAGCAACCGGTCCCTCCAAAATGTATAGCCCATCTCGCTGTCAACCCACTCCAATCAGCTTCCTCGATAGTAGGTCCTGTATCACACAAAAGTTGGAATAAAAGGTCAATGCACAGTTCCTATCTGTAGTCAACTTGCTAACTAAAAGAAGATTGCACCGGAATCCGGGAATACACAAAACATTATCGAGCGTGAGATCGCTAGAAATGGTGGCACGCCCTACATGGGAGACTGACAATGAATTCCCATTCGGTAGTCTGACTGGCTTGATTTTAGTGTTAACTTGGACATTATCTAACACAAAATCTGAGCAAACCATGTGGTCGGAAGCACCCGTATCAATAATCCAAACGGTATTAAACAAAACCTGACCTGACATGTTAACACAAGGTGAACTTCCCTCGGCACTGAGTAAAGACGACAACTGCTGATATTGAGATGCCGACAACCCAACAACGGGGATGTCGTTCGGCTGTGGTGGCGCACCACCAGTCGCTGCTGGCAGCAGCAGCGGCTGCTGGTGGTGTGCTGTCAACTGCGCAGCTGCTGCTCGGTTTTGTCCACGATTCTTCCATCCAGCCGGATATCCTATGAGCTCGAAGCAACGTTCTTTAGTGTGTCCCTGTCTTTTGCAATGAGAACAAGAAAACCGATTATTCCGCTTAGTGGTTTGCACGTTAGAATTGGGCAAATCCCCACTAGTGGTACCAAAATTCCCTTTGACTACGAGAGCCGTAGCATCCGGGACAACAATACTACCCGAAGCAACACTCTGTTGCTTCTCCTTCTGACATAAAGTGGCATATGCATTGGACACATTTGGAAGTGGTTTGGTATCCATGAGTTGAGATCTAATGGTAGAAAAGGAGGGATCTAATCCCATTAACAAATCGAGCAACCTCTCCATGTCCCTTATGGCCGCAAAAGCTTGTCCCGAACCACAAGTACATGGGGGAATTGCGACAAGTGTGTAAAGCTCATCCCACAAGGACCTTAGTTTAGTGAAATAGTCAAACATTGACATATTATCTTGTTTTAAGTGTGAAATCTGACGCTTAATTTCATAAACCCGTGGTACATTTCCTTGGGAAAAACGTTCATTCAAGTCTAGCCAAACGTCACGTGCAGATTCAAAATACGCAATACTTGCATTGATTTCTTTCGAAATAGAATTACATAGCCAAGAAGAAACCATGGAGTCACAGGCACTCCAATTTTCAAAATCCGGAGAATCGTCCTCGGGTTTCTTAATACTACCATCTAGAAAACCAATTTTACGTTTGGCCCTAAAGACCTTAAAAATAGAGCGCCTCCACGCTGGAAAATTTGGGCCAGTTAAAATATCTTGCACAAAAACAAGCCCCGGATGATCCGAGGGGTGAAGATAATAAGGTGAGTTCACATCAGGAACTCCCCCTGAAACAAGAACTGGCGCAACGGTTTGGTTAGAAACTTCACTTGAATTTTCGTTATTCATTTTAAGATGCGTAAAATAACACAAATAAAACAAATAATATGAAAACTCCTTACAATGATGCGCAGCAAGGAAATGGGCCGGCAATTCGGGTGAGGCAACAATACGAGCGACAAAATTGATCTAAACCCGCTCTGATACCATGTAAAAACTTGACAAACAAATAAACAACAATGAACACTAAGAAGAGGAGGAAAACTTGAATAATTCTATTGAAAATAATCTAGCCTATTTATAAGTACATCAAAGAAGATGAAAGAATGCAAAGAATCCTAGGCTAATTACACTAGGAAATCACATTGAAAGCAAAAATTAATACAAAATTGAAGAGCCCATTGATGGGGGAGACGGCCGGTTACACCATTCAAAAGAGAGGAGGAAATGCCCTATTAACTACCCTAAATTTAATTCTGGATCTAAATTAAATTCAAAGTATTTACATTAAAACAAATACAAAATACACATGTATACGTAGTATATTTTCAACAAGGTTCACAGTGATATGTCCGCTCAGAGAAGGCACCTCCAAACCCCCTACTCAGTAAAGTGTCATGATTTTTTGATGGCTCAACAATGCCGAGAGCCTTAGTTTTTTCTTCTCCTGTTACTTAGACTTGCGTGAAGGGCATTATAAGAATATAAACGTGTGCGTATGTTTTTTGAAGTCGTAGTATGCGCATATAATGTATAGTTTTTGTTAATCAGACTAACTTGGTTTTGACTAATATTTAGTCTTGTATTTCCATTACTCATTTTTTATTGATAGTCCTTTGGCAACGTTGAAGCAGTTAAGTTGCTCACCTTGATATTGAGCCTTCTCAGTGTACGAACAAATAGAGAATCCGCAGGTCAGGATCATAAGTAAGGAGTAGCTGTTTGCTTGGTATTTGAATAGCCAAGTAGCTCGCAATTTGGTAATTAAGTTCTATGCTCAATGTAAAGAGAGTAGTGAGTGGATTTCCACTTGATGCCAACATAAGCCAAATAATTTAGTATATAGTAAGTCGTAAGTAGCAAGTAGGCTTATCATGAGTAAGTCTCCACTTGCTGTTAGAGTAGCCAAGTGATTAGGCACTTCGTGAGTATTAAGCAGCACATAGGTCTAGTGTGCATTGAGTAATTAAACAAACTTCCACTTGGTGATGGAATAGCCAAGTGACGCAACATTGAGCAGACTTTGTGAATAGCAAGTATGAATACTCTTGGTATTAGAGTAGCCAAGTCATGATATTTTCAAATAATCGAAGAGCAATGAATAAGTACACAACAAGTAACGATCAGGTTGAGTACTGTACTTAGCATAAGTTGATATTGTATAATCATAACATACGGGTGAAGACATTCACCTAAACCTGATTGGTATCAAAATATTTGCACAAAATAATGTCTAACTTATGTTACACATAGTATTTCTTAAGATTCTGAGCATTCTAAGTCCTGGGGGTTCTCGTGCCATCAATTTGTCCTATTTGGCAACTCCCTCCCTTCTCCATATATCTGAATAATACGATAAGGTCCTTTCCCAATTTCCCGAGAGCATTTTGTGTATAGATTCCTGCTCAGTGCCATCTGTCCGTCTGAGAACTAACTCTCCTATCTTAAAGCTTCTGGGGACAACCCGCTTAGTGGAGTATTTTTTCATCTTTCATTTCTGAGCTACAGCTCGAATAATCTTGTCTTCCCCTAACTTCTTTTAATTGGTCAAGTGACTGCTGTGTGGGTTCCTTATTTGTATTAGCTTGATAATACCGTACTCCATGGCTCGGTTCTCCAATTTTTATGGGTAGAATAGCCTCTATGCCATAAATGAGAATGGACGAAGTTTCTTCGGTCGATGCTCGGTAAATAGGTCGATGAGTCCATAAGACACTTGGTGATTCCTCAACCCATTATCCCTTGGCGAAGTCCAGAAAATGCTTAAGGCCGGCTAGGATTTGCTTGTCCTCAGCTTCCAATTGGCCATTACTTTGTGGATAAGATACTGATGTGAAGTGCAATATGATTCCTAGCTAAGCACAATAGCTACTGATGCGTTTTAAATGTGTGTTTTAAAACCGTCTACTTGCAAGCGTACGAGATTGTCGCTGCTAAATCGGGTATACTGGTCGTATCCACAGGGAATCGGAGTTAAGTTGCATTTTGTTATTAATGAGCGGTTGAAATCGAGTTTTGTTGGTTTAAATAATTTGTTAACTAAAATAGCAAAACTAATAATAAACTAAAAGAGTCAATTCAATTGAGGTTAGTTCAGGGAATGAATTTAAGGTAGTATTACTCGTATCCCCGTCATTATATTCTACTATGGCAATGGTTTAGGAGGCTTAGGCTACATGCACTGAGCCTGGGTTAGTATTTAAATTAGGGCTTAGGGTAATGAACTAATCTAAAGGCATAACCTATCATATCATCCCTACATGTAGCATAGGTTATCTCATTAGCACTACTTAATTCCTTTATGACTCCTAACCAAATATTAATTTGAATAAAGATTGTGTTTAGGGTTGGGTACAACCTCAACCCTAACCACGCGTAAAAACCAGTTATGTTATGGTCTAGCCTATAAGCTTGTAGACTAACGGTAATAATTTGGAAATCTTAACATGGCTACAAGCTCACACAAAGAAAACCAAACAACCATCATAAATTCCCCACAGGGGTGCATATATAACATATCAAACCCATTGTTTACAATAAAATATAAATTTGGGATACGGACGGCTACTTGTCCTTCTTCCCTAAACTAAAAGTCTACTCCTCCATAGGAGTTCTAAACATCATGAAATCCAAGAAAGAAAACAATAATGATAAAACTAAGGATTTGAAGACTCCCCCGATTGATGTTGACGTTGATCCTTGCGTTGATTCCCCCAGTACTCCGACCACCTGCGCTTCGGCGTTCGAAAATCCTTTGGATCTTTTAGCGGCTTTGGGAAGGAGAGGATGGGAGGAGGCATGGCTAAAGATCTCTAAAACAATTAGGTTTTGGCTATTTAAAAGACCTGATGCGGCCGGCGCGGTGTGTGCGGCCTCCTCCCTCCCGTCTCTACATATTTTTATGTATATATATATTGTATAATATAATATAATATAAAATATAATATAATATAAATATAATATAATAAAATATATATTTATATATTAACTATCTATGAGATCTATTTGAGTTACCAAATTACATCCCAGTTGGTCATTCTTTTCCTCACGTGATCTGGTTTCTCAAAGTAGTCTTCAATTATGCCTCAATAGTGCTTGATTTTGCCACTTTTCAACCTTTGTTTGCTCTGTTGCACTCTAAGCCAAATTGTACCTAGATTACAACAAAACAGACATATAAAAGCCGAATATATGGCAGGAATGGGAAATCAAATATGTAAAAATCAAGTGCATTAACATCCCCAAACCCACACCTTGCTTATCCTCAAGCAAGATTCGATTTAAACTAGCTACCGGCGGAAAAGTCGAGTCAGGCATTTAACCGCAAAGGTCACTTGTGAAAGTTATTGTTCAATTATTTTTAAGAGTGTACTTGAGAGTAGTGAATCCTTATGTGACATTGTTATTGCACTAGTTCCAACTTAAGTCCATCATTAAGGTCTTTTTACTAGTGAGTGATCTTAGAACTTCTCTCCCCTTCGTCTTACTTCAAAACCCTCCGACTTTAAGAAGATATAAAGGTAATAAGTAAAGGAACAAGTTATCCTAACCCTTCACTGCTAATCAATAATGAAATCAAAAGGCTTCTCTTTTCTCTCTTGTTTTCCCCCTCTTCCCTTATTTATTTATTTCTTTTCACTCGGTTAGGCGTGTCTCCCTCAGACTCATGCAGCGAGTTTTTGGCCAGCAGCTCCCGATCCAGTTGGCTCAAGGTACCAGGTTTTAAGAGACCCCTAAGGACCTAATGGCTCGAGTCTTAAGGATCTACAATCTAATTCGTTAGCACACACCCTCTTTTTTTAGGTATTAGTGCTTATTTTAGTAATTACAAAGTTGATTCTTCTTAAGCTTTCCCTGTGGCCCTTGTAGCGAGCTTTCAACCGGCAGCTCCCGACCTAGTTGCCTTAAGGTACCAGGTTTTAAGATACCCCTACGGGCTTACTTGATCGAGACATAGGGCCTACAAGAACCAACTAGTCACTTTTTTTTTTTTCAGGGGTTACTCAAGATAAAGAAATGTACAATTGATTTCAACATTGTTAGAAGTAGAATAGTGGATTCCTAATTCTAAAGTTATTACCATTATTTCAACCCGAACAGTAGGATATGTCACAAGATTAAGGGTGAAAAGTAATAATCTCACTAACTAGTTAAAAGACAAAAATATGGATTCAAAAGTCTGATCCAGCAATAATCTTAGAAATAATCTCATAATCATTCTAATCATCAAAGTACATCTTAGAAATGGTCTACAATAAGGGTCACAAATTACCTTATACTCATTTATGCCTTCAAAAGTGTAGCTAATTTTAAGGACAAACAACGTTGACTCTCATCTGCCATCCCCCAAACCAAACCTTGCATTGTCCTCAATGCAAATCAACGAAAGTAAATATAAGCAAGAAAAGGAAAGAGACAACCTGAGGCATGGCATATTCAGCTAGGCGTGGGGAGCAAATCCAAAAAGGGAAGACAGAAATAGCAAGCTGCAATCAAAGACTTAGAAGACAGAATACTAAACGGACTTGTTAGTGATGTTAGAAATAGGGATTATACGAGTGTTTAGTAAAGGAGAAACAAAGTTAGCATGATAGAGATAATAAAAGGACTTAAAATTGAGAGAGTTCATTTTGAAAAACAAATTAAACAAAATTAAAAGTAGGTTGGGTTGCCTCCCAAGAGCGCTAAGTTTAACGTCTTCAGCCAGACGCAATTTAGAGCATAATGTCAACCAAAATTTGAGGCACTATCTTCCATAGAATAAGATCCCCCAAGCCAACAGCGTTTTTTGACCCTTGACTAGCAAGGAGGGAATCATTACCAGCACTGGGGTCGCGACCCTCTATCCTACTAGATGTGGATGATGACGCACAACTATTGACACAGATAGGGACATTATTTCATTCCGCACTTATAGTAGAGTCGAGCTTATCCGATTCTACTAAAGGGTCAACATCATCAACCCTATAGCATTCCAACTCGTTCTCAGTCTCAGGGTGTCGAACAAAGTTCAAGACTTTCGATTTGCCCTTAAGGTTTCCAAAAGAAACCTCCAACACTCTTTTTCCTAAAGTGAATAATAGCGTCGGCTGTTGCTAGAAACGGTCGACCTATAATAATAGGACCGTTGTGCTTTTGTCTAGGGGTAGGGTCTATATCTAAGACGATAAAATCAACAGGGACGACAAACTTGTCAACCTTGACAAATACATCTTCCACTACTCCACGAGGTACCCGCTCTGTCCTATCAGCCAACTGAAGTGTAACATTAGTTGGTGTAAGGTGTCCTATTCCCAATTCCTGAAAAACTGAGTAAGGAATAAGGTTTACACTCGCTCCCAGATCTAGCAAGGCTCTACTGGTATAACGCTCTCCTAAGACGCAAGGAACAGTAAATGCCCCGGGGTCTTGAAAGTTGGGTGGGGAGCCCGACACTAAAATGTTGCTCACCTTCTCAATGAGCCGGACCTTCTTCGGGATATGCGCTTGCACGCGTTTCTTTTCGGTGCAAAGGTCCTTGAAGAACTTGGCATATATAGGGATGTGTTTAATAGCTTCTATCAATGGTAAGTTGATCTTCACATCCTTAAATAAGTCTATAAGCTTAGTCCTCTTTGGTCATCCTTCTTCTTCTGTCCTCCAAGGGCTGAAGGAAAAGTGAGTAGGTTCAGCAAACCTACCTCGAGGGCCCTCCCCTTCAGCAGTGGGAGATGGGTCCATGCTCTCCTTCTCCACCTCGATCTCTACATCTCGAAGGTTTCCTTCCCTAAACACTGACACAACCCGAACTTGCTTGTGAGGAGGCAAGTTTGGGCTAGAGCTAGTTGACCCTGCTAGAAGTGTGAGTGGTTGGGAGGGTGATCTCTCTTCCTCTTGCCTATGAAGTGCTTGGGCCAATTGTCCTATTTGGTCTTCTAATCTAGCTATAGACTAAGAGTGAGACCGAACCAATTGTATAGTGTCCTCCATAAAGTAGAGCATACGCTCCTGAAATTGCAAAGTATATCTTGGAGGTGGGGAAGGAGGGTTATCATGGGTAACATTGGAGTGAGGTTGAGTGTCATACCTACGCCCTCCCTGCATAATGGGAGGGTGCACGTTACCTGCAAAGCCGGGTTCTTGTTGTCTCGTGGGTTGATTATGATTGGCGTTTTGCTTCCATGAGAAGTTCGGATGATCGCGCCACCCGGGTTTGTAGGTATTGGAGAACGGGTTTCTATTTCCCAAATATCCTTGAGCTGTATGAGCCTGTTCATGTACATATTTGGAAAATTGTGATGCGTATAAACAATTAAGCACAGAATGGTTCTCACCTGAACAAATGCAACACGAAGTAGTACCACTCGATAACTCAGTTGCATAGACTAGGCGCACATTAATAGGATTCACATGCAAGTTCATAAGCTGATCCATCATTCTGCTAAGGGCGTCCAGTAGAAGGTTAATGTCATCGGCAGGTGCTACTTCGTAGACACCATGTGTGCCCCCTCTAACCACCCTCATAGAAGAGGCTTGGTCAAGAGAGTGTTCACTGAGGCGCTCAAATAGCGTCCATGCCTTGTCCTCATCCTGTTGGTTAAATGCTCCCTCGCATGAAGCATTAACCATTTGCTTATTGGAAGCTGTGAGACCATCGTACAAATTCTGCACAAGAGTCGACTAGGGTGACCTGTGGTGGGGACAGCTTTTAAGGAGCTCCTTAAATCTGTCCCAACTCCTATGGAATTGTTTCTGATCCTTCTGTTCAAAACTGTTGATTGCACGTCTAACAGCCATATTTCTGGCTTTAGGATAAAATTTGATCAGGAACTTTTGCTGAAGGTCAGCCCAAGTGGTGATTTCACCTCTCGGAAGAGACTGAAACCATCTTTTGGCTACATCCTTTAACGAGAATGGAAAAAGACGTGGTCGAACAGCATCAGTTGAGACACCTTGATGATGACAAGTTTCACAAATTTCTATAAACGCATCAAGGAGCTCGTATGGGCTCTCAATCGGCTTCCCATAGAAAATGGGAAGCAAGTTAATGATCTCAGGCTTAAGCTCAAAGTTAACAATACCCAGGGCGGGTAACATAACTCTGGTGGGTGTGACGTACGTGTGGGGAATGAAGTGGTCCCCAATCGTACGCAGTACAAAGTTAGCCATTCTAAAAAAACATAACAAAAACAACAACAAAAAAGTAAAAATAAATGAACAAAGAAAAATAAAACAGAAAAGTAAACTAATGAAAAATAAGTTTTTTTAAAAGAAGGAAAAAAAATAAAAGTAAAATTAAAAAAAATAAAAATGCTAAAATAAAATAACGAAAAATAAATGAAAAAAAAGCAGAAAAAAATGAAGTAAAATTTATTTATCTATTTATATTTTTTTTAAACAAAAAAATAAATAAATAAAAAATAAAGTAAAATAACTTGTTAATTTCAAAATCAACTTAGCTTACTGATTCCCCGGCAACGGTGCCAAAAACTTGATGCGTTTTAAATGTGCGTTTTAAAACCGTCTACTCGCAAGCGTATAGGATCGTCGTAGCTAAATCGGGTATACGGGTCGTATCCGTAGGGAATCGGAGTTAAGTGAGATTTTGTTATTGACAAGCGGTTGAAATTGAGTTTTGTTGGTTTAAATAATTTGTTAACTAAAATAGCAAAAATAACAATAAACTAAAAGTGTCAATTCAATTGAGGTTAGTTCAGGGAATGAATTCAAGGTAGTGTTACTCGTATCCTATCATTATATTCTACTATGACAATGGTTTAGGAGGCTGAGGCTACAAGCACTAAGCCTGGGTTAGTATTTAAATTAGGGCTTAGGGTAATGAACTAGTATAAAGGTATAACCTATCATATCATCCTTACATGTAGCATAGATTATCTCATTATCACTACTTAATTCCTTTATCACTCCTAACCAAATATTAATTTGTATAAAGATTGTGTTTAGGGTCGGGTTCAACCTCAATCCTAACCACGCATGAAAACCAGTTATGTTATGGTCTAGCCTACAAGCTCGTAGACTAACGCTAATAATTTGGAAATCTTAACATGGCTACAAGCTCACCCAAAGAAAACCAAACAACGATCATAAATTCCGCACAAGGGTGCGTATATAACATAACAAACCCATTGTTTACAATAAAATATAAATCTGGGATACGGACGGCTACTCGTCATTCATCCCTAAATTAAAAGTCTACTCCTCCATAGGAGTTCTAACCATCATAAAATCCAAGAAAGAAAATAATAATGTAAAAACTAAGGATTTGAAGACTCCCCCAATTGATGTTGACGTCGATCCTTGCCTTGATTCCCCCAGTACTCCGACCACCTGCGCTTCGGCGTTTGAAAATCCTTTGGATCTCGTTGCGGCTTCGGGAAGGAGAGGATGGGAGGAGGCGTGGCAAAAGATCCCTAACAATTAGGTTCTGGCCATTTAAAAGACCCAATGCGGCCAGTGAGGTGTGTGCGGCCTCCTCCTCCCGTCTCTATATATGTGTATATATATTAACTATCTACGAGATCTATTTGAGTTACCGAATTACAACCCAGTTGGTCATTCTTTTCCACACGTGGTCGAGTTTCTCAAAGTAGTCTTCAATTATGCCTCGATAGTGCTTGATTTTGCCACCTAGATTACAATAAAACACACATGTAAAAGCCGAATATATGGCATGAATGGGAAATAAAATATGTAAAAATCAAGTGCATGAGGTACGAAACCTTTGGGTGTTGAATTGTGTGCTTTTGTCTGCGATGACAATTCAGGGTTTCCCAAAACGAGGTATTATGTTTTTCCAAAGGAAGTTTCGGGTTATTTTTTTTGTGATTCGGGCTGCTGGTTCGACTTCTACCCACTTGATGCAGCAATCTATGGAGACAATGAGGAACTTCCTCTGTCTGATAGCATGAGGGAATGCTCCCAAAATTTCAATGCCCCATTGTGCGAAGGGAATGAGATTAGATATGGGATGTATTAATGTAGCTGGCGTATGTATAAGTGGGGTAAATATCTGACAATTGTCTCATTTTTGAACTACAGCGCCTGTGTCTTTTCTCATTGTTGGCTAAAGGTATCCGATCTTAGTGCCATAGCAGCTAGGGTTCGCTTGCTGATATGCAAGCCACATCTTAAGACATAATTCCCGTCCTCAGGAAGCAAGCATTTTAATAGAGGCTGAGCTAAAAGCCTTTTGTATAGTTGTTCATCAGCTCCAATGAAATGAGCACGTCTTCTAAGCTTATGCGCTTTGCAATCATCTTCTGGTAAATTTTCATGGATGATATCGTCAATGACAGGAGTCATCCATGTCTCCCCATGTTGTATCTGTAACACTTCTACTAACGAGCTTTTATCGGGGTACTCGATGTATATCTCCTTAAGATTTATCTGCTTTCCTTGGCTCTCTTTAGATTTTACCATGATGGCATATCGTTTTAGTTCGCCAGCCCGCTGGTTCTCATCTCGAGATATGACTAGAATGGAAAAGTAGTTCGGAGATTTTGGTTTAAATCAAGCCCAGGTACCAGAAGAGGTAAGATTCCTTGGTTCTGTGCTTCGCTACCACCTACTTGGCTGCTAACTTCGAGTGAGTGATTGCTATGACATGACACACGCTGGTTGCTTTAGCTAGATCAATTCCATAGAGCAGGGATTCGTACTCGCACACGTTTGTAGCTTTGAAGTTCTTCAGCGCATACTCAAATTGCTCTCCATCAGAGCTAACCAATAATACTCCTGCCCCTCATCCGTCCTGATTAGCAGAACCTTCCACAAATACTCTCCCCAGGGATTTCGTGTCCTTAGTTATGCTGTCTTAATCCTATCGAAACATGCATTCAACTAAAAATTCGCCTAAGGCTTGTGCTTTTATAGCCTGTCGAGGTTGATAATGGACATGAAATTTTGAAAGTTCCACCGCTGAGGAGAGCATCCTTCCTGAGCAATCTATGTTAGTTAAAAGTTTCTTAAAGGGCTAGTTGGTTAGCATGAAAGTAAGGCTTTAATTTGTAGGATGCCATGACTAGTGCTGAGCCTATTTTTTCAAGATTTTGGTATCTTATTTTAGCATCTTTAAGGACTTGACTTACAAAGTAAGCTGGTGCTTGGTTACCTTCCCGTTCTATGACCAAAACCACACTGACAGCATTTTCGGAAGCACTGATATACAAGTATAACCTTTCACAAGATTTCAGTTTTGTAATTACTGGGAGATGTGCAAGATACTCTTTTAATTGAGAGAATGCTTGTCCACACTCGTCGGTCTAATAGAAAGGTTGTTTTCCTCTCAAAACCTTAAAAGAAGGAAGTAACCTTTCAGCTGAGTGGCTGATGACACGATTTATAGAGGCAATACATCCTATTAGTTTCTATACATCCTTCTCAGATTTTAAAGAACCCATCTCTAATATGGCAAGAACTTTGTTCGGGTTTTGCTTCGATACCTCGTGCACTAAAGACAAAACCTAAGAATTTTCCCTCAAGGATCCCGAAGGAGCACTTAGCTGGGTTAAGCCTCATGCAGTATTCCATGAGTGCCTCTAAAGCTTCTTCCAAATTAGCAAGATGCTCACTCTCTTTTCATGATTTTATTATCATGTAATCAATGTAGACTTGCATATTATAGTCAATCTGCGGGGTAAAAATCTTGCTGGGCAGTTATTGATAGGTTGCTCGCGCATTCTTTAGGCCAAAAAGCATGATTTTGTAACAGTATATTCCCTCACTGGTAATAACAGATGTTTTTTCCTCATCCATTGGGTGCTTCCATTTCTGATGATACTCTAAAAAGGCATCCATGAAATTAAGGAGCTCACTATCGGCTTTCGAGTCTACTAACATGTTGAACTTAGGAAGTGAGAACTAATCTGTTGGGCATGCGGCGTTAAGATCAGTGAAGTCTACACACATTTGGCAGCTTCTATTAGGCTTCTTGACGAGGACAACATTAGTGAGCCAATCTGGATACAAGACCTCTTTGATGAATCTGGCTTGTTTTAGTTGCATCACCTAGCTTTTTATCGCCTTGTTGCTCTCCATTCAAAAGTTGCGCCTCTTCTGATAGATAGGTGGTTTGTCGACCCGAGTGTTTAACTTATGAGTGATTACGTCCTATGGGATCATAGACATTTCTTCCACAGTGAATGCGAAGACTTTGTGGTAATGAGACAATAATATTCGAATTCCCACTTTCGTTCAGAGTGAGAATTCTACTCCGACGTTCGCAGAGCATCCTTCCTCAATTTCAAATTCTTCACAAGTGTCGGTACATGACTTCTCCCCTCGTGGGGGAGGCTACTAAGTTGAACCTTCACCCTTTGTAAGACACAACTGAGGGAAGAGTGATAACACTCTCTGGCTGACTTTTGATTCCCTTTTTTTGAAATAACCACCTCATTCTCTAACTCAAACATCATGGTTAGGTGATAAGTTTATACGATTGCTTTTAGTCGGTTGGAGTTGGTTGGCCTACAATGATGTTGTAGGATGAAGGTGCATCAACCACCAAATAATCCACTTTTAATGTCCTCTTGGCCCTTCATCACCCAAAGTTGTGCTTAGTGCGAATTTTTCCAATATTTGATTTCCTGAGAATTCCACAAATGAGTATGGGACTATATCTAATCCAGATTCCTCCGATCCCATTTTCCTAAAGCATTCATACAAAAATATGTCCACTAAACTTGCTTGGTCTATCAGCACACGACACACCATATAGTCGTGGACTTTCAAACTGATTACCGCAAGGTCCTCATAAGGTGTGAGGATTCCTTTTGCATCGCTTTCAGTGAACATTATTCCCGTGGATACACAACTTCTTTTGTTAGTCAACTGCTTGGTCTTTATATCCTGACATGTTTTGTTGCAAAATCGTCTAGCTGATTCATGATGTAAAGAACCAGCTTCTGTTATGGAGATGGTCCTCTAAATAGAACCACTAGTGCCTCCGGCGGATTGATTTTCTTCTCTAGCTTTTCTGACTTTTATTCTTTTCAAGTCGGCGCATCCTCCCCATTGCCCATTCTTTTTTTCTTCCTCCATGTGATACTTTAGCGAACGACAATCATCATTAGCATGCCCAGAGGCTTGATATTATTCATTTCCATTTGGATCTGCCAATAGTTGAATGATTAGAAGTGGCTGCCTTGGATTCTTTTTGTTCCACCTTTCTCTCTACTTCTAGCAAGGGACGCGTTGCTGGAGAGCGGTTTGGCTTTCTTGGTGGTGGTCTGTAGTTGCCTCTTTTATTAGTCCATGTACTTTTAAGCTTCGGCCGAGGCTACACCACATCTTCAACTGAGACGTATTTGTTGGCTTTATTCTAGAGTTCATCTATAATGATGGGTTGTGCCTTAGCAAACATAAAGTTGAATTCAGAGCTCTGCAATCCATTGATGAATGCAGTAATTGTCATTTCATCGGCTATGTTAGGTATATCTACCATAGCTCAGGTGAACCGACACACATATCCCCTTAGGGGTTCATGCTCATATTGTTGAAACTTGAGGAGATGTGTTGTTGTCTTCCTCTGCCTCTTGTTGCTCATGAAGTGATGAACAATACATCTAGATACTCCTGTGAAACTGTACAGGCGCTAGGAAGGGAGGAGCACCAGGTCTGTGGCACTACCTTTAAGGTTGCCGGAAAACATTTATACTGGATAACCTTTGACGTATCTAGTAGATACATGCGTGTCATAAACCTAGAGAGATGGTCGTCAGGGTCTTGAATTACGTCAAAGAATTCAATGTTAGGGCCTTTGACTTTTCCCACCGGGGTAGATAGGATTTGCATCGTTAACGGCGAGTGTGTTCCTGGAATACTTTAAGTTGTGTCTTTTTTATGCTCCCCTAAGCATATTTCTTTTGTTGTCATGAGGTTCCATTGTTAGTACTTGCGGTGGATTCTTCCAAGTCCTCAGAACTTGGCATTTGTGCAGGCATTGTGGAGTAATACACATGTGTGTGGATCTTTTGTGTGGGATCTGTTGTTCTCCTAGACGTATGTGACTCCAGGTGGGAGTTACTTGGCCCGTATACTCGGGAGAGCAGTTCATCAACACGGTTCTAAATTTCATTAAATTGAGCTTCGGTTGCAAAATCTGCTCCAAAGGGACCCGGGGGGGGGGGGGGGGGGGGGGGGGGGGGGGTCCCTGAGGTTGTCCAGTTTCAATCATGGGGAGAAGTTAACCTTCGTATAGACGATGCCACTTGTTACAGGATTTAACAATTGGGTTCTTTGGAAGGAAGACTGGGCTCAAGTCTCACTTATTTCTCCTTCCTCCTCTCGAATTTCCCCCTCCTTTTGAGACGTTGCTGCTATTTATAGGCCTTTTTTTCTACTAAGGTTGGGTAAGGCGAAAACTTAATGTTTAAGAGTTTGACTAGCGGCTTCCTTTATGGCTAAGGGTTTGACTAGGGAAGTTTACCGCTAAAGGGCTTATGTACTCGGATGTGACATAGGCCAAATTGTCTAGCTTGGTTCTGGGCTTCACTCTTACTCGGTTCGTCCTAAATCGGCTGAATAACTCAGTTTTGGTTATAAACCTTACTCGGTTTCGCCCTAAGCCGGGTTGCATAACTCAGCTCCGGTTTTGGTCTTCAGATGGATTGGTCTAGGGCGGGGTTGCTCAACTCAGCTTTGGCTTTGGACCTGACCCCTATTTGGTCTGCAACTCGGTTTCGGCTTTGGACTGGACTTGAGCTGGTTTGGTCTTAGGTCGGGTTGTACAACTCTGTTCTTGCTTTGGACCTGACTTGGTTTGATCTTAGGCAGGGTTTCACAACTCGGTTCCGGTTTTGGGCCTCACCTGATTTGGTCTTAGGCTGGGTTGCACAATTCGACTCTGAATTTGAACTAGACCCGGTTGGTCTCATGCCAGATTGCACAACTTTGTTCTAGCTTTGAACTTTACCGAAGTGGATTAATTATTCTTTCCTTAACAATACCCATGTAATATCTTAAAATTTGCAACAATTTTAAAATAGATGGAGTACCATAATGGTTGTTGTAAAATAATGAACATACAAGTATACAACACCTACTGGTTAAATGAAGTAATTTGGCAATCAGAAATGCAACAATAAAAATATCTTTTAGTATTGAAAATTATTTGGCACTACATGTATTTTTCGTCATTATAACACTTTAGTATCTAGAATTGCATCTGACATCACGCCAATACTGTACTGAAGGTGCTAAAGGGTTAGAGTTGGAAAACTACATCCAATACCAAAGGATAAAAGGGCAATCGTATTGGATACAACAGTAACTTATTAGCATTAGATGAAAAATTCTCCAATACAAATAAGCGGTTTCCAGCATATCCTCAAAATTGTGGAGAAGCAGGGTTTCAAATTAATAATTCAATTATAAGACTATAATTATTTAATACCCTAATAACCCGTTAGTACAATTTTATAGTCCGATTATATTTTTCAATAATAAAGGACATTTGTCTTGTGTTGGTCATACTAATTAAAGAAGGAAATTTAGAGGACTTCAATAAATGTAGTTGAAGCATCATTAATCAACGAACTAACTAAGCAAAGATTAGGTGTGAATTATTTTAATGATAATAATAATAATAAGTAGCTTTATGATTGAGAAAAGTAAAGACTAAGGAAGCTTCTATTATTTTGTGTAGCAAGGTTCAAGTACACCAGTGGGTTGGTCTTGTACTTGATTACTTTCCTACTTTGAATTTCACTTTGAGGTTCAAGCATCCCTTCTTTTCCAAGTCAAGCCATGCCTTCATAAAAGATTATGCTAAAGAATGAAAACAAGGGCTACTTTTGGGTCAAGTTGAATTGTTAGGTGATTTCGAGTTTGAAATTTTCTCTGTTAAAGAATTCACATGTGAGTCTAGTAAAATCTCACATGGGAGTTGTGAGAGAGAAAGATCAATGTATAAATTTAGTAGGTTAAATCACCTAATGCCAATTCATTTTAAGATAGAACTCTACTTAGATTTATATATGACTTGTTACCCATGGTTAATAAATGCGAAACAATGCTAACATGTAGACATATATAGGGAAATTGTTGCAAACCATATCTGACTGGTCAACTTCTCAAATGAGCGGATTGGATAAGTTTTGATGCATGGTTAGTATATCCTTACCTACAAAACAAGAGTAAATATCACAACTACCACCACCACCTAGTGCCTCAAAGAGACAAGTCAAGGCGGGGTTTGGAAAAGGTAAGATGTATCTAGACTTATTCTTATATGGTGCTATCCTGAAGGAAAATTATTTCTGAAGAGCTCCAAACTCTAAAAAAATAGTATTTTTGAAAATCTAAGTCCAATAAAGCAATAAAGACATGCAAAAAAAGTAAAACTGCGATAATAACAAATATGCAAGTTTAGGGGCACTGTGAACTAACATCGGTATGCTCCTCTCTTCTAACAGTTGTGTCGACCACATGTACAAGCGTAAATATTACCCATAAAAAATTTTTGACCCATTAAAAATTTTTGATCATGAAAGTTTATAACAATAAAGATCCTAAATATTGAAAAACACTAATTTATTTCCACGTGGGCAGGTGGGTTATAACTTATGCATCAGCTTAATTAGTATGGTCAGAATCAAATTTCCTTAGTTTAGTGGCAAACACATTGACTAATCTGCGTTTATTACTTTTGTAAGTCTGCTTGTATTAATTAATTAACTTCAAGTATTTATTTGCTTGCAATGCAAAATCGCTTTCCTTCTAAAATGTGGTACGATCCCAAAAAAAAAAAAAATAAATAAAATTTAGTAAAATCTGGTATAGGAATTAAACAAAATTTAATATGTTCATTTATTATTCGACCCTTAACATAAAAAAAAAAAGTTCGATCAAAAGTTTATTGACTTATAAAAAAGTTATATATGATTACATTCACGTCAATAACAACTTTCTAAAATACTAGTAGAGTGGAGAAGCATATAATTATAGTAAATTTGATGGTGTTACTTATAATAACATTAGTAAGAAAAAATATCACATAATAAAAAATAAGGTGTTAGAGTTAAAGCAATAAATTTAGTAAAATATTATAATATTATATATACGTGTGTGTGTGATACAATTGAGAGAGTGAGAGGGATAGATCTTGACTGTACATTACAATAAATAGCCAAGATTGACCCCTTTTTTTATGTGATAAAAAAATAAAATAATATGAAAATTTTCCAACCCCTTCCCTTCTTCCCCCCCCCCCCCCCCTCTCCCACTCCGAATCTTTACTTTCTCTCTCTCATCCCAGCCGCCCGCCGCCGACAATGGCCACGGCCAACGCCAATCCGCCGCCGCCACCCCTGCTTTTCCTCTCTCTTTTAATACTCCTTTCTCTCATCACCTCCTCTATAACCCTTCACCCCGGCATCCGCCACCACGGCCGCCCGTCTGCTGCCGCTTCTCTCTTCCAATCCTCTTTCTCTTTCCCCCATATCCCTTCATCCCCGCCACCCACCACTGCGTGGTGGTAGATGGCAGGGGTGAAAGGATATGGGGAAGAAAGAAAGGAGATTGGAAGAGAGAGACAAGGAGGAATGGCGGACGGTGAAGGGTTATTGGGGGGTGGGGGAGGGGGGGCGAGGGTTATTGGAAAAGAGAGGAAAAGGAGGGGGTGGTGGGGGCGGCGAGGTCAGCGGTGGCCAGCGGCTAGCGGCGATGGTGGGGTGAGATAGAGAAAGCGGAATAGTTGGGGCAAGGGGTATTGGAAAAGAGAGGAAAAGGAGGAGGGTGGTGGCGAAGGCTGGGTCGGCAGTGGTCGGCGGCTAGTGGCGGTGGTGGGGTGAGAGGGAGAAAGCTGAAGAGTTGGGGGGAGGGAGGGAAGGGAAGGGGGTGGAGGTTTTTTTTTGTTTCTTTTTTCTTTTGTAACTCATAATAAAGGGGTTCATCTTAGCCATCCATTGTAATGGACGGCCAAAATTCGCCCAATATATATATATATATATGGGCACAATTCTTATGAGAGGGTGAGAGTGTGAGAGGATTCAATCTTGGCCGTCCGTCATAATGGACGACTAAGATTAAAAGATCTTAATATGACCCCCGTAAAAAAATAAAAAATACCAATAACAACCTTTCTCATCTCTCCCCCTTTTCCCTCCAGCCTTCCCCACCCCCCATCTCTCCCCTCCACCACCCGCCGCCGACCACTCAACGCTCGCCAGCTGCCGCCCACCTCAGCCCCAACTACAACCCCCTTTCACCTTTCTCCTCCTTTCTAACCCTCCCCCACCTCCCTACTCTCTCTCTCCTTCCCTGCCACTACCCACTGACCTGCCCCCGACCACCGGCCGCCAGCCATCCAAGCCCCTAATTTCTCTCATCTCCCCTCCAATCCACCCCCAAACACCCCCCCTTCTCTCCTCCTCCTCTTCCTCCTCCTCCTCCTCCTCCCTCCAACCCTTCTCCACCTCCCCCTCTCTCTCCTCCCCTTGCCGCCGCCGCCGCCGCCACCAACCGGGCCAGCGACCAATCGAGCTGTTGGCCGCGGCAAGGGGAGGAGAGCAAAGAAGAGGTGGAGGAGGGTTGGAGGGAGGAGAAAGAGGAGAGAGAGTGGGGGAGGTTGGGGGTGGGTTGGAGGGTGGAGGAGGAGAGAGAGAGGGGGAAGGGGGTTGGGTGGCAGGTAGCCTGTGATCGGCAGCTGGTCAGTGGGTGGTGAGAGAGAGGGAGATGGGGAGAGGGTTGGAGGAAGGAGGAGATAGAGAAGGGAGGTGAGGGCAGGGTTGGAAAGAGAAAGAGGAGAGAGAGGGGAGGCGGGCTAGGGTGGTCGGCAGTAGGTGTCGGGTTGGCTGGTGGTGGCGGTAGGGCGAGGAGAGATAGGAGAGAGGTGGGGGGTTAGAGGGAGGAAGGAGAGAGAGGGTGAGGGGTATTATTGTATTTTTATTTTTATTTTTATTTATTTTTTTATTTTTTTTATCTATTAAGATCTTTTAATTTTAGCCATCCATCGTAACGGACTGTCAAGATTTAATCCTCTCGCACTCTCACCCTCTCATAAGAATTGTACCATATATATATATATAAGGAGCAGTTGGAATAAGAATGAAAATTTCGTGAGAATATGAGAAAATTAAATCTACACATTTAGATCTTAAATAAGATTGATCAACGGTTCTAGTTAAACCCCAAATTTTTTTTTTCTCTCCTTCCTTTACATCCTAATTATTTTAGCTCTCTCTCTCCACTCCTTTTAACCTTTCACCATTTTTTTTTCTTTTTTTTTTCTCCCTTTCTGCATTTACACTCGATTTTTTTTTACCCTTTCTTCTCTTTTTGTTTACGTTTCACAATTTTTTTTCTCTCTCCTCCCCTTTTTACGTTTACACTAAAAAGTTTTTTTTACTCTGTTTCCTCTTCTTTTAACTTTGAACTAATTTTTTTCTCTCTCATCCCCTTTCTACGTTTACAACGTAATTTTTTTACAGCTTTCCTCCCCTTTTTAACCTTTCATCTTTGTTTTCTCTCTTATTCTCTTTCTATGTTTACACCAAAAACTTTTTACTCTATATTCTCTACTTTTAACCTTTCCTTAATTTTTTTCTTTCTTCTCTCATTTTTAACCTTTCACCATTTTTTTCTCCTCTATCATCTCCTTTCTACATTTATACCCCAATATTTTTTACTCTTTCTCTCTTCTTTCCTTTTTTACGTTTTACACTCAAATTTTTTTTTTTTCTCGCTTTCCTCTCCTATTTAAACTTTCACCATTTTTTTCTCTCTATACTCCCCTTTATGACTATCATATTATTTACACTGATAACTTAAATTTGGTTCTCCTTGCATTTAAAAGATTGTGAATAAGAATAATTTACTCATCTTTTATTATAAATTTAGAAGATTGTATCAATAATAATTTGCTCTTTCTAATACTCGGCCTTTGCAACAAGTTTTGCTAATCGGTTCTCTATGGCATTGTTGCTAATGGCCAAAAGATGCAAGAAAAGGACATTAGAATTTATTGTAGAATTTAGAATTCTTATAAATAATAGAAAGATTAATGTAATAGAAGTCTTCCAGGGTTTGACCTTGATTATAAGAGAAAGAATAGAGAAGGAGCTGAAATCAGTTATGGAGATAAAGGTGAGAGGAGGGAGAGAGAGAGAGAAGCAGAATGAGAGGGAGAGAGAGCAAGAAGGTTCTGGAGAACATGAGGAAGAAAAGGAAAATTATATCATTCTTTGGATACCTCAATACAATCTAATTGACTTACTTTTATACTAAGTACAAGTATGAACCAGCTCACTAACAATCAATTAACAAACTAACAAACTCAACTCTTTGCACTTTAGCAAGTGTCAATGTCGATAATACAAGTACAAGTAAAATTGTACAATCTAAGTTAATTCATGACATTAGCCATCCTTGTCCTCAAGGATGAGCAGTAAAATCAGGAAACTGAGCTTTAATGGCTGTGAAGTCCTCCCATGTAGCCTCCTCTTCACTCAAATTTATCCACTTAAAGAGCCATTGAGTTGTAGCCTGGTTTTGTCTTTCCACCAACCTTCTAACTAACACTTGTTTTGGTGCTATCTTCAATTCACCAAGGAGAGTTGTTTGAGGCAAGTGCCTAGTGACCATATCGTGTGTTCCAATCTTCTTTTTGAGCTGAGATACATGGAACACAGGATGAATAAGGCACCCTTGGGGCAATTGGAGCTTGTAAGAAACCTGGCCGACACTCTGCAGCACTAAGAAAGGCCATAGAACTTGGAGGAGAGCTTGAGACTTCTTTTAATGGCAGCTGAGGACTGCCTATATGGCTGAAGCTTCAAGTAAACCCGCTCCCCTGGCTGTAAGACACGTTCATATCTGTTCTTATCAACATAATGCTTCATCCTAGATTGAGCCTGCACTAATATGTGCTTTAGCTGCGGTAAGGTAGATCTCCTCTCCATACCATAATTCTGCAAGTGAGAGCCACTTACTCTAGTGTTTGGGTTTATCTAAACAATAGCAACGTAAGTAAGTTTAAAAAACATTGATTCACTCAGACTGGCCATCTGTTTGAGGGTGGTATGGGGAGCTCCTATCAAGGGAGCTTCCTAATCACTTGAAAAGTTCCTGCCAGATTAAACTGAGAAAGATTTTGTCTCTATCTGAGACAATGCTTTTAGGAAGACCATGCAACTTCTGGATATTGTCCATGAATACTCTTGCCACATGAGTGGCAGTGTAAGGATGCGATAATGACATACAGTGTGAGTATTTCGTTAGCCTATCAACCACCACAAGGATGGTGTCCCTACGTTCGGAAAGTGGAAGGCCTTCTATAAAATCCAGTGCAATGTGTGACCAACACTGCTTAGGTACTAGTAATGGCTGCAGTAACCCACAGGAAGCAACATGTTTAGACTTACTTATGTGACATATATCACATTCAGCCACTAACCTACGGATGTCATCCTTTAATTGTGGCCAATAAAACAGTTTCCTCAATCTTTGGTAGGTGGTATTCACACCTGAATGTCTCCCTAAAGGAGAGGAATGAATGGAGGATACAAGTTGAGCTCTTAAATTTTGTACCTAGCCAACATACAATCTGCCATGGGACCTAAGGATTCCATTTTTAAGCACATATTCAGGATGACTATCAAGAGCAATTAACATTTCAGCCAACAGTTATGAACACACAGTGTCATTCTCATAACTTTTAACAAGTTCATTCACCCATGTTGGTTGCACTACAAAGACAATAATAGCCAAACAAGAATATGTAAATCTCCTTGACAGAGTATCAGCCACCTTATTTTCCTTCCCCTTTTTGTAAGAAATAGTGTAGTTTAATTCCAAGAGTTTAAACATACCATTTCTTTGACTAGTGGTTGTTATCCTCTGCTCTAAAAGATGCTTCAGAGCCTGTGATATGTCTTAATCACAAAGGTGCTTGCCTCGAGGTAATGCCTCCATTTGGAGATAGCTAAGAAAATAACCATAAACTCTTTTTCTTAAGCTCATAGCCCTACAATTTTGGGACCAAGAACTTTGCTAAGGAAGGCAATAGGCTTCCCTTGTTGTATTAGAACTACCCCCATTCCCTTTTCACTTGCATCAGCCTTAAGGACAAAAGTTAAGGAAAAATCTGGCAAGGCTAGGACTGGAACTTCAGTCATAGCTATTTTTAGGGCCTAAAAAGCCATTTTTGCCTCATCTGTCTAGTAAAACCCAACATTTTTGAGTTGGTCAGTCAATGATCTAGCTATACTACCTTAAATTTTCATAAATTTGCGTAATACCCAGTGAGACCCAAAAAGGATGTTAGTTCTTTTACATTTCAAGGAGACGGCCAAGAAGTCAGAGCCTCTACTTTAGTGAGATCTGTGGCAACACCAGAGGCTGAATAATGTGACCCAAAAGGCCTGAGCAAAGCTGCATTTGGACCGCTTTCCAAAGAGCTTATGTTTTCTGAGTTGTTGCAATACTACTTTTAACTCTTGGACATCGGAATCAAGTGAAGTACTGTATACTAAGATGTCATCGAAGACCACCAAGACATACTTCCTCAAATAAGGGCCAAATACATCATTCATCAAGGACTAAAATGTGGCTGGGGCATTTGTAAGCCCAAAAGGCATGACTCTAAAGTCAAAATGGCCATGAGGGGTCCTAAATGCTGTTTTGGGAATGTCAGGCTCATGAACTCTCACTTGGAAGTAACTGGCCTTGAGATCTAGCTTGGAAAAGATTGTTGCTCCTTTAAGCTCTTCTAAGAGGTCATCTATGCGAGGGATAGTGAATTTATTTTTGATTGTATTGCCCATTGAGCTCTCTATAATCAACACAAAACCGCATTGTCCCGTCCTTTTTCTTAACAAGCAGTACAGGGGAAGTGACTGGGGAACGACTAGGTTGTATAATTGAGGCTTCCAGCATCTCCTTCACTAGCCTTTCTATCTCATTCTTTGTAGGTAGTGATATATATAAGGCTTGATACTAACTAGCTTAGTATTAGGTTTTGATGGTATATGGTGGTCATGTGACCTGGGAGGTGGCAAAGACTTTGGCTCTATGAGAACATCATTATATTCATCTAATAATGACAAAATAGAAGGAGTGGATGATTTAGATATCTCACAAGTCTCATTTCCTTGTACCAGCATTAGCGTAGCCACAAAGTACTCCTTATTCTTATGGCAAAGACCCTGGATCTTCTGTCCAGTGAGTAGCTTTAGTGTGCCACTCTCTTTTATGCTAGTTAGCTCCACTGCCTTGCCTCCTTTACTGAAGCTGATCTTGAGCTGATTAAAGTCCAGTTACACGGGACTGAATTGCTTCATCCAGTTAACCCCAATCCTCCAATCTTCATCAACCGAATGTGGTATGAGAAATTGTGGCCCTACATTTGCCAACTTGCCAAACACTGTTGTTTACTCATCATAGTTTGGCCACTGTAATCCCCAACGAAGCAGTATCTTCCAAGGTGAACCTTGCCTCCTTAGCTAACCTCGGGTCTAAGAAACTATGGGTACTCCCACTGTCTATCAGTATAACAACTGATCTTTTGTGCAAATGACCCAAGATTTTTATGGTACTGGAAGAAGAATTTCTAGTGAGGACATGGACATTGATCTCTTCAGCCCTTTCATCACACGTGTCTATCATCTAGTCCTCTTCTGTCTCAGTTACTGAGGACTATTTAGAATCAAGTCCGGTATCAAGTAATTCAGCTGCCTCTACGCTATGAAGGGTCTGATTGTCACACTTATTCCCCGGTTAATACTTCTTGTTACATTTATAGCATAAGCCTAGGTTTCTGGCTGATTAATGTATGGTCTAGTTCTGGGTGATTTTAGGATTAGGTTGGCTATATTTTTGTCAGGTATGAGTTATGGTTACAGGATTGGTATGGGTTTTTGAGGAGGTTCTTAAATTTTTTCAAGGTATTTTCTAAGGATTGGGACAGTAAATCGGGCTTTGTTGAATGCCTCTGAGAGGGACTTGGGTTGAAGGGCCTTGACTAATGGCTAAATCTCCTGGTCAAGACCTAATATGTATGATGATAGGAAATAACTCTCACTGAAAGAAATGTCAGTTGCAAGCATATTAGATCTTAATTCTTCAAACGGTTCTTGATATTCAATGATTGAACCATTCTACCTTAACTTGTTGAAGTAACTGACAATGTCAGTCTCATCATGGTCCTCAAATCTCATATAGAGTTCTTCACAAAATTCGTGCCACCAAATGCTTCCTTATCGACTGTCAGACCTTCCATCCAAACATCAGTCTTATCATCCAAATAAGTAGCCGCCATTCCCAATTTCTGGGCATCTGCAACTCGATAGAATGCGAAGTACCTCTAGCAGCACCTAACCCAACTCCTAGGGTTTTCTCCAATAAAGATAGGGAAATCCATTTAGTGTTTAGGTTGATAACCGTTACCTCCACCGGAGCCTTCAACGTTATTGTTGTCTCCGATTTTCGGACAAGCACCCAAGATTGGGGGCTTTCGGGCGTTCATCTACCCTATGTGAACCTTGGACTCAGGAGGACGAGCTTTTAGCTCTGGGTCCTTGTTGAAGTTCGCTGCATGCGAAGTATTGACCACCAATTGCTGCATCAGGGCCAACATTTGCGAATTGTTTGCCACATGAGTTCAAGAAGCTATTGATGCTGTTCCTTGGACCTCTATTGGGATTCCAACACTCTCTGAGTGAGGGCCTACACCTAGCCTTCGATCTCTGCCACATGGAAGGTCATCCTTTTCCTCTAGCTAGTGTATAACTCAGTTCGGGCTTGATCAGTATGAAGATTTAGCTCAAGATCGAGCTCTGATACCAATTGTCAGGGTTTGACCCTAATTCTAAGAGAAAGAATAGAGAAGGAGCTGAAATCACCTATGGAGATAGAGGTGAGAGGAGGGAGAAAGAGAAAGAAACAGAACGAGAGGGAGAGGGAGAGAGAGAGAAAGAAGGTTCCGGAGAACATGAGGGAGAAAAGGAAAATTGTATTATTCTTTGGATACCTCAATACAATTTAATTGACTTACTTTTATACTTAGTACAAATATTAACAAACTCACTAACATTCAATTAACAAACTAACAAACTCAACTCTTTACACTTTAAGGAACATACCCAGTGCCTCAAGGGCTCCCGCCTATGCAGGGTTTGAGGAGGGGGGATGTACGCAGCTTTCCCCCTTCAGGATGTAAACCTGAAGAGAGGCTGTTTCCTAGTGCCCCCAACCTGAGGGTAAGGGCTTCCTTGGCATCTTGGTACTACTCTCACCCAAGCACGCTTAACTTCGAAGTTCTAATGGGATCCGGTGACGGCGTGCTGGTGCCCTCTTTATCGAGTACAAATGTGGACAATACAAGTATATGTAAAATTGTACAATCGAAGTGAATTCATGACAAAGTCTTACAACATAATAAAAGACTAAAATCATATACAGTTCTACAGAAGAAAAATTATTGCAGTAAATCCATGTCTTCATGAGACTCATATTTGTGGAGAGAAGAAGAAGAGATAAAAAAAAAAATGGGTGTAAACATAGAAAGGGGAGGATAGAGAGAAAAAAATGGTGAAAGATTAAAAAGGACAAGAGAAAGAGTAAAAAAAATTTGGGTGTAGACATGGAAAGTGAATGAGAGAGAAAAATTGGAGAAATGTTAAAAAGGGAAACAGAAAGAGTAACCAAAAAAAATTAGGGTGTAAATGTAGAAAGGGTATAAAAGAAAAACAAAATTAGTGCAAAGTTAAAGGAGAGGAGAGAGAGTAAAAAAATTAGGGCATAATCTTAGAAAGGCGAGGAGAGAGAAAAAATTTAGTGAAAGATTAAAAAGAAAAGAAGAGAAAATGAAAAAATTTGGGTGTAAATGTAAAAAACGGATGAGAGAGGAAACAAACTTGTAAAAGATTAAAAAAGGGAGGAGACAGAGTAAAAAAAATTTGGTTGTAAATATAAACAGGAGAAGGGAGAGAGAGTAAAAAAGATTTGGGGTATAAAAGTAGAAAGGGAAAGAGAGAGAAAAAAAATTAGTGAAAGGTTAAAAATAAAGAAAAGGGAGAGTAAAAAAATTGCAGTATAAACGTAGAAAGGGAAGGAGAAATAAAAAAATGGGAAATCGTACCAAATAAACCTCCAACCCCACATTTAATCTTTTTCTAACCCCCATCTCCCTAAACCGACTCAAGTGGACAATTTTGCCCCTGCCAATATTTCCCTCCCGTTTTCACTCTCTCTCTCCTCTGCAACACGTCACTCTCTCCTCTGCAACACCTCTCTCTCTCCTCTTAGACCCATTTTCCCATACAGTCTCTCTCATTTCCACTCGCTGAGACCTTCCAATTTCCAAGCCGTTGTGACTTTCGAATTCCCATATCTTCCATTAGACCTTCTCTTTGCTCACTTCATCCTTGCTCCCGTTTTCACGTCCCTCGTCATCCGTTACATTTCATCACTGCACCTTGTTCATCTAGGGTTTAATCACCATTTCCAAAAAGGTAACACCGATTTCGTTAGTACGTATTTGTTTTCTCTTGGTTGTTTGTTAGGGTTTTTTTTGGGGTCTAGGGTTTTTTTTTGGGATTTAGGGGTTTTTTTTTTTTTTTTGGTTTATGGTTTTTTTTTAGGGTTTAGGGTTTTGCTATTTTTGGTGTTGTAAGTAAGGGTTAGTGTATTTTGAGTGAGGTTTCCATACTGGCTTGGTTATTTGATTCCGTGACTGATTTACTTTATTGTTCCTCATTGTACCTGCGTTGTTCGTATTTTATTTGTGTGGTGGTTGAATCAATTTTAATTGATATTTGCCTATACGTTTTGTGGATTTTTGGGGTGGAAAGCAGATTTTGACGGTAAAGCATAAATGGTGTATGATAGTTGATACACGGTGTGTGAGTGTTGAAAATGGATCACTATCATATGGTATTGGTGTGTTAATAGTCATTAATGGTGTATGATTAATTATACAGCATTTATGATTGGTTTAAATGATGTAATATAATTTTTTGTTGGTTGTTTCAAGCCATTAATGGTCTTAAACCAATCGTACACCATGTATGATTGGTCTAAATGGTGCGAAATCAACTTGTTTTAGTGTGTTTTCAGTAAATAGTGGTGTATGATCAATCATACACCGTGTATGATATGTTTTAAGGGTATAAAATCAACTTGTTTTAATGTGATTTAAGTAAATATTATAGTATGATCAATCATATACCGTGTATAATAGGTTTTAATGGTATGAAATTAACTTGTTTTAGTGTCCTTCAAGTCGTTAGTGGTCTATGATCAATCATACACGTGTATGATTGGTCTAAATGGCATGAAATCAACTTGTTTTAGTGTGTTTTAAGTAATTAGTGGTGTTTGGTTAATCATAAATAGTGTATGATGGGTTTAAAGGGTGTAAAATCAACTTGTTTTAGTCTCTTTCATGTCATTAGTGCTGTATGATCAACCATACATCGTGTATAACTGGTCTAAATGGTATAAAATCAACTTGTTTCAGTGTATTTTAAGTAAATAGTGGTGTATGATCAATCATATACTATGTACGATTGGTCTAAATGGTGTGAAATTAACTTGTTTTAGTGTGTTTTAAGTAATTAGTGGTGTTTAGTTAATCATAAACAGTGTATGATGGGTTTAAAGGGTGTAAAATCAACTTGTTTTAGTCTCTTTCATGTCATTAGTGTTGCATGATCAACCATATACCATGTATAACTGGTCTAAATGGTATAAAATCAACTTGTTTCAGTGTGTTTTAAGTAAATAGTGGTGTATGATCAATCATATACTATGTATGATTGGTCTAAATGGTATAAAATTAACTTATTTTTGTGTGTTTTAAGAAAATAGTGGTGTATGATCAATCATACACTGTGTATGATTGGTCTAAATGGTGTGAAATTAACTTGTTTTAGCGTGTTTTGAGTAAATATTGGTGTATGATAGGTTTTAAAAATGTAATATCAACTTGTTTTAATGTATTTTAAGTAAATAGTAGGTTTAAATGGGGTAAAATATACTTGTTTAAGTGTCTTTCAAGTAACCAGTGGTGCATGATCAATCTTATGCCATGTGTGATTGGATCAACTTGTTTTTGTGTGTTTTAAGTAAATACTGGTGTATGATGAATCATACACATGTATGATAGGTTTTAATAGTGCAAAATCAACTTGTTTTAGTCTCTTTCAAAACATTAGAGGTGTATGATCAATCATATACCGTGTATGATTGGTCTAAATGGTATGAAATTAATTTGTTTTAGTGTGTTTTAAGTAATTAGTGGTGTATGATCAATCATACACCGTGTATGATTGGTTTAAATTGTGTGACATCAACTTATTTTAGTGTGTTTTAAGTTAATAGTGGTGTATGATCAATCATACACCGTGTATGATTGGTCTAAATGGTCTGAAATCAACTTGTTTCATGTGTTTTAAGTAAATAGTGGTGTATGATAGGTTTTAACGGTGTAAAAACAACATGTTTTAATGTTTTTTATGCAAATACTGGTGTATGATCAATTGTACACCGTATATGATAAGTTTTAATAGTGTGAAATCAACTTGTTTTAGTGTCTTTTGAGTCATTAGTGGTGTATGATCAATCATACACCGTGTATGATTGGTCTAAATGGTATGAAATCAACTTGTTTTAGTGTGTTTTAAGTAATTAGTAGTGTTCTGTTAATTATACACCGTGTATGATGGGTTTAAATGGTGTAAAATCAACTTGTTTTAACCTGTTTTAAGTAATTAGGTGCGTATGATCAATCATACACCTTGTGTGATTGGTCGAAATGGCATGAAATAAATTTTTTTAGTATATTTTAAGTAAAAAGTGGTGTATGATCAATCATACACCATATATGATAGGTTTTAAGGGTGTAAAATCAACTTGTTTTACGGTGTTTTAAGTAAATACTAGCGTATGATCAATTATACACCGTGTATGACAGGTTTTAATGGTGTAAAATCAACTTGTTTAAGTATTTTTCAAGTAATTAGTGTTGTATGATCAGCCATATACCATGTATGATTGTTCTAAATGGAGTGAAATCAACTTGTTTTAGTGTGTTTTAAGTAATTAGCGGTGTTTGGTGAATCATACGCAGTTTATGATGGGTTTAAAGGGTGTAACATCTACTTGTTTTAACGTATTTTCAGTAATTAGGGGTGTATGATTGGTCTAAATGGTGTGACATCAACTTGTCTTAGTGTGTTTTAAGTAAAAAGTTGTGTATGATGGGTTTTAAGGGTGTAAAATCGGCTTGTTTTAATGTGTTTTAAGTAAATAGTGGTGTATGATAAATCATACACCGTATATGATAGGTTTTAATGGCGTATAATCAACTTATTTTAATTTGTTTTAAGTAAATACTGGTGTTTGATCAATCATATACCATGTATGATTGGTCCAAATGGTGTGAAATCAACTTGTTTTAGTGTGTTTTAAGTAATTAATGATGTTCGATTAATCATACACCGTGTATGATGGGTTTAAAGGGTGTAAAATCAACTTGTTTTTACGTGTTTTACGTAATTAGTGGTGTACGATTTATCATACACCCTATATGATCGATCATACACCGTGCATGATGGGTTTAAATAGTGTGCAATCATTTTTCCTTGGGGTATTTCAAGTAATTAGTGGCGTATGATCAATTATACACGGTGTATGATTGGTGTAAATGGGGTAATATCATTTTTTGTTAGTTGTTTGAAGTCATTAATAGTGTATGATAAATCATAAACTGTGTATGATTGGTTTAAATAGTGTAATATCATATCTTGTTTGTTGCTTGAAGTCATTAATGGTTTAAACCCAAATCATACACCATGTATGATTGGTTTAAATGGTGTAACACCATGTGGTGTTGGTGTGTGTTAAGTCATTAAGGGTGTATGATAAATCATACACCGTGTATGATGGGTTTAAATGGTTTGAAATCATTTTATCTTGGTGTGTTTCATGTAGTTAGTTGTTTATGATTAATCATACACCGTGTACGATGGCTTTAAATTGTGTGAAATCATTTTATGTTAGGGTGCTTATAGTAATTATTAATCATACACCGTGTACGATGGCTTTAAATTGTGTGAAATCATTTTATGTTAGGGTGCTTATAGTAATTAGTAGTGTATGATTAATCGTACACGATGTATGATTGGTTTAAATGGTGTAAAATCAACTTATTTTAATGTGTTTTTAGTAAATAGTGGTGTATGATCAAATATACACCGTGTATGATAGGTTTTAATTGTGTAGAATAAACTCGTTTTAGTGTCTTTCAAGTCATTAGTGGTGTATGATCAATCATACACCATGTCTGACTTGTCTAAATGGTGTGAAATCAACTTGTTTTAGTGTGTTTTAAGCAAATAGTGGTGCATGATCAATCATACACCGTGTATAACCGGTTTTAAGGGTGTAAAATCAACTTGTGTTAATGTATTTTAAGTAAATAGTGGTGTATGATCAATCATACACTGTGTATGATAGTTTTAAATGGTGTAAAATCAACTTCTTTTAGTGTGTTTTAAGTAATTAGTGGTGTTTGGTTAATAATACGCCGTGTATGATGGGTTGAAAGGGTGTAAAATTAGCTTGTTTTAACGTGTTTTAAGTAATTAGTGGTGCTTGGTTAATCGTACGCCGTGTATGATGGGTTTAAAGGGTGTAAAATCAACTTGTTTTAACGTGTTTTAAGTAATTAGTAGTGTATGATCAATCATAGACCGTGTATGATTGCTCTAAATGGTGTGAAATCAACTTGTTTTAGTGTGTTTTAAGTAATCAGTGGTGTTTGGTTAATCATACACCGTGTATGATGGGTTTAAAGGGTGTAAAATCAACTTGTTTTAGCGTGTTTTAAGTAATTAGTGGTGCATGTTCTAAATGGTGTGAAATCAACTTGTTTTAGTATGTTTTAAGTAAATAGTGGTATATGATCAATCATACACCGTGTATGATAGGTTTAAATGGTGTAAAATTAACTTGTTTTATCACATGGAAGTTGCTCCATCTGAACAGGTATATGTCCAGAGTGAAAGATGTACACAAGAACTCTTATCCCCATTAATGACATCAAAGTTATACTTATCTGCTCGCTAAAGCTACATTGCATAAAAGGTAGACATACATGATTAATAATGGTAACGTAAAAAAAAAAATGAATAAAATCTGTAATTATCATGTCTAAATGTGCAGGGATAAATAATGATTAATCATACACCACAATATACTTGAAACATAGTACACCAAGTTGATTTTAAACCATAAAAACCTATCAAACACGGTGTATGATTAATTATACACCAACAATTACTTAAAACACACAAAAACAAGTTGATTTTACACCCTTAAGACTTATCATACACGGTGTGAGGTTAACCATACGCCACTAATTAGCTGAAACGCACAAAAGCAAGTTGATTTTACACCATTAAGATCAATCATACACGGTGTCTGCTTGATCATACACCCCAATGACCTAAATACCATTAAAACCTATCAAACATGGTGTATGGTTAAACATACATCACTAATCACTTGAAACCCTACCTAAACAAGCTCATTTTATACCGTTAAAACCCATCGTACATGGTGTATGGTTAAACAGATACCATTAATCACTTGATACACACTAAAAGAAGTTGATTTTACACCGCTAATTACTTGAAACACACAATACACCACTAATCACTTGAAACATACCTAAACAAGTTCATTTTACACCATTAAAACCTATCATACATGGTGTATGGTTAAACGTACACTACTAATCACTTGAAACACACCTAAACAAGTTGATTTTACACCATTAAGATCAATCATATATGGTGTCTGCTTGATCATACACCACCAATGACTTAAATACCATTAAAACCTATCAAGTATGGTGTATGGTTAAACATACACCACTAATCACTTGAAACCCTTTCTAAACAAGTTCATTGTACACTGTTAAAACTTATAATACATGGGGTATGGTTAAACATACACCAGTAATCACTTGACACACACTAAAAGAAGTTGATTATACACCGTTAATTACTTAAAACACACAATACACCACTAATCACTTGAAAGACACCTAAACAAGCTCATTTTACACCATTAAAACCTATCATACATGGTGTATGGCTAAACATACACCCCTAATCACTTGAAACACACCTAAATAAGTTCATTTTACACCACTAAAACCTATCATACATGGTGTATGATTGATCATATACCACTATTTACTTAAAGCATATTAAAACAAGTTGATTTTACACCCTTAAAACCAATCATACACTGTGTATGATTGATCATACCCCGCTATTTACTTAAAACACATTAAAACAAGTTGGTTCTACACCCTTACAACCTATCATACATGGTATATGATCGATCATACACCCTAATTACTTGAAACATATTAAAACAAATTGATTCTACACCCTTAAAACCAATCATACACGGTGTATGATTGATCGTATACTATTTACTTAAAACACACTAATACAAGTTGATTTTACACCCTTTAAACCTATCATATATTGTGTATGATTAACCAAACACCACTAATTACTTAAAACACACTAAAACAAGTTGATTTCACAGCATTAAAACCTATCATACACGGTGTATGATTGATCATACACCACTAATTACTTGAAACACACCTATACAAGTTCATTTCACACCATTAAACCCCATCATATACGGTGTATGATTGATCATACACCACTAATTACTTGAAACACATTAAAACAAGTTGATTATACACCCTTAAAACATATCATACACGGTGTATGATCGGTCATACACCCTAATTACTTGAAACACATTAAAACAAATTCATTCTACACCCTTAAAACCTATCATACAAGGTATATGATTGATCATACACTATTTACTTAAAACACACTAATACCAGTAGATTTTACACCCTTTAAACCTAGCATATACTGTGTATGATTGACCAAACACCACTAATTACTTAAAACACACTAAAACAAGTTGATTTCGCACCATTTAGACCAATCATACACGCTGTATGATTGATCATAAACCACCAATTGCTTAAAACACACTAAAACAAGTTAATTTTACTCCCTGTAAACCCATAATACATGGTGTATGGTTAACCAAACACCACTAATTACTTAAAACACACTCAAACAAGTTGATTTCACGCCGTTTAGACCAATCATGCACGGTGTATGCTTGATCATACACGACTAGTTGTAACACACTAATTACTTGAAACACATTAAAACAAGTTGATTTACACCCTTAAAGCCTATCATACACTGTGTATGATTAACCATACACCACTACTTAGTTGTAACACACTAAAACAAGTTGAATTTGCACCCTTTACACACATCATACATGGTGTGTGATTGACCATGCACCACTAATGACTTAAAATACACTAAAATAAGTTAATTTTACACCATTAAAACCAATCATACACGGTGTATTATTGATCATACACCACTACTTACATAAAACACACTCACACAAGTTGATTTCACATGCCAACACAATATGATATTACACAATATAAACCCACCATACACGGTGTATGGTTAATCATACACCACTAATTACATAAAACACACCAAGAGATAATGATTTCACACCATCATGATCAATCACACATGGTGTATGATTAAACATACACCACCGGTTACGTCATGCAATCATACACAAGTTTATTTTACACAATAAACAACAATCATACACAGTGTATGATTAATCATACAACATTATCCTTAATATTGCACCATGTGCATTTAATAACACAAGGACATAATAACCCTATGAACATGCGTTGCAATCGGGATTGAACATGATGAATAGAACAAAACTTATTGTCATCATTTGTGATGGTTTCAATCTATCTTGTAATTTTTTATCGATGTCGGGGGACATTGTATCGATGCAAGCTTCAGCCTTGGTTCTTCTATCTTGAAACCACTCCTGCAATAGTACCTGAATCTCGTCTATGAAGGCAGCAATTGGATAATCATGGACCTTAACCAAAACAGCATTCATCGATTTTGATATTTTTGTTGTCATTATGTTGTACCGATGACAAGGGGATTGGGAACATGTCCACTTTTACAATCCCACGGTCTCCAAGTACTCTTTAGGTGCGGGTACGGCACAATATAAACTGAAGAACTGAAGAACAAAGTATGGAACTCTTGAAGGTTGTATGCTTTAGCTGTTTGTTAGTGGTGCTGATCCAACTGCTTTGTTTTACATTTGAATTTGGACTTCTTGTTGTTCAGCAGGCGGTACATGCACAAACCATGGAATGTGTTGAGAAAAACTTCTTCCACTCTTTGGATGCTTCGATGTCGATCAGATACAATAACATGGCCGAAAGGATCCTTCAACCGGCTAAGGAACCAATGCCACAATGCATCATTCTCTGAATCACCAATACCGCAGGCAGTCGGAAAAATTTGTTGATTGGCACCATGACAAACGGCCATGAACAAAACACCCCGGTATTTTCCCTTCAGATGCATTGCATCAATGCACACAACAGGACGGCAAAACCGGAATCCTTTAAGTGAAGCATCAAACGCAATGAAAAGGTATTGAAATCTGCTTCCATTGTCTGTCTGTAAATAAAACATGGTACCGTAGTTAGTCTATTGGAGAACATACAAATATGCAGGCAGGTTTGCATATGACTGTTCGGGGGAACCCAATCTAACATTGTCATATGCAAACTTTCTACCCCTCCAAGAAAAACTGTAGATGATCTCAACACTGTAGTAACTACGAATGTCATCTATGACATTCTGTGGCTTGAACACGGGATTGATAAGTTTCTTATGCACACATTCCCCAACGACCCAACTGGTTGCTTGCCTATGTCTAACAGTGGTGAGATCGGTAGGGTGGGTATGATTATCTTTAACTTTGTAACCATCCAATACCCACCATCTGCTAGACACATAGTCCGAACCCTCCAGGTGCAACCCTCTTGCATACAACGAACAATCGGTAAGGATTTGTTAGACTTAAAGCTCTTGAATTCAAATTTTTTCCTCAGTGCAATTACTGCCAAGTTTGTCAGCAAATCATTCTTCGACTTAAATATTTGATTCACCTCAATTACCTTAACCATCCTAACCTGCCCATATACCCCGTCAATCCGGCTTCTCTCATCACCGGAACCAATATCATCATCATAATGAGGATCAACAGTAGCTTGGACGTCGGGTTGGACATTCGGTTGAATGCTGGGTTCTGCATTCTGTTCCATTGCAAGTTCAACAATAGGAGGGTCTTCAGGGCAAATATTCAGCTGGTCAGAAATGTGCCCATGTGGAGGTGATGCGTCGGTTGCAGTCGGTTGCACATAGGAGAAATTTATATTATCCAAATTGCTCCACGGACTTTGATTGGAATTTTCCCAATCTTCACCAGTCGTTGTCGCTGTCGCTGTCGCTGTCGCCGTAGGTATGTCAAAATCAAGTTCAAATGCATCTCCACGAGATGCTTCTTCCATCCCCACGTTCATACATCCACCGAAAGTATCAGGCACCACAAAGTCCAAACCATCACTTCTCATCACCATCTGGTAGTGTTTGAATAGGACTCAGTTGCTCACCAAAGTAAGGATTCCTATTAACCGTGGACTCAACAATAACGAACAAGGTATGCTTCACCCTATCTTATTTTGCCGGTGCCTTCCAAATCATAACTGACCTATCATTATTGACATCATACAAGGACATGTCCCGAACGCCGGTAAGAAATTGAAATTGCATCTTCGAACCTGCATCCACCTCAACACCCATCAACTCCACCACAATCCTTTGCAAACCATCAAAGTCAGTCTTCTCATCCACAAAAACAAAATCTAATTTGCCACCAACATACTCTGCCCTCTCGTTAAAGTGTCCACTGTACTGAACACATGCAATAGCAACATCACCCATTACTGTAAACACGAAAATAACATGATATTACACTATTAATTAATGAAACACACCAAAATAAAATGAAAGAACAACATTTAAGTATGATTGATCATACACCACTAATGACTTGAAACACACCAATACAAATTGATATTACACCATTCACATTAGTCATACACCATTAATAGGTTGAAAAAAACCAACAAAAAATGATATTATAGGCTTTAAACAAATCATACACGGTGTGTGATTAATCATACGCCATTAATGACTTAAATCAACTAACTAGAATATGATACTACACCATTTATATCAATCATACACGGTGTATGATAAATCATACAACATTAGTTACTAGAAACAATAACAAAAGTATGATATTACAAAATTTAGACCAATCATACACGGTGTATGATTAATCATATACCCTTAATGATGTAACACACACCAATGTACCGTGATAATACATCATTTAAACCAACCATACATGATGTATGATTGATATTACACAATTTCAAACAATCATATACAATATACACCATTAATGAATTGAAACAACCAACAAAAATATGATGTTACACCATTTAAACCAATTAGCGACTTAAAACACACAAACACAACATGATATTACACCACATAAACCAATCATACACGGCGTATGATTGATCGTACACCATTAGTGAGTTAAAACATACCAAGAGAAAGTGATTTCACACCATTAAAACCAATCATACACAGTGTATGATCGATCGTACACCATTAGTGACTAAAAACACACTAACACGAAATGATTTCACACCATTTAAACCCATCATACACGGTGTATGGCTGCGTACATCCTACCCCCCCAGACCCTGCCCAAGCGGGATCCCTCGTGGCATTGGGCTTGTTGTTGTTGTATACACGGTGTATAATTAATCATAAATCGTTAGTGACTTGAAACACACCAAGAGAAAAATATTTCACACCATTTAAACTAATCATACACGGTATATGATTAATCATACACTATTAATTACATAAAACACACCAACACAAATTGATATTATACCATTTACATCAATCATACATGGTGTATGATCGATCATACACCACTAATTACTTGAAATACACTAACACAAAATGAGTTCACACCATTTAAACCAATCATACACAGTGTATGATTGATCATACACCACTGGTTACTTAGAAAACACTAAAACAAGTTGATTATACACCATTAAAACCTATCATATACGGTGTATGATTGATCATACACCACTATTTACTTAAAACACATTAAAATAAGTTGATTTTACACCCTTAAAACAAGTTGATTTTACACCATTAAAATAACCACTAGCTACTTGGAAGACACTAAAACAAGTTGATTATACACCATTAAAACCTATCATACACGGTGTATAATTGATCTTACACGGTGTATGATTGATCATACACCACTATTTACATAAAACACATTAAAATAAGTTAATTTTACACCCTTTAAACCCATCATACATGGTGTGTGATGGACCACACACCACTAATTACTTATAACACACTAAAACAAGTGGATTTCACACTATTTAAACCAATCATACACGATGTATGATAAATCATACACCACTAATGACTTACAACATACCAAAAGAAAATTATTTCACACCATAAAAACCAATTATACACCATATATGATTGATCATATACCACTAATGACTTCAAACACACCAAGATAAAATGATATAACACCATATAAACCAATCATAAACGGTGCATGATTAATCATACACCACTATTTACTTAAAACACTTTAAAACAAGTTAATTTTACACCCTTGAAACCGATCATACACCACTAATGACATAAAAGACGTTAAAACAAGTTGATTTTACACCCTTTATACCCATCATATAGGGTGTATGATTAACCAAACACCACTAATTACTTAAAACACACTAAAACAATCTAATTGCATGCCGTTTAGACAAATCATACACAGTGTATGATTGATCATGCACCAATAATGACTTGAAAGACTCTAAAACAAGTTGAATTTACACCCTTAAAGCCTATTATACACAGTGTTTGATTGATTATACACTACTATTTACTTAAAACACACTAAAACAAGTTGATTTCACACCCTTAAAACCTATCACACATGGTATATGATTGATCATATACCACTAATTACTTGAAATACACTAAAACAAGTTGATTTTACACCCTTTAAACCCATCATACATGGTGTATGATTATCCAAACACTACTAATTACTTAAAACACACTATAACAAGTTAATTTCATGTCATTTAGACCAATCACACACGGTGTATGATTCATCATACACCACTAATGATTTAAAAGACAATAAAACAAGTTGATTTCACACCATACACCGGTATTTACTTTAAACACATTAAAACAAGTTGATTTTACACCCTTAAAACCTATCATACACGGCGTATGATTGATCATACACCACTATTTACAAAAAATGTACAAGTTGATTTCACACTATTTAGACCAATCATACACAGTATATCATTGATCATACACTACTATTTACTTAAAACACATTAAAACAAGTGTATTTTACGCCATTAAAATTTATCATACATGGTGTATCATTGATCAAACACCACTATTTACATAAAATACACTAAAACAAGTTGTTTTCACACCATTTAGACCAATCATGTACGGTGTATGATTGATCATACACCACTAATTACTTAAAATACGTTAAAACAAGTTGATTTTACACCCTTTAAATCCATTATACATGATGTATGATTAATCAGACACCACTATTTACTTAAAATACATTAAAATAAGTTAATTTTACACTATCTAAACCCATCACACACGGTGTATGATTGATCATACACCACTATTTTCAAAAACAGACTAAAAGAAGTTGATTTCACACTATTTAGACTAATTATACACGGTGAATGATTAATCATACACCATTAATTACTTAAAACACATTAAAATAAGTTAATTTTACACCCTTTAAACCCATCATATACGGTGTATGATTAACTAAACACCACAATTACTTAAAACACACCAAAACAAGTTGATTTCACACCATTTAGACCAATCATACATGGTGTATGATTAATCATACACCACTAATGACTTGAAAGACACTAAAACAAGTTTATTATACACAATTAAAACCTATCATACACGGTGTATGTTTGATCATACACCACTATTTACTAAAAACACATTAAAACAAGTTGATTTTACACCATTTAAACCAATCATGCATGGTGTACTATTAATCATACACTACTAATTACTATAAGCACACTAACACAAAATGGATTCACACAATTTAAAGCCATCGTACACAGTGTATGATTAATCATAAACAGCTAACTACATGAAACACACCAAGATAAAATGATTTCACACCATTTAAACCCATCACACACGGTGTATGATTTATCATACACCATTAATGACTTAACACACACCAACACCACATGGTGTTACACAATTTAAACCAATCACACATGGTGTATGATTTGGGTTTAAACCATTAATGACTTCAAGCAACAAACAAGATATGATATTACACCATTTAAACCAATCATACACGGTTTATGATTTATCATACACCATTAATGACTTCAAACAACTAACCAAAAATGATATTACCCCATTTACACCAATCATACACGGTGTATGATTGATCATACGCCACTAATTACTGGAAATACCCCAAGGAAAAATGATTGCACACCATTTAAACCCATCATGCACGGTGTATGATCAATCATACAGGGTGTATGATCAATTGTACACCACTAATGACTTAAAACACCCCAACACAACTTGATATTACACCATTTAAACCAATTATACACAGTGTACGATTGATCATATGCCATTAATTACTTGAAACAACCAACAAAAAATGATATTACACCATTTAAACCAATCATACACGGTGTATGATTAATCATACACCATTGATGACTTAACACACACCAATATACAGTGATAATACACCATTTAAACCCATCATGTACGGTGTATGATTGATCATACACCACTAATTACTTGAAACACACCATGAGAAAATGATTTCACACCATTTAAACTAATCCTATATGGTGTATGATTAATCATACACCACTAATGACTTAAAATACACCGGCACAAAATGTTAATAACCCATTTACACCAATCATACACGGTGTATGATTGATCATGCACCATAAATGACTTGTAACATACTAACACCATATGACAAAGATCCATTAACGATAAATGCATGAAATGATCATTTTACCATAAATGTTTAAGTTTTTAATAGTTCGGCCGGGACTTAGAGTAAATTAAGTAAACATATAAATTTATAATAAGTTGCCTCTAATATAATATTATTGTTCAAAATTACGTCATTAACATAACTTAAATTTGATCAAAGGGCTATATTGACACATTTTAAATTGTTTAGGGATCTTTGACGTAAATAACCCAAAATATAATTATTTTGAATAATTATAATAATGATATTATAAGTTTTGAAGTTAAAAAGTATTTTTAAAATTTTCGTAAAAAATATTACAAGAAAAAATATAATATTTTTTTATTGATATTATAATATACAACAACATGCCCAGTGCCACAAGGGCTCCCGCTTGCGCTGCATGATATTATAATATCATTACTATAATTAATTAAAACAATAATTTTTATAAATACAGGAAACGCCCTTTTTAAAAATATAAAAAAATCTTATTTTTCTTCAAAATATAAAAGCCCTGCCTAAAATTATAATCAAAGACTTAATTATTTTATTTTGAGGGCAAAATGGTCAAAAAAGTTGTTTGGGGGCAAAGCGATAAATTTTCAAAAGTAGCGGGTTTAATAAGTGGTTTTATTTGCAATGCGATTTTATGTTATTGAGGCGAAAGTCAGGAGGATTTTTTATAATTTATCCAAAAAAATTATTGAGAGGTTAAAAAGGAGAGAAGCAAGAGAGTTAAAAAAAATGGATGTAAAGGGAGGAGAGAGAGAAAAAAAAAATTGGGGTTTAATTGGAACCATTGACCAATCTTACTTAAGATCTAGTGGTGCAGATTTAATTTTCTTATATTTTCTTGAAACTTCTATTCTCATTCCAACTGCTTCATATATATATATATATATATAGAGCGGCAGGATTGGGAATGAAAGTTTCGTGAGAATATGAAAAAATTGAATCTAAATGGTTAGATTTTAAATAAGATTGATCAATGGTTCTAAGTAAACCCCAAATTTTTTTCTATCTTTCCTTCCTTTATGTCCCAATTATTTTTAACTCTTTCTCCTCTCCTTTTTAACATTTCACTAATTTTTTTCTTTTCCCTCCTATTTCTACATTTACACTCCAATTTTTTACTCTCTCTTTCTCTTTTTTTTAACCTTTTACCAATTTTTTTCTCTTTCCTCCCCTTTATACCCCCAAATTTTTTGCTCCCTCTCCTCTATTTTTTATCTTTTTGCCAAATTTTTTCTGTTTTCTCCCTTTTTATATTTACACCCTAATTTATTTACTCTCTTATATATATATATATATAGGGCACGATTCTTTCGAAAGGAGAGAGAAAAAAATTGTTGAAAGTTTAAAAAAAGAGAGTAAAAGAATTGATGAAACGTTTAAAGGACAGGAGACAGAGAGAGTTAAAAAAATTGGGACTTCAAGGGAGGAGAGAGATAAAAATTGGGGTTTAATTAGAACCGTTGATCAATTTTATTTAAGATTCAACTATATAGATTTAATTTTCTCGTATTTTCATGAAACCTCAATTCTCATTCCAGCCACTCTCTCTCTCTCTCTCTCTCTCTCTCTCTCTCTCTCTCTCTCTCTCTCTCTCTCTATATATATATATATATATACATATATATATATGGAACAATTCTTAGAAGGGGTTGAGAGTGTGAGAGGATTAAATCTTAACCGTCCATCACAATGGATTGTCAAGATTAAAAGATCTTAATGTGTTTCCCCTTAAAAAAATACTAATAATACCCTTCCCACCTCTCTCCTCCTCCTTCCTCCAACCCTCCTCCACCTTCCTCCGCTCTCTCTCTCCTCCACCTGCAGTCACCACCCACCGCCAACCCACCACCATCGGTCGCCGCCACCGACTGTCGTCTCCGACCGCCCCTAGCCTCCAAATACAACATCCTTTCCCCTCTCTCTCCTCCCTTTGGACACCCCACCTCCCTCCACTCCTCTCCCTGCTGTCGCCACCCCGCTGGCCCACTGTCGGCTTTCGGTGGAGGGTTGGAAAGGAGGAGGGGGGGGGGGGGGCTACGGGAGGTCGGAGGAGGCAGTCGGCGGCTGGTGGTGGGGGGTCGGCAGCATGTAGCGGCTGCAGGGGGAGGGAGGAGAGAGAGAGGAGGGAGGTGGTGGAGGGTTGAAGGGAGAAGGAGGAGACAGAGGAGGAAGGATATTATGGGTATTTTTTATTTTTTAGAGGGGTTACATTAAGATCGTTTAATCTTGACCATCCATTGTGACGGACGGTCAAGATTTAATTCTCTCACACTCTCATTCCCTCATAAAAAATGTGTTATATATATATATATATATATATATATATATATATATATATATATATATATATATATATATATATATGTATATTCGGAGCCCTACCACCACCCAACGATCACCATCACGGCCACCCGCCAATCCTCTCCGCCACCGGCACCTATCTCTCTCTCTCTCTCTCTCCATCCCATCTCAGATCCTTAAAGTCACCACCACCACCACCCAACACCACAGCCACCGCCACCGCCACCCTTCTCTCTCTCTCCATACCGTTGGCTGGTGGTAGGGCTCCGGACATGATGAGCCTCTTAGAACCATTGATCAATCTAACTTAAGATCCAACGGTGTAGATTTAATTTTCTCACATTCTCACAAAGCTTTCAATCTCATTCCATATATATATATATATATATATATATATATATATATATATATATATATATATATATATATATATATGTAATTTAAGTATAAGTTTCATAATTTTCAATTGATTATTTATTTTTTATTCATTAAAAATATGGATAACTGTTATAAAACTTGTATTATATGACTGATATTAAAAAATAAATATTTATGTATTATTAGCAATGATATGTAAATACTCTTTTTACACAAAAAAATACGGATACGTGTTTAATATATCAACTATGTACGTATTTTACTGGATAGCTATGCATGGGGATTAGTTTTCCTTGAATTGTCAAGTACATTTAACATACAACATACAACGCTCGTGCAGGGTCTGCGAGGGGTTAGATGTACGCAGTCTTACCCATCAGGGTAAGACCATAATGGGAGATTGTTTCCGACGACCTCCAACCTGAGTTAAGTACATTAACAAGGAAAAAGAGAAAGATAAAAGCAGTTATTAGAGAATTAGAAACAACAAAATAATTTGAAAAATATCTAATGCCAATACTGAATCAAAACCCTAACATTCCTTCCCTCGCCTCATGATTTTCTTTGCTCTTTCTCTCCTCGCATCTTTGTCGCTCTCATTCTTCTCTCTCACTCACCATTCCCACCTATTCTCTCTACCTCCTCCTCCCTCACTTGATTTCACATACGTCTAACCTAAGTCCTAATGGAGGCAAGTGGTGGTTCTTCCAAGGCATCAAAGGGCAAACAAATTGTTGAGTCCGATGATGAGCTCAGTTCGAAGATTAAAGAGTTAGAGCTTGAGGAAGACAAGAACGTGAGTGTTTCCCTTAATGAGCTAGTTTTGGTGGGTAAGATTCTCTTAGATGAAACCTTCAAGATTTTTCCGGTTAGGGCAATTTTGTGGAAAGCCTGGTCTCTATAGGATTCAGTCACCATACACAAAATTATAGGCAACATGTTTCTGTTTTTATTTCAAAATAACTATGACAAGCGAAGGATCCTTGAAGAAGCTCCTTGTTCATTGAATGATGCCCATTTAGTGCTTAAAGAATGGTCAGGATATCAGAGCCCTAGTGAGATAGATTTTAGCTCTTCGAAATTTTAGGTACAAGTCCACGGACTTCCGCTTAATCTTATGTCGAAGAGTAATGCATCTAAAATAGCTAAGTATTTCCTGAAGCTAGTGCATTTTGAAGAGGATGTTGATGAAAAGGCTCTTTGGTGTAAGTTCTGCTTGATGTTGAGGCTCCTTAGCTGATGGGATTTCTTCTTAAATGTAAATACAAATCGGATGTTTGGATACAATTTAAATATGAGAGATTTCCAGATTTCTGTTATATTTGCAGAAGGATTGGCCATACAATTAAACGATGCCCCTTGAGAGGTAAGTGCGGTGGTGTCGAAGCCTTTGATTCATCTCTCAAAGTAATGGAATCCAAGGCCAATCAAATTTGCTCTCCATCCCGAACCTAGGCAACAGTGACAGTCAAGCTGAAGAGGTTTCACCTCGGTTAATGGGGGAGGCCATGGTCAAAGACAGAAGAAAGGATGAAGTTATAGCTAATAGTGTTTTACAGGAGAATACAATTAAGTTCCTTTGGTCAGCATTCCAGGATGCTTACTGCCTTCTTCTCGGGTCGCCACCTATCCCTGATTTTAAGAAGATCAATGATGAAGGTCGACTTGTTGGGCCCCTATTAGCAGGCTCCATAGGTGATGGGAGGAAAAGGCTTGCCATGGGATCTGAATTTGATGCTGCAAAGAAATGTGCTAGGATGGCTCTGAGGGAGGTTAAGAGTACTATTGTAGCCAGATAAAATACGAGAAGCTGGGTGTGAATCGTGGTCAGAGGATGCAAATGGTTTAATTCAATTGATTTTCGATGATGATCGTGAGACGGAAAATGACATCCTTCTTGGAGATGCTCTGGTATCACCGCATCGTAGAGGGGTTATTCATAGATTCACTTCCCTAAACAAAGCGGCCAGGGAGAAGTTCAGAAGTTGCAGTTCGGGGCCTCCAGTGGCTTCCAGTCAAAATCATAGTAGGGGTGAGGGTTAGAACTTAATCGTTATCTAAGGTGAAGATAATATGATCCTTGATGGTGCTGGGCAAGGGTTTGTGGCAGTTGTCTCGGAACAATCACCTCTTCAGCCATGAGTTTTATATGTTGGAACTGTCAAGGCTTTGGCCAAGCTCCGACAGTTCGAGCTCTCAAAGAGCTCCTACGTCGTTATAGGCCAGGTATCATGTTCCTTAGTGAATCAAAACATAGAAGAGACAAGATGATGCGACTAGCTAATTACTTAAAATTTTCGTTTAGCTTTTTTGTTGACCCGGTGGGTTTAGGGGGAGGTTTGTCATTAATGTGGTATGAGGACTTTCACATTGACATTATCAATGCTTTGTATCACTTCATTTGTGTTGACATTCATGAGGTGGGCACAGGAAAGAAGTGGAAACAGATCTTTGTCTATGGTGAGCCGGTGCTTGGTTAAAGGAAGGCTTTCTGGTCCTTTTTATCTCGGCTGGTTAAGGAGCTTGTCGGAATAATTGCTATCGCGGGCAATTTTAATGTTTTTGCTTCTTCTCATGACAAGCTGGTTTACGTTCCCACGACCGAGTATCAGCTAAGCATTCTGAATGGTTTTCTTGATGATTGTGACATGTTAGAGCTGGAATCCGGGGGATGTTGCTTCTGTTGGTCAAACCGACAAGAAGGTCTGAGACATGTAAAGGCTAAACTTGACAAAATTGTGTCTAATGCTGATTGGATTGCTATGTTCCCTAATGCCTCGGCTACCCTTCTTCTGGCCTTAGGTTCGGATCACTCCCCTCTTCTTATGAGAATGAAAGGGGTGCCCCCGAAGTACCGGTCACATTTCAAGTTCGAGTCTAAATTGCTCCTTCACGATGAGTGTTAGGAGCTAGTCTCTTCAGCTTAGCAGCACCAAGTTAGGGGCCAATATCCTGCGGGTTTCACCTCCAAGCTGAGTTATTGTCAAAATCTTCTTTCAAATTGGAGTAAGAAGAACATAAGGAATTCCATTCTTAAATCCAACCTTATCAACTCCAGATTACTCAAACTCCAAAGCCACTCCCAGTCTTCTAACGAAAGAAGGGAAGAGTGCGAGTTAAGAAATAAATTGGACACTATCCTTGAAGAGGAGGAACGATATTGGGGTCAAAGAGCTAGAATTGATTGGCTGGTGCAAGGGGACCGAAATACCAAGCTCTACCACACAGTGACTCTGATACGTAGAAGTAGAAATTATATCCTTGATATTTGGAACTCTGTCAATCAGTTGGTTGAGGGTGAGGATAACATTCGTGTGGTTATCAGATCTTATTTTAGGGACCTTTTCAATTTCAGACCGGCCGATGACCCTTTAGACATGCTGTCGGTCATTCCCTCACGCATTGCCCTTGAGCTCATCCCATCTCTGGAGGCTCCTATCACCGTTGCCATGATCGATTGCACCATTTCTCATCTTGGAAGCCTCAAGGGACCGGACGACTTCTCTAGTATCTTCTATGAAAACTTTTGGGATATTATTTCTGGGGACGTATGTGCTATGGTTAAATCCTTCTTTCATTCTTGCACCCTACTGCGTAATACGAATCACCAACCTCATTTTGATTCCTAAAATCAAAAATCCTGAATGTGTTGGTTACTTCCACCATATTAGTCTTTGTAACTTCTCCTATAAAATTATTTCAAAAATTTTGGCCAATTGTCTCAAACTACTTCTTCCATCTATCAGATCCCCAACCCAAGTGGCCTTTATTCAAGGGCGTAGACTTCATGATAATATCATTATCGCTCATGAGGCTTTCCACTCACTTAGTAGAAAAAACAAGGGCAAGATGTCGGCTATGCCCATCAAAATTGACGTTTCTAAAGCCTACAACTTGGTTGACTGGGACTTTCTCGATAAGGTTATGCAAAATTTTGGTCTCTCGTTGTTTGTGTCATGGGTCATAGAATGTGTTCGGTCGGTCACCATGACTCCTGTTATTAACGAGGCTCCTTGTCCCTCGTTCGCCTTGGGCTGTGGTATTAGGCAAGGTGATCCTCTTTCTCCATATCTTTTTGTTTTTATTATGAAAGTGTTCTCTTGGTTAATTAATAGGGAAGTTGAGGGTGGAAATTGAAGGCCTTATCGTGTCTCAGGTCATGCTCCTCCATTGTCGCATCTCTTCTTTGCCGATGATTCCCTCCTATTTTGCGAAGCAAATGTTGAGGTTATTCGTTCGGTAAAAAGAGTTCTTGATACCTTTTGTGGGGTTATGGGTCAAAGAGTCAATTTTAATAAATCTAGTGTCTTTTTCTCTAACAATACCCCAGGGGAGCTCAAGGATATGTGTATTAGAGAATTGGTGGTGTCACCTCCTAATGTTGAGGAAAAATATCTTGGGATCCAATTGCTGTGGCGCCAAAACAAAAAGAAGGCCCTCCATTTTCTGTTCGATAAAACGCGTTCAAAAGTTTGATCTTGGAAATCTTCCCTTTTATCTCAAGCATGGTAAGGAAGTGCTTGTAAAATCTGTCCTTTCTGCCATTCCTCAATATATCTTTCATTGCTTTAATATACCTTCTACTCTTTTTCACACAATTAACACCGTTATTGTAAAATTTTTGTGGAAATTGAAACTTGATCATCATCATGGGATTCATTGGGTGGGGTGGAGAAAGCTTGCCCGACCCAAAGGGATGGGAGGGATGGGTTTTAGAGATATGGAAGTATGAATGTGGCCATGCTTGCTAATCAAGTGTGGCATCTTATTCAAGATCCTAATGCTCTTTGGGCGCGGGTTGTCAAAGGGTTATATTTTCCGGATGGCTATTTCTTGAATGCGAAAGTGGGTTCCCGACCTTCTTGGTGGTGGAGAAGTGTCTTGAAGGGGAGAGACTTTTTCAAGAGTGGGCTTTTTTGGAATGTTAACAATGGTCTTACAGTGTGAGGAAGGATGATTGGATTCCTAACCTTTCCGTCAAACCAAGTCATCGTAATGTAAGGGAACCATGCGATTGGGTGGCTGATTTTATCAACCCCTCATCCCATTCATGGAATGTGAGTAAGCTTGGCAGGTTCTTCCCTCGGGATGTGTTGCGTATGATTCAAGGTATTCCTTTACCCTAGTCAAGTGGTGATGATAAACTTGTGTGTAAATGGGATGCCAAGAGTGCTTATAAGGTCAAACATGGTTATGCAGTTTGGGCTCATGAGCGTAGGTAATCGTCCTAAGGCTCTTCTTCCTTGTTTATGCTAGATTAAAAAGCCCTCAATTATATTTCGAAGTTACTTGTTCCTCCGAGAGTTTGGTCTTTCGTTTGGAGAGTTGTCTATGATGCTATAGCTTCTAATGTGAGTCTTGCTCGTAGAGGAGTGGAGATTTCTAAAGTTTGTCCTAGATGTGGGGAGTATGATGAGTCTACCAATCACATTCTTTTTTTTTCCCGTTCGCCGGAGCAGTTTGGTTCTCCTCGAGCATTGGCTTTAAACCTGACATAAATGGTTTCCTAGGGTTCCCGCGATGGTGGGAATCAGTGTGTGTTTTGTTCCATTATGATCTCTCTATTTATCTTCAATGGATTTTTTATGTTGGTGGTTATGGAAATCGCGTTGCAGGCTTGTGTTTCAGGGAACCAAGGACAACCCTAAGTGGGTTGCTTCTATTGTTGGTAAGGAGACTGTTGAATTCGTGGGCTTGCTAAATCAGGCAACCCCTCCTAGCCTTGACCTTCGCCACAGCGATCGTGGGCATGCACCTCACCTAGGGACAATCAAAATCAACACATGCACTTCTTGGTCATCTCCTCTCTCCCCCACTTCATGGGCGTTTGTTGCTTGCTACTCTTCAGGGTCAGTTGTCGATGGTGATTATGGATCTGATTTTGCTTTCTCTCCTCTTGTTGCTGAATGCCTAGCGATCCAAAGAGCTTGTCTTTTTGCAATTAGGCAAGGTTTTCACTCTGCTTTGGTGCAATCGGACTGCCTCGTCGCCATTGATGCGTTCCTACGGCCCCATCAAGCTCCATGGGAAATTAGGTCTTTTGTTCAGGAAGTTATTCTGTTTTATAATTAAAACTTTAGTTTTTCCTTTTCCTGGATTGGTCAGGCAACTAATTTTGTGGCTCATGAAGTCCCTAGTCTGTATTGTAATGGGGTTTGTATGCGGGATTAGGTGGCTGAGCCCCCTCCCTCGGTTGTGGCTGTCGTCTGATCGAAATGAATAGTCTTGCCTCAGGTGTCTTTGATTAAAAAATGAAAAATAAAAACCCTAATCAGCTTCCTTCTACTTATAGAGGAGCTTTCCTAGCTAACCTTAAAGTTTTTAGTGAATCAAAATAAAATAAAAACAAACTAATTTTTTATAAACACATCTCTTATCTTCAAGAAAATTAAAATAAGGACAAATAATCTTTGCTTAATCTAGCCAATCCACATTTTTCCAAGTAAAAGACTATGCGTGGACCAAAACTCTTAGTCGTCCATCCCCTGCCCGCTAAGATATGAACTGCATCATAAAGCGTTACTCTCAGTTACAATGTAATAATTTCCAAAATTAAGGTGTGCAACTGATATGCTGTGATTACTATTAAGCTGTGATTACTATTTTCCTTTTATCTTGTTTGTATTTGTATTGATGCAGCTTGTGAACAACAAGCATTGGCGGTTAGGCGAGTAGACGATTTGGCAGGTAATACTTGGCGGGTACAGTGTCTGGCGAGTAGGGAAGCAAGCCTACAAGATTTCGACTTCTAGTAGGATTAGTATTTATTTATTTGTATTTATCATTTTATCTTTTAGTCTTTTATTCTTAGTCAAATATCTCCTCTATTTAAGGAAGAGGAAATCTGGGGTTTTAGCATTCATATTTTCCATATTTTATTCCTTATTTCTAGAGAGTTTATCCCATTCTCGGGTTGTGAGAATTAGGGTTTAACTTTTCCCCTTTGTTTTATTATTTTCGTAATAAAATATAAAAGGAAGGTTGTTGAACCTTCCATTTTTCTTTAGTTTCCATCTACGCACTGCATCAATTGCTATCAGAGCTTAGAACGACTTCTGAGATGGCCCGTGGGTAACAAAGGTACGTTTCCGTTTGAGACGTTTACTAGCGAGAAGTTCAATGGAAGAATGAGAGGAAGTTTGAGGAGATCGAAGAGAAATTATGGCATATTGAACGGTGCTTGATATAATTGGGTGCAAATCATGATCAAGCAACCGTCGATTTACCTCAAGACCCACCGATGGGGAGCAGAGAGGATGAGACGGACAAAAGCTTCAACAACCCGTTTCAAGAAGCGGAGTTACCGGATCGGTGTATGAGAAGAGTTCGGCCCAGCACTGGGAACACCAATGCGGAAGATTGAGGGTGGGAGTCCGGCCTCTAGATTGAGATTCCAGAGTCCAATGGAGGAGGTCGCTCAGAGGACTTATGGGATTGGTTAGGTTTGATGGAGGACATCCTTAAATTCTAGGACGTTCCGGAAAGGAAGTACGAGCCATTGGTGGCTACCCAGTTGAGGGGAAGGGCTGTCGCCTGGTGGTAATAGCTGAAACATACCTGGCTAAGGCAGGGTAAAGCAAAGATAGAAACGTGGGAGAAGATGAAACACATGAGAGCTGTCTTCTTGTTGCATAGTCGCACCAAGGTGATGTACCAGCGTTTGCAAGGTTTACGTCAGGGCTCTAAGTCCGTGGAGTAGTACACGGCAGAGTTCTACTCATTCGTAGCCAGGAATGATTTGGCGGAGACGGAGGAGCAATTGATGGATCGCTATGTTGGCGGGTTGAAGGAGTCTATACAAGAGGTGTTGAACATGTTCAACTTCGTTTCCATCTCTGAGGCAAGCTAGAGGGCCATGAATGTCAAAAGGAAACAAAGGAGTTGCCAAACCAGCGAAGCCTGGGCGACATAGGTTAGTGGGTGTGACCAAATGCAAGCACCGCCAAACCAAGGTGTACAGATCATACTAGTAGTCACCGATACTAGTAAGCTGGTTACTTAGGACTTAGCGGGTACTTCAAGGACCCATTGCTTTAAGTGCGGAGAGATGGGACACCGTGTTGCTGATTGTTGAAAGGGTGATAGACCGGGCAATGGCGGGGTGATTGAGGTAGATGCCTAGACTGAGTTGGCGCCAGTGAAAGAGGATGCTGTTGTGAGTGACGAAGGTCGCCTACGTGTGATTAGGCCCGTTTGCTTTGGGCAGGGGGAAGAAATAGACGATGGTTGGCTAAAAAAACAACATCTTCCAGACTGCCTGCACCATTGGTAGTAGAGTATGCCGCATGGTGATTGACTCAGGGAACTGTGAAAATGTGAGTTTTCGAAGAGGTTGTCGCCAAGTTAGGCTTGAAGAGGGAAGCACATCCAAGTCGATACAGGCTATCGTGGCTCAAGAAGGGAAACCAGGTAACCATTTCAAAATGTTTCTTGGTTAATTTCTTAATTGGGTCGAAGTACAAGGATGGGATGTGGTGTGAAGTAGTCACCATGGACACTTGCCATCTATTATTGCGGTGCCTGTGGAAATTCGATAGGAGTTTTGTCCATGCCGGAAGGAAGAACACCTATAGCTTCGTCATCGAGTGGACAAAGATTATCTTGTCGCACAAGAAGGATGAGGCGTCGCCAGCATTGGTAGCACGACACCCGGGTTTAAAAGGTAGCGCTATGTTCGCCAAGGAGGTAGGAAAATCAAAGGTTGTCTTTGTCCTAATCGGGAAGGAATGTAAGGCACAACAGGAGGAGATACCGAGTGAGGTTGGCGACTAGTTGAGGGAGTTTGCGAATGTCTTTCCAGAGGAGTTACCAGAAGTGTTGCTGCCTTTGAGGGACATACAACACCTCATTGACCTCATTTCAGGAGCTGCTTTGTAGAAGAGGCTCCACTATCATATGAGTCTAGTTAAGCATGTGGAGTTGAGATGCCAAGTGGAAGAGCTGCTGGCCGAGGGATTTATCCGGGAGAGCTTGAGTCCTTATGCGGTGTCGGCTCTATTGGCGCCAAAGAAGGAAGGTAGTTGGTGGATGTGCGTGGACAATAGAGCCATCAATAAGATCATGGTGCGGTACCTAATCCTTATTCCGAGGTTGGATGACCTGCTCGATCAACTACAAAACTCGAAGGTGTTCATCAGGCTAGATCTAAACAACGAATATCATTAGATCCAAATCTCGCCAGGTAATGAATGGAAGATTGCCTTCAGGATGTGAGAGGGGTTATATGAGTGGCTTGTCATGCCATTTGGGCTACACTAAGTACATTTATGCGGTTCATGATTCAAGTCTTGCACTAGTTTATTGGAAGGTTCGTCGTTGTCTACTTTGACGATATCTTGATTTACAGTCAAAATCGGGTCGAGCACTTGGAGCATCTCAGGTATGTGTTGAGCACATTGAGGAAGCAGTACCTGTTTGCCGCCATGAAGAAGTGTGAATTCATGAGAAACCGAGCAACTTTCCTTGTGTTTTTCGTGTTCAAGGATGGTATATCACCTGACGAAGGGAAGATTGCGGCAATTCGCGCGATTAGCCACAACCGAAGATGATTAGCGAAGTCTGGAGTTTTCATGGGTTGCAGTCTTTCTATAGGCAATTCATGGCTAACTTTAGCTCAGTGATGGCTCCAATTGCAGACCGTATGAAAAGGCATTCCTTTGCTTGGACTCCAGAAGCAGCTGACTCTTTTGAAGAGATCAAGAGGAGGCTAACCACGACACCGGTGTTGGCCTTATCAAATTTCCTAAAGACTTTCGAGCTTCACACCAATGCCTCCAAGATTAGCATAGGCGCAGTCCCAAGTTAGGAGGGATGGCCTATCGTGTACTTTAGTGAAAAGCTTGATGGGAGTAAGTTAAATTACTCTATTTACAACATTGAGTTCTATGCGTTGGTGGGAGCGTTGAAGCATTGGAAGTCATATCTAGCTAATAGGGAGATTGACTTGTACCCTGACAATGTGGCTCTAAATTACATCAACAACAAAGACGAGCCATCTGATCAACACTCCAAGTGGGCAAGTTACATCCAGCTGTTCAACTTTGTAATCAAGCACAAGCTAGGCGTCTTGAACAAGATGGCGGATGCACTCAGTAGGTGCAGTCTCATCTTATCTCAAAGCAGAGTTTCTGTGAATGAGTTTGAGTAGTTGACGGGGCAGTACAACGATGATCTCGCCTTTGGTGAGATTTGGCAAGAGACTCAATATGGTTCTGTTCTTGGATACTCTATTCGTGACGGGTTTCTCTTCAAAGGAAACCAACTTTGCATTTCCAACTCGAGCCTATGCCTAAAGATTATTGAGGAGAAGCGCAATGTAGGATATGTGGGGAGAAACAAGATGATCCAGTTGGTGGGTGCTAATTATTATTGGCCTACAATGAGAAGGGAGATCATCAGAGATGTTGTATATGTCAGGTATTCAAAGGCAGCATGACTAATGCAGGGTTATATCTCCCATTACCAATTTCGAGCCGACCTTGGGCAGATATTAGCATGGACTTCATGTTGGGATTGACGAGGACACGGGGCGGCATTGACTCGGTTTTTGTTGTGGTTGACTGGTTCTCAAAGATGGCACACTTTATAGGGTGCAAGAAGGTCGCTGACACTGTACATGTGGTAGGGCTATATTTTTGAGAGGTGTACAAGCTACATGGATTGCCTGCTAGCTTCGCCTCCAATAGGGATGTGAGGTTCGTCAATTACTTTTGGAAGATACTATGGAAAATGGCGAACACATCTCTCGCCTTCAGCATAGTCCATCATCCTCTGACAAATGGACAAATTGAGTTCACCACCATTCATTAGGCAATCTCCTCCAATGTCTTGTTGCTGACAACATTTGGGGTTAGAAGATAAAGCCAAACCAAGCTAAGTTCGCCTACAATAACTCAGTTAAGGAGTACGGTTTTTGCGCCATTCGAAGTCGTTTATGGCTTTGTACCACAATCTCCAATAGATTTGGCGCCTGCCCAGATCTAACTCTACCTAACGGTAAGGCGGAAGGCTTGATCTTGAGCCTTGAAGATGTCTAAGAACAGATAAGAGCTCGGTTGCTAGAAGCCAGCACCAAGTACAAGATGACAAGTGACAAGCAATGCCGGGCAGTTCAATTTCAGGTCGGCGACAAGGGTTGGGAAATCTTGACAAGGGAGCACTTTTCGGCATGGGATTACAACAAGCTAACAGCTCGCAAGATCGGTCCTTTGAAGGTCCTTGCAAAGATCAACGACAATGCTTATCGTCTTCAGCTACCACCTGGTATAAGGACCTCTGACGCGTACAAAGTCAAACACCTAACTACTTACTTTGGTGACGACGATTCTGCTGGCCTCCTAGCAAATTCGAGGGTGAATTTTCTCCAATTCAAGGAGGATGATGTAGCCCGTGAACAATAGGCATTGGCAGCTGAGGCGAGTAGATGAATTGGTGGGTAACACTTAGCAGGTACAGTGTTTGGCGAGTGGAGAATCGCAGCAGCAGGATTTCGACTTCTAGTAGGATTAGTATTTTTTCATTTGTATTTATCTTGTTATCTTTTACTCTTTTGTTCTTAGTTAAATAACTCCTCAATTTAAAGAAGAGAATATTTATGGTTTTAACATTCATATTTTTCTGATTTTATTCCTTATTTCTAGAGAGTTTCTCCTATTCTCAGGTTGTGAGAATTAGGGTTTCACATTTCCCCTTTGTTTTATTTTTTTTCGTACTAAAATTTAAAAGGAAGGATGTTGAACCTTCCGTTTTCCATTGATTTTCATCTACACACTGCATCATATATTTTATTTATTGTATATTTGTATTTATTATATTTATTTGGTATTGCATTTAAGGGAGTAATCATTCCCTCTTCCTCTCCCCTTGTAACAGGCCAAAGGGCCTTTATACAACCCATTAAATGTGTTCTTAATTTTTCTAGGTAATAAGTATAGAGTCTTTTCAATTTTCCTCTTATATTATAAATAGGTCAATTTATAATGAAGTATGTATCCAATTAAATTTATTCTCTTGTTTTCTTATCTTATGTTATAGTTCTTGCTTTATTTCTTTTAGTCTTTACATGATCCTTGCTTGCACGGTGTAATAAAAAAACAAAAAATGATTTATATATATTTTGATGATATAGATAGGAGGGGGGGGGGGGGGGGGGGGGGGGGGGGGGGGGGGGGGGGGAATGCATTAACCCCCATTTGCGGAATTATTCAACCTAATACGTCATCTATTTGGTCGGTTTGAGATCATTAGATGGACGAGCAGATTAGGCCACCATATCAGTTATTTTATGGCCTTCTTTTGTTGTTACTTCGCCTACAACTTTATATCTGTTAGGATATTATTTATCTTAAAATTAAATATTGATGAGATTTGATTAGAATTTGGTTTAGTTGAAATTAGGGTGACACATGGTTTAGATTGAATTACCAAACTAAATTTGATTTAATTTGATTTGATATTTTGAATTAGATTAGGTTTAGGTGACTCTATTATAAAAATGGGCTAAAGGTTTTGATGGTTGAGGGAAGGAAAAAGAGAGGAAAAATGTGAGGGGTTTGAGAGTGATTTGTAAAGGGTGTCCGGTTACCCGAACAGGGGGAGAGAGATTTGTTAGGAGAGGTGATGTGATTATGGTGTTGATAAAAATTTTTAGCTTCCTTTATCCATAGCTAAATTGAGGAGGGTTGCCAGCTCACTTTGCAGCATCTACATTATAAGAGGGTTGGTGACTTACATTGCAGTAGTTAAGTTGTGAGAAGGTCAGCCATTTACCGTGCAATAGTTACATTGTGAGGAAGTTGGCGACTTACCATACAGTAGTCACATTGATGATGATGATGATGATGATGATTGTATGTGTAGTTTGGGGTTCCAATTAAATATTATAACTCCAGATTTCATAGTGGATGAGGCACTAGTTTGGATTCTATGGTTTTTCTCTCTAGATGAAATAGGGTTTCCACGTAGATATTATTGTTGATTATTTCATTGTCTTCTTGTTTTTTGCTTCCACTTGTGTTGATTGTGTGAATTTTTATAACAATATCCTTCGGTATATATGTGAGTCAGGTAGACATAACTAGTTAGTAGCAGCCAGGAGCCTCTGTGCACTCAATGAATCTCACGAGGAACTTTAACTGTCTCCCAAGGACCTGAATTACTATGCATTGTCATCCCTAACATGAACTTCATCATAGCCCGATCGTGTAGCTGTACTAACTTCAAGAGGAATGACGTGCTTCAAACTTGGAATTTAGATGAAATAGGTGTTTTTTTGGTTGAACAAAGCGTGATAACACAACTAATAGTTACGACCTTTAATAAGAGCATACAGAATAAATCACAGAGGGTCAACAGTCATATTATGCCCATATTTCCCCGAACTATGAAGGTTTGCCCCCCAATGGGCAACTAAGTTAGATGATCTACGAGGCCATCTAAAAGATACCGAAATGAAATTACAGACCAAAAGTTTAATATCCGGGATGTATTTCCCACTTTCTTGTTTTAAAGAAGCCTGAGAATTAGCTACAATATATTACATGGGCTGTTGGACTGGTAGTTGAGCACGGCCCATACATTATAGAGCTCATAATTGAACTATCTTGTGGATTTAGCGCTTATCTTTTTAGGCTCTTATTATGCCCTTCCCTTCTGGCCCATGTACGATTCATGTTTATCCTCGTATTTGAAAATGTTTTATAGTTATATTGAAATTTTGAGTCTTTTCTTCCAAAATTCTTTATGTAACCGCGTTGACATTTAATTACGTTTTGTTAACATGAAAATCGAATGACAAACAAACTACATAAAATTTCAATTTACACAAAAATATTTTTGAAAAATAGCGAGGTTGGCATAAAATAATTTTGTTAACACGAAAATGTTACACCCTAAAGGGATAAGACTGCGTATATCCACCCCTTCCAGATCCCGCTTATGCGGGAGTTATTGAGGCACTGAGTTTGTTGTTGTTGCTGTTGTAAAGAGGTTGGCATAAAACAATTTTCCTTTTCCATTTCCAAATTTTTCTTTTCAATTTCAGTTTTTGTTTTTCATTTTCCATTTGGAAAACATGTTTAAGAGGTGAGATTGTAATAGCTTTTTAATATAGAAAATTGAAAAATGCATTCAAATGATTGTAGTTTTCCACTTTTTTGAAAATTGAAAATGATACATTAGTACTTGTATATCTGAAAATCAAATAATACAGTTCAACCCGGTTTGAACAATTATCTCACCGGGTTCATTCTAAAGTGCATACTACCGGCTCATATTGTTTAATCGCATACGAAGGAAAAAAAGTAATTCATTGTTGTATAAAACAAATATAACCTACACAAACAATATTTTTTTTCTTGACGAGGGACTGGGCTGCCCTAGCCAACCCTGACCCATAAGAACAGCCCACAAGCCCCCATGAGCAAGTAAGTCTTGAGTATATCCTCAGCGAAAATCGAACTCCTGACTCTTGGGCGATGACCGTATGAGTAGGAGATGCTACTAACTGAGACACCCTCATGATGGGCCTACATAAACAACATGCTAACTCTTATAATTTTTTGGAACATATTCACCTTTTATACTGTCTCGTGGAACGACAATATCATTCTCATTATCAACACCGCACTTTTTCTACCACAGAAAGGAAATTATGTATTTGTTTTGTCATTTATTCACACACTATTGGAATTATCTTTTGTTGTCTTAGTAGATGATTCGGTATAAAATATAAATGAGTTACCCCAAACAAGTGTCCCTTGAAAATTGGGGAACTTACACTTAAGTACACAAAATGCACGCTCTGTTACGTTCTCCAGAGATGAGTATCATTAAAGAAACTCACATGATCCTCTTATGTGTCTTCAGTTTTGAAGGGTGGGCTGTATGTTGAAGGTTAGAATTGACTTCAAGGGCGTGAGAACTTGAGAGAAAGAGAGGTTGGAGTAAGGAAAAAGAGAAAGATAAAAAAAATCTGTGAGTGGGAGAGAAAATAAAGAAACATATAAGAAACACAAAGGTGAAAAATTATAGAAAACAGCTTTAAATTAATCTCCAAAATTTTCTAAAAGAGTTAGGGAAACTAGGAGATTTTTTTTTCAATTTTTTTGGGGAAAACGTTGCTGTGTACAGCTTTTCTACTTTTATATGAAAATTCTCCCAGAAAATTGAAACATTTTCTGTTATCAATGAACCCCAAAAAGCTCCTCAACCCTATCACTTTTATCAGCGGCCGACGTTAGCCTCACTCGCCACTAGCTTTGACCCTCCAATGGCAGCTTCTCTAGTTTTATCAAGAGGGAGGAATGAGTCCTCCAAGACATACATGGAGTCAAAACGCAAAAAGTAACAAAAACAACAAAGAATAGAGATAGACAAAATGGGCACACGAAGTTTAAGGCAAAATAACATAGAAATCAGAGTTGCTAGCCTATGCTATATAGATAGAATAAGGAGATAAGATACTTCAAGTTCTTCTTCCCGCAAGAGTGCGAATGTCAAATTTGTCATACCAATATTTCATAGTAGTACCTAAAGAATAGTAAAAGGGAAGAAGGTTGTGACGATCTGAATTGGAGATTGAATCACAACAATGCTATAGGAGAGGGACTAAAGCTTTACATTAATTATTAACGGAGGAGCCCTCCATGCGAAGTACATCGAGCTTCTGATGTAACTCCATCAGATTTACGAAGGATTGATCCAGTTTTAAGTATTTAATATATCTTAACATTATTTTAAATGTAAATTTAAATTTTTTAAATTTTTTTTAAAAAATGACGTCAGCAGAAAGTCACCTAATTAACCATTAATCATCCTTTACCCTTTTTTTGTTTTAGGTGAAATTTTGCACGATAACATTTTTTAAAAACTTTTGCACTAGGGAGGAAATAGTGCAAAAGTCGTAATGCTCAATTTCAGAAAGATCTGAAATTTTTTTTTTTTTTTTTTGGATTCTCATATCCTAGCCACTAGATACTCAAAAACACCCTAGCCGCCAGAAGAGACTATCGGCTCCAGTTTGGTGGTTGGGGTGTGTCAACAAGGTTGGCGACAGTTGGGTTGTCGATGAGGTTGGGGTGTGGGGCTCGGGCTTTGTCAGGGGTCGAAGGAAATTGGGTGTCAATAGGTTGAGTGGTGCAACACGAATTGACTTCGTTAGGGGTTGAAGGAAATTGGCGGCGGTTGAACGAAACTGTGGGGGTTGAAAGGGTGGGAGTTAGAGGTTCAGGCTCGCAGTTCACCGGTGGTTATTATGAGGCAGTTTGGCGGCGGTTCGGCAGTGTTTGGGGGGTTAATGGTCAGGGGTCAAACGTAACTTTAGAGGTTCGGCTTGTCTCCTCTATTAGATCTAGTATTTGCTCTGTTGCTCAAAAGATTCTATTGCACGCATACCAAACACAAGTAAAAAATATACAGATTGATGGTTACCCGTTAACCAAACAAAGTGAAAAAAAATATTTTTTAAGGGGTAATAGCTACCCCGTTAAAGTTTGCGCTTGGAATGTTTGCCCCCAAATTTTTAACTCCATACCAAAAATGCCCTAAGGTGTGACATTGAAAATTTTTAGAAAATTTAGGTGGCGTTTTAAAAAATTATAACATTTAGATGATATTTTAAAACTGCACCTAAAATTTAGGTAATTATCAATAAAAAAAAAAAAAAATTCATTGCTATTGCTTTCATAATCTAATAACTTTGTAGCATATATTAAGTATATAAATGGAATACGTTTAACATTTATTGTAAATAAAGGGAAAAGGTTGTTGTTCAAGCACAAAAGAAAGATGATAAAAATGGGATTGTAAGTACCACATTTTCTTTAACATTGGGACTCCATGTTCTTTTGGCAAACAAATGTATGCCACTTGCATACACCCCATTTACTTGTATTGTCTTTATCATGCATGTCATAAATCACTCACACTTGCCCCTCCATGTTCACACTTGCTTTCTGTCGCAAGAAAAAATAGAAACACCTGTTGAACGTTTTTGATAAATATAGAAATATACTCTTGAACTTCGTATGTTTGCTATTGCTTTATTGGTTTATTACTGTTGCTTTACTGCTTGTTACTTTGTTACTTTATATCGTCTCTGTCCCGTTTTTATTTTATGAGTTTTAGGCTGAAAGCTCTCAGATACAACTTCCCTTTAGCATAACACTCTGGAGGTAAAAGACTGTATACATCTCAAAGGCTCCCCCTCCCCCTGGTTTGGCAGGAGCCCTTGTGACCCTGGGTTTGTTGTTGTTGTGCACTCTTGAGTTTTGCAAAGAAACCCAACTCACCATTACACTATTGATTTTGTAAAAAAGTTTCTTGAACTTTGTTATTATATACAACTAGTGCCATTCACAGAGGATGTTCATATTTTTAAATATAATGTATACATTATCACATTGAAATTTTATTGAATTCTATAGAAGATACAATGTTATATAGTTTGCAAAATGATGCACTAAAGCACTTGACTTTCTTGTTTTTTTCTTTGTTATAACTTACAACATTAAATGACACGCTCTTACAATTTCTTAGATTGGAGTGTTGAAACTTTTGTTGACACCCCTTAGAAATACTTAGATTAAGGTTTAGAGGCGTTTAAGAGTAAAGTACTTGGCAATAATATATACTAGTGTCATCCCGTGCGATGCACGGAAGATGTTTACAATTTAAAAAAAAAATATTATATTTACATGCCTTGTTGTTTTAAACTCAAATTGTCACTTGTAACTACCAATTTTTTATTGAAATTTTCTTTCAATTCTTAAATTATTTTTAAAAAAATATCGTACTAAATGAGCCTAAAGTTTGTTGACTCGAAATCTTCTCATGTTAAAAAAAATGCAAGTCTTAGACTTAAATGTAAGGGTGAAATTATTAATAAGGAAGGCATGGCTTAGAATGTTTAGAATTAGAGTTTGAAGGTTTTTGAAATAAATAGGGACTTTGTAATAATGCATAAGACAGATTCATCCCCAAAACTTTGTTACCAAACACAACCAACTACTTGCATTTTTATTTTAGTTGCATAAAATCTGATGTTAGACACGACTCACCACATACATATTTAAATTAAAAACTAACACCCTAAACTATACTATTAAGTCAAATCATCCTTTCCTGTCAAATTTAGTGCATAATAAGGAATGAATTACGTCTAATTTAAGCATTAAATTTGATACATAGGGGTGCTTTGATTAATAGCATAATTTTTCTTTAAATTCAACTAGCTAAGCCCCGTACAATGCACGGTTGCTTTATTATTTATAAAATATAATATTAGTAATTTTGAAAGAATATTTATACATGTAACTTTTTAATGTATCTTTAAATTTGAAATTAAAATTTTAAATAATCATGAACATTCAACAAGAGTTTTACCTCTATTTTTATCAAAATATTTTTATTATTTTATGTAACTGAATATTTAATATTTTTTCTTACCGCTTGATAACAACTTGCAAATAGCTTCCAAACAAATGAATAACGACAAGGCTTTTTGAGGCCCAGGACGCATCTGGCCCCGAAATGCATCTCGGCCTACAGCCACGGACGGCTTCATCTCGCCAACGTACAATTCCATCTCATCACCAAACATATAAGTATAAATCATTGCTGACGCCTCAACGGATGCCGGCAATATGGGCCCTAGCCACAAGGGGAATCTCACCCCGCAATATGAATCTCACCCAAGTCACAGATTGCTTTAGCTAACTTGTCTCAATGCACATGAGAACAGCTATTCGAGACCAAGAACCTTGGTCCTTGGGGCATCTCATCCAAGATTAGACTATCTGGAAAAATGCCTCCCTATACTCAACCAGATGGAGAAAAGTGCTCCTAGAGAAGCTAAAAATACTGCCCAGAATCCTTAAATTGGGATAAGTTACTTTTCCTTTCTTCCTACTACTGTTGTATCTAATCCCATAATTTAAAAAAAAAAAAAAAAAAAAAGAGGGAAAAAGATTTGAGTTTAACCTTCCATTAAAAGAACCTGTATCCAAAACAGTTGGAGCCGTTTGTGGGAAATGGAAAACTTTCCCCCCAACAAATCAATAGAATCTCCTCTTTCGCCAAGGAAGTCAGGAGACCAATACGTCACTCAAAGTCAACTCCATGTACTCCGAATTGTAATCATGTGGCTCGCTGATCAGAATCTGTCAAGCAAATTTCCGCCTCAGTCCCCAAAGCAAAATCCGGACATGGCTGTCGAATCTCTCACTTCCACCGAACATGACGGAAAGAGGACCAAACAAAATCCCGGGAAGTTCGAGGCAGGCCAACGCCTTTGGGAGCAAGAAGACACTGTAGGAAGAACCTAGCTCTCACTCGAATTGAACACAAACACTAGCCTTGATAGAATGATGTCCAAGGCATTAGGGAGAATACCCATCACCCACTCGCCCTTCCTGCCCCGCATATTATCCTTCCCCATAGGAAAAGTGAAGGTGCCAAACTTAGAAATGTTTGATGGGACTCAAGACCCAAATGACCACATTTCAGGATTCGCAGCCCGGATAGACATTCAGGATGCCCTAGAAAAAGTATGGTGTAAATGTTTCCTGGCTACCCTAAAGGGTATGGCACAAGCCTGGTTCGCCTCTCTTCCCAACGGATCCATACGAAGTTTCTCGAAACTCTCGAAAGAACTCACTTTCTACTTCCTGAGCAATAAAAGGAGAAAGAAGTTCGCCGCCCAATTAATCCAGCTCCAACAAACTAATGATGAGTCCTTAAGGGGATTCGTTCGACGATTCTCCAAATTGATGATTAACATCCCAGACCTCACGGACGAAACAACCATCACCGCCTTTATCAACGGGCTTAGTAATAGTGACTTCAAATTCGCCCTTGTAAAGCCCTCCCTACGATCGTAGATGCGCTAGGGGAAAAAGCTCACAACTACATCATTGCTGAAGATGTCATGGATAAGGCCAAACAACAAAAGAAAGAACACGGAAAGGGAAGAATATATGCCTGTGACCTCGATCCAGGCATGGAAAGGGTGGTAAGAAATCCAAGAAGAAGCTGCAATTTTGGACAACGGAAACCACCCTGATTGCTCTTGGAAGTAAAGAAGCCCGATAGACCAACGATTAAGGCTCCGACAAATCCAGAACGGAAAATAAGCCAAAAATAAATGGTGTGAATACCACGATGCGTCCGGGAATGATACCAAAGATTGTCAGGCACTCAGATACCGAATGGACGAGCTAGAGAAAAAAGGCAATGTTGGGAAATTTTGGACATGAAGAAAATTAAACTCGGAACTCTCAGACCTTCTCGGGAGGAACACAAAGCTTCGACAAGCGCTCCAAAACTCGTGATAGTGACGATCAAACAAAAACGGGGAGGCATGAATGATGAAATTCGGGTAAGGGGTGAAAGCAAAATCAAAAGATGCCAGCCCCTAACCTTTACCCAAGATGACCTCGAAAAAGTCAAGACCCCACACGAAGACCCCATGGAAATTGACAATTTCTCTCTCTAGAGAGTCCTGGTGGACCAAGGAAGCTCAGTCAATATCCTCTTCCTCCAATGTTTTGAAAAAAAATGTAAATCTCGCACTAGAAGCTAGTCCCTACAGCCAGGACCCCCGCAGGTTTCTCCGAAGAAGTTGTTAGCCCACTTGGTACTATAGGCCTTAGTATCCTCTTGAGAGACGAAAAATGACGGCATATGCTCAGGGCCGAATTCCAGGTTGTCGAGGCAAACTCAACGCTCAACGCCATTTTGGGACGCCCCATGTTGAATTCATTAAAAGCAGTGGTGTCAACCTATCACCTAGCAATGAAATTCGAAACATATGAAGGGAATGTTTTGACCATCAAAGCATGTCAGCAAACAGTCCGCAGCTGCTGTTGCACCCAGGATGCCTAGAATGTGGAGAAAGCAGAAGGCGATAAGGAAAAGAAACCGCACCCCAAAGAAACTCTCAAAGTAGAACTCGAACTCGGGAGAATGGTCTGAATTGGAGTGCAACTGAATCCGAACACCCAGAATCAAATCCTACAAGTGCTTCGACAATATTGGGAAGTCTTCGCATACTAGGTGGAAGAAATGCTGGGGATAGATAGAAAAATCATTTGCCATCACTTAAATGTCCAACCCGAAAGAAATTCGGTGAGGCAGAAAAAGCATAACTTCTGCATCGAACGAAATCAGGCCATAAGTGAGGAAGTTTGGAAACTGTTAAAAGCAAACTTCATACGGGAAGCCTTATACCCTGAATGGTTGGCGAATGTGGTCCTAGTGAAAAAGAAAAATGGTAGTGGGTGAATGTGCGTTGACTTCATTGACCTAAATAAAACTTTTCCCAATGATTCATTTTGCACCCAGGATAGACTAGCTAGTTAGCTCCACAGCTAGAAATGAACTATTCAGTTTCCTAGACTCATTTTTAGGATACCATCAGATTGAACCCAGACGATAGGAAAAAGCATCTTTCATCACCCACGATGGCACTTATTGCTTCCGCATCATGCTATTTGGGTTAAAATATGTAGGCGCCACATACCAAGGACTGGTGAACCACTTATTCCGACAGCAAATAGGAAAGAACTTGGAGGTATACGTTGACAATATGGTAGTAAAAACCAAAAAAGTTCCAAATCACATTGACGACCTAAAGGAAAGCCTAGAAACACTTCGGATGCACGAGGATGCGGTTAAACCCAAACAAGTGCATATTCACCATCCTAGAAGGGAAATTCCTAGGCTTTATCGTGAGCTCAAGCGGAATAGAAGCTAACCCCACAAGGTGAATGCGATACTAAGGATGGAGACCCTGAACATGCCAAGAGATGTCCAAAAGATGACTAGCTGCGTAACCGCTTTCAATAGGTTCATCAGTCGGTTGGCCGATCGATCCCTTTCTTCCAGATTTTACGTAGGAGGGAAAGTTTCGAATGAGCTGAATCTTGTGAGCAAGCCTCAAGAACTCAAAGAGCACTTGGAAAAACTCCCCATCTTGTCCAAGCTCGTTACGGGAGAGGAATTGGTCGCCTACAGTGTAGCATCCGACTATGCGATAAGTGCCGTGCTAATATCTGAGAAAGAGAACACTGAGAAGCCAATCTACTTTGTAAGTCAGATATTAAGAGATGCTAAGAAGCGGTATCCTCGTATTGAAAAATTTTCTTATGCAATCATTATGGCTGCTCGAAAGCTCTGTCCCTACTTCCAGGCACATCGCATCCAAGTACGAACTAACCAACCCCTTCACAAATTGCTCCAACGATTGGAATGTCCAGGAAGAATGTTGGCCTAGGCAGTCGAACTCTCTGAATATGTTATCCAATTTGAATCATGAGTTGCAATCAAGGCACAAGCGTTGACCAACTTCCTAGTTGAATGCTCGTTCACTAACAATGGATTGCTAAGTTCAAGACCGGTGGACATCTTGAAAAGTCATGGAAGCGATATGTCGATGGATCTTCTAACAATTAGGGAAGTGGGGCGAGAATCCTCCCATGCACAATAAGATTTAAGTTCAAAGCCAGCAATAATGAAGCTGAATATGGGGCACTCTTTCACGGGTTGAAGATAGCATAGAAAGCAGGAGCACGACAGATCGAGGTATTTAGTGGCTCTTAGCTGGTCGTTAAGCAAATTCAGCGAATTTATGGGGCACGAAGCTCCTTCATATTAGAACACCAGAAGATAGTGAACGAGGAAATAAAAACATTTTCCCACTTCAGGATTCACCTCGTACCTTGGACAGAAAATGCCAAGGCCGACAAATTAAGCAGGATAGCTAGCTCGGAACTAGAAGAAAGATGCCCGAATCACGTCATCCCAGTGGAAGAGGTCCGGCCCTGCATGAACCCCTCTTCTCATGAAAAAGTCACACAAATACGGACCACTGATGATTGGCAACGTCCTCTCATAGAATATATAAAGAACGAGATCCTTCCCAATGACCAAATGGAGGCAAAACAAATTCTAAAGTGGCCCCCTGGTTCGTAATAATTTATAAAGATCAATACAAAGATCCTTTGTACATCCATCATTAAAATGTGTAGGCAAGGAAGAAGGAAAATACGTCTTATGCGAAATCCATGAGCGTATCTGCGGGCAGCATCTCTGTAGCCGAGCATTGACCAATAAGGCCTTACAGTCTGGATATTATGGGCCCACCATGAAGAAAGTTGCACAGGACCTCCTACAAAAATGTGAAAAGTGCCAAAAACAAGCCTCGATGATACACTTGCCCTCGCCTTTGCTTCAACCCGCACTCAACCTAATCCCTTTAGCACAATGGGGGTTGGATATCTCGGGACAATATCGAAAGCAACCGGACACAGAAAGTATATCATCGTGGCTATAGATTATTTCAGTAAGTGTATAGAGGCCGAACCTGTGGCCCAAATTACTGACCGCGCTGTTCAGCATTTCCTTTGGAAAGGGATCATCACCCATTTCCAGATCCCACATGTTTTGGTTACCGATAATGGTACCGAATTCAATTCACAGAGATTCCAAGACCACTGCAGAAACCTGGGAATCAAAATAAATTACTCCTCAGTAGCACACCTGCAAAGTAATGGCCTGGCAGAATCATCCAACAAACATATCTTTTCAGGCTTGAAACATCGGCTAGACCAAGCTAAAAGAAACTACGTAGAAGAACTCCCTAGCATATTGTGGGCTTACTGAACAACGATACGAAACGCCACGGGAGAAACCCCGTATAACCTTGTATATGGAATAAAAGCTGTACTGTCGGTAGAAGTGGGAGAACCTAGTCTTCGAATTCGGGATTACAACCAAGAACATAATGAAGAAGCATTAAGACAGCCTTTAGATGAGATAAAAGAGACACGTGAGAACACATTGATCAGGATGATTGCCCAAAAGCAAAGGATGACAAAATACTTTAATTCAAAAGTAAAAAAGAGAAGCTTCCAGGAGCGAGAACTAGTACTAAGGCGAACAGAATCATTGAGACAACACTACGAGAAATTATCCGCTAATTGGGAAGGACCCTATAGGATTCTCGGGCCACCCCAGATGGAACCTACCACCTACAACAGCTGAACGGAACTCCGATCCCAAGAACGTGGAACATTTAGAATCTAAGGATATTCTATGTATGAAATCATGATAAGAATATGAATGCACTCTACGTTTTGTGAAGATTCTCTTTCCTTTTCAAATGGAAAACAAAGACTCACATCTAGGCCGTAAGCCTTTCCAAGGCGGGCGAAATACATCTAAGACGTAAGCCCTTCGGAGGCGGGTGAAATACACCTAAGCCGTAAGCCTTTCCGAGGCTAGCGAAATACATATAAGCTGGAAGCCCTTTCGAGGCAGGAAAAATTCATTCAAAGCCGTAAGCCCTTCCGAGGCGGGTGAAATACATTTGAGCTGTAAGCCCTTCCGAGGCAAGTAAAATACATCAAAGCCATAAGCTCTTCCGAGGTGGGCGAAATTTATTCAAAGCCGCAAGCCCTTTCGGTCGTAAGCCCTTTTGAGGTGGGAGAAATACATCTGAGCCACAAGCCCTTCCGCGGAAGGCGAAATACACCTAAGGCGTAAGCTCTTCTGAGGTAGGCGAAATGCATATAAGCCATAAGCCCTTCTGAGGTAGGCAAAATTCATTCAAAGCTGTAAGCCCTTTCGAGGTGGGCAAAATACATCTTGGCCATGAGCCCTTCCGAGGCGGACGAAATACATCTGAGCCCTGAGCCGTAAGCCCTTCCGAGGAAAGTGAAATAGATCTAAGCCATAAGCCCTTCTGAGGCGGGCCAAATTTATTCAAAGCTGTAAGCCCTTTTGAGGCAGGCGAAATACATGTATGCCTTAAACCCTTCCGAGAGGGGAAAAATTCTTTGAAAGCCATAAGCCCTTCCGAGGCGGGCAAACTACATCTGAGCTGTAAGCCCATCCAAGGCAGGTCAAATACATCTGAGCCGTAAGCCCATTTGAGGTAGACGAAATACATCTAAGCTGTAAGCCTTTCCGAGGCGAGCAAAATACACATAAGCCGTAAGAACTTCTGAAGCTCCCAAAATTCATTCAAAGCCGTAAGTCTTCAAAAAGCTGGCGAGATACACGTCTAGGCCATAAGCCCTTTAATAGGTCATCAAAATCTATCTAAGCCGCAAACCCTTCAATAGGCGGGCAAGATGGATCCAAGCCGTAAGCCCTTCAGTAGGATGATGAGATACCTCCAAACGCCGTAGTCCCTCCTTAGGCGGGGAACATCCAAACTGATAAGACCTCCTCTAGGAAATGAAATACTTAGGCAACTTAAGCCCTTCCCAGAATATTGAAATACACAACAATATAAGGCATACACAGGAAAGTGAAAATATGTAAACCCTTCCTAGAAAGGCAAAATACCTAAATCATTCTTGGAAAGGAAGAATACATTCAAATGATTGATCTTTCCAAAATAGGCGAGATACATTCAAGATGTAAGCCCCTTTTAGGTAGGAGAAACTCATTTTAAGCTGTGAGCCCTTTAACAGGTCAGCAAAAATGTATCAAAATTGTAAGCTCTCCTCAAAACATACATAGCGGTAATAATAATAATAACAAACGAAAGCAAAATAGCAAAAATAATAAGACGTATAGAGGAGGCAAAATAAAGAATCATAAGTCCTTCCAACGCAAGCAGCGTGCAAATACATTGAGTTGCTAACTAAAACCAAGAAAAAAAAAAAAAAAGTTACGTAATACATTCCACCATAAGTACCCCTTGCAGCACATGTAAAACAACGGGGGAAAACACACCCAGAAAGGGGGGAAAAAAAAAAAAAAGATCCTCGCGTAGGCCTCCAAGAAACAAAAGGAAGGAGCAAAAACATGCAAACAAAACAACCCTCCATCAATGCGGGGCGAGTTGCATGGTGTTCGATGAGCTACTTACACTAAACCTTCCCTCCTTTACATCTCCTAGGACAGAGCGACAAACTTCTTGAAGAAAAGGGACTCCGAGATTTGGATCCAGATACTTCGCCTTCTTCACAGTAAGACCAACTCTGGTATAGAAGTGCTTCCAGTATCGATCTCGAAACTCAAGACCCTCTTTTAAGTTAGAGATGGCAGGGGAAATTATGCTCTGGGACCACCGAAATGAAGGCATCATCTCTGAGATACGAGCAGGCTGTTCCAAGGTGAGTGCATCTTGCTTCGTGATGGGAGTGTCCTGTTCCAAGATGCCGGCATTTTGTGCGGAAACGATAAAATCCAACTGAGACAGGCGAGACTTGAATTCCCCATTCAACCGTTGCAAATCCATCACCTCCTTGGCACACTGCCTCCAATGGAAATTGACAAATGATGATCGCCCAAAAATTGTCACCAAACGCAAGAAGAAGAAAGAGTTAGCAAAATTATCCTCTTTAAAAAAAATAATAATGAAAAAAAAAACAAAACAAAGGTGATAAACCCAAAATCACGACAACAAGAGCATAGTATTCATTTGAGAGAGATGGACATATGCATTCTCGGGATCTCGCCCAAGCGAGCGGAATCTTTAGAAAACAGGTGGCACATGCACATCACCCAACAAGCCTAAACGTTATCCATAAATGCAAAACGGTAAGGAATTATCAGAGGGCTAGCTTTCCCCGGGATTGTGACTACGAACCAAAACCCTCCACAGTAACGGAAGGGCCCGTTGCAGTCGTGGAAACTGGAGGAGGGGGCTTGCATTGATCCTGAACGACATCAAGGACCCTTCAAGGTTAGGCATAAACTGTGGACGATTAACATTGGGAGGATCAAGAAGGCCCTCAAAGAAGGATGGTGAAGGCTCCATCAAGTTCAAGCCTGAGGAGCCCAAGGCACCAGCAGCTTCCCTGGCTGCAGCCCTTTGAATGGAAGAACTCGCCACAACAGTTGCAATCCTCATTGGAACAGAAAGCCCATGTGAAGTTTCGCCAGCCTTTGAAGTTTCAGGACAAGAAGAGCGATCAACAGCAGCGTCGGGAGAAGACCCTCGGGGATGAGTATGAAAATGTTTCGAAGCTCTCTTTGATGATGAGTCAGCTGGGAGTTTTGGGGCAGGGACAGCCACAGATACCCGAAAGTCCCAAGCTAAATCTTTTTGCACCCCGGCTGGAGGCGCTATTACTATCGGGATATGCAGAGAAAAGAAAAAAAGGATGAGATCAATGACATCTAAAAAAGAGAAGATCAACGACATCTAACTTGGGAATGGCTTTTGAGAAAGGCCTGCTTTAACAAGAACTATTTCTTGTTCAAGTAGCTCCTTAGAAGCTAAGAACCTTTCACCCCCTAGTCTTATTAAAATAACGGATGACCCATTTTTCTCGAGAAGTTAAAAGACTCCTCGTTTTCGGAAAAGGACGTTGGATTGTACCCCATGAGGTCAAAAATGGAGGAGGGGTGGGAGGCTTTATCCCAAACAAACTTATTTCCCCAATTCTTCACATTAGAAGGATTATTCTTTATGAAGATAAAACCTACCCGACTCTCGAAAGCAGCCATGTGCTTAAAATATATAATCATAAAAAGAATATCAAAAACCCTAAAGGAAGGAGTAAAGCTATTCACATAGCACGTAAGCAAAAAACCATATACATTTCTAAACCCGTTTGGAGTAACTTGCCCAAGACAAACCTTACAACGCTGAAGTAATTGCTCCAGAAAAAGAGGAAGGGAAAAGTGGATGCCCGTCTCTAAGGAGTCTACAGGAATTGAAAAACTCCCCTCCTTTGGCAGGAACAAAGGACAATGATCCTGTTGGGGTCCTCACACCTCGTAATCATCCGGGAAAAGGTATTTTAAATGAATCGCAACAACACCATCATCGCCTAAAGCACTCGACACTAAATTCCTTAGAGGTCGAATCCGGAAAATCTCGAGAAACCTGTCCAACAAAGGAGAGTTTTCATACGAAGGACACAGATTTAACGGACCCGCAACAATACCCTCCACCTCAGAAGACGATCCATCCTCACTCCGAGCCTCGGAAGAAGAGGCCTCAACACGGCTCCATTTATGTACCATCGAGAAGATAGGAAGAAAACTATGAAAGGAAGAAAAAATATATATATAGAGAGGTGAAAAGTTAAAAAGAACTTACCTGCACCCAAGACCCCATTACTTACGATGTTAACAATGGACGTTGCTACCAGAGAGGAGAATCCGACTCTTGAAATCCATTCATTCTGAACCCTCTATCAGCAAAAGGATTTCGCTGAGCATAATCTCACTCAGCTCCTCCTCTTCGAATATCTATGAGGGAAGCGAGTCCGGGCGGTGCGAAAACGATAATAGGCCAAGTAAAACAAGGGGAAAAGAGAACCAATCAATTTTGGCTCAAAACCCACCGTCATACAAAAGAAATCGAGTTCCGAAGACTCATCTGGGAAGTGCCGAGAAATAACAAGAACCTACGCCAAGAGAACCTGGTAGGGGGGGGATTCACCCTTTCGTTGGACCGAAGCAACGTCCTCGAATCTCGCCCTTAATTGAAAAAAGGGCCTAAAGGAAACGAGCTAAGGCCTCCCCGCAAAGCACCGAGAAGCAAAGGGCCCTTTCAATTCAAAGAAAAACTAGGGTTCGTTTTTTGACAAAAAACAAAAATCCCAAAATTGCACCCAATCTCGCCACAATGGGAAGAGCAAAAAATCAAGGGAAGGATAGAAGACTTACCTAAGAAACACCGGGGGAGCAGAAGCCCTTTCCAATTAAAGCAGAAAAGGCCAAAATTGAGCTCTAGATCTTGTGCTATTACGACAAACGAGCAAACAAAGAAAAAGAAAGAAAGAGAAAAGGGAAGAAGAAAACTCTTGAGAAAGAAAGTGAGCAAGTGATGAGATCTCTCAAAACCAGGAATAAGAGAGACAAACGAAAAGGGGGAGTTCGCCCAAAAAGATGGTAAGGGATCAGAGAGGAAGCCGCTCAAAATAAACATATAGTAAAACATCAATGCACATTAATATATAAATATATACAAAAAAGGGGGAATCAATGCCTATCTCCGTCCGATATGCAAACCATCACCGCCTTCCACTAAAACAGAAAGTACATCCCAAATACATTAACATGCCTTGATGGGCATATACAATCCAACTACCAAACAGCAAAACAACAAAAGTACAAAACAATGAAAAGGGCTACTATGTCATTCTTGAAAGGTAATGTGGGACCTGGCAACTCGGGATAAAGTGTTCTCGCATACGGATACAGCAAAAGGAGCCCCAGTAGAAATATTGCCACAAACGCGCCAAAACATCATGATCAGGCCCATCCAAACAATAGCAGTACAGACCTCCTCCACAAGCAATGGTGAGATACCGACCTGAGATTGAGAACCCCGCCACATATAAAGCCTCGAAATCCCTAGGAATCTGGAACTAATAATGAACACTCTTGTAGAGGAACCAAGGAGAAAAATCGTCACTGTCACGTAGCAATTATAGCCCAAAATAGAGCCGCGTAATAGAACTAAGCACAATGGGGTTCCCCTAATCGAAGGACCATCCCACCGAAACAGGCTCGCGTCGTCACGGTGAGCAATACTCTGATGAGTCCTTGAAGAAAAGAACAAGAAATCTGCAGTAGTTCGAAGAGTATCCCACAGAACTATGTAGATGCAGGAAAAAGGAGATTGCTTTGAAATATAAGGACCCCAATCCGACATCAAGTAGATAATGCTAGCTATACATGCCGGAACGTGGAACGGCAGGTTCCTCCCTCCAACGCACAGCTCACTCTTGTACATCCAGCCCTCTCCCCATGCAAAAACTTTATGAGCATTGGGCCACTCTCCTCCAGTCGACCCCGAGGCCAAGTCGTAAACCAACAAATGAACAGAAAATCCAAACAATGTGGGAGAATCTCGGCACCCTAGAATAGCCGTCATGGGGCATCGGATGTACAAGGATAAAATCCCTTCGGTTAACAAGCCTAAGGGAAAGTAAAAGCTGGTCGTGGGATTGACAATAGACAAGCGAGAAGGGCCCATTGGATTGAACTCCCTACAAAGGATCAAGCCGCCATGACAACCTATGATTCTCCGATGGCCGGAAAGGAAGAACACAAAAGAATGTGGTAGAACCAGCTCCATGATGGGAGCACCCAAGGACACTGAGGCATCATATGGGTCAATGTAGCATCGTGATTGGACAAGAAACCCGTTAGCATAGCGATCTAAGGAGCGAGAAACATGAGCCTTTATAAAATGACGATTACTGATAAGCCGAGCATGGTAACGAGACAAAGTTCGAAACCTCAAAAGACACTTCAGGGAAAATTGGAAAAGACCTTAAAAGTAATCAGCCATTCATTGATTAAACCAAAAAATTGGTGAAGATTTAAAATTTGTAAGTTTGAATTTGGGGAGACCAAGTGAAGAAACTCCTCCCTTCTCACCCATATTTATAACAAGCCGCAATACAAACTGCAAATGAAAATCATTTGTGGAATGGCGGGGGGACTAATTGATAACAACTTGCAAAGAGCTTCCGAGCAAAGGAATAACGACAAGCCCTTCTGAGGCGCAGGACACATCTGGCCCCGAGATGCATCTCGGCCTGCAGCCACGGACGACTTCATCGCGCCACCGTGCAATTCCATCTCATCACTGAACATATGAGTATAAATCCTTGCTGATGCCTCAATAGATACCGGGAACATGGACCCTAGCCACAAGGGGAATCTTGGCCCGAGATACGAATCCCACCCAAGTCACAGACTGCTTCAGCTAACTTGTCATAGCGTACACGAAAACAACTATCCGAGAGCATGAACCTTGGTCCTAGGGGTATCTCGCCCCGGATTAGCCTATCCGGCAAAATACCTCCCCATACTCAACCAGACGGAGAAAAATCTTCACAAAGAAGCTATAAATATCACCCAGAATAAAGAAATTGGGACAAGTTACTTTTCCTTTCTTTCTACTACTCTTGTACTAAATTATAATACTCTTGCATCTGATCCCATGATTAATAAAAAAGAGGCTTGAGTTTAACCTTCAATTAAAAGAACTTGTACCAAGACACCGCTATATGCACATAAAAATTAATATTTAATATGAATGATTGTTTAATATTTAATTTATACACAAAATTTTCATGAAATAATATTTATCTTCTTATCATTAGGTTAAATTCAAATTACAAAATAAATAATTATATAAGCTAAAAGTAATTATACCATTAATTTTAACATTATTTTTTGTTGTCATTATTTTATATATCTAAATATAATAATTGTTTCGGTAATGACTATAATTTTCATAGGACTATTCTTTTAAATTTTCATTTTTCTAAATTCATATTTGTGATTTGTTCCTTTTTAAAATTGACAAAAAAAATTTATTCATCATTTATATAACTTTTAACTCTATTTGTACTCTATCTACGATGCATGGTTGTTCTATTTATTTATAAACTTGGTAGTAAACATACATACAGAAAATTTAATTTTTTGTAGCATTTTTCATGTCATGTCTTGATCATTGCTTTAATACATGTAATACAAATTTTTAACATAATACCAAAATTTTAAAGGAAATTTTATAAACATCAGATTAAATATTGACTTATCTAAGATTTTATTTATCGTGAGTCTGTATTTGTAATTTAAAAATATTATTTATACTCAAAAGAAATTTACCACTATTTGTATCTCTATTTTGAATAATCATCTATACTATTAAAAAAAACTTTAAAGTGACAATATTTATTGTGTTATAATTAGCTTAAATGTAAAATTTTAAAAATAAATTAAAGTACTGTGCCACTTATTTGCCATCATTTTTCTTAAATGATTTTATATATCTAAGTGTGATAACTTTTTTCCAATAAAAATCACATATTTTAAAACATCTTAAAAGATGATTTTTAATTTTAAATTTTCTAAAATTATATTTATCATTAGTTTATATTTAGAATTTGAAAATAAATTAATATTCATCCACAGTGATGAAAAAATATATATATACTTGCACCTCTATTTTTGTTAAAATTACTTAAATAATATCTAATACTAAAAAAAAATAAAACTGTAATCAAGCAATATTTGTCATTTATCATTAATTAAATTTATTGAATTAAAAATAACTAATCATGCGTACCTTTCATCAGTAACTACAACATCTTTTAAAGACATTTCTAAAAACCATCAGATTAAATTTTTGACATATCTAAAATTATATTTATCATTAGTTTATATTTCAAAATTTTATTAATATTTATCCAAACTAAAAAATAATTATGGCTTTAATTTCACCTCTATTATTGATAAAACTAGCCATTGCTTGTGCGATGCATCGTTAAATTTTAATAATTGTAAAACATAATAAATTTCGAAGCATTATTGTTTAAAAGTTGAATTTTTCACAAAACCTGTAATGTAGGGTGCAATATAATAGTTGTAGCTAAAAAATCAACTATAATTTTCAGGAGATAAATGATAAGAACAAATTTTAAATATGAGGAAAGAAAAAGAAATGTCAATTGAATATCTAAATCTAAAAGTTGTACTCATTATTTATAACATATCCATAAGATTTAATAAAAATTTCTGAATAGTAATATTTTAATATCCTTAACACTAGCTAAAATAATTGGTAGATTAGCTAGATTGAATAAGTTAATCTCAGATTTTTTTTTAAGGAGTTTTATTTTTTTTTTATAAGCTTAATCTTTTTTGGTCTTTTTAGTGGGAAACAAATTATTTAAATATATTTAATAAATTTTTAGTTATTTTTAAATATTTTTAAGTAATGTTATAAATTTTTAGTAATAGTTTTTTTTTAGATTTTTAGTACTTTTTTTGTGACATTAATCTTTTCTTTTGTCATATTTAGGGGTGAGAAATAATTTTTGTAAGTATGTTTAAGAACTTAGCAAATTTTTTAAATATTTAGAAATTCTTTAACAACCTTAATTCTTTTAGTTTATGAAGCATTTTTTCCATATATCTTTAGAAACCCTTTTTTAAAATAATTTTTGCTGCAATTTTTTTTTATTTTTAGATTTAGAGTATTTTAGTTATTTTATAAATATTTTAAAGTAATTTTTTGAATATTTTTTTATAACAGTTTCTTTTTAATATTTATTTTTATCCTATAAATATATTTAAGAAGCTTTTTTTTAACAGTTTCTTGTAAATGTTTCTAATAATTTGTTTTTACGATCTTTTTCAACAATTTATTTTATGTGTTTTTCTTTTTATAGTTTATTTTAAATTTTTTTTAGTTTTTTTTTTTTCCTGATGATAACCATAATCTTTTTAACAATTTCATTACATAATTTCCTTTTTTTTAAGAATTTCTTTTAAAGGTTCTTAGTGTTTCTTAACGACCATAATCTTTTTAACAATTTCTTTTTATGTTTTCTTATTTTTTTTCTTATATTTTGTAGCATTTATTTTCTTGCTGAGATTCGCATGTAAGGAAGAAGAGGAAGGAGGTAGCAACTGCAATTTTAATAATAGTTAGATTAGGTTAATTAGCTATTAAAATAAATATAAATTTTTATTAAAAAATAGATAAACTAGCTTACCATATTTTAAATTCTTCCGAGTCCTCTTCCTAACCTAAGACCCAAAAAACTTTTTCAATCGACAATAGCGGTGCTTCTTCCTCCTCCTATATCTCCAATGTGTTTCCACGGTTACTTTGTTTGTGGCATGTTAAAATTCAATTTGAACATATTTAATCCACGTCATAATGAGGCTGAAATCCAAAAACAATAACACACATTTAGTCAACAGGAATATAAAATTAAATTAATTAAGGCATAATTAACATAGAGCCATCAGACCTGCAAGCGCAAAATTTGTGAAACTCTTATAATTCTTCATTAGCTTAGATCTGTCATTTTCCATGCTAAAGTGTTCACGCTAAAATTGATAATTATGTGAAATTTATAAAGTCAAAGTAAAAAAGAATGTAACATTAGAAAGAAAATTATAACTAATTGAGTTTCTAAGTCTTTTAATTAATGTATCTCATTTCTTTCCTTACTTTTTTCTATTCAAATATCATAATATTTCTTTTCTCCCACCAAATAATATGGACAAAAAACTGGTAAAGATTCATACCTTAAAGATTGATATTAAACTCTTTCTCAAAGTTCGAGAGATAGATTAAATTATGAAAGAATACAGATTAAATTATGAAAGAATAATATATAAAGATCAATACCTTTAAAACTAGTATTAAACTCCTTTTCAAGATTCAAGAAATAGATTGAAGTATGGAAGAATAATAGTGATGCAACCTGCCTTCATAATTGGCAGATCGCTTGGCAGGAGACACTTGTCGAGTCGCCAGGCTTGGCGAGCAGAAGACACGGCCGGATGAAAGGGGCTAGAAGAGTTTAATACTGATTAGGATGTTTAGTTATTAGATTAGTAGGTTTCCATTTATTATCTTTATATTTATCTCTTTTTGATTTTAGCCTTTTATTCTAGTAGAATCACATGGATTGCTAGATGAAGCACGCGGATTGCAATCTGAACCATTGATATTAAATTAGGAGTTTGAGTCTAGCTAGAAAAGCTCCTCTATTTAAAGAGAGGGCCAGCTCGGATTTTGAGGGCATTCAATTTCATAGATTTTCCCATTATTTTCTAGAATTTTGTCCTATTCTAGGGTGTGAGAATTGAGTTACTTATTTTTCCCTTGTTCTTTATTATTTTCATAATAAGAATTAAGGGAAGGCTATTGAAGCTCCGTGTTTCATATTAATTTCTATCTACACACTGCATCAGTTGGTATCAGAACTCAGAATGACTTTTAAGATGATCCATGGCTGACAGAGATATGCCATCGTCGGAGATGTTTTACTTATTATGATATTCAACGATAGAACAAGAGGAGATTCGAGGACTTGGAAGAAAGATTCCAGCAAATTTAGCTGTGTTTGGTTAAACTGGGAGTGAGTCCCAACCATACACCAATGGCTTAGCCTCAAAACCCGCCGACAGGTGGTGGCAAGGAAGAAACGGATAAGAATATTCACGAGCCGTATCCGGAGGTTGAAAACCATGGGCGGAAAGTGCGAGAGACTCGGCTGAATACCGGAGCTTCTGATTGTTTAGGCGATTAGGGATGGAAGTCCAAGCTTCGGGAAGAATTTTTGGAGTTTGAAGGTGATGGCATCATAGTGGTGGAAGAGGCTTAGAACGAGCTGGCGTCACTAGACGTAAAGGAGGTAGCGGTTGACGAGGGTCACTTGCTATTCGTCAGGTGAATTGGCTTCACACCTGAGGAAGCAGAAAGAGGTGAATAGCTTCGCCACAACATCTTCCAAACGATATGTATAATTGGAGAGAGGGTATGCTGCCTATTTATCGATTCTAGGAGTTGTGAGAACGCCATCTCCGAGGAAGCTGTCTAGAAGCTAGGGATGGAGATGGGGGAGCATTCAAAACCTTGCAAATTGTCATGGCTCGAGAAAGGAGATCAAGTAACTGTAACTAAACAATGTCTAGTTAGTTTCTTGATAGGGATGAAGTACTGGGGCATAGTGTGGTGCAATGTTGTTGCTATGGATATGTGTCATCTGCTATTGGGAAGACCTTGACAATATGATAGAGGTACTATACTTGACAGGAGAAAGAACACGTATAGCTTTAATAAGGATCATCTTGTTTCCCAAGAAAGATGAGGTGCCATGTGCGTCAAAGACCGAAGACCCAAAGTCGGAAGATAGGGCCGTGTTTGCCAACACAGTTTACGAGGTAGAGATGGCGTCTAAATCGATAGGTGACATTAGGAAAAAACCTATATTTGATGTGCCAACCTATTTTGATTTTTCTTCTCCACTCATCTTTGATGAGCCCATATATGATGAGCCCATCTATGAGGAAGAGGAAGTGCCGGATGAGGTAGGGAGTCTATTAGAGGAGGTATGTCCACCAGGGTTGGCATACTTCTTACCACCAATAAGGGGGTTGCATACCAAGTAGATTGGGTTTCAGATGATGCGTTGCCAAGATGGCCTCATTGTCAAGTGAGCTTTGCAGAGCGCAAGGATATCAGGCGCCAAGTTCAAAGTTGCTCGCCAGGAGATACGCCAGATAGAACCTAAAGGGCAGATTAGCTGCCTTGACCTCAACAAAGGACGGAACTTGGCAAACATGCCTTGGTAGTAAGGCCGTTAGTAAGCTCACATTAAGATGTCTAACATCCGCTCCGAGATGGCGAGATTTTCTAGGTCAATTGCAAGAGGCGATGGTGTCTAGTAGATCGTGATTGAAGGACAGACTCCACCAGAGTCATGCCTTGCTAGGGGATTGGTGGAGCATCATTTTCAAAATCTAAGAAGCATTACCGATGAAGTATATGCATGGCTTAGCTGCAAACATCGTGATGAACAGGGATGAACACTTTGTGTCTCGTCATTGGAAGCTGTTGTGGAAGACGGCGAACATCGTGGAAGTTGGTGAGTATAGGAAGATAGTTGTACTGACGGGAGAGGAAATAAAGACGAAAGAGAAAGAAGAGCTGGAGGAGGTACTAAGTATTGTGTTGTCGATGGAAGACAGCCCACAAGGGTTTAAACAAGCACTGGAAGACCCCTTACCAGATTGGCTTCATCATCGAGTTAGTTGTGAAGCATGAGGAGCCCAGGAGGGATGAGACCAGGTCAAAGAATACTAACGATAGGACAACCAATTGGGTCACCATATATTTTGGGCTTTCCTCACCACTGGCAAATGGTCTAGCAAAGACAACAAGGATAATATTGGGTGTCCTTATCAGATGTTTTGTTTATGAGAATGTCAAAGGACGGAAGTAGAAATTGGTTGAAGCCGGATTGGATAAGGCTAAAAAGGATAGCGCCAGGTTAGAAATACAACAAGGTTGGTCCATTGAGTGTTTTCGAAAGAGTCTACCACCTACATGGGCAATCTTGACAAGAGAACGACTTCTGACTTGGAAATACAACAAGGTTTTAAAGCCTTCAAAAGTGTATCGTCTACAACTACCAAGTGCATTGAAGCCTTCAGAGTCATCAACATCAAGCATCTTGCTCCTCAACATGGCGAGAATTGTCCAGTTGAAGCACGAACGAATTCGAGGGTAACTTATCTCCAAACCGAGGAGGTTGATGCAACCCACTTCATGGCGAAGAATGATCTGGACACATCATTGGTGAATTCTAGGGCGAATTCTCCCCAGCCCCGAGGGGATGATGTAGGTGCATATTCGCCATGGCGGCTTACGGGTCCAGGCAAGACGGCTCCACTAAGTGGAAAGCTTGGCGGATTGATCTTGGTAAGCTGGAGTTGGGCAAGATTGGGGCCGGGAGCGTGGGAACATGGCTTAGTGAGAATAACCCGCATGATCCATTTCCGAATTCAAGGACGAATTCTCTTCAATCCAGAGAAAATGATGCAATCTTGCCTTTATAATTGGCAGATAGCTTGGCTGGAGACACTTAGCGAGTCGCCAAGCTTGGCGAGCAGAAGACTCGGCTGGTTGAAAGGGGCTAGAAAAGTTTAATACTGAATAGGATGTTTCGTTTAGATTAGTAGGTTTCTATTAATTAATTCTGTATTCATCTCTTTTAGATTTTAGTCTTTTCTTCTAGTAGGATCACATGGATTATTAGATAAAGCATATGGATTACGATCTGAGCCATTGATCTTAAATTAAGAGTTTCAGTCCAGCTAGGAAAGAGGGCTACCTAGGGTTTTTGGGACATTCAATTTCATAGATTTTTTCATTATATTCTAGAGTTTTCTCCTATTCTAGGTTGTGAGAATTTGAGTTACATATTTTCCCCTTGTTCTTTATTATATTTGCCATAAGAATTAAGAGAAGGCAGTTAAACCTCCCCTTTTCCCATTAATCTCCATTATATGCTGTATCAAATAGGTAAAGATTCGTACATTTTAAGACTCATAGTAAACTCTTTCTTAAGGTTTTAAATTATAGAAGAATAATAGGTAAAGATCTATACCTTTAAGACTGATATTAAACTCTTTTTCAAGGTTTGAGAGACAGATTGAAGTAAAAGCAACACACCTAGTGCCCCAAGAGGCTCCCGCCTAAGTAGGTTGGGGGGGCTGATGTACGCAGCCTTCCCCTTTAGGGTTACCCCTAAAGAGAGGCTGTTTCTAAGTGCCCCCAACCTGAGGGTGAGAACTTTCCAGGAGGTCACCCATCCTGGTACTGTTCTCGCCCAAGCACACTTAACTTTGGAGTTCTAATAGGATCCGGTGGCGGCGTGTTGGTATCCTTATTGGTGAGAGACAGATTGAAGTGCGGAAGAAAAATAGGAAAAGATTTGTATCTTTAAGTTTGATATTAAACTCATGGTGTTTGCTTGAATTTCTTGTGTTTGGGGCATTCCAACGTTTTTTAAGTTTCTCCTTCTCGAGTTTTGAGATATATATTGTAGATTTGTGATATTTTTAGGATTTATAATTTTCATTAGTTGGAGAGGTAGATGAATAAATTGTGAAATTTGACATTAATTAACGTTCATGATTTTGTGAATGTAATGATTAATGATTAAGTATTTAAATAATATTAGTGATAAAATTTTTAATATATTTTATTATGATTTATATTTAATTAATTTTATTAATTTTTTAGTTTTTTTTTAATTATTTATTTGTGATTTTTGAGGTATTGTCATTGGAAGTTTGGAGGAAGGAGAAGAAGGGAGGAAACTATGAATTATATATTAGTTAGATTACTTTTGCGGATCGTGTACACTTGTAGAAGAAGACAAATAATGGAGAGAAACTAAATAAAGTAGAATTGAGTAAGACCTATTATATTGTATTAAAATTGTAATTGTTATATTGTCAACCATTATGACAAAACCTTTGAAAGTGACGTTCTTTTGGCCCCTTCTTATTCATTAGAAAAGGGGTAAGCAGTCTAACCATTGAGAATGCCTTCGTTTCAATGTTACTTTTTGGCGATATTGATGGTATCTTCAGCTAGACCATTGTAATTTTCTATTGATGGGTATTTATGGGTTTTCAATATTTTATAAATAGAGGGTACATATTGTAGAGTTTGATTTTACGACTTAAATATTGCTGGAATGAGAGAGATGAGTCGTGGTGTTTTAAATATGCCAAGAAAAGCTGAGAAACGTCTACATAAGATATAATAGCGACTCCCTGTGTGTTGCACGTCTAGATGTCTACATTTGAAACATTTTGGACTTCTAATATTGTTTTTTTAGTGAAATTGATACACATACACCGTAAAGTTATTTTTATACTACTCGGAAAATCCCAAATCATGCAACCATAATTTTTCAACAATTTTCACAGCTTGGTGGTTTTTAATGTGAAAATTTAAACATTTCTATATAATTCTATTATATATGATCTTTTATGATATATTAATAGTATATTTTTTTTTATTCATTTTGATATGTATTATTATATTTGATTAGAAATTTAAGCCCTTTATTGTGATGTCGTTCATCCGTTGCGCGGATTTAGAAAATATGTGACGTTAATATTACGCTGTTGATTTTTTATAGTTAATTAAATCTTGACACCTTCTATATAACATATGATAGTATACTCTTTTATGTATTTTTTTTTTTATTTTATGTTGTAGGAGCTGCTTTATTTTGTTTATGTTATTATTTTTTCATTTTGTTCACTCTATCCAAAAATAAGGATAGCGGATTGTAGATGTGGCAGAGTAGATTAGTGCGGAGAGTGACTTGTAGTTTAAGATTCCTAGGCAGTCATAACCTCAAGTGGGGCGTTTAGGCTAGTTTATTCTCTGATCATTATTATTATTAATTTTTTTTCCTCAAATTCATTGGTAATTAATTAATGATTTTATTTGTAGGCGCTAAAATACTTCAGGTTGGAGGTCCTCGGAAACAGCCTCCTTTCCACTCGGAAGGGGTAAGGCCGTGTACATCCACCCCTCCCAGAACCTGCTTTTTGCGGGAGCCGCGAGGCACTGGGACTATTGTTGTTGTTGTTGTTACTCTATCCAAAAATATTTTGGATTTAGATATTATGATTTCTCTGTAGTTTTGCACTATTTTTATATTATAGAGATTGTAGCATAATTATTTAAGATTTATAATATAGTTATCTAAGCATATGATGGAAGGGTATTTTATATATTGATTATTAATTTAGTGATAATTTTTAATTTTGTTATATGTAATTATCCTATTGTGTAGAATATTATATTTTTCGTATATTCATATCATATTTTTGAAGATCCGAAAATAAGTATTAACTCATAATTTTAACATTATAGGCTCTTAAAGTATTTTTGTATATAATCAAAATTAAGTTTTCTTTCTTGTATAATAACTTATTTTAAAATCCGTTCTTATATACTATTTTATGGTCTTGCTTGTTCATAAAGTGTTATGCTCGGGATTGAACCTCAAGTCATAACCTAAGATAGATGAAGATAGAAGAGAGTTTAGATGGGAAGAGAAGTGAATTGAGATGAGAAATTAGAGAAATATAGAAGTAGAGATAGTAAGATGAAAGAGAGAATTTGATCTCAACAAGAGATATTTTGATATATGATTCCATGAATCATTATTACACAAGATCAACTACTTACAAGCAAACTAGAAAATCTAGACAAATCAAGCAACCGACTTACTAAGGGAAAACATCTAAATCATAAGAAACTATCTAACTACCTAACTACTAAGCCCATGGCGCCAAAACAACTACCACACGATGCACAACAACTAACTGAAGCTATTACACTAACGCAGCTTATGGAATGCAGTATCTTAACTAGAGCTAATACATCACTCTTAAGCTAAACAGCACCAATATAACAACAACCAACATCAGCAGCTCAAACCCTAAGAACACCTCAACATAGCAGCACACCAACTCATGCCTTGGATTCCTGGATCATAACATAAAGCCAAAAAGTTTTCGATTGTAAGAGGGTTTCATGCTATTTTCTAGATGATTAGGAAAAGAAAAAACATCAAATGTAGGTATAATAATAATATGCAAGTAGTTTAACCGAACAAAATTTTTGAAAGAAATCAAAAAAACCAATTGTCGGGTTGCCCACTAAGTTTATTTTCGCAACTTCCCACACAATAATCTCCATATCTCTATAGATTTTTTTTATTGTTGTAAAAAAAAGAATCCTAAAACTCCGTTTGTAACTAAGAAAATCTAGGGAAAGAAAAATGTGAGGGAAAAAAGTTGAAGGAAAAGAAAATTAAGAAAAATAATTATTTCCCCCTTGTTTGGAAGTAAGGAAAAACAAGGAAAACAAAAGGCAAGTTTTTTAGATTAAAATTTTTCTTTGCTTGGTTGGAAGAAAATTAAATGAAAAAAAAAAAAAAAAACTATTGTCTAACCTATATTTTCCTTATGTAGTTTGGGTTGTGTAAACTTCTCTGATGAGTTATCTCGATAATGTTCTGTTTTGGATTCATTATTTAGTTACCATGAGTTTAATCTTTTATCACCTAAATAACTATATATACGATCATGTACCCTAAGGTTTAAAATTCTAGAGAAAAATTTGTTTACATATTCTGAAGTTTAGTAATATATTTTTTAGATACCCTGAGATTTTAAATGTATTTTAGGTATCTTAAACTTTGGTAACCTTTTCTCAGGTACCCTTCCCATAACTCTGTTAGGGTTCTATTAAATTATATTAACACGACACATAAAGGAATCTAAAAAATGATCTGACTAAAACTAAAAGTAATTCTAAATTTTAAAAATATTTAAATATTAAAAATTAAAAATATCCAAAAAAATCTATTAATATTTAAAATTATTTAAAATTTTAATTTGAATTAAATATTAAGAAATTAATAATATTAAAAATATAAATATATAATTTTTTAAAATATATTAAATATTTTAAAAATGTTTAAAATACTTTTTAAACATTTACAAAAAAATTGAGATATTTAAAATATTTGCTAAAGTGTTAAAATATTTTTAAAAATTGAAGTATTTTAAAAATTTTTGAAATTATTCTAAATGTAAAATTCAAATTTTTACACATTTGCCTTATATCTTAACTATATGTTAGCATAAACTTACAAATTTTAATAGTCACACCTAAAATAATTGAAAAATAAATTACCAATTTCAGGAAACATAAAAAATATTTCATATCTTAGGGTAGTTTATGACACTCAGTACCTCCAGAAATTTTTATATTCTACCTATTATGTATTTAAGAAAAAAAATATTGTATCTAATTTATGTGATGCAGTCGGTAACATCTGGGCAGGGATCGTTAGCCGCAAGGGGGATGGTTAGCAGATAGGCTTAGCTTGGGGACACGACACACGGAAGCTGGTAGAGCTTGCAGGAAATGGGTGGAGTTTGAGTTTGATTAGGATTTAAGTTTTATTTTCTAATTTAAATTTCGTAATTATTTTTTAGATTTTTACTCTGAGCCAATTCGCTCCTCTATTTAAACTAGAGAAAATCTAGGGTTTAGCTATTCAATTTTCATATTTTATTTCTGTGTTTTAGAGTTTTCTCTTTTTCTTGGGTTGTGAGAAATTGTATTAATTTTCCCTTTGTTTATTAGTTCATAATGAATTTAAAGGGAAGCTCGTTAAATCCTTCCCGTTTCCCCAATTTTTCACTTATGCGCTGCATCAGTTGGTATTAGAGCTCAGAATGACTTCAGAGAGGGCCCATAGGCAATAGAGATACGATGCCGTTGGAGACGTATATGATCGGGATTTATAGCGATAGACCCCGATCAGGGCTCGGGAACCCAGCCCCAACACCCGCTGACACCGGGTGATAATGACAAGACGGACGAGAGCTTCCAGAATATGTTCCCAGATGCTGAGCTACCAGACCGAAAGCAGAGGAGAACTTGGCCCAATTCTGACGACGCTAACGATTGGGATGATTGGATGTGGAAATCTGGTCTCCGGATTGAGATTCAGAAGTTTAATTAAGGAGGACGCTCGGAAGATTTTTGGGATTGGCTTGCCGCAGTGGAGGAGGTCCTTGAGTCAAAAGGGGTTCCGGAGAGGAAGCAGGCGCCATTAGTTGTTACCCGGCTTCAGGGTAAGGCAGCCCCATGGTGGCAGTAGCTAAAGCATACATGGCTTCGTCAGGATAAGGCGAAGATAGAGTCATGGGAGAAGATGAAGAAGCATATGAGAGGCGCCTTCCTATCTCACTATCACGTCAAGGTGATGTATCAATGGTTGCAGGGATTGTGTTAGGGCTCTAAGTCCGATCAGACCCAGTACGGTATCTCTTGGAATCCTGAATATGAGGTTACCAATACGCCCGAGTTCTACTCGTTAGTTTCCAGGAATGACTTAGCGGAGATGGGGGAGCAATTAGCGGATCACTACATTAGCGGGTTGAAGGAATCTATGCAAGAGGTGTTGAACACGTTCGACATCTTTTTCGTTTTGGAGGCAAGCCAGGGAACTGTGAACGTTGAATGGCCTGGGGAGCATAGGTTGGCAGAAGAGATCAAGTTAGAGTACAGCCAACCCTGGGAACACATAATAGGCCAGTAGTCGTCAATACCGGTAAGCTGGTTACTGAAGACATGGCGGGAACTTCCAGAACATCTTGCTTCAAGTTTGAAGAGGCGGGGCACCGAGCTACTGAGTGAAGTAAGGGTGACAAATCCGGTAAGGATCTTTACATTGAGGAACTCCATGGAGAAGATGGCGAGGTTAGTGAAGAGGAGGCCCAAACTAAGTTAGCGCCATAGGAAGAAGCCGCTGTAGAGGGTGACAAAAGACGCCTACTTGTGATTAGGTGTGCTAGCTTTGCACTAAGGGAAGAGCCGGAGATGTATGGCCATGGAATAAGATCTTCCAGAGCAGCTGCACCGTTGGCGGTAGAGTGTGCTGAATGGTTATGGACTCGGGGAGTTGTGAAAACGTGATCTTCGAAGAAGCAATAGCCAAGCTAGTCCCCATAAGTTATTATGGCTTAAGAAGGGAAATAAGGTAACCATGTCTAAACGTTGCTTGGTTAACTTTTCAATTGGGATGAAATATAGGGATGGCGTGTGGTGTGATGTGCTGATGATGGATGCTTGCCACTTGTTGCTGGGGAGGCCATGGCAGTATGATAGAAGCACCATACATGATGGATGGAAGAACACTTATAGCTTCATGTTCGAGGAAACGAAGATTATCTTATTGCCCAAAGAGGATGATGCACCGCGAGCTTTAGCAACTCAAAACCCAAACATACAGGGACGAGCCATGTTTGCCAAGGAGGTTGGCAACATCAAGATCATTTTTGTGTTGATTGGGAAGGAGAGCAAGTTGAGTTTAGGGGAGATATCGAGTGAGGTTACCGCCTTGTTGAAACAATACGCGGATGTCTTTCCAGAAGAGTTACCTGATACGCTACCGCCATTATGATACATACAACATCGCATTGATCTAATGCCAAGTTCGGCCTTGCCGAATAGGCTAAATTACCGGATGAGTCCATCAGAGCATGAGGAGCTGAGGCGCCAAGTAGAGGACCTTCTTGCCAAGGGGTAAATCTGAGAGAGCTTGAGTCCTTATGCAGTGCCAGTTTTGTTGACGCCAAAGAAAGACGGTAGTTGGCAGATGTGTGTTAACAGTCACGCCATCAACAAGATGATGGTATGTTATCGATTCCCAATTCCTAGGTTGGATGACTTGCTTGATCAGTTGCAGACCTCGAAGGTGTTCACGAAGCCAGACTTGAAGAGTGGATACCATCAGATTTGAATATCTCAAGGAGACAAGTTGAAAACTGCCTTCTAAATATGGGTGGGGTTCTACGAGTGGCTAGTCATGCCATTCGGATTGTCCAACACGCCAAGTACATTAATGAGATTTATGAATCAGGTATTGCGCCCTTTCATTGGGAAGTTTGTCGAGGTCTATTTTGATGATATTATGATTTATAGCAGAGATCATGCTGAGCATATCAAGCATCTAGAGGAAGTGTTGAGTATCTTGTCAGAGCAGAGTCTTTTGTCGCCTTGAAGAAGTGTGAGTTCATGAGGGATGAGGTCACCCTTCTTAGGTTCTTTGTATCCAAGGACGGTATATCAGCTGATGAGGGGAAGATAGAAGCAATACGGGACTAGCCACCGCCCAAGACAATTAAGTAGTCCAGAGCTTCCATGGATTGGTGTCTTTCTATAGACGGTTCGTGCCTAACTTTAGTTCAGTAATAGTGCCAATCACAAATTGCATGAAGGGAAGTTCCTTTGCTTGGACTCCAAAGGCTGCTCACACCCTTGAAGAAATCAAGAGGGGCTAACCACAGCATCAGTATTAGCCCTAATAGACTTTCAGTAGATGTTTGCGCTTTATACAGATGCCTCTAAGGAAGGAATTGGTGCTATGCTTGGCCAAGAGGGGAGGCCAAACGCATACTTCATTGAGAAGCTTGATGGGAGTATGTTGAATTACTCCACTTATGATATTGAGTTCGACGTGATAGTTCGGGCGTTAAGCATTGGAAGTCCTACTTCCCCAATCGGGAGTTCGTACTATACTCTGATAATGTCGCATTGAAGTATATAAACAACCAAGATAAGATCTCAGATCGACACGCCAAGTGGGAAAACTTCATTCAGCTTTTCCACTTCGTGATCAAACATAAGTCTTGTGTCTTGAACAAAGTAGCGGATGCACTAAGTAGGCGGAACCTCATATTATCGCAGAGCAGGGTCATGGTAACTGGTTTGTTCAGTTGGTGGATCAGTATCAGGACGATTCCACTTTTGGCGAGATATGGCGGGATGCACAGACAGGTTTTGTTCCTAGTTATTCTGTTCATGACACATTCCTTTCTAAAGGGAATCAACTTTATGTCCTAGATTCGAGCTTGTGGCTCAATATCATAGAGGAGAGCCACAACATAGGGCACGTGAGATGAGACAAGACGCTGTAGCTCATTACTGCTAACTATTTATGGCGATCTTTGTGCAAGGAGGTTGATAGTTTTGTTAGACGCTGCCGTATATGCCAGGTCTCGAAGGGCGGAGTGACCAATACAGGCCTTTATATGTTGCTAAGCGTTAAGCATTGGAAGTCCTACTTCCCCAATCGGGAGTTCGTACTATACTCTGATAATGTCGCATTGAAGTATATAAACAACCAAGATAAGATCTCAGATCGACACGCCAAGTGGGAAAACTTCATTCAGCTTTTCCACTTCGTGATCAAACATAAGTCTTGTGTCTTGAACAAAGTAGCGGATGCACTAAGTAGGCGGAACCTCATATTATCGCAGAGCAGGGTCATGGTAACTGGTTTGTTCAGTTGGTGGATCAGTATCAGGACGATTCCAGTTTTGGCGAGATATGGCGGGATGCACAAACAGGTTTTGTTCCTAGTTATTCTGTTCATGACACATTCCTTTCTAAAGGGAATCAACTTTATGTCCTAGATTCGAGCTTGTGGCTCAATATCATAGAGGAGAGCCACAACATAGGGCACGTGAGATGAGACAAGACGCTGTAGCTCATTACTGCTAACTATTTATGGCGATCTTTGTGCAAGGAGGTTGATAGTTTTGTTAGACGCTGCCGTATATGCCAGGTCTCGAAGGGCGGAGTGACCAATACAGGCCTTTATATGTTGCTAAGCGTTAAGCATTGGAAGTCCTACTTCCCCAATCGGGAGTTCGTACTATACTCTGATAATGTCGCATTGAAGTATATAAACAACCAAGATAAGATCTCAGATCGACACGCCAAGTGGGAAAACTTCATTCAGCTTTTCCACTTCGTGATCAAACATAAGTCTTGTGTCTTGAACAAAGTAGCGGATGCACTAAGTAGGCAGAACCTCATATTATCGCAGAGCAGGGTCATGGTAACTGGTTTGTTCAGTTGGTGGATCAGTATCAGGACGATTCCACTTTTGGCGAGATATGGCAGGATGCACAGACAGGTTTTGTTCCAAGTTATTCTGTTCATGACACATTCCTTTCTAAAGGGAATCAACTTTATGTCCTAGATTCGAGCTTGTGGCTCAATATCATAGAGGAGAGCCACAACATAGGGCACGTGAGATGAGACAAGACGCTGTAGCTCATTACTGCTAACTATTTATGGCGATCTTTGTGCAAGGAGGTTGATAGTTTTGTTAGACGCTGCCGTATATGCCAGGTCTCGAAGGGCGGAGTGACCAATACAGGCCGTTATATGTTGCTATAGGTTCCTAGACAGCCGTGGACAGATGTGAGTATGGACTTTGTGCTGGCCTTGCCGAGAACTATAGCGGCATTGATTCAATCTTCATTGTTGTGGATCATTTTTCCAAGATGACTCACTTAAAAGGTTGTAAGAAAGCCACGACATAGTTTATGTGACGAGATTGTATTTCCGGGAAGTTTACAAGTTTCACGGTTTTCCGGGGAGCATTGTTTCCGATAGAGACGTCCAGTTCATTAACTTCTTCTAGAAGATGTTGTGGAAGATGGTGCATACCTCTCTCACCTTCAACACTGTTCATCACCCAGACACTGATGGCCTAATCGAGGTAACAAACCATTCATTGGGAAACTTACTTCGTTGTTTAGTTGCTGACAGCGTTAGAGGTTGGGAACAAAAGCTTTATCAGGCCGAGTTCAGCTACAACAATTGGGGCAACAGGAGTATAGGGTTTCCGCCATTCAAGGTTGTCTAAGGGTTTGTACCAAGAGCTCCGATTCATTTTGCGCTAGTACCAGATCTTACTCGCCCCAATGGTAAAGTTGAGGACTTCATCTCCAATCTCTAGGATATACATGAGCAAACTTGAGAACGACTCCTGGAAGCTAGCGTCAAGTATAAGTTCGTGAGTGACAAGCATAGATGGCAGGTCCAATACAACATCGGTGACCAGGTCTTGGCCATCCTCAAACGAGAGCGATTTCCTGCTTTGGGAATATATTTAGTTCACGGCACGCAAGTTTAGACCGTTGAAGATCACTAGCAAGGTAAACGACAAGGCCTACCCTGTTCAATTGCAAGCCGGTATGCGAACTTCTGACATCTACAACATTAAGCGTTTGACTCCATTCTTTAGCGACAATGATCCAGTAGTTGCATTGGCGAATTTGAGGGCGAATTTTTTCCCTACAGTTGGTCACGTCTTGGCAGGGATCGTTAGCAGCAAGGTGATGGTTGGCAGATAGGCTTGGCTTGGGAATGCGGCACATGAAAGCGGGTGGATTTTGTGTTTGATTGGGATTTAAGTTTTATTTTCAAATTTAAATTTTGTAATTATTGATGCAGTCGATAACATCTTGGCAGGGATCGTTAGCAACAAGGGCGTGCTTGGTGGATAGGCTTGGCTTAGGTACGCAGCACACGGAAGTAGGACGAGCTTGGTGGAAGCGGGTGGAGTTTGAGTCTAATTAGGATTTAAGTTTTATTTTCATATTTAAATTTTGTAATTATCTTTTAGAATTTTGCTCTTAGTTAATTAGCTCCTCTATTTAAACTAGAGGTAATCTAGGCTTTAGCTATTCAATTTTTAGATTTACCTTAAAGATTTAGAGTTTTCTCTCTTTCTGGGGTTGTGAGAAATTGAGTTTATTTTCTTCTTATTTTATTTTCTTAACAAAATTAAAGGGAAATCTATTGAATCTTTTCCATTCCCCTAATTTTCCACTTACGCACGGGATCAGTTGGCATCAGAGCTTAGAACGACTTTTGAGATGGCCCATGGGTGGCAGAGATACGCCACCGCCGGAAAAGTATATGAGCGGGATTTCGAGCGATAGATTGAGAGGAGGTTGAACAAGTTCGCGGAGAAATATCCATTGTTGCTTGATTCAATTGGGGGCAAATCCCGGCCAGGATCTGAGAAACCGACCACAACACCTACCGATACTGGGTGATGATGACGAGATGGACAAGAGCTTCTGGGATCCATTCCCAGATACTGAGCTACCGAACCGAAGGTAGAGGAGACCTTGGCCAAATACCGGCGACACTAATGATTGGGATGATCGAAGGTGGGAATCCGATCTCCAGATTGAGATTCCAGAGTTTAATGGAGGAGGAAGCCCAGAAGATTTCTGGGATTGGCTTGCCACAGTGGAGGAGTTCCTTGAGTTCAAGGGGGTTCCGGAGCAGAAGTAGGTGCCATTAGTCACTACCCGGCTTTGAGGTAAGGTAGCTGCTTGGTGACAGCAGTTAAAGCATTCACGGTTTCGTCTAGGTAAGGAGAAGATAGAGTCATGGGAGAAGAGGAAGAAGCACATGAGAGGTACCTTTCTGCTTCCAATCACGCCAAGGTGATGTATCAATGGTTGCAGGGATTGCGTCAGAGCTCTAGGTCCATGGAAGCGTATACGGCAGAGTTCTACTCGTTAGTTGCCTGGAATGACTTGGTGGAGATGGGAGAGCAATTGGCGGATTGCTACATTGGCGGGTCGCAGGAGTCTATACATGAGGTGTTGAACTTGTTCGACATCTTTTCCATTTCGGAGGCAAGCCAGAGAGCCATGAACGTTGAACATCTGCAGAGGCATCGCCAAGTTGGCAGAGCCTGGGGAGCACAGGGTGGTGGAAGAGATCCAGTGAGATCATCACCCACTCTAGGAACATAGAATAGGCCAGTAGTCACCAATACCGATAAATCGGTTACTCAAGACGTGGCTAGAACTTCCAGAACTCTTTGCTTCAAGTGCGGAGAGGTGGGGCACCAAGTTGCTGAGTGTCGTAAGGGTGACAGATCCGGTAAGGGTCTTGACATCGAGGAACTCCACGAAGAAGATGGCGAGGTCATTGACGAGGAGGCCCAAACTAAGTCAGCACCACAGGAAGAAGCCGCTGTAGAGGGTGATGATGGATGCCAACTTGTGATTAGGCGTGCTTGCTTTACGCCAAGGGAAGGGCCGGGAGATGGATGGCCGCAGAATAACATCTTCCAGACCACCTGCACCATTGGCAGTAGAGTGTGCCAAATGGTGATAGACTCGGGGAGTTGTGAAAATGTGATCTCCGAAGAAGCAGTCGCCAAGCTGGGGCTAAAGATGGAGGCTCATCCTAGTTCCTACAAGTTATCATGGGGAAATCAGGTGACCGTGTCAAAACATTGCATGGTTAGCTTTTTAATTGGGACAAAAGTATAGGGATGGCGTATGGTGTTATGTGGTGACCATGGATGCTTGCCATTTGCTATTAGGGAGGCCATGGCAATACAATAGAAGTTCCATACATGATGGGAGGAAGAACACTTATAGCTTCATCTTCATGGGAACAAAGATTATCTTGTTGCCCAAGAAGGATGTGGCACCGCGAGCTTTAGTAGCTCAACACCCAAACATACAGGGACGAGCCATGTTTGCCAAGGATATTGGCGACACCAAGATCATTTTTTTGTTAATTAGGAAGGAGAGTAAGTTAAGTTCAGGGGAGATACCGAGTGAGGTTATCGCCTTGTTGAAACAATACGCTAATGTCTTTACGGAAGAGTTACCGGATAAGCTACCGCCATTACAAGACATACAACACATCATTGATCTAACGAAGGGTGCCATCTTGCCGAATAGGCCACATTACCGAATGAGTCCATTAGAGCATGAAGAGCTGGGGCTCCTAGTAGTGGATCTTCTCGCCAAGAGGTTTATCAGAGAGAGCCTGAGTCCTTGTGCAGTGCCGGCTCTGTTGAAGCCAAAGAAAGAAGGTAGTTGGCAGATTTGTGTGGACCGTCGCACCCTCAACAACATCACGATATGTTATCGATTCTCCATTTCGAGGTTGGATGACTTGCTTGATTAGTTGCAGAACTCGAAGGTGTTCACGAAGTTAGACTGGAAGAGCGGATACCATCAGATTGGAATATCATTAGGAGACAAGTGGAAAACCGCCTTCAATACACGAAACGGGCACTACGAGTGGCTGGTCATGCCTTTCGGATTGTCCAGTGCGCCAAGTACATTCATGAGGTTTATGAATCAGGTATTACATCCTTTCATTGGGAAGTTTGTTGCAGTCTATTTTGATGATATTCTTATTTATAGCTGAGATCATGCTGAGCATATCAAGCATCTAAAGGAAGTGTTGAGTACCTTACGAGAGCATAGTCTATTTGTTGCCTTGAAGAGGTGAGAGTTCACGAGGGACGAGATCACCTTCCTTGGATTTATTACATCTAAGGACAGTATATCAACTGGCGAGGGGAAGATAGAAGCGATATGGGACTAGCCACCACCAAAGATGGTTGGCAAAGTCCAGAGCTTCCAGGGATTGGCATCTTTCTATAGACGGTTCGTGCCTAACTCTAGTTCAGTAATGACACCAATCACGAATTACGTGAAGGGGAGTTCCTTTGCTTGGACTCCAGAGGCAGCTCATGTCTTTGAAGAGATCAAGAGGAGGCTAATCATGGCACCAGTATTAGCCCTGCCTGACTTTCAGTAGACGGCCGCGCTTCATACAGACGCCTCCAAGGAAAGAATTGGTGCTGTGCTTCACCAAGAGGGAGGCCAATCGCATACGTCATTGAGAAGCTTGATGGGCGTAGGTTGAATTACTCCACTTATGATATTGAGTTATTAACAATAGTTTGAGCGCTAAGGCATTGGAAATCCAACCTCACCAACCCAGAGTTCGTATTGTACTCCAACAATGTCGCATTGAAGTATATAAACAGCCAAGATAAGCTCTCAGATTGACACGCCAAGTGGGCAAGCTTCAGCTTTTCCACTTCGTGATCAAACACAAGTTCGGCGTCATGAACAAAGTAGCAGACACACTAAGCAGGCAGAAGCTCATAATATCGCAGAGTAGGGTCACAGTAACTCGATTTGGTCGGTTGGCAGATCAGTTTTTGAATGATTCCACTTTTAACGAGATATGGCGGGAAGCACAAGTGGGTTCTGTTCTCGGTTTTTTTTTTTTTTATGGGTTCCTTTTTAAAGGGAATCAACTTTGTGTCTCGGATTCGAGCTTGCGGCTCAAGATCATTGAGGAGACGCACAACACAGGGCACGTGAGGCGAGACAAGACGTTACCACTCATTACCGCCAACTATCTCTGGCCATCTTTGCGCAAGGAAGTTGAGAGGTTTGTTAGACGCTGCCGTATATGCTAGGTCTCGAAAGGCGGAGTGACCAGCATAAGCCTTTATATGCCACTACCGGCTCCTAGCCAGCCGTGGAGGGATGTGAGTATGGACTTTTTGCTGGGCTTGTTGAGAACTACCGGAGGCATCGATTCAATCTTAGTTGTTGTGGATCGTTTTTCCAAGATGGCTCACTTCAAAGATTGTAAGAAAGCCGCGACACTGTTCATGTTTGATTAGGATTTAAGATTTATTTTCAGATTCAAATTTTGTAATTATCATTTAGAATTTTACTCTTAGTCAATTAGCTCCTTTATTTAAACTAGAGGAAATCTAGGGTTTAGATATTCAATTTTTGGATTTATTTTAAAGATTGTTTTTCCTTTTTCTAGGGTTGTGAGAAATTGAGTTTATTTTTCCCTTATTTTATTTTTTTATTAAAATTGAAGGGAAGGCTATTGAATCCTTCTCGTTCCCCCAATTTTCTACTTACGCACTGCATCAATCATCTTGTACAATTTTACTCTTAGTCAATTAGTTCCTCTATTTAAACTAGAGGAAATCTTGTGTTTATCTATTCAATTTCCTGATTTTATTTCTATGTTTTAGAGTTTGCTCTCTTTCTCGGGTTGTAAAAAATTAAGCTAATTTTTTCCTTGTTTATTAGTTCATAATAAAATTAAAGGGAAGACTGTTGAATCCTTTCCAAATTCCCAATTTCCCACTTACGCGCTGCATCATTATGATTAATATATCAAACATATTTAATGTATTCAATGAACTTATATGACTCAAATCAAGTCCAATGAACATCGTATTGATATCGTTAGAATTGATACACATTTTTTCCCCCAATTTTCTTCTCAATTTTAAGAGGAAAATGACTTTCCTCAAACTCCATTGTAAAGTTTTAAAATTTTGTCATACAATTTTTTTTCCTTCGTATTTTCCTTGTATTCTAAATATAAGAAAACCACTTTCTTTCAATTTTTTTCCCTTTTGTAGTTTTTTCCGCATTCCAAACGGGACCTAAGGAAAAAGATAGATATAGAGAGAAAAAAAAGTGTTAAAGGAGTTAAAGAGGGTGATATAGAAAGAAATAATATTGTCAAAATTTACAATACTTATTTGTAGTTTCATTGTATTATATTCATAATTTCATATTTGTAATTATTATTATTATTATTTTTAATTCTAGTTACATCTCTCACATCATTTGTCTTTAAAATTTGGGATTCTTTCGCTATGAGAAAGATCATAACTTTATTGCGGTGAGCTTTCCGTTCAAGATTGTAATATTGTGTTACTGTTCATCACTCTATACTTAGTAAACACTAAGTTTTCAATCGGTAAGGAAACATATTACGTTAAAACGGGTAGGTAATAAAATTGTAGTTTAATTACTGCTATAGTCATGGATGCTACTTTGTTTTCTCTCTTCCCAGAAAACAATAAACTCCTAAAAATTGAAATTACCCATAAAATGTGTATTGTGATTTTAAAAATGGGGAAGGAAGTAAATCAAGAAGAGAAGTAATGATGCTGATTAACATGAAATACTTATTGTAGTTTTAGTAGGGATTTTAGGGATACATGGGTGATTATCTTGGTGATGGGGATATAATTGGTTGCACAACGGTTGCATATCTCTATTAAATTATATATATATATTGCTTTTTAGTTTTATCAAGTGGCATTACTAAATATCTTAATTTGGGCTTTGAAAACTTTTGAGAGGATAGGAAACTTAGATTAATATATAAGATACAAGATAGATGATAGATTTTATTTTTCCTTTTTTTAAATATTTAAAAAATAAACAACCACAAGTATAGAATAGTTTGAATGAGGATTTTAATAATATATATATACATACGCAATTGTGGAGACAATTACATTTTAAATAAGAAAATAAGGAGTAAATTATAATTAACTTGAATATTGTATTTGATATGTAGTGGTATATTAGTTAACAGTATAATTTATATCATTATTTTTAAAATGAATACATTAAGGGCATATTTGGTATGGGGTTAACAGGGGTTAATGGTTACAGGGGTAACCATTACATTCATTTCAATCTTGTTTGGTTTACCATTAATATTTAACCAATAAAAAAGTTTACCTCCAAATGGGGTTAAAATCATTGCATTACTTCCCCCTAGTGCAATATCCATAACAAGTGAAGGGGTAAAAAAATTTTCAACTTATTTATTGTTTGAAAATTTTAAATATTATAAAAATATATTTAATATATTTAAACAAATCATTAAATTATTTTATATTCTTAATATTTAAAAAATATTTAATATTAGAAAATATTTTTAAAATTCATATAATATTTGAATATATAAAAAATATTTTAAATAATAATATAATATGTATATATTTAAAAAATATTCTAAACATAAAATATAAAAAATATGTATAAAAATTCAATAGTTAAAGATATACAATAATATTTAAATATTAAGAATATTAAAAATAATTAAAAAATATTTAAATGTTAGAAAAATATTTAATATATTTATAAAAATATTTTAAGTACTTTTTAAATATTCAAAGAGCAAAATTATTTTTTAGATGTTTAAAAAATCGCCAATTATACAAGGATGATTTTGTTCAAGGTTTTAATAAATAGTTATATTTTATTATAATTAAATTTAAAAAAATTTGATATAAGAAATAAATTAGCATATGAAAGATAAAAAAGAAGTGTGTTACACTCAAACCAAACATAATAAAAGATTCATGGGTTAATGTTTGTTCCTTTAAAAGTACACAACCAAATAAAGTGAAAGGAAAAAAATTTCTTGGGTTAATGGTTATCCTATTAACAATTGCACCATTAAAGATTTGGTCCCGTCCGCCCCCCCCCCCCCACAACCAATTTAACCCCATACCTAACATACCCTAAGGGTAAGTTGGGACTGAAATCATAATTGAATAGGTCATTATTTGTAAATTTGATACTAAGCGTTAATTTTGACGTGTAAGGATAATTTAAGTTTAATTTAGTTTTTATCGTATCGATAAGGAGTGAATTATGCTGACTATAAGCTCTACATGAATAGCTCCAACAAAGGAAGCACGATCAAAATCCTTCATCATAAAAATACATAATAGGCAAGTCTTGGTTACTTTTTTGCATTAGATCAAGACCATTTGAAACCAACAACATTTCACGAAAAATAAACTAGGACAGCATATTTGGTAGTCACAAACATAATGCATACAACCTTGTCAAACTTGTCCACCTCATGGCCATTTGATGTCACATCCTCATGAAATTAAATTTGGTATACCATTGCCTACAAGCTTGTTTAGATTTAGTTTTTGATTTTACGAGCCATGTCTATTTTCCTTAACCTGAAAACCTTGTACTTATTATAGATAAATATTCTCAGATTATCATTAAGAAATCAGTTTTGACATTTATTTGTTGCAATTCTAATTTAAATTTAAATAAGCAGTTAAGTAAGCAAGTTACTAAATGGCTTGTTCCTTTAGAAGAATTGAGCAAGTTTGTTCATAACTAACTCCTGTTTGAGTGAAATCTTTTAGCCACTAATCTGGCTTTATATCCTTACACATCATCTTGGAGTTCCTATTGATCTTTACAAGCATAATATCTCATAGATTAGCTTTATATCTTGTATTATTCTATGGATTAGATTTAATCTAGGTATATCACTTTTTTTTTTTTTTGATAATTAAGATAATGTCATTCTACAAAAATGTTTTACATCCAAAAATCTCCAAAAAGACTAGATCATATCACATTGCATCCAAACACAAAGGGGACTAACCTTACAAGTACCATTCCTAGCTAAAGTGTCTACATGTTTATTAACTTCTCTCCTTGTGTGTTTGAATTCAATCATCCTAAACGACTTCCTCAGAAGAGTGATCCTATTGAAAATATTGTTGAACCTCCATAGCAAATCATTCTCCTCCAAGCATCACTTTACCGCATTTAGAGAGTCGGATTCTATAATAAAATGGCCCGAGTTGGAGACCCCGTTTTTCGTCGATGCTTCAATAGCAAAACGAATTGCTTCCATTTCTATTTCATTTGAGTCTTTGATGGCTATTTGAGCTGAGACCACCACCACAAATCTTCCATCATAATCTCGAAGTACTACTTTAATGCCCTTTGGTCCCAGTTTTCCTAAGGATGAGCCATCGGTATTCCACTTGAGGACTCCCACTGGAGGTGATAGCCAGTGCATTATCATTTTGGATTTGTGGTTATTCGATCATGCCTGAATACATTCCAGATTGGATGCTATCTCCGCTATTGAATATGGGCAATTGATTGGCCATGCAGACACCCAAGTTCCCACCCTAATTCTAGTTAATTTGAATAGTTTATTCCTTGGGATCCTGATTCTGCGGAATATTATATCGTTCTCGTGCACCACACTATCCACACAACCGCAAAGAAGCAAACATTCCATACTTATTCTACATATCACCCATGACCCTTCCTTGCCATTTTTCAAACCAAGATTTCAGCTGCGAGGAATGAAAGGCATTGGCCCCACCTGTCACTCGTATCTATCTTATCATATTCTCTCTAACTTATCCCTTATATCTAGATTAGGGTTATTCCTGTAATGTTGTTATATTGCTTCCTCCATATATATGATGCTCAACAACTCTGTTAGGTATGCTTTCAATTATCTGTAATTCACATGGTATCAAAGTAAAAAATTAAAACTCTAATTACTTCTCCTCTCTCTCATTAGTTTAGTGATAACATACTTAGGCCAAGACGTCTTGTCTGTCTAATATGCTATCAATTAGGTCATGTTGCATCGCATTGTCCACATCAATAAAGACCTCTTGTTTGTCTAATATGTTATCAATTAGGTCATGTTGCATCGCGTTGTCAACATTGATATTCTTAAGCCGATCTCTCCCATTCCCTCTCAACAATGTACATCAATGAGCCCACTAATTACGCGTGGTACCCTGACTTTGGCTCGTTTAAAGATACGAATCCTAACTTATTTATTTTGCAAGACATTTCTCCATATTACAATTCAAAATCTATTGAACTAAGTAATGATTGTCTTTTATGAGTTACTAAGTCCACTATACACACTAAATCAGGCGATCCTTCTTTCACGCGGCTTTTTGGTTCCGGATCTTACTAATAATCCTCTTTTAATTGAACAACTATATTGTGACAATAATTAGTGTTATTAAGTTTGACACCTAATATTATTGTGTTCAGGACAAAGCCAGGGGGAGTTCCCTACCCAGGATAAGCAATAACGCACTGCTTTATGACTTTTCTCCACACCATACAGAACGTATTGATTAGACGGTGACACAGCTGGTACTCCGTCAAAGGCGGGTCAATACAATCGGGTCAATATCACCATGGTCGAGGCCCAGGCAGGACAAGCTCAAAGGGAGATGGGAGCCATGTTGGCGGGACTCCTAGCATGAAGTTCTAAAGAGTGGTGGCATAGGCGGTTCAGGAGAGGAAGAGGAACACAAGAGGCAGAGAAGGAAAACCATTCTTGGCATTACCAGGGGTTGGCGAGAGGCTGGTTAGGCACACGACGGGTTCAACGTGGAACAAGACAGTTGTTTTGTGGCGAGATTCACGGACTTGATTAGCGGGCGGTTTTGATAATTTTCGTTCCAATATTATTTCTTTCCTTTTTAGATTTATCCCTTTAATTAGATATATCTCTTCAATTATTTAAATTTTGAATTTGAATTTCAAATGTAATCCCTCTTCTGAAAAAGGGTGGCTAGCTCTTAGGTTTATATTTGGATTTTTAATTGAGAAAATTGTTATTGTTTTATGAATAGTCCTTGACTCCTCAGGTTGTGAGCGAGCAAGTTATCTACCCCTTTTTGTGATTTTTATTATCAGTTTTTAAAAATATTATAGAGAAGGCCGTTGAACTTTTCCATACCCCTTTTATCCCATCACGCTCTGTATCAGTTGGTATCAGAGCACAGAACGATTCCTACGATGGCCCCGAGACGTCAAAGAAACACCACCGCCGAGTATGCTACCGATCTTGACCGATGTCAATAACACGATAGGAGTTTCGAGGCTCTGGAAGAGAAATTCTGGTGAATCGAGTGATGATTGATTCAACTCGGGGCAAATCCCGACCTTGCACCGGGATCCCTACCCCAACGCCCATTAGCACTGGGCGCTATCCAAGAAGAAATGGAGGAAGGCGTTCAAGATCCATTCTTGGACGAGGAGATACCGGATCTTTGACATAGGCGGAGGAATGTCACTACCGGCTACATTGGAGATCGGGATGATCAGAGGTGGGAGTCAGGACTTCAGGTGGACATACCGGAGTTTGATGGGGGAAGGAACCTAGATGGAAGTGTGCGACTGGTTGGCGTTAGTGGAAGAGATCCTCGAGTTCAAGAGGGTCCTGTGCACAAGCAGGCGTCACTAGTGGCAACGCATTTCCGGGGGAGAGTTGCCTCCTGGTGGCAACAGACGAAGCACTCACGACTTCACCAAGGGAAGTCTAGGATCATGACTTAGGAGAAGTTAAAAAATTATCTACGAGGCACCTTCTTGCCTCATACCCATACCAAGATCTTGTCCCAAAGGCTTTAGAATTTGTAGCAAGGCTCAAGGACCATGGAGGAATACACCGCTGAATTCTATGCCTTAATTGCTAGAAACGATTTGGCGGAATCTCAAGAGCAAATCACTGATAGGTATATCGAGGGGCTGAGGGAGTCAATCCAAGATGTTCTAAACATGTTTGACATTTTTACTGTAGTGGAGGCAAGTTAGAGGGCCTTAGTGGTAGAGAGGCAGCAAAGACGCCGCAATGTTGGCGGTACCATGACCAATTCTGAGACTAGGCGTGACCCAGTTTAATTACAACCCAACCGAGCTCCGCAAGCAAAACTAGTTACCGTCACCAATGAAACAAACTTGGTGAGTAGTTCCTGCATCGAGCTGCTGAATGCCATAAAGGGGACCGACAGGGGAAGAACCTTCTCATTAAAGAAGCACAAGAGGCAGATGGCTACATTGTTATAGAAGGGATGGGTGTAGAATTGATGCCGGTACATGAGGAGAACCTAGCTGGGAATGAAGGCCGTTTGCTGGTGGTAAGGCACACCTTCTTGATGCTAAGAGAAGAACACGGTGATGATTGGCTTCGATGCAGCATCTTTCAAAACACTTGCACTACTAGCGGAAGAATTTGCCATGTGGTGATTAACTCAGACAGCTGGGAGAATGTCATTTCCGAGGAGGTTGTACAGAAACTTGGCTTAAGGATAGAAGACCATCCTCAACCATATAATTTATCTTGGATTAAGGAGAAAAAAAGAGATTACTGTCTCGAAGCGATGTCTAGTTCACTTTTCAATAGGGGGCGAGTACGAAGAGGACGTATGGTGTGATGTGCTAGGTATGGACTCCTATCACCTACTATTGGGAAGACCGTGGCAGGTTGACCAAGGTGCCAATCATGATGGAAGAAGAAACACCTACAGTTTCTTATTAAGAAACACCTACAGTTTCTTATTTGGAAACATCATGATTGTTTTGCATCCTAAGAAGGACTTAGCACCACTGCCGGCAAAGAGACAAGATGTGAAGTCATCAATCAATACATTGATGGTCAAAGACGTTCGTAAAGGTAAGGCCGCAACCTTGGTGTCAGGAGGCACACATCGAGAAGAAGAAGGTACAATAGGACCAAGGGCTAGGTTGGTAGTACAAAAGTGCTCTCAAGAGGACAATCTAAAGTCAGACATAGAGCTAATGAGGGGCACTCAACAATTGATTAAGGAAAGTGCATCAGGTGGCCTACACGCTGGCGGCACCGAGAAGCTCAAGAATGTAGGAGCTGAAGCACAAACGGCTCCAACTATTGAATTGGTCACTCGAGGACGAGTTCTTCCTCATCTAAAGAAAGAGATGGCATCTGTACCAAGCCAGGGCAGACGGAAAGGGGTGGAACCAAGCACCGAGAGGAACTTGGTGGCTAAGGGCTCAAAGAGGTTGATGGGGAAGCTACACGCCACAAGGCTAATCTTAAAGACCCCGCTCAGAATTAGAGGGCGAATTCTCTCCAGAACAGAGAGAATGATGCAGCCGGTTACCCGTCAAAGGTGGGTCAATACAACCAGGTCAACATCACCATGGTTAGGGCCCAGGTGGGACAAGCTCAAAGGGAGATGAGAGCCATGTTAGTGGGACTCCTGGCATGAAGTTCTAAAGAGTGGTGGCATTGGTGGTTCAGGAGAGGAAGAGGAGCGTGAGAAGCAGAGAAGGAAAACCATTCTTGGCGTTACCAGGGGTTGGCGAGAGACTGCTTAGGTCCCACAACGGGTTCAATGCGGAATTAGGCCGTTGTTCTGATGTGAGATTCACAGACTTGATTAGTGGGCAATTTTGATAATTTTCATTCCAATATTATTTCTTTCCTTTTTAGATTTATCCCTTTATTTAGATTTATCTCTTTAATTACTTAGATTTTGAATTTGAATTTCAAATGTAATCCCTCGTCTATAAAAGGGTGGCCAGCTCTTAGGTTTAGATTTAGACTTTGAATTTAGAAAATTGTTATTGTTTTGTGGAGATTTCTTGACTCCTTAGGTTGTGAGCAAGCAAGCTATCTACCCTTCTTTATCATTTTTATTATCAGTTTTAATAAGAATCAAAGGGAAGGTAGTTGAACCTTCCCATACCCCTTTTGTACCATCACGCGCTGCATCAGACTGTCATTGCTAATATCTAACATTGGCATTTAGGACATTTATGTAATACAAATGTGGATGTTATGAAAAGATGTTATTTAGTTCATGATAATTCTTCAAAATTATACATTGTAATGCTAGTAAACCGCATTGTATAATGTTTTCACTTGCTTTACATACTACTGCTCCTCCTCCTCGACTAATTCATTTTGATGTTTGCCACTCTTCCCTTTCCTTTAATTCTAAATTTGAGTGCTAGGTCATCTTTGTTGGTGATTTTTGTTTGTTTACTTGGCGTAATCTAATGAGTAGGAAGGACAAAGTTTTTTATTTATTTCACACTTTGCTGAAAATCAATTCGATATTAAAATTAAATATTTTCAAAGTGATAGAAGCAATGAGTTCGAGAATCAACAAATTATTCTGCTATGTCGAGAGCACGAATCTGCTATAGTCTTTCCCGTCATGATGCTGCAAAATAAAATAAAGTGGCAGAATATAAGCATCGACGTGTGAGTGAAATGATATAAACACTAATTTTTCATACATTTTTACCACCATGATTTTGGGCTGATGGTGCCTGCACTGTTTGCTTTGTTATAAATAGATGCCACCCCTTTTCTGCAAAACTTATCTCCTTTCAAAAACCTCTTCCATTAAGCGCCTAAATACACGTTTCTCGACATCTTTGGATGTGAATGTTAACATCTCGCGCCCTGTATCCCTTGCAATGCTTCTTGGTTATGCAGCACATTACAAGGACAATTGAAGTCTTAATCTAGTTACATATCGTGTTCACATTAGCTGTCATGTTTATTTTTCTGAAAATCTTTTCCTCCTACCTTAAGCTAATGTAAGGTGCTGGGATGTCTTCTGATGCCTCATACACGGCTACTGTACCACTATAGGTTGAATGATCCTATTCACGCCTCAATACCCCTCCTCTTGTTGCCGTGAGCCCAACTACCGCGTTGTTGCTCACTAGCACTGGAAGTAGTGGTAGCCACAAGCTGCTTGCTAGCTCGGCCAACAGCTAGCCCTAGATGACTACATTGCCCACTATGGCCAACTCGTCTCTCATGTCAGTCCATAGTCTCTTGATGTTGTTCCCTTTTTATTGTCCTGGCAAAAACTGGACTGAGGCTTCACTCTCTCATCCATCACACTAGGTGATCTGGCACCGCCCACCAACTTCTTAGGTGGCTTGGGAATCTGGACACCACCAGTTGTTGACCCTTCACCGTACGCTTTCAATTGCACTTCACACAATTTTCACCCTATGTGCACAAGACTGAAGGTCCAAATCCTTTGACTTTTGTATGTCATAGTGATTGAGGAGCCCACTTTTCTCTAATAGGCTGTTAAAAATGCTTAATGTTAAGATGTCATGGCTGAAATGTTTAATGCCATATTTTAAATCCAAACTTGGAATCTCGTCCCTCCATCTCTTTCACAAAATGTCCAAGGTAGCAGTTAAATATAGGGCCGAATACAAGAATGATTGGTTCTATTGATCATTGCAAAGTTAGACTTCTTGTCCAAGGGTTTTATCAACGTGAGGGTTTATATTACTTTGAATCCTTTAGTCCCATTGTCAAAGTTACCTCTAGCAGGTTTTTCTTTCTCTCGCTTTTACGAGTTTAGGGACCATATTCCAATTTGATGTTAAAAATTCCTTTTTGCATGGTTATTTGAGCAAAGAGGTGTATACGAAAAAATCTCAAGGCTTTGTTCACCCTAAATTCCGTAATCATGTATGTCTTCATAAACTAACAATTATATGGTCTTAAACATGCACCTCAAGTTTGGTTTCACAGGTTTTGTTCGTTCATATATAGTCTTGAGTCCCATTTTAGTATGATTGATCCATCTCTTTTCATACATTGTTCGCCTATTGTGCTAATCTGCCTACTTTTTGTTATGTATATGTATCAGACTTATTTTCTATATCCTTGCCTTTTTATGCCAGTTTATCACCACCCTATCTACTTAATTTGCCACCTTGGCACACTGCGTTACTTCCTTGGCATTGGAGCCAAACCCACATGTGATGGTCCTTTCCTTAACCAAAGGCAACAACCCAAAGCTGGCAGCCGGGCCGCCAACCCTTGCTATGCCCCTCCACACCCGGACGCCATCGAACCTCCCTCACGACCCCCCCTCGTGACCCCACCCCTCACAATCGTAGCCTCACCTCCGCCTTTGAACCGCCCACCCTCCACCACCGTAGCCCCACCCTGCCATCCCCTCAACCCACCACCACTCACAACCGCCCCACCACCCTCCTCCCCACCAGCACCAACCACACCCCCACCCCACCCCATCGACACCCCCCCCCCCCCCTGACTGACCAATGCCCTCCCCCTCCCCCTCACCTCCTGCCTGAACCAGCCCCTCAACAACCCGCCACAACCCCGGAACCACTAGAACCACATAAGCACCCCACACCACCAGAGGCTGCACCTGGACGCCACCAGGATTACCACTAGCTGGCCGGTAGCAAGTAAGTCTCTAGCCCGGCCGACTCCAGGTTTGACTCCCCATCCTTGAGCTGTACTGGATTTATTCTTTTATTGCAGTACGTGATATTAATTGTGATTACTATTTGACTGCTATACCCTTGTGTCCATTGAGTGCATTGTGTGAGTATTAGTACCTGTTCACAGTTAGTGTATGAACGTTGCTAGTAATGGAGCTCAAAACTTAAGGCCGTCTTCAAATGGGTTGGGGAAGTGGTAGATTAAAAGAAGCAAGGGAAGCTTAAGAATAGGAACATTAAATGTTGGCACACTAACGAGAAAGAGCCTTGAGGCGGCTCAAATGATGTTGAGGAGAAGGATCAACATACTGTGCCTGCAAGAGACAAAGTGGGTGGGCACAAAAGCAAGAGTTGTGTTAGGATATAAATTGTGGTACTCGGGCCAAGCTAGGGGGATAAATGGAGTGGGTATCATTGTAGATAGCTTCCATAGGAACAAAGTAGTAGGGGCAACTAGGATTAGCAATAGGATCATTAGTATCAGGTTAGTTTTAGATAGAGGGGTACTGAGCGTCATAAGTGCCTACGCACCTTTGGTTGGGCAGACATCGCAGGAGAAGGCTAGATTTTGGGAGGAATTTGACTTAACAATGCAAGGCATACCCCAAAGCGAACAAGTTATGATTGGGGGTGACTTTAATGGGCACGTGTGAGCGAACACTGAAAGTTATGCACCCCACCATGGAGGATTTGGTTTTGGAATGAGAAATGAGGACGCTAAGGCCTTGTTAGACTTTGCTGTCACCTATGAGTTAACAGTGTCCAACACCTTCTTCAAAAAGCGGGAGGACCACATTGTCACGTATAGGAGCAGTGGAGCAAAGACCCAAATTGACTACATATTACTACGGAAGTTGATCCAAAAAGATTGCATAGATTGCAAGGTTATCCCTGGGGAGGACCTCTCAACACAACACAATGTTGTGTACGCTGAGGTCAAGGTCAAGAGAAGGGGCAAGAAGGCCATCAAACCAATACAGCGATGCACACGCTGAAGGGATCTGAAGGGGGAAAAGTCCCAAGTATTTAGGGAAAGAGTAGAGGCTGAACTTGGAGGGGATTGTGAGGAAGATTTAAATCACGTGTGGAACCAAGTAGCCTAAAAGATAAGAGATATGGCAAGTGAAGTCCTAGGAGTATCTAAGGGAGGAGCACCAAACACTAGAGATACCTGGTGGTGGGGCAGGGAGGTCCAAGAAAAGATAAAGGCCAAACGATGCTGCTTTAAGGAGTGGAATCGTAGTGGAGATAAAGACAAGAGACAACAATATAAACAGGCTAAGAAAAAGCAAAGGTAGTAAGAGATGCACAAAAACAAAATCCTTAGAGGAGTTCTACAAAAGGTTGGCTACAGCTGAGGGGGCTAGGGACATCTACAGAATTGCAAAGGCGAGAGAAAGGTGGACTAGGGACCTGGACCAAGTAAGGTGTGTAAAGAGGGCAGATGGACAAGTGCTCGTGGACGAGCAACAAATTAAAGCTAGGTGGAAGTCCTACTTCCACGAGCTGTTCAACAAAAAGGGAGATACAGTTACATCCCTAGAGGAATTGCAAGCACCGGTGGAGCCTGAGGCCCACTACTACTGCACCAGAGTAAGACCCGAGGAAGTGAGGGAAGCATTAAAGAAGATGGAGAGGGGTAAAGCAGTCGGGCCAGAAGGAATACCCATTGAGGCATGGAAACGCACTGGAGAAATGGGCATCAGATGGTTGACCAAATTAATTAACCAACTTATCCAATGGGCAAATATGCCTAATGATTGGCGAAAGAGTACACTAGTTCCTGTCTATAAGAACAAGGGCGACATTCAGAGGTGTGCCAACTACAGAGGAATTAAACTGATGAGCCACACTCTAAAGCTTTGGGAGCAGGTCATAGAAAGAAGGGTTCTACAACAAGTAGGGGTCTCAGAGAACCAATTTGAATTTATGCCAGTCAGGTCAACAATAGAAGCCACTCACCTCATGCGAAGGGCTATAGATTGCTATAGAGATAAACAAAAGGACCTTCACATGGTTTTCATACATATAGAGAAGACATATGATAGAGTACCGATAGCGGTCCTATGGAGGGTCCTAGAGGGGAAATGCATCCACGAGCCTGCCCAAACCATTGTGCGCACAGCTGAAAGGGAGATAGACACTTTCTCGATTACAGTGGGGGTACACCAAGGATTAGCCCTTTGTCCCTTTCTGTTCATTTTGGTTATGGATGAGCTCACTAGGCACATCCAAGAGGACGTGTCTTGGTGCATGCTTTTCGCTGACGATATAATCCTGGTGGGAGAATCTAGGGAGGAGGTAAATAAGAAACTAGACCACTAGAGGAGGACCTTAGAATAAAAAAGTCTAAGGCTCAGTAGATCTAAGACAGAGTATATGGAATTCAAGTTCAGCACCTCTACCTTAATAAGCAAAGAAATCGTTAAGATTGGATCAGAGAGCATACCACAGAAAGATTGCTTTAAATACTTGGGTTCCATGGTCCAATAGGACGGAGAAGTGGAAGCAGATGTCAATAACAGGATTAAGATGTGATGGCATAAATGGAGGTTGGGTTACGCAGTATTGTGCGATAGAAAGTCCCCGTTAAAACTAAAGGGTAAATACTACAAGACGAGAGTGAGACCCGCTATGACTTACGGGGCAGAGTGCTAACCAGTAAAGTGTCATCACACATAGAGCTGAAAGTGGCAGAGATGAGGATGTTAAGATGAATATGTGGACACACAAGGAAGGACAAGAATAGAAATGATGTCATAAGAAGTAAAGTAGGTGTCGTCCCGATAGAGGACAAGCTGAGAGAGCAACGACTGCGGTGGTTTGGGCACGTTAGGAAGAGACCCACCAATGCCCCTATCAGGAGATGCAAGCAACTCCATATTATAGATGGAAAGAGAGGGAGAGGCCGGCCTAAAAACAGCTAGATGGAGACAATCTGATGGGACCTAGCATATCTCAACCTGAATGAAGAGTTGGCCCTAGATAGAACTCAGTGGAGGATTAGTATAGGTGTGCCAGATGTATCTGAGTAGGAGCATCGTACTATATTAGGCTCGTTCTAATAACAGAGAATGCCTGGACGTGTCTCGGCATGGTTTGGCTACTACTGCCCCTAGGTTAGGTGGACACTACTTGACATATGCGAATAGAGGAAGAGACCAGCCAAATGAGAATTGACTAGAGTTGACTAGAGACTCCATTGCCCATCAGGAGATGTGCACATCTATGTATAGAGATATCTAATTCTCCACTTAAGACAAAGAAGATAAAGAAGATTTTCATGTAGACAATCCAACAGGATCTCGCCTACCCCAACCTAAAGGAAGAAACGGCCCTAGTTTGAGCTTAGTGGAGGAATAGTATAGGGATAACTAATATAGCTGTGCCGGTGCATTCAGCATCAGTAAACTGCGGCAGGCTCGTTTGCCTACACGTAGTACGGGTGTTGGGTTTAGTCGCTTAGGACTCATAGGATCTAGTACCGTGGGGTATAGTGCTACTATCTACACTCCACTCTACTCTATTACACTACTGTCTATACCCTCCCACTCTCTCTTTATCTCTCCCTCTTTCACTCTAACCTCCCTTTGTCTCTCTCTCTCTCTCTCTTTACTCTATATACACTCCAACCCCCTCTATGATTCCACTATATCACATGTATAACACCCCCTCACCCCGCCCCCCTTCGTGCTTGTATACTCTCACTCGCATACATACTTAGATGCTTGCATGCTTATTTCATTAATTCATTTGTGATTAACTCATTGGTGATGAATTGATTATTTACTTGTACATAAAAGGTTAGGGGACCTCGGAAACAGTCGCTTATAAGGGTCTTGCCTGTTATGATCCGGGCTTGATGAGGGTCAAGGGGACTTTTGTTGCTGCTCATTGCTGCTATGCTGTTGTTAGTTGCTTATGATTGATGTATTAAGTGAGGTTGATAGTGTATTTCCTTATGTTGCTATGTTGGTGCTGCTATGTTGCTGTTAGTATACTTCCTTAAGCATAATTCATTGCAATATCTATTAGATAGTTTCGGTTGAAAAGTGTTTTGGCACCAAAAGTGGTTACTTGTTAATTAGCTAGATATTTTGCTTTGAATTAGATATTTTCCTGGTTGAGTCGGTTGCTAGCTTCGTCTTGGTTCAATGTATTAGTTGCCTATAAGTAGTTGTTGATGAAGTGTGATAAGATTCATTGAATGATAATCAAATATCTCAATTTGAGATCAATCTCTCTCTCTCATCTAACTCTCTCTACTTCACATCTAACTTTCTCTAATTTCTCATCTCAATTCACTTCTCTTCTCACCTAAACTCTCATCTATCTTCATCAATCTTAGGTTATGACTTGTGATTCTATCTCGAGCTTGATATTTGGTATCAAGCCTCGTTTGGCTTCCAATCGAGCTCTTAATAAAGAAAATTTCAAAATCATATTGATGTTGCTTCGCAAGTGACTTTTGATGCTTTGCATTTGATTTAGTTGAATCAATTTCAACTAAATTACGCTTATATTGTGTCAAGTTTGGTGCTGGCTGCAATTGATCCTCAAGAAAATAGGAAAACAAACAAGTTTTGGTGCTAATTTTAGTTAGTCCAACCAATTGAAGTTCAAAAGCCTATACAAGATCAATTAGATCAAATTCAGCTCACACCGAGAATCTCAAGATTGTTTGCTAGAAGATCTACTGTGTTTAATCAAGTTCAGCCATTTTGTAAGATCTGTTGAGCTGGCAAGACACAAGAAGCATAATTCATCTATGACTGGTGGTGTGACAACATGATCAGGAGCAGGAGCTGGAAGTCCAGCTACGCATGTCAGTCCTAATATCTCTTATGCTGCGGTAGTTGGAGCTAACACTGCTGTAGAATAGGAAGAGGTTGTAACGAGTCTGTTAAGCTTGCAAATGGAGGATATGCTCGTGCAGATGCAGTAGTCACAAAGAGATTTGGTGCGAGAATTGGATTAGAAGTATGATGAACGATTTACACAACATTCTCAACAAGTTGAGGAAAAGATTGGTGATCAGATCAATCAGCAAGCAAATGAGTTCGAAGAGAAGATTGCTGATCATTTGAATCAACAATTGCAGAGGTTTGAAGAGAAATTTATTGAAATAAGCAATCAAACAATTGAAGATCGAGTGGCTCAACAACTGCAAAGAATTGAGGATTGAGTGGAGGATCACTTTGCTATGCTACAGAATCAAATACAAAAATAGAAAGCAGATTTTGGTGTTAGTGGTTTGTTTCCAGTAAGTCAATTAGGGAGACCTCCTGATTTGACTCAATCTCAAGTACCAAATGTTGTGGCTGATTCACAAGATGGACCTCAAGTTACTAAGGTGACTGTTAGTCCTCAAATTCAACCAGCTAATGTTAGACCACAAAATCAGACTTCAGAAGCTGAAGTAACTACTAGACCTCATGTGCCTCCATTTGATCAAGTGCAAATTCAGTCTTCCAGCTTGAATCTTGGACAAATTGTGCATCCTCAGGATCATTCAGTACACCTCAAACCGAATAATATGAATGCAGGACATCTTGATCAACCTCCTGATCCAACACACACACGACCTGCTTGCTTGATTAGAGAACATTTGGTTCGACCTCCAGATCCGGACCAGCTGCACTTACATGGACAAACTTCTTCAGAAAATGGTCCCTTACGAAGTAATGAAGTTAATTCTGGTAGTAGAGGCAATGCCTTTAGACAACCAAGAGTGCAAACTGAAAATTTTGATGGGAAGCAGTCACATTCTTGGTTAAAGAGATGTGAGCGTTACTTTCACTTTTATTCCATTCCCGATGACCAAAATGTGGAATTTGCTGCGGTTTATCTTCAAGGAGATCATGAAGTTTGGCTCTATAGTCTATTGAAGAGCAATTCAACGTTTACTTGGGCTGAATTTATGGTTGAGCTTTGTGAACGATATGGTGATGAAGATTCAAGTGACATTGTTGATAACTTCAACAAGGTGTTTCAACTAAAGACTATGAAGGAGTACATGACAAGGTTTGAGAACCTTAGAGCGAGCATGATAACTGTCTATCCTCAAGCCCCTGAGTCATTTTATGTCTCAAGCTTCATTAGTGGAATAAAGCCTAAAATCAAGAATCTTGTGAAGGCTATTGGTCCTAGTTCTCTATCCAAAGCTTATGCAAAGGCTAAGTTGTTTGAGGCCACAGTTCTAGCAACCAATGATGGACCAAAGCACAAAGGAGAAAGTTCCCAACAACATCAGAAAGGACTAGATGAGCCTGAAGTGACCCATACTTTGAGAAAAAGCCTCAAAGGCTCTGTTTTAAGTTCCATTAGCCCCATGAATTTGGCCATAAGTGTAATCCTAAATTCCTCATGACAATTAGAGGAGTTAGCATTGAAGGACGGTCTGATAGTGATGAGCCTAATATTGATGTTGAGGGTTCTAACCAGGAACTTTGTATTGAGGATGAAGTATAGATTTCCATGCAGGCTTTGATAGGACATGGGGCTCATAACACAATCAGGATCAAAGGAAAAGCGGGCAAGAGGTCTATTTTCATACTGATTGACAGTGGAAGCACTCATAGTTTTATTGATCTCCAAGTGGTGAAGAAAACGAGACATGAGATGATCAAGACACATCCCTTGGATGTGACCGTGGCTGATGGAAACTCTATCCGTACTCAGAACAAATGCCAAGCTTTTCAGTGGTACATGCTGGAGCATCAGTTCACATACGATTTCAAAATCCTTCCTTTGGGTGGATGTGATATGGCACTGGGAGTGGATTGGATGAGCTCTTTCAACCCGGTGTTCTTTGATTATGCTTAGCAAATTGTGTCTTTTGAAAGACAGGGATATAGAGTTACATTACGGGCATGGCAGAACACTAGCTGACATTCTTGGGGACAAGAATGTTTTCAAGGGGAAGGGAATGTTATGATCCGAGCTTGATGAGGGTCAAGGGGACTTTTGCTGCTGCTGGTTGCTGCTATACTGCTGCTAGTTACTTATGATTGATGTATAAAGTGAGGTTGATAGTGCATTTCCTTGTGCTGCTATGTTGATGTTAATATATTTCCTTAAGCATAATTCATTGCAATATCTGTTAGGTAGTTTCGGTTAGTAAGTGTCTTGGAGCCAAAAGTTGTTACTTGTTAGTTAGCTAGATATTTTGCTTTGAATTAGATATTTTCCTGGTTGAGTCAGTTGCTAGCTTGGTCTTGGTTCAATGTATTAGTTGCCTATAAGTAGTTGTTGATCAAGTGTAATACGATTCATTGACTAATAATCAAAATATCTCAATTTGAGATCATTCTCTCTCTCTCATCTAACTCTCTCTACTTCACATCTAACTTTCTCTAATTTCTCATCTCAATTCACTTTTCTTCTCACCTAAACTCTCATCTATCTTCATCAATCTTAGGTTATGACTTAAGCTTAACATCGCCCTGATGGGGTAAGACCGCATACATCTTTCCCCTCCCAGACCCTGCGCGAGGGGGAGCCCTTCAGGCATTGGGTTTGTTGTTGTTGTTGTTGTTGTTTTCTAAGTGTATCAGTGACTTAATCTTATTGTTCACTGAGATCAAATATTAATATGTCCCTAAGGACTATATCTATTGTTAGAAAAAATTCAGAAAAATACTTGCAAAACCTTGCAACCGGGTATCCAAACGATCTCAGGTGTTGAGGCGTGTGATCACTATCCTTAAGGTTTATTTCGGTATACGAAATATCCTCGGGGATACAACAACTACCAAAATATGGAGTGAAGAAGTGTATGGGAAGAGATTGATGAAGATGTCTAGAGATTGGTTGATTTAGAGAACTCACCCTTTGCCAAACTCACATAGAACACAAGAACCAAGAAGATGTTCTTCAAATTACTTTCTTATGAAATTCCACTACCATTTCATATGTTTTCTTCTTCTTAATGAGAGGGGAGAATATCTGGTATTATTCTCTTCTGTTAAACGTCCCAAAACCAAGAGCATCAATATATAAAAGAACTGGGAAGAAACCGCGTAGAAAACCGTCAAAACCGACCTGTGTGTCAAAGTTGTGTGTCGACACACAGCTTTCTGTAAGCCTGTGTGTCGATACTGTCGACACACAGGTCGACACACTTGCTCACTGTAAGCCTGTGTGTCGACACACAGGTTTCCTCCGTGCGCACCTGAAACTGGCTGTGTGTCGACACACGGGCCATGTGTGTTGACACACAGCTATCTCCCCTGCGTTCTATAGGATTTTGTGTCGACACATATGACCCATGTGTCGACACATACTCCCAATAATGCTCTAATCACTCATACAAGTATCGGGACAATCTCAAATACATCTTATATACATATAAACAATATTTAACACCCTTGTCAAAAATCACCCCTTTGAAGCGGCCAAACTTCAACACTCACTAAGGTGGACCTCATTGATCATGCCCCTGCGATACGACATTCAATAAGTTCTAAAACCAGGTCCATTAAGAGCATTTGCTCATCCTTTTATAATCACTAACGTAGGTATCAAGCACTTCACACTCGGGATGGAAACTAACTCATTTAGTGCTTGCAGTCACACAGATGACAAGTCTCTCTCATTGAACCCTAGACCTAGCGTCATACTAGACTTCGAGTTGAGGGCCTATCATGCGCGACTAATTATGACAGGTTTCAACCCCATCCCTTCATTTGTTTTCAAAACCAAATCTCTAGCCAGGCCTTTAGTAAATGGATCCGCTAGATTCTGACAGGTTCTCACGAAGTCCACAGTGATAACACCTTCCCGAATAAGGTGTCTCACCATACTATGTCTCACACCAATGTGTCTGGACTTCCCATTATACACTTCACTGTATGCTTTAGAAAGCGTAGCCTGACTATCACAATGGATAGAAATAGGAGAAATCGACTTCGGCCACAAAGGTATCTCATACAAGAGATCCTTTAACCACTTGGCTTCTTTAGCCGCAGAAGTAAGAGCTATAAACTCCGCCGCCATTGTAGAGTCAGATATGCAAGTTTGTTTCTTGGAACCCCAAGAAACCGCACCCCCACCAAACAGGAATACCCATCCACTCGTGGATGCATGATCCTCCACATCGGAGATCCAACTTGCATCAGTATATCCTTCCAAAATAGGAGGATACCCAACATAAGTGAGACCATAATCCATAGTCTTCTTTAGGTACTTCAGTACCCGGTGCACTGCATTCCAGTGCAACTTACTCGGTTTGCTGGTATACCTACTCAGCTTTCCAACAGCAAAGGCAATATCAGGCCTAGTGCTTGTCATGGCATACATGAGACAGCCAATAGCTCGAGCGTACTCCAATTGTGCCACTGGAGCACCCTCATTCGGTTCTAATTTCACACTAGGATCCATCGGTGTGGAAATCGGTGCACAGTCAAAGAAATGGAACCTTTTCAACACCTTTTCAATATAGTGAGACTGTGTCAAGGAAATGGAATTACCATTCCTTACAATTCTGATACCGAGGATCACCTCCGCCTCACCCATGTCTTTCATAGCAAAGTTTTCAGAGAGAAACAGTTTAGTTCTCTCTACTTGCTCCATATCAGAACCGAAAATCAACATGTCATCGACATACAAACATATAATGACCCCTTTGCCATTATCAAACTTGCTATAGACACATTTATCTGATTCGTTTATAATGAATCCGTTGTTCAATACAACCTGATCAAATTTTTGGTGCCATTGCTTCGGAGCTTGTTTCAGTCCATACAGAGAACGTATGAGTTTACACACTTTTCTCTCTTGGCCCGGAACAACAAACCCTTCTGGTTGTTCCATGTATACTTCCTCCTCTAGCTCACCATTTAGGAATGCCGTTTTGACATCCATTTGGTGTATCACTAGTTTAAAAATGGAGGCAAGAGCAATAAGTACCCTTATCGTCGATATCCTTGCCACTGGGGCATGGGTATCAAAGTAATCCAGTCCATGTCTTTGGGTGAATCCTTTAGCCACCAATCAGGCTTTAAATTTGTCAATCGATCCATCGACTTTCATCTTCTTTTTGAAGATCTATTTGCACCCGATGGGTTTACTTCCTCGTGGAAGATCCTCAAGAATCCAGGTATTATTACCTAAAATGGAATCCATTTCATCGTTTATAGCCTCTTTCCAAAACGAGACATCATGAGAGCTCATCGCCTCATCAAACGTCATGGGATCAGCTTCCATGACACAACAATATGGAACCACTTGGTCCACATCGTTCCTCGAACCTTCTACCAAATACGTGTAGAAGTCCGAACCGAAGGATTTCTCCTTCCTTGCTCTCTTACTCCTTCGGAGTTCTAGAGCTCTATTAGGGACATTCTCCCTCTCATGACGAACAACGTCATTAGACACTTGCGTGTCAATCTCAACCGGTACTTAATCCCTCGGTCTAGGGATAGAAGTAAACCGATTCTCATCAAATATTGCATCTCTCGATTCTACTATCGTATTCACGTTGATATAATCATTAGGTTCAACAATATACAACCGATATGCCTTACTATGAGACGCATAACCCACAAAGATGCAATCAATGCCTCTTTCACCTAATTTTTTCCGTTTAGGTTCAGGGACTCTAACAACTGCCTTACTCCCCCACACTTTTAGGTAATCCAAATTAGGGGCTCGTTTGTTCCACAACTCATATGGAGTTATTTTATTTCTCTTGTTTGGAACTCTATTTAATATGTGACAGGCCGTTAACATAGCCTCACCCCAAAATCCATCACTGAGACCGGAATAAGATAACATAGAATTAACCATCTCAGTTAGAGTCCGGTTTTTCCTCTCAGCCACGTCATTTTGTTGTGGCGTATAAGGTGCAGTTATTTCATGTATTATTCCTGTGGATTCAAAATATTTAGGATCGTAGTATTCGCCACCACGATCCGACCTTAAACGCTTGAGGAAGGTTTCACAGTGTAATTCAGATTCTGCTTCATATGCTTTAAACCTATCAAGCGAGTCGTCTTTGTTACTTATCAAATAAACATAACAAAATCTTGAATAATCATCGATAAATGTAACAAAGTAATTCTTTCCACCCAAACTCGGTGATCGCTTGAAGTCACATAAGTCACTATGGACTAGATCAAGTAGATTAGTCTCTCTTTGCACAGAAGGAAATGGAGATTTCGTTATTTTTGTTAGCATACGAGTCTTGCATTTGTCAACAACTTTATCTATGTGAGGAATCAACGAAGAATTATCCATTTCATGTAATCTACGAAAATTCACATGACCTAGTCTATAATGCCATAAAAACGACGAATCAAGCATATAAACAGAATCAACGTTCTTATTATTAACATTTAGTTTAAACATACCATTACATAGGTATCATTTCCCAACAAATACACCGCCCTTTGACAAAATAAACTTGTCGGCCTCGAAGACCAACTTGAACCCAAACTTATTCAACAGGCCACCCGATACAAGATTCTTCTTAACATCAGGAGGGAAGCATACATCGATTAAAGTAAGGGTTTTTCCGGATGTGAAAAGTAAGTCAATTTTTCCCTTCCCTTTAACCGGTACCGACGCCCCATTTCCCATGAACAACTCAGTTCCGTTGTCCATGGGCTCAAAAGTGGAGAAGAACCCCCTATCATTACATACATGCTTCGTGGCCCCCGAGTCAATCCACCAAGAATTATCACTCTCGATTAGATTGACTTCCGAAATCATCACCACGAACCTCTCGTTCGAATTTTTAGTGCGATGATCAAGCCCCTTGCCTTTGTTCTTTTTAAGGCGATAACAGTCTTTTCGCATATGACCGGGCTTCTGACACTCCCAACAAACAACTTTCGGCCTCTTGTGCTTATTGTTCTTTTGGAAGTGTCCGGTTCTCTTTGGTCCCTTACTAGATTGGCCTTCCTCTGCGACGTTGATTTTACCAACATCACTCGGGCGTTCTTTGTTGTCATCTTGCACCCTGTAACCTTCTTCAATACGTAAATGGTTAGCGAGTTCCTCAATTGACATATCCTCCTTCTTATGTTTTAAATTTTTCCTTACATCTTTCCAAGAGGGAGGAAGTTTGTCAATTAAGGAAGAAACAACGATTGTGTCGTCCATATTCATGTTATGTTGTTTAAAATTATTTAATATACGTTCTATTTCATGGAATTGCTCCATGACAGGACGACCATCAATCATCTTATAATTATTAAATTGACTAACCAGGAATTTTTTGCTTGTTGCATCCTCGGCCATGTAACGAGCCTCAAGTGCGTCCCATAGTTCCTTCGCGGTTGACATGTTAGAGTAAATGTCAAACAACGCATCGGTCATCCCGTTCAAGATGTGCCCTCTACAAATGTAATCATCGTTTTCCCACTTCAGTCTTGCCCTTTGCTCGGCCAGCGTTTCTTCCTCCTCAGAAACGGGGGATGGAGACGGTGTATTCAGGACATACACCACATTCAGCGTTGTTATGAGAAAATGCATCTTCCTCTGCCACCGTCGAAAATTTCCCCCATCAAACCGGTCCAATTTTACAAAATTGGATGTCATCTCCATTAGTGATGAAGCCATAACCCAAACCAGAATGATAAACCTTAAGATTGTTAGAAAAAATTCAGAAAAATACTTGCAAAACCTTGCAACCGGGTATCCAAACGATCTCAGGTGTTGAGGCGTGTGATCACTATCCTTAAGGTTTATTTCGGTATACGAAATATCCTCGGGGATACAACAACTACCAAAATATCGAGTGAAGAAGTGTATGGGAAGAGATTGATGAAGATGTCTAGAGATTGGTTAATTTAGAGAACTCACCCTTTGCCAAACTCACATAGAACACAAGAACCAAGAAGATGTTCTTCAAATTACTTTCTTGTGAAATTCCACTACTATTGCATATGTTTTCTTCTTCTTAATGAGAGGGGAGAATATCTGGTATTATTCTCTTCTGTTAAACGTCCCAAAACCAAGAGCATCAATATATAAAAGAACTGGGAAGAAACCACGTAGAAAACCGTCAAAACCGACCTGTGTGTCGAAGTTGTGTGTCGACACACAGTATCGACACACAGCTTTCTGTAAGCCTGTGTGTCGATACTGTCGACACACAGGTCGACACATTGGCTCACTGTGAGCCTGTGTGTCGACACACAATTTCTGTGTGTCGACACACAGGTTTCCTCCGTGCGCACCTGAAACGGGCTGTGTGTCGACACACGGGCCATGTGTGTCGACACACAGCTATCTCCCCTGCGTTCTATAGGATTTTGTGTCGACACATATGACCCATGTGTCGACACATACTCCCAATAATGCTCTAATCACTCATACAAGTATCGGGACAATCTCAAATACATCTTATATACATATAAACAATATTTAACACACATATATATATTTTATACAACGAATATTTTGAAAATACATCAACATCTATAAATAATCAAACACATATACCCGTAAAACACAATTAAAAAATAAAATACATAAAATAATTTTATATATCAGTAATTAGAAGTAATATGCTCGAGTATAATAATAGTTAATACATTAATTCTGACATTCTGTATTAGGAGAGGAAGGAGACTTTGGACAGTTTGATGACTTGAGAAAGTAAAGTATTACTATAAATAAGGACAAATTATTTATTATTATTTTTTTGATATTAACGACAAAAGTATAAATAGATAAATGTCCACAAACTTTATAATTAACCACAAGTGGACATGATTTTGCGGCTTAATTGATATAATTGCTTTACAATTTTTTTCAACATTTTTATATGCACATTGAAAAGTTTAATTAAAATAGAGAAAAAGATAAACAAGTTGTACATTAAAATTAAGGAAAGGCGGTGGGAATAATTGTTATATAGCGACGCGTACGCATGATTCCTCGTATTTGTGACCCCTAATGCTGGCCCTTTTTAAGAATGAAAAATATGATACAGAACTCCACATTTATATGTGGGTCCTCTTTGCGATTATCAACCTTAACTTTTACTCATGTTTAACATATATATATATAATTTAGGATCATGTTATTGTAGGGTAGAAATATCAATGTTATAGTAACTTTAAAAAAATATTAATGTAATTAGAGTTGGGAGCATTTTGAAAACAACTTTCCTTCAAGACAGTAGCTTGTAAAGGTACGATTGCATGCGTACATTTCCTCTCGTCCCCTCCTAACCCTACCTTGATGGGAACTTTTTTGAGGCATTATTGTATTCACTGTAACTTTAATGAAAACTTTATAAATCTGATATATTTTGATACCAATTTGTTGAAAAAATCTTAATGCGGAAGCGTGAAACCCTGATGGCTTGATTCGATTCAAATAATATGACTCACACAAAACGAGAAGTAAACAAATATATGGAGAAAGAAAGAACAAACAAGAACACGCAATATTTACGTGGAAACCCCTCGACAATCGAGAGGGGAGAAAATCACGGGCGGAGATGGAGAATCTTTATTGATACTGAACGGAAGAATTACAACAACACTTCCTCTGAACGAGATCTATGAAAGAATTACAATCACTTTCTCTAAACTCTTGTAGTACTCAAAATCTTGGAGGAATTACAAAGTCACCTCTTTTACTCTCAATGGCGGCGCCTCACAAACTTTGATTGGATACAGATGATGAAACCCTACGTCCTAATTTATAGGTGCAGGTCAGGGAGGGCCCGATCGATCGGCCCTCTAACTACGTAAAAAATCCCGAATCTTTCCATAAATCCCCCGATCGATCGGGCTTCACTCCCGATCGATCGGTGACCCTACAGCAACCCCATAAACATAAAACAAGTAATTTGAGACATAAACTTAACAAATTTTCACCTTAGCTCAAATTACATACATAAAAGAATTTCCTCCACCTTCTCCCTAAACACCCACACACGGGGTTATCTCGAAGAAATACAGAACCTAACCAAGTCTGAGCGAAGCTTGAACTTCCTTCTAGGTAGAAACTGAATGAACATATCTAAGAGGTTATCAGCAATGCCAATCTTCTTCTTCTCTAAATTGGCTCTTGACACGCTATCTGAAACAGCCATCTGCTGCTGAACTGTGTTACTCAATTGAATTCCCTCTGGCTTATTCACCTGACCTGAATCACAAACAACTGATGACATCTTCCGTGGAGATAGTAATGAAGACTCACCAAATGTGACACGTCTACTTGTCAGGAATTGCTTGAAGCAAAAACCTTTCTGCTTCCCATAAAACCCTTGTTTACATACCACCAGTCCTGTAGACTGACCACACAAAGAGCCCCTCACACTGTGCTCAGACAGACCCCTATCACCTGAATGATCTAATCTCAAACGTGCTAAATTTGTGATTTCTGGTTCTGTCAACGACAAGGATGATGAAGATACTGCAATAGATCTAACAAATTTGGAACCGACAAGCTCATACAGAGTACCTAACCTTCTGCCCTTCATATCTGTCAATGTACCCTTAACGACCTTCAAAATTCCACCTTCAGTTGTGTACCTATACCCTTTAGACTCAAGAGTACCTAAAGAGATGAGATTCTTCTTCAAATCAGGAACATGACGAACATCGCTCAAAACCCTGATAGTGCCATCGAACATCCTAAAGCAAATTGTTCCTATACCCAGAACTTTGCATGGATTATCATTACCCATCAAAGAAACTCTACCTTGAACAGACTCGTACGTGGAAAACTAATCCCGGTTGGGACAAACATGATAAGAGCAACCCGAATCCAAAATCTAACTATTTCTCAAATTGGACTAAGATTCAGACACAGACAGTAGAAGATCTTCATTCTCACCATCCACAACACTAGCTACTATGGATCTTTGGTTAGACCTATTATCTACTTCAAGTTTTCTCTTAAGTTTGTAACAGTCTTTCTTAATGTGCCCTTTCTTATGACAGTAGTTACTGGTTAGGTCTTGATACCTAGACTTAGACTTGTTTCCACTATGATCATACTCAGTTCTCCCCCTCACAAATAAACCACTACCTGAGTTATAAATAGAATCAGATAATTCTCTATCTACTCGTTCTTTACTCAGTAGGTTTCTCTTAACTTCATCAACAAATATGGTTTGTCTACTACCATAAATCATGCTTTCAACAAAACCCTTATATGAAGCAGAGAGATAACATAACAACAACATTACCTGATCTTCATCCTTAGGAGCATCATCCAATTCTTTCAAATCTTGAATAATTGAATTAAATTCATTGACGTGATTCTTAAGTGACGTACCATCTGACATACGAAACGTGAACAACCGACACTTAACTGCCAGTTTGTAGGAGACAGACTTGAAACAGAACATATCCTGCAATTTCTCCAACAACTCCTTAGCGGTCTTCACTTCCAGAACTTCTGTCAAAACGTCATCGGTAAGACACATCTAAATTGCAGTGAGCGCCTTCTCATCTAACTCCTCCCATTGTGCTTCTGTCAAATTCTCTAGTTTCTTCTCTTTCTCATCTAAAGCTTTCTTCAAGCCACTTTGAGTCAAGAGGCCCTTAACGCGAACCTGCCATAAACTGAAGCTCCTTTGACCACCAAACTTCTCAACCTCGGTCTTAATTGCGGACGTAATATTACCAAATCGTAATAAACTTGGCTCTCATACCAATTTGTAATGAAAATATAACAAATCCGATATACTTTGATACCAATTTGTTGGAAAAATCTTAATGCAGAAGCTTGAAACCCAGATGGCCTGATTCGATTCAAATAATATGACTCATACAAAACAAGAAGTAAACAAATATATGGAGAAAGAAAGAACAAATAAGAACACACAATATTTACGTGGAAACCACTCTACAATCGAGAGAGGAGAAAACCACGGGCGAAGATGGAGATTCTTTATAGATACTGAATGGAAGAATTACAACGACACTTCCTCTGAACGGGATCTATGAAAGAATTACAATCACTTTCTCTAAACTCTCGTAGCACTCAAAATCTTAGAGGAATTACAAAGTCACCTCTTTTACTCTCAATGGCGGCGCTTCACAAATTTTGATTGGATACAGATGACGAAACCCTACGTCCTAAGTTATAGGCGCAGGTCGGGGACACCCGATCGATCGGAACAGGCTTGCTCGATCGGCCCTTTAACTGCCTAAAAATCCTGAATCTTTCTTTAAATCAACTGATCGATCGGGCCTCACTCCCGATCGTTCGGTGACCCTACAGCAACCCCGTAAACATAAAATGAGTAATTTAAGACGTAAACCTAACAGTAAATTATATCATTGTTATCATAAAGACATTAGCTTTTCCTTGGACAAGAATACATTTAAAATTTTACCGACATTCCTCTATATATATATATATATATATATATATATAGTAATAGATTTAATAATGCGACTTTTTTTGCATATTATTACAATTTAAAATTTTTTTTTAGCAAAATGTCATAATTTTAAAAATATTTAGCAAACCATTACATTTTACTATAGCACACTGGGTGCACGACATACTGGAAAGCGTGCACCCACTGACGCACACGTCGTGCAACGTCGACACAGATGCACGCCGTAAGCAGTTTTTTTTTTTTTTTTTTAGTTTCACATCTTTAAAATTTAAAAAAAATTAATAATTTTTTTTTTCATTTAAATTATTTTTATTTTTAATTTTATAATTTGAATTATTAAGTACACATATTTTTATTTTTAATTACGGGTCTGGGAAGTCCTCACCCTCAGGTTGGGGGCACTGGGAAACAGTCTCCCTTAAGGGTCCCCATACCCCGCGTAAAGAATCATTTCATATAGTTCAAATTATATATGAATTTTTAAAATATATTTTATAAACTATATGAGGGAAGCATTTAAATGAAGAGATGTTGATGTTTTCAATAAAAAATCACGAGTTTGCATATTTATACTTTATTATTTGAACTATTTTATTAGATATATGTAACTCGAAAACTAAAAAATTATTTCATATGGTTTATAAACTATGTTTTAAAAATTCATATATAATTTGAACTATATGAAATGATTGTTTACGTAGGGTCTGGGGGGGCGGATGTAAGCAGCCTACCCCCTTCGGGGTGTTAACCTGAAGAGAAGCTGTTTCCCAGTGCCCCAACCTGAGGGTGAGGACTTCCCAAATCTGTAATTAAAAATAAAAATATATGTATTTAGTGATTTAAATTATAATATTAGAAATAAAAACAATTTAAATAAAAAAAATTTATTAATATTTTTTTAAATTTTAAAGATGTAAAACTTAAAAAAAAAAAAATGTTCACAATTGCACGCTGTACCGGAAGGCGTGCGTCCAGTGTGCTATGATAAAATATAATAGTTTGTTAAATATTTTTAAAATTATGATATTTTGCTAAAATTTTTTTTAAATAGTGATAATATGCTAAATAAGTCTAATAATGCATTATTTACCTTGCGATGTCACGTTGACGTGTCAGTGGAATTCTACACGTGAATTTCGACATTTGAAATGGCTCTGCCGACTTCCATGCATAGCCAAGTATTTTTTTACAGTTATATATTCGATATATATATATATAATAAAAATTATTTAGAATTGTATATTAATATGTAAGCTTCGAATTTTATTAAAACTTTAAAGTTCAGCGTACTTGGGTGAAGATAGTATCAAAATGATTGATCTCCTTAAAAGTTCTTGTATTGCACTCTTTAAGTTGGAGATTCTCGAAAACAGCCTCTCTTTGGGTAGCACCCTAAAGGTGAAGGGTTGCGTACATCCACTCCTCACAGACTTTACTTAAGCGGGAGCCCTTGGGGCACTGAAAAAATTGCTATTACTTTACATCAAAGGTTCCTATTCTTTATTGGTCATATCAATTTAGTCATTGTATTTTTTATTGTGTCAGTTGTCCCTGTACAATTTAAAATGTGTCAATTTGGTCCTTAGCAAAAAATTATATTAAGTTATTAATAAAATTTTTAATTGTATGTCCACGAATTGGGTTAAATTAAAAAAACGATGAATTTATAATAAATTACTTACATCTAACATAATTTTGTCGCTCAAAATTATATTATCAACTTAACTTAAATATGAATAAAGGACTAAATTAACACAATTTAAATTATTTAGGGATTAAATTTATATAATTAAAGTATAAGTACCGAATTAACATAATGAGCAATATATATGGATCTTAGGCGTAAATAATTTAAAAATAAAGGAAAATTTTATCTTTTTATTATTTTATAATGTGAAAAATATTTATAAAATTAAATTGCATACTTGTATATTTTTACCGTACACCTTTTAGCCAAGTGAGACAGCTATCCAACCACATTTAAAGGCGTTTTGACCGAATGGTTAGTTTTAACTGTATACGACGCATTGAATATTAATTCTACATTGTTGACAATTCTTTTATAAAATTCAATGGTGTGACATGCTGTAAGCACGTGATCTGACTATCAGATACAGCGGAATGTACTTGTGTCGTAATTTAATAGGGGTGTGGCTAACCTGTGCCCACAGATTCGGTAGAGAAAGAGAAAATGATTGGGTTAGATAAATCCAATTTGATACATGCAAACTGTACGCCTTGTAATTATAACTGCTTTTGTAACATAGAAAGGACATCTATGTCAAAATGTGGCCTTGGAGGGGAAAACATAATTCTAAACAATTCCTATATTTTTAACAGTAGGAAGATTCTTGGCATAATTTTTATTTTTATTGTTTTGCACCAAGTAAAAGCAATGTGTTTGTATCATGAGAATTTCATATGCATTGCTAAGAGTAAAAACTTTATATGTGAGTAAAAATATCAAATCTTATATTAGAGTTATATGAGAGTTACGCGATCAATTTATAAGTATAGTGTATTACTCCACCTATTGTCAATTGATTTTACGATGGAACCTTACTTGGATTTATATGTGAGTTTCATGTTTGTTCCAACTATGTAAATTGGGGTTAAAAGGCCAGGTGAAATTTAACATGCACACTCAATGGCAATTGGCAAGAGCATTTTGCTCTTGATATGTTTATTCTTAGCTTTCTTCTGCATTCATATGATAATGTCTTCAAGAGATTTTAATCCTGGCATACCCACCCAGCTGAAAATTCTTGTTCAAACAGATTGGGCAAAGTCATATGTAATAACATTCTTACAGTTTACCTGTATACAACAACAACAACAGACCCAGTGACTCACGGGCTCCGCCCTAAGCGGGCTGTTTGGGGGGGGGGGGGGGGGGGTGTGCTTCCTTACCCCTTCAAAATGTAAGCCTGCCGAGAGGCTGTTTCCTAGGATTCCCAATCTTATAGGGCTGGCAGCACGATGACTTTCCAGGAGGTCACCCATCCTGGTATAGAGCAACCTTTACGGTTCATGTGTATACGATATATTTAGAAACGTTTTGAACTTTTAAAAGATTTCTAATAAATGAAAAATGAGAATGATTTGTGAGACAACTAATTTTAGAAATTTCGAAGTATGATCAGCATTCTTGAATCTCAATATGGAATAATTTTTAGTTCCGAAAGAAGTCACCTCTCAGTCTAAAAAAATAAAAAAGAAGGCTATTTTGATGTTTATTTTATGCGAAAGAAATTATACCCAAAAACTGGATTCGATTTAAATACTAAAACAAATATGAGAAATAAACGACAAGGTAAAAGAGAATAAACAAAGAAGACAGTGATATACGTGGAAAACCCTCTTCAATCGAGAGGGGGAAAAACTACGGGCGGAGATCGGGAATCTTTATTGAACAAAGAATAATGGAAGAATTACAATTCACTTCCTCTTTCTCTCTCTCTAATGACAGCACTCTCTCTTGTTTGGATATCAAATGACGAAACCCTCATGTCATACTTATACTTAGCATAAACTAGGTCATGTGTGGATCGGGTTCCGATTGATCAACATCTCCCAATCGATCGGCTCAATCGTTTAGTACTTTCCGATGGATTGGCGAGCTTCTTGGATCCTTTCGTTTTCTACGTACTTCTTGACCGATCGGCAATACCTCTGATCGATCGGCATGGTCACGGCAAGCCCCTTCATAAATACAAGAAATTTGAGACACAACCTAACAATGTTATTTGTTCAACAATAGTTTGTGAAAATAATACTAACACTTCTTTTTTTTTTTTTTTTTGTTAATTATGATACATGAATGATCAGAAATTATATCCGCATTCTCATATGATGCTAAATGTTGGCCTGTTAAACGACACCACATCTAAAAGTTGAAGGTGGTGGAATGAAGATGTTGTAGCGGATGAATAGATATACTAGTAAGATTATGATTAGAAATGAGGTTACAAGAAACAAATTAAGCGTGGCTCTCATTGAAGTGAGAAATAATAAATTACAAGATAAAATGTTTTACACTTTATAAAGGAAAATATATTACATTCTATGAAGGAAAATGTTTTCTCCCTTTCTTGAGCGGAAGTCGCTTTCTTGTGGAAGAAAAGTTTTCTCCTTGGGCAAGAAATATTACTTATTTGTATAATGAAACTATAGAAATGTAACAAAATTTTCCGCCAAGGTAAATGAAGCCTAAAATGTTAAATCGAATGCAAAAACCCAAATGCCAAAGCGAAAAGGATTGTGAAGATGCCTAATTTGTATGTGCATTTATACCATTTTCTTACAGGTTCCTGATTTGCCTCAATGGTTGGGGCAGCAGTTGGCTAACCAGAGGATACGGGTTCGAATCGAACATCTCCCATTCTTGGACATTACCAATATAAAAAAAAATATACATATATAGATATGTATGTAGCTTTCTCTAAATCCAACCTAGCTAAACGAAAAGAAAAGGAAAACTAAAGCATTAAAATCATTTGAAAATTGTGGGGCCGAAAATCTCTGGACAGTGCAAACCTAACAGGGGGGGGGGGGGGGTGGTGGTTTGTTGTTTTGTAAAAGGGTTGAAAAAAAAATAGAAAAAAGATGAGGCCTTCAGTATTTTGGCTAGGCATGAAGATGACATTTACCTAATTTTGATAAAGTCACAATGAAATGTGAAAAATGCTTCAGAATTTGGGTTCCTTGTAGTGGTTTTCTTGAACCAATCCATTCCATTAATGTATGTTTAAGTCTTACAAGAATTTATGTTTGACCGGTTTACATGACGCAATCGGACGTATTTCAGAATGTTTGATGCAATCCTATCTGATTCACTTTATTGTGTTGGTCGACGTGCATAAGAAGACAAAAAGGGGTAGTACTAGGGTTCGATAGTCGTGTTAAACAGTTTTTGTCCGTAAAATATAGGGGAAAGTTTTCTATTATAGAGGTTTTCATAAAATATAGGGGGAAGTATCTATGACAGAGGTTTAGGAGAGATTGACTGAGAATAAGTGGCTACGTGCCCTTGCATCAAGGGGTTTTTCATGTAGAATAAATGTGTTTGTTTGTGTTCTTGTTCTAGTGTTTCCTCATATATATACTCATGGTTGGAGGGATTCAATCATAACGATGACTTCCCAAGAGGTCACCCATCTTGGTACTACTCTCGTCCAAGCACGTTTAACTTCGGAGTCCTAATAAGAGCCAGGCTTGTAGACCACCCAATAGAGGAATTGAAGCCCCAATGTTGTTGGCCAGGTGCTTCAAGGTAGACCGACAAGGTTTTGGTGCTAGAGGTTGATTTGTTTTCCACGTATGCACAGATGTTCTGTTTGGGGTGTGTTCAAACTGGTGCTAGATTTGTTGTGATTTGATGTTTGGTTCGGTGGTTGGGCGAGAAATACATGGATTTGGTGCACATATGTTGATTTGGCGTCTAATTTGGCGCTGGTGGCCGATCGGGTGGACATGTTCGATTTAATAGTTGAAGGTACGTGGTGGTCTATGGAAGTCAGAAGGTCATAAGTGCCACAGCAAAGGGGCGCAAGCGTGTGAGAGAAACCACGATCGCGAACATTGAGGAGGACTCAGCGTGGTCAGTGAAGTACAATATGGCCGAGATGAAGTTGGAAATGGAAATTTTGTCAGCAACAAATTCCATCAATGGTAGTTTTCGGTTGAAATTTGACAGTAGAAGCTCTTTCTGGTGTTTTGGAGTATTTTGGGTCAACAAAGTTATGATGCAGCCGCGCCTTAAATTTTGGTGGTCTACAGGGGCGGAAGGATCTCAGCGGGTTATTATTGGTGAGTTGGAACTTGGTGGGATAGGAGATGCGTGAGAAGAGGCTTGGTTTGGGTGGAATTTTAATTCAATTACGAAAGTTTATTGATTGATGGATAAAAGCACACAGATTGATAGGTGAGCACGAGGATAGCTAATATCCATCTTTGATCTTAAGGACATCTACAGTGATGAGGTTAGATCTAGTATTAATTGAAGTCATGAAGGGACTGTATTTGCGGTCAAGGCCATTGAGAATGCAGATGAGAACAGGATTGAGGGTGGTAGCTAGCTGGTTGAAAATAAATTTCTTCTTTTCAACATAGTCAAAAATAGAGAGGGCACCTTGATTGAGTGTTTGGAGTTGCCATATTATTTGCATCATGCATGCTTGAGATTCAGAGTGAAAGATACATTCAAGCATTAGCCAAGATTCTCGGGATGAAGTTGCTCTTGCAACGTGACCGAGGACGTGTTCACTTATGATTGATTTCAACCAAAGCATAACCATTCTATCTATCTTCCTCAAATTGATGAAGGATGGATCACATTGATTGGAGATGCAATTATTCTCAGTGGATCCGTTGTTGGCGGCCACATTAGTTGGGTTTTGGGGTGGCGCCACTTTGTAAATGAGTTTATCCAGGTCATAGGCTTCAAGGGTTGAAATTGCTAGATTTCTCCAAAGATAGTAGTTGTCTTTATCAAGTTTCAGGGCCAAAGTGGGAATGGAAAAAGGATTATTTTGAGAGTTGTAGTGTTTTGTGGAGCTTGGAGAAATTTTGAGTTGGATGTTTGAGAGGCCATGAATACGACGTTGGTCGGCTTATAGATCTAATGCCATATAAGAGAGAAAAGTATAAGAGAATTGAATAACTGGGTCACTTTAGTTGTGCGCCGTCACTTGTATTGAATTTATAGAGTTATACATACAATTAAAGGTACAATCAATGGAGATTTACAATACCTAATCTCGACAAAAAGAAGAACCTAAAATAAGGGATACATATATTCTTGATTACAATAAAATCATGGAGATATGCATGATGATGGTGGAGCTTTGATGGCTGGATCTTGGGGATTGGGTGAGGATAGAGATGATCTTGGTCGTATGGAGGATATTTGTGAAGATTTATCCTCAATACTAGGAAAGCTCTTCTATTAAAAGAAGAGGAAGGCTAGGATTTCGGGTCATTCAATTTTCTCTAAATTTTTGTGTGTTTTTGGTGTTTTCTCCTATTATCGGGTTATGAGAATTATGGTTAACTATTTCCCCCTTTGTTTCTTAGTTGTTTTAGTAATAAGAGTTTAAATGAAGGCCGTTGAACTTTCCGTTCCCAATTTTCTTCCTTAATCTGCGCTGCTTCAAGTTCGAAGGGTGGTTAGAGGCTGGGCAGATTTTGTGTTTAAAATTGATAAGTGGAATTGTTGTGCTGTCACTTGGGGATTGTCCATAGTGTATGAATGCTCAAATGATGATAGCAATGTCAAAAGCTGCTGATGGATTCTTGGCTTTTGGTTTGTCTTTTCGCGGCACGCTTGCTGTACGCCATTTTTTGGTGTTAAACATGAATTTTGGTGTTCTATGAGGTGCATGTGATCCATCAAAAATCTATTGCAAGAGGGCACCAATAGGCTGTCTTTTTGGATTTTCACTTCTATCCGAAGAGGGCACCAATAGGCTGTCACCGGATCCCATTAGAACTCCGAAGTTAAGCGTGCTTGGGCGAGAGTAGTACCAAGATGGGTGACCTCCTAGGAAGTTCTCACCCTCAGGTTAGGGGCACTGGGAAACAACCTCTCTTTAGGTTAACACCTTAAAGGGGGAAGGCTGCGTACATCCGGCCCCCCCCCCCCCCCCCCCCCCCCCCCCCCCTATAGACCCTGCGTAAGCGGGAGCCCTTTAGGCACTGTGTATGTTCTTTTATTTGTCTTATTTTATGGTGGGTAGGATATGCAGACCTTGTTATATATTAAAAAAAACTTTTTAATAAAGTTATTATTGTTGGCATGCTATTAAAATCCTGATTCGAATCTTAGAATTATATAATTTCACAAATGTCGACCGGTTTCAATCTTAAGTAGAATCTTACGATTCATTGATATTGCATGAAATTAACGGATAGGATCGTAATATGATTTTAGATTCTAGAGACTTGACCTCGATTTTACCATACAAATAAAGAGTCAAAATGTAAAAGAATCAAGCATATATTATAAACCAACTTACTTTATTATCTTGAAATAAAAGAAAGATGATTAAGCTTTTATATTCATTCAAAAAATTTAAATTAAGTTTTGTTTTATATTTTAACCTGAACATAAAGTTTGATTAACAGCATATATCTTAAAAGTTCTCATGATTGCTATAGCATAAAATGACATATTTATGTTGTATGATAATAATTTTATCATATTTTATTATATTTCTTACATATATCCATGTAATTTTAGGTCTTGTTAATAATTTTGAACTATATAACTGATATTAGTACTAAAAATAGTTATACTATACATTTAATAAAATCCTAAAGGAATATACCCAGTACCTCAAGGGCTCCCACCTACGCAGGGTCTGGGGGGAGCTAATGTACGCAGCCTTCACCCTTCATGGTGTTAACTTGAAGAGAGGTTGCTTTCCAGTGCCCCCAACTTGAGGATGAGGACTTCCCAAGAGGTCACTCATCCTGGTACTACTATCGCCCAAGCACGCTTACCTTCGGAGTTCTAATAGGATCCGGTGACGGAGTGTTGGTGCCCTCTTTGGTTTTTAATAAAATCCTATGATTCTCAATTCGATTTTACAATTCCAATTCTAAAAGCCCCTACTGATTTTAAGTAGAACTTTGATTTTAACGACATTGATAGGTGGATTTACTAGTTTTTATATATCATTCTAATTTTTGTATTGTTGGAATTAAATGTAGTCCAAAGGGTATTTTGTTTCCATTATTTGGTCCAATTTAGTCAATGACTCGATGCACTTAACAATGCCCATGGTTATTCTAAATTCCAAAATGTTGTACAATTGAAACAAAGTGATCCTTCAGACAACACTCCAATAGTGTCCACAAAAAAAACAAAAAAAAAAAAAAAAAAAAAGGGACAACACTCCAACAGTTCAAATAGTCATAAATAAAATTAGCATAACTAGAAATATAAGAACTAAATAGACCTACTTTAAAAGGCATGCGATATTATATACGACGAATGTGATTATGAGATGATGGGGGATCACCTTCAACTTCCTAGATAAGTCAAAGATCTGCTCTAGACAATTTACCATCATTAAAGGCTGAAACAACATAGCATGGCTTACGACGTACTTTGTAGTCATCAACTCCATTTGGGAGTCAAGGAATGGACTTATTTTTCAAAATTCCCATCTTATTGGGGACCACATTCTTACGATCACAAAATTGAGAGTCATTACTTAGTTCAGAGTGCGACTTGGATGTTCCAACATCTCCCACTATTGTTAGGAGCACCTCGTAGGTTGATTGCATCGGCAATTCTAGATCCAATTTGATTTCCTTGTAGACCATTCTACAAAGCTGGGCTTTTCTAGATGCTTAAGTTTGATCTTGATGCACAATTCGGCATTGGGATCTACGATTCGATTTGTCATATTTCTATTTTTTGTTCATTGTATGCATCTTGTATCTTTTGAAGATTTCTTCCTTCTACTAATAAAAAGATCATATTATACATGACATTGTTGGAAAAATCACTCACACAATGGAAGCGTAAAACAAGGCACTAAGATTTTGGAAAATTTCTCTTAAATGTAAGTAAAAACCATGGTGTTGGTAAACTGTAATTGAGCAGCTTGCTACAATAGATGGGCAAGTAGATTACATGAACAATTATTTGGTCAAAAATTTAAAACAATGCAATTCGCCCAATAAGGGTAAAACAAGACAATTCGCCCAGTAAGGGTAAAATAGTGCAATTCGTCCAGTAAGGGCAAGACAATGCAATTCGCCTGGTATACCTAACCGCACAATTCGCCTACTTCCTTAACAAATACAATTCACCCACTTCACTAACAAGGGAATTCGCCTATGTATGCCTAATAACGTAATTTGCCCACTAGGCCTAATATAACGTAATTTGCCCATTATGCTCGATGCAGCACAATTCGCCCTCTTGGTACAACAACGCAATTCGCCCACTAGCAACACAATTTTCCCACTTGGCCTAATACATGTAATTCACCCATTGTTCTCAATACAACACAATTCCCCCACTCGGTACAACAACGCAATTCACCCACTTGCAGTGCAATTCGCCCACTAGGCCTAATACAACGTAATTCGCCCATTATGCTCGATACATCACAATTCGCCCACTTTCTTTAATTTATGAAACAAGTAACTAGAGGATAGAATTGAACATACACATCTAAAAAGTCATACTCATCCACAAACACCCCTTCCTACATGCCTCCTTCACTTTCAACCCATTCCTGCGATCACGTCTTTGGAGCAATAATCATTTAAATGCCTTTTGCCTCTCAGGCTATGTATTTTGTCTCAATTATTTCATTTATTACTTGCCCTTATTTACTATTTCATAATATTGATACTGACTTGAGCGTCAAAGGAAGCCCCCCTGGGTTACTCCACAGGCCCCTCTAACAGTTTGTGTGATCTCGTAGGGAATATCAAGTTGGGTGTGTAGCTAGAGTTTGAGTTCAGCTCATCCTAGCGAACCCCACCTCATACAGAACTCCAAAATAATGAATAAGCTCACTGACCAAATTCATCACAAAAATAATGGCACCGTCTGTGGAAAGGATCATAAGCTCACGCCTTGCTGGGCGTTTCTTGTAAGATTCAAACATTTTTAATGTCATTTGAGATAATTTTTAGCATTTTTGGGTATTTATCGCATTTTTCTAATAAAAACGAGCTTATTCAACAAAGTAAGTCAAAAAAACTACCTACTCTTCCTTTGAGCACTTTTAAGCATATTCATAAATTTATCTTTTCTTTGATAAAAAATTAAAAAAAAAGAGTATCATAGATAAACAGAACTCTTTGATAGCTTCATTTTGATATATAAATCAATCCATAACTCTTCACGGATTAAAAGTTATCCTTATTTTAAGTTACAAGGTAAGTTATGTAACCACTATAAATGGAATTTGCCTGGTTCATGTTTTCACTTCCTTTTCTCATTCTCTTTTATCCAAAGCCTTGAAAATCATTATAGTTAAATATAACTCTTCAAGATTTTCGTTTTGATATATAACTAAATCCGTAACTCTTAATGGATTAAAAGTTATCCTTGTTTTAGGTTACAAGGTAAATTATGTAACCACTACAAACAGAATTTGCTCGATTCATCTTTTCACCTCCTTTTCATATTCTCTTTGATCCAAAGCATTAAAAATCATTACAATTACATAGAAGTCTTCAAGAGCTATGTTTTGATATGTAACTCAATCCGCAGCTCTTAACGGATTAAAAGAAGGTTTTAAGTTACAAGGTAAGTTATGTAACCACTACAAACGGAATTCGCCCGGTTCATGTTTTCACTTTATTTTCATATTCTCTTTAATCCAAAGCCTAAAAAATCATTATAGTTACATAAAAATCTTCAAGAGCTTCATTTTAACTCAATATGTAACTCTAAACGGATTAAAAGTTATCCTTGTTTCGAGTTACAAGGTAAGTTATGTAGCCACTACAATCAGATTTCGCCTTGTTCATCATTGCACCTCCTTTTAATATTCTGTTTGATCCAAAGCCTTGAACCTCATTATAGGTGCATAGAACACTTCTTGAGCTTCATTTTGATAGTTGATTCGGTCCCTAACTATCCACGGATTGAAACTTATGCCCGTCTTAAGTCATAAAGTCAAGTTACGTAGCTCGGCGAATTCCACCGTCCGACGAATTCCTTACCCAGTGTTCTCCACAACCCGCTGAATTTCACAAATCGGTGTTATCCACAACTAGGCATCATCCCTAAAGCTGGTGCTATCCCTAACACTTCATTTACCACATGAAAATCACCATCCCAAACTGCCATCGTCATTCTCACTAACGACCGCACTTCCGTGATGCTTAGGACTTCAACCACCATCCTCTCAAAAGTCGCCTCTGCGTGATGCTTCGTTCACCGAGTGTCAAGCTTAATCTTTCATCACCACTATTAGTATTCCCATCTTGTTTGTGCACCCGTATAACACCCATATCAGTTGCTCGCCTTAGTTTCACAACAGCAGCCACTTGCACGCCGGTCGTCACTGGTCATTTGCCGCCCACCATGGTCAAACCCTTGCTCTATCTTTCATACCCAAATTTGGGTAAATTTCTGTGACAATTTTAGTTTAATTCAACCTTAAATGATTCATTTTCATTACTATCTTGATTCCATTTAACCCTAAATGGGTCAATCTTCGTTACAATTTCAGTTACTTCAACCCTAAACGGGCTACTTTTTTTTACAATCCTTATTCAAATAAACCATGAGTACATCAATTGTCGTTACAATCTGATTTTGACCTAATCTTGACCTGTTTCTATTCCCGTACAAATTAAACCCTAATTGGATCAATTTTCATCACGATCTTACTTCATTTCGACTCTAGTTAAGCAAATTTTTTATAATTCTGGTTCAACCTTCATATTAAATCAAATTCTAACTGAATTAATTCTTGCTACATCATTAGTTCATTTCAATCCCAGTTGAATCAATACTTACGGGAGTTTTAGCCTACTCAAGTCCTGATTATGTCACCTTCAATTTAATCAGCATCTAAAGGAATCAATCTTTGTCGCAATTTCACTCTGATGGATTTTAAACTGAATAAACATTTGCTAAGATTTCTTGTCTACACAAAATGTAGTTCAATACACTCTTGCTATGACTTTTGGTTCAACTAAGTTATACTTCGCCAGATCCTTACCCATAAATTGTCAAATTAACAATTAGACATGACAATTCTAAATTAAGGGTATTAACGAAACAAATTCATCGACCATACCCTTAATGATTTGAAATAAAAAACGCACATTATCCAACACAAAAACACGGGTGCAAATCAAAGAGCACATATTAGTACGGAGTTTTAGAATAGTAAAAGTACTTATAACAAGACGGCTAGGTTACATGATTCATTCCAAGGACTTTGTTTGGGCACGTAAGAGAGCTCATAACTCCCTTGGAATTCACAAGGTATGCCTGTTCTCTTTCTCCGTCCATGAATAATCAAACTGTTCCCTGCGTTTCTCACTAGCACATTCTATACATTTACAAGAAAATCTCGAGGCAAACAATTCATCAAATGGGAATTCAATGTGTTGTTAATGCACAAGCTACTCATCGTGTGCCCATGTACCCATTATTCACCTAAAAAGCGCTAGCAAGGGCTATTCAGTCAAAAAGACCGAATGTCAGCATACTTGACTTGTTTCAGCTGTTTGATATCACCATCTCTCGAAATTTAACATGGCTGTATGCCAAGTACCTTTTGGGAGATACTGTTTAGCCAAGCTAAAAAAAGATAAAATCAAAAGTTAAAAAAGCATCCGAGCCAGAAATAGTTTCATAATTATTGGGAGCTTGAGGACTGTGCCTTTATTCTCGATTCCTTATCCATGGTGGTGCAAATCATTTTAGGGCAGGGGGACTTCACCCTTATTCACAGCTTGAACTTCATTTCATTGGTGGTGCAAATCATTTTAGGGCTGGGAGACTTCTTCCCTATTCATAGCCCGAACTTCAATTCAACGGTGGTGCAAATCATTCTAGGGTAGGGGGACTTCGTCCCTATTCACAGCCCAAACTTCATTTCGATGGCGGTGCAAATCATTTTGTTGCTAGGGGACTTCGTCCCCATTCATAGCCTGAACATCATTTCAACGGTGATACAATACATTTTAGGGCCGGGGAACTTCGTCCCCATTAACAGCTCGAACATTATTTCAAAGGTGGTGCAAATCATTTTAGGGCTGGGGGACTTCGTCCTTATTCACAGCCCGAACTTCATTCCAATGGTGATACAAATCATTTTAGGGCTCGGGGACTTCTTCCCTATTCACAGCTCGAATTTCATTTCATAGATGGCACAATCATCTTAAGACAGGGGGACTTCGCCTCGACCATTCCCTTTTTTAATGGCAAATCACTTTCATACGGGGAGACTTCACCTAATCCATTTCCTTATCTTAAGTGATTTAAATCATTTGAGGGCTAAGGGACTTAGTCCCTATTATAGCTCGAGTTTCAATTCAATGATGGTTTAAATCATCTTAAGACTGGGGAGCTTCGCCTCGGTCGTTCCCTTATTTAAGTGCAAAACACTTTTCTACTGTAAGACTTCACCTCGTTCATTTCCTTATCTCAAGTGATACAAATCATTTTAGGGTGGGGGGACTCCATTTCTATTCATAGCTAGAATTTCATTTCAACAATGGTGTAAATCATCGTAAGTCTAGGGGACTTTGCCTCAGTCATTCCCTTAGTTTAGTGACAAATCACTTTCATTCTGGGAGGCTTCACATCATCCATTTCCTTATCATAAGTGATACAAATCATTTTAGGGCTGGGAAACTCTGTCCCTATTCACAGCCCGAACTTTATTTCAACGATGATACAAATCATTTTAGGGCTGGGGGCCTTCGTCTCTATTCACAACCTCGAAATTCATTTCAATGATGTTGGAAATTATCTTATGACTGAGGACTTCGCCTCAGTCATTCCCTTATTTTAGTGGCAATTCACTATCATACTAGGAGACTTCAGCTCATCCATTTATTTGTCTTAAGTTACAAAAATCATTTTGGGGCTGGGGAACTTCATCCCTATTCATAGCCTAAACATCATTTCAATGGTGATACAAATATTTTTAGGGCTAGGTGACATCGTCCATATTTACTGCTCGAGTTTCATTTCAATGATGGTGCAAATTATTTTAAGTCTGGGGGACTTCACCTCAGTCATTCCCTTATTTTTGTGACAAATCACTTTCAAACCTAGAGACTTTACCCCAATCATTTCTTTATCTTAAGTGCTATAAATCATTTTAGAGCTGGGGGACTTCGTCCCTATTCACAGCTCGAGTTTCATTTCAATGATGGTTTAAATCATCTTAAGACTAAGGGACTTCGCCTAGATCATTCCCTTATTTTAATGACAAATCACTTTCATACTGAGAGATTTCACCTCATCCATTTCCATATCTAAAGTGATCCAAACCATTTTAGGGCTGGGGAACTTCCTCCCTAATCATAGCTTGAATTTCATTTGCATGATGGTGCAAATCATCCTAAGACTGGAGGACAATGCCTCGATCTTTCCCTTATTTTAGTGCCAAATCACTTTCATACTGGGAGGCCTCACCACATCCATTTGTTTATCTTAAGTGACACAAATCATTTTAGGACAAGGGGACATCATCCCTATTAACAGCTCGAACATCATTTCAACGGTGGAGCAAATAATTTAAGGGCTGGGAGACTTCATCCCCATTAACAGCATGAACTTCATTTCAACGGTGGTGCAAATCATTTTGGGGTTGGGGGACTACGTCCCTAGTCACGACCCAAACTTCATTTCAATGGTGGTACAAATCATTTTAGGGTCGGGGCACTTCGTCCCTATTCACAGCTTGAATTTCATTTCAATGATGGTGCAAATCATCTTAAGACTAGGGGACTTTGACTTGGTCATCCCTTATTTAAGCAACAAATCACTTTCATACTGGGAGACTTCACCTCATCCATTTCCTTATCTTAAGTGATATAAATCATTTTAGGGCTAAGGGACTTTGTCCCTATTTACAGCTCAAGTTCCATTTCAATGATGGTTTAAATCTTCTTAAGATGGGGAACTTTGCCCCGGTTGTTCATTTATTTTAGTGAAAAATCACTTTTATGCTGGGAGACTCCACCTCATCAATTTCCTTATCTTAAGTGATACAAATCTATTTAGGGAGGGGGGACTTCATCCCTATTCATAGCTAGAATTTCATTTCAATGATGGTGTAAACAATCTTAGGATTGGTGGACTTTGCCTCGGTCATTCTCATATTTTAGTGACAAATCACTCCCACACTGGGCTATCATCCATTTCTTTATCTTAAGTGAAGCAAATCATTTTAGGGCTGGGAGGTTTGGTCCCTATTCACAGCTTGAACTTTGTTTCAACGGTGATACAAATTATTTTAGGGTTGGGCTACTTCGTCTCTATTCACAACTTGAAATCCATTTCAATGATGGTGCAAATCATCTTAAGATTGGGGTACTTCGCCTCGGTCATTCCCTTATTTTAATGACAAATAACTTTCATACTGGGAGACTTCACCTCATCCATTTCCTTATCTTAAGTGACACAATCATTTAAGGGCCGCGGGACTTCATCCCTATTCATTTTAGGGTTGGGGGACTTGGTCACTATTCATAGCTCGAATTTCATTTTAATGATGGTGCAAATCGTCTTAAGACTGGGGACTTCACCACGGTCATTCCCTTGTTTTAGTGACAAATCACTTTCATACAGAGAGACTTCGCCTCATCCATTTTCTTATCTTAAATTATCCAAATCGCTTTAGGGCAGGTGGATTTCATCCCAATTCACAGCCTGAACTTCATTTCAACAATGATAGAAATCATTTTAGGGCTGAGGGACTTCAACCTTATTCACAGCTTGAATTTCATTTCAATGATTGTAAAAATCATCTTAAGACTAGGGGACTTCGCCTCGATCATTCCCTTATTTCAGTGACAAATCACTTTTATACGGGCATACTTTACCTCATCCATTATCTTATCTTAAGTGATATAAATAATTTTAGGGCTGAGAGACTTCTCCCTATTCACATCTCGAGTTTCATTCAATGATGGTTTAAATCATCTTAAGACTAGGGGACTTCGCCTCGGTCATTCCGTCATTTTAGTGACAAATCACTTTCGTACTGGGAGACTTCACCTTATCCATTTCCTTATCTTAAATGATACAAATCATTTAACGATAGTTTAAATCATTTTAAGACTAGGGGACTTCGCCTCGGTCATTTCGCTATTTTAGTTACAAATCGCTTTCGTAATGGGAGACTTCACCTCATCCATTTCCTTATCTTAAGTGATACAAATCATTTTAGGGCTTGGGGACTTCATCCCTATTCATAGCTCCAATTTTATTTCGTTAATGGTGTAAATCATCTTAAATTTGGGGGACTTCGCCTCGGTCATTCTCTTATTTTAGTAAAAAATCACTTTCATACAGGGAGGCTTCACCTCATCCATTTCCTTATTTTAAGTAATACAATTCATTTTAGGGCTGGGGGACATTGTCCCTATTCACAGCCCAAACTTCATTTCAACGGTGGTACGAATCATTCTGAGGCTGGGGATTTCGTCACTATTCAAAGCTCGAATTTCATTTCAGTGATGGTCAATATCATCTTAAGACTGAGGGACTTTGCCTCCGTCATTCCCCTATTTTAGGGACAAATCACTTTCATACTGGGAGACTTCACATCATCAATTTCCTTATCTTAAGTGATACAAATCATTTTAGGGCTGGGGGACTTCATCCCTATTTATAGCCCAAACTTCATTTTAACGGTGATACAAATCTTTTTGGGCTAGGGGACTTCATCCCTTTTCATAGCTTGAGTTCATTTCAACGATGGTGCAAATCATCTTGAGATTGGAGGGCTTGACATCGGTCATCCCTTTTTTTTTTAGTGACAAATCACTTTCGTACTTAGAGACTTCCCCTCATCCCTTCCCTTATCTTAAGTTATACAAATCATTATAGGGCGGGGGGACATCGACTTCATTCCCAGCCCGAATTTCATTTCAAGTATGGTGTAAATCATCTTAAGACTGGGGAACTTTGCCTCGGTCATTCCCTTATTTTAGTGACGAATCACTTTTACACTTAGAGATTTCACCTTATCCATTTCCTTATCTTAAGTGATCCAAATCATTTTAGGGCTGGGGGACTTCATCCCTTTTTACAGCTCGAATTTCATTTCAATTTTTTTTTTTTGGTAAGTCAGCAAAATATATAGATGAAAGAAAATATGTACAAGCTACAAGGGGCATACCCGAGGACACGGCTGAAGCCTACAAGTACGAATCAAAGTCAAAAAAGTTTAGACAAAGTTCATACAACATGCAACCAAAGAATAACAAAAGGAACAAAGAAAAAGCTAAGTCTCAAGCCCCCAGTGTTGAAGCAATGAGGCGTGACGGTGAGCTCCTTTGAACGTAGAAGCAGCAAGCAAGCGGCTCCTGACTAAACCTGTAATCTCCTCTCGTACGGCTGCAACTGATCTGGACTGAGAACGCTGAACCCGAAGGTTGCGCTCGTACCAAACAGTATACACAGTCGCAGAGAGGCAGAGTAGAGCTATGATACTGCCAATCTCGCTCCCCCTGAGGTGCTGAGCAGCCCAGGTGACAAGAGCATCCCAACGAAGGGTGGGCCAAGCGATAGATGTACTCGGAGCAACAGAACTCCAGACCGAGGCGAAAAAAGAACAGGCGAAGAAGAGGTGCTCGCGGGTCTCATCAGCACAGCCGCAAAGTACACAAACACTCTGAACCTCAAGAGCTCCAAAACGCCGAAGTCGATCCCGGGTCCATAGTCGCTGTCGAGAAGCAAGCCAGAGAATGAAGGAGTGTCTCGGTATATGCATCTAAAACCATAGAAGGTGGTGAATGGTATCCTCCTCTCTCCTACTCCGCAGCATCTCCCAAGCTGACTTGGTGGTGAAGAGCCTCAAGGGGTCACCCAACCACCGGATGGAGTCCGCTACACCAGCTTGAGGGCTAAAGTCAATCATGTCCCAGATGGGTCGGAGCTCCAGACTACCCTGTGGAAATCTCCACTGACCACCCTCAATAATGGATGAGACCCAAGAATCCCAAAGAAGCCCATAAAAGGTGAGCAGTTGAGCAGGGAAGCGCTCCGAAAGACGACCACATGGTAGCCAGTAATCGGTCCATAGGGCAATGTCAAGGCCATCTCCTATGACATGATAGATCAAACCAGAGCGGAGATGGCGAACTGATAAAATCTGACGCCAGCACCAAGAAGCCGAACTCATCACCCGAATAGTCCAACGGCTCCTCCCTCGAAGGCGGTTCCGATGAACCCAACGCGGCCATAAAGAGAAGGAGTCAAAAAGTAGGAACCAGATGTGCTTCATGATCGAAGCCTGGTTCCACTCAGCAAGACGCCGGATCCCGAGACCACCCTCCCGTCGAGGGTAACACAGATGTCTCCAAGCAACCTTCGCCCCTTCCAGGGCCAATGAAGACCCTCTTCAAAGGAATGCCGCAAGAGTCAACTCAATCTTCCTGATCATCGTCTTTGGAAGCATGAAGATCGACGACAAGTAGACCTGAGTGGCGAAAAGGATAGAGCGGATAGGCTGTAGGCGACCCGCATATGAGAGCGAACGGGAGGTCCAGAGACGTATACGAGAGAGGATGCGATCCAGCAGGGGCTTACAGTCAATATACCGTAGCCGAGAAGTGATAAGAGGTACTCCCAGATAACGAGCTGCGCACTGCCCAAGAGTGAAAACCAGAACACCCAAAATATCCCGCTGAGTTGCAGAGTCCACCCCAGCTAGGAAAACTTAGCTATTCGCTGCATTCGAGGATAACCCTGAGAGTGCAGCAAAGTGGTCTAGAGCCTCACGAACAACAGATACACTACCCACATCGCCCCGACAGAATATCTTCAGGTCATCAGCAAAACTGTGTTAACCCAGTACGACGGCAGCCCGGATGATAACGAAAATGCGGATCATCAATAGCACGACGAAGCAGCCCCCGAAGACCCTCCATAGCGATAACAAATAAATAGGGAGAGAGAGGGTGACCCTGACGAACACCTCGACTGGAGCGGAAGAAGCCCTGAAGCTCGCCATTGATGGCGACAGAAAAGCGGCCGTAGAGAGGTACTCGAGGACCCAACCGATCATAGTCTCTGGGATCCCCATACTCCTCATACCAGCTAGGATGAAATCCCATCGGATAGTGTCAAAAGCCTTACGGATATCGACCTTCAGGGCAAAACGAGGCGAGACCTGAAGGTGATAACCGCTCATCAACTCCTGCGTCAAAAGAATGCTGTCCGAAATCCGACGACCCGGAACAAACTGTGACTGAGCATCACCAATCACCCCGGGGAGGACACCCTTCAACCTGTTTGCAATGATCTTAGTGATGCACTTATAGATCACGTTGCAACAGGAGATAGGGCGAAAATCACCAAAGGTGGAGGGGGTCTCCACCTTAGGCACAAGACATATCCAAGTGGTGTTCAGGGCACCCAACATGCACCCTGAAACGAAGAAAGACTGCACGGCCCTAATCACTGCTCCTCCAACCACCTCCCAAGCCCTCTTAAAAAAGTGGGATGTGTAGCCATCGGGCCCCGGGGCCCTGTCATCGCCTATAGAAAAGAGAGCATCCCGAACCTCAGTGGCAGAGATTGTGGAGATAAGTGGGCGAGCCTGATCCTCAGAGATGCTAGTCTCAAAAATATCAGAAACATCCTCAGTCAGCGGACCACCTGGCTCAGTCAACAAATCCTGAAAGACGGTGACCCCGGTCTGAGAAATCAACTGCGGATCATATGTCCGCACACCATCAGAGTCCACAATCGATGAAATCCAGTTCCGGACCTGTCTATGGAGAACAAAACGATGGAAGAACCGAGCGCTCTGATCCCCGAGTGTAAGCCACTGAATTCGTGACTTCTGACGGTAGAAGGCCTCCTCATCCCGACACAAAGCAGAGTACTCATGAAAAAAGCGACGCTCCTCGAGACATAAAGAAGGACTCTCAGGGTCCTCATCCAAATCCCTCTGGCTCGTGGCCCAAGCATCACGGGCCACCTCGACTCTGGCCGATATGTGACTGTAGTGGCGAGCGTTGAGGGCCTTCAACTCACTCTTCAGCAGCTTCAGCTTCTGAGTGAGCTGATACATCGGAGTACCCTCAACACAAGTGTCCCAGACTCGTCTGATAGTAGGGAGGAAGTCCTCGTGATCGACCCAAAAATTGAAGAACTTGAAAGGAAGTCGCAGGGCACGACGTTCCCCAAGCCCTCGTACAACAATGGCACTATGGTCCGAGACGACATGTCGGGAAAGGAACTAAGCGGATGCGATGGGAAAGTCACGAAGCTAACCCTCACTGACTAGGCACCAGTCAAGCCGCTTGAGAATCAAGCGCTCACCCTCGGCCCCATTGGACCATGTAAAGTGAAGACCCAAGAGGAGATAGGCGTAAACTCAGCCTCAGTAAGACACTCTTGAAAGTCGTCCATGTGACCAGGCCAACCCTGGTGGCCGCCGCATCGATCAGATAGACTAAGGATGGAATTGAAATCCAATCCAAGGCCCACCCAGGAGACTCAAGCTAGTCCCCCGAATATAGTCCCATAAAGCTCGTCGAGGACCTGGCTCGTTAAAGCCATAAAAAAAGTAGCGAGAAACCTCACAGCCTCAAAAAGATCAGAAATACGACAAGTAAGGAACTGGTCTCCTCCTCGAATAAGCTCGACTCTACAAATACCCGGATCCCAAGCAACGATAATGCGACACCACGTAGGGCAAGCACCACTAAAGAGAAACCTCCACCCATCAGCACAACAAGCAATCACCGCCTCAACATCCGAAGGTTTGGTTTTGGTCTCGACCAAACAATTGACAGATAAATTATTGGAAGAAATCCAATCACGAATAGCCCGAGAAGATTGGGGGTTGTTAAGCCCCCTAATATTCCAACAACCAACCACCATGATGAGATAGTCAAGTGGGAGCGCGGCCCGCTCGTTTGGCCTCACTAGTAACCGGCCTCCTTGGCCCCGCAACGACAACCTCAACGGAAGGGGAAGTGGAGCATACAAGAGGGGTAATGACTCCAAGAATGCCATCCTGAGCCATCTGCACCTCAACAGGAGCATCAACTATCTCTGTGTCTTCCCGAAGAGGAGTGGGAACAAAATCAGCGAAAGTCCGAGATGAAAGAGAAACAGACCCAGAATCCGAAAGAACCGTGCAAGTGCTAACACTCTCCTCCCTAACATCTGAGCCAAACGCTCTCCTCATCTCAATGGCACAAACCATGCATGGGCTAGGAGTCTCCAAGCAGCCCACATCCCTACACCGATCGGGATCATGCCCGAACAACCCAAAAATCGGCCCATGACTAGTACCCCTAGAATAAAGCCCCTCCAAAACAGGCCCATTTCCTCTAGAAGTAGCGGAAGTGGAAACACTAGAAGGAAGCCCCTCCAAAACGGGCCCAGTCCTACTAGTGAGAAAAATGGGCGATCGGTTACTAGAGGGGAGCCCCTCCAAAACGGGCCCACCCCCTCTAATGCGAGTAGGCAAGTCACCAGAGGAAAGCCCCTCCAAAACGGGCTCATTTCCTCTAGAAGTAGTTAAAGTGGAAGCACTAGAAGGGAGCCCCTTCAAAACGGGCCCATTTCCCCTAGGTGCAACAGCGGGTCGAACACTAGAGGGGAGCCCCTCCAAAACGGGCCCATCCCCTCTAATGCTAGTAGTAGGCAGGTCACAAGAGGAAAGCCCCTCCAAAGAACCAAAATGCGGCCCAACAGCTGACCCAATAGCAGCACCCACGGCTCTTATCCCCACTTCCTCTAAAGGCTCAACATCACATGGCCCATCAATATTTGCCTCTCCAAGCCCAACAATTATGGGCTCAGCAATAGTGGGCTCATCTACCACGCTAGTCATCGGCCCAATCATATCATGCGCCTCAACACCATTCCCCGCACCACCCTTACCCCATCTCCGCCGCCACCGGGTTTTCCCTCCGGGCACCACCTCTGGTTGCTCCGAATTTCATTTCATTGATGGTGCAAATTTTCTTATGATTGGGAGATTTCGCTTCGGTCCTTCCCCTATTTTAGTGATAAGTCACTTTCATATTGAGAGACTTCACCTGATCCATTTCCTTGTCTTAAGTGGTACAAATCATTTTAGGGATGGGCGACTTCGTCCCTATTCATAGACCGAACTTCATTTCAACAGTGACACAAATGATTCTGGGGTTAAGGGACTTCATCCCTATTCACAGCTCGAATTTCATTTCAATGATGGTGCAAATCATCATAAGACTAGGGGACTTCGCCTTGGTCATCCCTTGTTTAAGCAACAAATCACTTTCATGCTAGGAGACTCCATCTCATCCATTTCCTTATCTTAAGAGATACAAATCATTTTAGGCTGGGTGACCTCGTCCCTTTTCATAGCTAGAATTTCATTTCATTGATGGTGCAAATTTTCTTAAGACTGGGGGATTTCACCTCGGTCCTTCCCCAATTTTACTGATAAATAACTTTCACACTGGGACTTCACCTCATCCTTTTTCTTATCTTAAGTGGTACAAATCATTTTAGGGATGGGGGACATCATCCCTATTCATAGCTCTAACGTCATTTTAACGGTGACACAAATGATTCTGAGGCTAGGGGACTTCATCCCTATTCACACCTCGAATTTCATTTCAATGAAGGAGCAAATCATCTTAAGACTGGGGAACTTCGCCTTGGTCATCACTTATTTAAGCAACAAATCACTTTCATATTGGGAGACTTCGCCACATCCATTTCCTTATCTTAAGTGATACAAATCATTTTAGGGCGGGGGGACTTTGTCACTATTCACAGCTCGAATTTCATTACAATGATGGTGCAAATCATCTTATAACTACGCAACTTCGCCTCGGTCATTCCCTTATTTTAGTGACAAATCAATTTCATACTGAGAGATTTCACCTCATCCATTTCTGTATCTTAAGTTATCCAAATCATTTTAGGGCTGCGGCACTTCATCCCTATTTATAGCTCAAATTTCATTTCCTTGATGGTGCAAATCATTGTATGACGAGGGGAGTTCGCCTCGGTCATTCCCTTATTCTAGGGCCGAATCACTTTCACACTGGGAGGCTTCACCTCATTCATTTCTTTATCTTAAGTGATACAAATCATTTTAGGGCTGGGGCACTTCATCCCAATTCATAGCTCGAACTTCATTTCAACGATGGTATAAATCATTTTAGGGCTGGGGGACTTCCTTCCTTTTAACTGCCCGAACATCATTTCAATTGTGATGCAAATCATTTAAGGGCAGGGGGACTTTATCCCTATTAATAGCCTGAACTTCATTTCAACGGTGGTGCAAATTATTTTAGGGCTGGGTGACTTCGTCCCTATTCATAGCCCAAACTTCATTTCAACGGTGATTCAAATCATTTTATGGCTGGGGGACTTCGTCCTTTTTCACAACTCGATTTTCATTTCAATGATGGTGCAAATCATCTTAAGACCGAGGGACTTAGCCTCGGTCATTTTCTTGTTTTAGTAACAAATCACTTTCATACAGAGAGACTTTGCCTCATCCATTTTCTTATCTTAAAATATCCAAATCGTTTTAGGGCAGGGGGATTTCATCCCAATTCACAGCCTGAACTTCATTTCAATAATGATAGAAATCATTTTAGGGGGCTGGGGGACTTTGATCTTATTCACAGCTCGAATTTCTTTTCAATGGTTGTATAAATCAACTTAAGACTAGGGGACTTCGCCTCGATCATTCCCTTATTTCAGTGACAAATCACTTTCACAGGGGCTGATTTTACCTCATCCATTATCTTATCTTAAGTGATATAAAACATTTTTGGGCCGAGAGACTTCGTCCCTATTCACATCTCGAGTTTCATTCAATGATGGTTTAAATCATCTTGAGACAAGGGGACTTCGCCTCGGTCATTCCGTTATTTTTGTGACAAATCACTTTCGTACTGGGAGACTTCACCTCATCCATTTCCTTATCTTAACTGATACAAATCATTCAATGATGGTTTAAATCATCTTAAGACTAGGGGACTTCGCCTCGGTCATTCCGTTATTTTAGTGACAAATCACTTTTGTACTGGGAGACTTCGCCTCATCCATTTCCTTATCTTAAGTGATACAAATCATTTTACGGCTAGGGGACTTCATCCCTATTCACAGCTCCAATTTTATTTCGTTAATGGTGTAAATCATCTTAAATTTGGGGGACTACGCCGCGGTCATTCCCTTATTTTAGTAAAAAATCACTTTCACACTGAGAGGCTTCACTTTATCCATTTCCTTATTTTAAATGATACAATTCATTTTTGGGCTGGGGGACTTTGTCCCTATTAACCGCCCAAACTTCATTTCGATGGTGGGACGAATCATTCTAAGGCTGGGGATATCATCTCTATTCAAAGCTCGAATTTCATTTCAGTGATGGTGCAAATAATCTTAAGACTGGGGGACTTTGCCTCAGTCATTCCCCTATTTTAGGGACCAATCACTTTCATACTGGGAGACTTCACCTCATCCATTTCCTTATCTTAAGTGATACAAATCATTTTCGGGCTAGGGTCCTTCATCCCTATTTATAGCCCAAACTTCATTTTAACGGTGATGCAAATCTTTTTAGGGCCGGGGGATTTCATCTCTTTTCTCTGCTTGAGTTCATTTCAACGATGGTGCAAATCATCTTGAGATCGGAGTGCTTGACCTCGGTCATTCCTTTTTTTTTAGTGACAAATCACTTTCGTACTTGGAGACTTCGTCTCATCCCTTCCCTTATCTTAAGTTATACGAATCATTATAGGGCTGGGGGACATCGACTTCATTCCCAGCTCGAATTTCATTTCAAGTGTGGTGTAAATCATCTTAAGACTGGGGAACTTTACCTCGGTCATTCCCTTATTTTAGTGACGAATCACTTTTACACTTAGAGATTTCACCTCATCCATTTCCTTATCTTAAGTGATCCAAATCATTTCAGGGCTGGGGGACTTCGTCCCTTTTTACAGCTCGAATTCCATTTCATGGATGGTGCAAATTCACTTATGATTGGGAGATTTCGCTTCGGTCCTTCGCCTATTTTAGTGATAAATCACTTTCATATTGGGGACTTCAACTCATCCATTTCCTTGTCTTAAGTGGTACAAATCATTTTAGGGATGGGTGACTTCGCCCCTATTCATAGCCAGAACTTCATTTCAATGGTGATACAAATGATTCTGGGGCTAAGGGACTTCGTCCCTATTCACAGCTCGAATTTCATTTCAATGATGGTGCAAATCATCTTAAAACTAGGGGACTTCGCCTTGGTCATCCCTTATTTAAGCAACAAATCACTTTCACACTGGGAGACTCCATCTCATCCATTTCCTCATCTTAAGAGACACAAATCACTTTAGGCAGGGGGACCTCGTCCCTTTTCACAGCTAGAATTTCATTTCATTCATGGTGCAAATTTTCTCAAGACCAAGGGGATTTCGCCTCGGTCCTTCCCCTATTTTAGTGATAAATCACTTTCACACTGGGAGACTTCACCTCATCCTTTTTCTTATCTTAAGTGGTACAAATCATTTTAGGGATGGGGGACTTCATCCCTATTCATAGCCCTAACTTCATTTTAACGGTGACACAAATGATTCTGAGGCTAGGGGACTAAGTCCCTATTCACACCTCGAATTTCATTTCAATGATGGCTCAAATCATCTTAAGACTGGGGAACTTCGCCTTGGTCATCACTTATTTAAGCAACAAATCACTTTCATACTGGGAGACTTCACCTCATCCATTTCCTTATCTTAAGTGAGACAAATCATTTTAGGGCTAGGGGACTTTGTCACTATTCACAGCTCGAATTTCATTTCAATGATGGTGCAAATCATCTTAAAACTAAGGGACTTTGCCTCGGTCATTCCCTTATTTCAGTGACAAATCACTTCCATACTGAGAGATTTCACCTCATCCATTTCCGTGTCTTAAGTGATCCAAATCATTTTAGGGCTGGGGCACTTCATCCCTTTTTATAGCGGAAATTTTATTTCCTTGATGGTGCAAATCATCTTATGACGGGGGACTTCGCCTCGGTTATTCCCTTATTCTAGTGCCGAATCACTTTCACACTGGGAGGCTTCACCTCATCCATTTCTTTATCTTAAGTGATACAAATCATTTTAGGGCTAGGGCACTTCATCCCTATTCATAGCTTGAACTTCATTTCAACGATGGTATAAATCTTTTTAGGGCTGGGGGACTTCCTCCCTTTTAACTGCCCGAACATCATTTCAATTGTGATGCAAATCATTTAAGGGCAGGCGGACTTCATCCCTATGAACAACCCGAACTTCATTTCAACGGTGGTGCAAATTATTTTAGGGCTGGGTGGCTTCGTCCCTATTAACAGCCCAAACTTCATTTCAACGGTGATTCAAATCATTTTATGGCTGGGGGACTTCGTCCTTTTTCAATACTCGAATTTCATTTCAATGATGGCGCAAATCATCTTAAGACCGGGGCACTTAGACTCGATCATTTCCTTGTTTTAGTGACAAATCACTTTCATAGATAGAGACTTCGCCTCATCCATTTTCTTATCTTAAATTATCCAAACCGTTTTAGGTCAGGGGGATTACATCCCAATTCACCGTCTGAACTTCATTTGAATACTGATAGAAATCATTTTAGGGCTGGGGGGCTTCGACCTTATTCACGGCTCGAATTTCTGTTCAACAATTGTACAAAACATCTTAAGACAAGGAGACTTCGCCTCGATCATTCCCTTATTTTAGTGACAAATCACTTTCATACGGGCTGACTTTACCTCATCCATTATCTTATCTTAAGTGATATAAAACATTTTTGGGATGAGAGACTTCGTCCCTATTCACATCTCGCGTTTCATTCAATTATGGGTTAAATCATCTTATGACTAGGGGACTTCTCCTCGATCATTCCGTTATTTTAGTGACAAATCACTTTCATACTGGGAGACTTCACCTCATCCATTTTCTTATCTTAAGTGATACAAATCATTCAATGGTGTTTTAAATCATCTTAAGACTAGGGGACTTCGCCTCGGTCATTCCGTTATTTTAGTGACAAATCACTTTCGTACTCGGAGACTTCACCTCATCCATTTCCTTATCTTAAGTGATACAAATCATTTTAGGGCTAGGGGAGTTCATCCCTATTCACAGCTCCAATTTTATTTCGTTAATGGTGTAAATCATCTTAAATTTGGGGGACTACGCCTCGGTCATTCCCTTATTTTAGTAAAAAAATCACTTTAGGGCTGAGGGACTTCTCCCTATTCACAACCCAAACTTCATTTCAACGGTGGGACGAATCATTCTAAGGCTGGGGATTTCGTTTCTATTCAAAGCTCGAATTTCATTTCAGTGACGGTGCAAATCATCTTAAGACTGGGGCACTTTGCCTCAGTCATTCCCCTATTTTAGGGACCAATCACTTTCATACTGGGAGACTTCACCTAATCCATTTCCTTATTTTAAGTGATACAAATCATTTTCAGGCTAGGGGCCTTCATCCCTATTTATAGCCCAAACTTCATTTTAACGGTGATGCAAATCTTTTGAGGGCTGGGGGACTTCGTCCCTTTTCACAGCTCCAGTTCATTTCAACGATGGTACAATTCATCTTGAGATTGCAGGGCTTGACCTCAGTCATTCCTTTTTTTTTTTTAGTGACAAATCACTTTCGTACGTGGAGACTTCGCCTCATCCCTTCCCTTATCTTAAGTTATACGAATCATTATAGGGCTGGGGAACATCGACTTCATTCCCAGCTCGAATTTCATTTCAAGTGTGGTGTAAATCATCTTAAGACTAGGGAACTTTGCCTCGGTCATTCCCTTACTTTAGTGACGAATCACTTTTACACCAATAGATTTCACTTCATCCATTTCCTTATCTTAAGTGATCCAAATCATTTCAGGGCTGGGGGACTTCGTCCCTTTTTTCCAGCTCGAATTTCATTTCATTGATGGTGCAAATTTTCTTATGATTGGGAGATTTCGCTTTGGTCCTTCCCCTATTTTAGTGATAAATCACTTTCATATTGGGAGACTTCACCTCATCCATTTCCTTGTCTTAAGTGGTACAAATCATTTTAAGGATGGGCGACTTCGTCCCTTTTCATAGCCCGAACTTCATTTCAACGGTGATACAAATGATTCTGGGGCTAAAGGACTTCGTCCCTATTCACAGCTCGAATTTCATTTCAATGATGGTGCAAATCATCTTAAAACTAGGGGACTTCGCCTTGGTCATCCCTTATTCAAGCAACAAATCACTTTCATACTGGGAGACTCCATCTCATCCATTTCCTTATCTTAAGAGATACAAATCATTTTAGGCTGGGGGACCTCGTCCCCTTTCACAGCTAGAATTTCATTTCATTGATGGTGCAAATTTTCTTAAGACTGGGGGATTTCACCTCGGTCCTTCCCCTATTTAAGTGATAAATCACTTTCACGCTGTGAGACTTCACCTCATCCTTTTTCTTATCTTAAGTGGTACAAATCATTTTAGGGATGGGGGACTTCATCCCTATTCATAGCCCTAACTCAATTTTAACAGTGACACAAATGATTCTGAGGCAAGGGGACTTCGTCCCTATTCACACCTCGAATTTCATTTCAATGATGGTGCAAATCATCTTAAGATTGGGGAACTTCGCCTTGGTCATCACTTATTTAAGCAACAAATCACTTTCATACTGGGAGACTTCGCCTCATCCATTTCCTTATCTTTAGAGATACAAATCACTTTAGGGCTAGGGGACTTTGTCACTATTCACAGCTCGAATTTCATTTCAATTATGGTGCAAATCATCTTAAAACTAAGGGACTTCGCCTCGGTCATTCCCTTATTTCCGCGACAAATCACTTTCATACTGAGAGATTTCACCTCATCCATTTCCGTATCTTAAGTGATCCAAATCATTTTAGGACTGGGGCACTTCATCCCTATTTATAGCGCAAATTTCATTTCCTTGTTGGTGCAAATCATCTTATGACGGGGGGACTTCGGCTCGGTCATTCCCTTATCCTAGTGCCGAATCACTTTCACACTCGGAGGCTTCACCTCATCCATTTCTTTATCTTAAGTGATACAAATCATTTTAGGGCTGGGGCACTTCAACCCAATTCATAGCTCGAACTTCATTTCAACGATGGTATAAATCATTTTGGGGCTGGGGGACTTCCTCCCTTTTAACTACCCGAACATCATTTCAATTGTGATGCAAATCACTTAAGGGCAAGGGGACTTCATCCCTACTAACAGCACGAACTTCATTTCAACGGTGGTGCAAATTATTTTAGGGTTGGATGACTTCGTCCCTATTCACAGCCCAAACTTCATTTCAACGGTGATTCAAATCATTTTATGGCTGGGGGACTTCGTCCTTTTTCACAACTCGATTTTAATTTCAATGATGGTGCAAATCATCTTAAGACTGAGGGACTTAGCCTCGGTCATTTTCTTGTTTTAGTGACAAATCACTTTCATACAGAGAGACTTTGCCTCATCCATTTTCTTATCTTAAATTATCCAAATTGTTTTAGGGCAGGGGGATTTCATCCCAATTCACAGCCTGAAATTCATTTCAATAATGATAGAAATCATTTTAGGGGGCTGGGGGACTTTGATCTTATTCACAGCTCGAATTTCTTTTCAATGGTTGTATAAATCAACTTAAGACTAGGGGACTTCGCCTCGATCATTCCCTTATTTCAGTGACAAATCACTTTCACAGGGGCTGATTTTACCTCATCCATTATCTTATCTTAAGTGATATAAAACATTTTTGGGCTGAGAGACTTCGCCCCTATTCACATCTCGAGTTTCATTCTATGATGGCTTAAATCATCTTACGACTAGGGGACTTCGCCTCGTTCATTCCGTTATTTTAGTGACAAATCACTTTCGTACTGGGAGACTTCACCTCAACCATTTCCTTATCTTAAGTGATACAGATCATTTAATGATGGTTTAAATCATCTTAAGACTAAGGGACTTCGCCTCGGTCATTCTGTTATTTTAGTGACAAATTACTTTCGTACTGGGAGACTTCACCTCATCCATTTCCTTATCTTAAGTAATACAAATCATTTTTGGGCTAGGGGAGTTCATCCCTATTCACAGCACCAATTTTATTTGTTTAATGGTGTAAATCATCTTAAATTTAGGGGACTACGCCTCGGTCATTCCCTTATTTTAGTAATAAATCACTTTCATACTGGGAGGCTTCACCTTATCCATTTCCTTATTTTAAGTGATACAATTCATTTTAGGGCTAGGGGACTTCGTCCCTATTCACAGCCCAAGCACCATTTCAACGGTGGGACGAATCATTCTAAGGCTGGGGATTTCATCTCTATTCAAGGCTCGAATTTTATTTCAGTGATGGTGCAAATCATCTTAAGACTGGGGGACTTTGCCTCAGTCATTCCCCTATTTGAGGAACCAATCAATTTCATACTGGGAGACTTCACCTCATCCATTTCCTTATCTTAAGTGATACAAATCATTTTCGGGCTAGGGGCCTTCATCCCTATTTATAGCCCAAACTTAATTTTAACGGTGATGCAAATCTTTTTCGGGCTGGGGGACTTGGTCCCTTTTCACAGCTCGAGTTTTATTTCAACGATGGTGCAAATCATCTTGAGACTGGAGGGCTTGACCTCGGTCATTCCTTTTTTTTAGTGACAAATCACTTTCGTACTGGGAAACTTCGCGTCATCCCTTCCCTTTTCTTAAGTGATACAAATCATTATAGGGCTGGGGGACATCGTCTTTATTCCCAACTCGAATTTCATTTCTAGTACGGTGCAAATCATCCTAAGACTAGGGAACTTCGCCTCGGTCATTCACTTATTTTAGTGACGAATCACTTTTACACTAAGAGATTTCACCTCATCCATTTCCTTATCTTAAGTGATACAAATCATTTTAGGGCTGGGAGACTTCGTTCCTTTTCACAGCTCGAATTTCATTTCATTGATGGTGCAAATTTTCTTAAGATTGGTGGATTTCACCTCTGTCCTTCCCCTATTTTAGTGATAAATCACTTTCATACTGGGAGACTTCACCTCATCCATTTTCTTGTCTTAAGTGGTACAAATCATTTTAGGGATGGGGGACTTCGTCCCTATTCATAGCCCGAACTTCATTTCGATGGTGATACAAATGATTCTGGGGCTAGGGGACTTCGTCCCTATTCACAGCTCGAATTTCATTTCGATGATGGTGCAAATCATCTTAAGACTAGGGGACTTTGCCTTGGTCATCCCTTATTTAAGCAACAAATCACTTTCATACTGGGAGACTTCACCTCATACATTTCCTTATCTTAAGTGATGCAAATCATTTTAGGGCTGGGGGACTTCGTCCCTTTTCACAGCTTGAATTTCATTTCATTAATGGTGCAAATTTTCTCAAGATTGGGGGATTTCGCCACGGTCCTTACCCTATTTTTGTTATGAATCCCTTAACCTCATCCATTTTCTTGTCTTAAGGGGTACAAATCATTTTGGGGATAGGGGACTTCATCCCTATTTATAGCCCGAACTTCATTTCTACGGTGGTACAAATGATTCTGGGCCTAGGGGACTTCGTCCCTATTCGCACCTCGAATTTCATTTTAATGATGGTGCAAATCATCTTAAGACTGGGGGACTTCGCCTTGGTCATCCCTTATTTTGGCAACAAATCACTTTCATACTAGGAGACTTCACCTCATCAATTTCCTTATCTTAAGTAATACAAATCATTTTAGGGCTGGGGGACTTTGTCACTATTCACTGCTCGAATTTCATTTCAATGATGGTGCAAATCATCTTAAAACTAGGGGACTTCGACTCAATCATTCCCTTATTTTAATGACAAATCACGTTCATGCTGAGAGACTTCAGCTTGTGCATTTGCTTATCTTAAGTGATACAAATTATTTTAGGATTAGGGGACTTTGTCTTAATTCAGAACATCGGCTTCTTCATCTTGATGGTGCACGTTTTTTTTAACGACTATGGGATATCATCCCCAGATCACAGGCTAGGTATTACCTCCATCACAAAGGGTAAACCACTCCAAAATCATGAAGCTTCACAATTAGTAATGTTTGAAAGTATGTTCTTTTTGCACGATGCAAAGGAGGTAAAAACATTTACAAGTCAAGAATTGCCCATCTATCAGAGGCAATTGCTTTCAAATCTAGTGAACTTCATCCTCAATTGTGCTACGTTATACAACATTATGGCATATCCAAAAAACTTCGCTACTCGTCATGAATCGAATCATAATTGTCAAACGTGGTTGAAATAAGCAACCTAACAAAATATTTCCAATAAGAAAATTCGAAATGAGCGCCTTTTTTATTGCGCTTGAGCAACTCACACTCCAACCATCCTTCTGCTAAGCTATGTAATATTATAACTTGTCAACAACTTAATAAGGGCAATGTAAGGTATTATATTTTTCTTCTTAGCCACCTTTATAATCCCATACATATTGTGGTGGCACATGGTCGGTAGTTCTAAACCACGTTATACAAAATAATGAAATATCTGCAAGGCTTTATTACCCATAAGGGATCAAACTATGATTACAAAACTCGGAGGCTCGTCGCTACCTGGTAAACTATTTCTAATGGGAAGGTCCAACATAGACAAAACCTATTACTATGTCTGAGCAACTCAAACCTCAATTAACTCTCTATTAGTTAGGCACTACTACTAGCCAATAACTTAATAAAAACAATAAAAAAAGGTCGCTTTTATTTGCCTAACTCAAGGCACTTATTAACCACCCTCTCAAGATTAAGTGTCAAAAGCTAGTGACCGATGAACAAAAATGATAACTAAATAGTAAAAAGCCCTTTAGAGTGTGGCAGTATGAACAAAAAGCTAGGACTAAGATGAACTAGTTCAATATTTGCAATGACCTACTTCAAGATGATCTTGGACTTTCTTATAGTCCACTTTAAACTCCTGTCATAGCTTATTTAATTTAGCAATAGGTGCTGTTTAGTAATAAGTGTCATGAATAGAAGACATTGAGGGCTGGTCGTTACTAAGCCGCATATTAGATACAATCAAAAATTAGCAACAGTCTATATGATGAATCACATCCTTCGGGTAATTTTCGTGTGCAAAATGCATTACATGAATACTACTAAGCACTATTAGTGCGATTGTTTATCTGCACCCATTACACAGGAGGCATATCAAGCTCATTAGTTCATAGATGAATGTCAGAGGTAAACCAATGCTAGTCAAAGACATCTTTTGGAATATACCTTATGCTTGATTTACTTCTTGCTTGGTATGTAGCAGCACTCAAGGTGTGTTAATTCTAGCAACATGTCTTTACTTGGACATATGTCCTCAATATGCTTATCATGAGATAAGAATACTACCTTGTGTGCTTTTACTATCTCGATTATGCTTGCTACCTTGACTGTAACTAGATATTTTGTACATGACACTTAGCATTCACCAAGTGCACACTCATCACCATGGTTCGCCCTGATGCAATCACCCATAACAGGTGCAACATTCCTCACCATTATCCGCCCTGGTGCAATCACCCGCAAGGGTGCAACATTCCTTATCATGATCCACCCTGGTGCAATCACCCGCAACGGGTGCAACATTCTTTACCATGATCTGCCCTGGTGCAATCACCCCCAATGAGTGCAACATTCCTCACCATAGTCCGCCCCGGTGCAATCACCCATAATGGGTGCAACATTCCTCACCATGGTCCGACCTGGTGCAATCACCCGCAACGGGTGCAATATTTCTGACCATGGTCTGCCCTAGTGCAATCACTTGCAACAGGTGCAACGTTCCTCACTATGGTTCGCTCTGGTACAATCACTTGCAATGGTTGCAACATTCCTCACTATGGTCCACCCTAGGGCAATTACCCGCAACGAGCACTACACCCCTCAGGGACATAGTCATCACGTTAACCACATTATGATATATTACATAGTGTACAAATTCAACCACCTCTTGCTCTAGCAAGAAATGTCTTTGCGTATCAAAGTAACATGAGTTTGACGCATCACTCTCATCGCTTGATGAATGTTACTAACCAAATGCGAATATACCTAGGGGCTAATCATGATAGTGATATTCTTACATGTTTATTACATAAAGCTTGAATTGCCATAAGCGCTTACTGGCATAAAAGGCCAAAACACTTGAGTACTAAGTTGCAAATGACCTTAGAGGCCCAGACTCGTCTAAACATTCTTACACAAATAAGAGCTGTGACATAAAACACTCTACCAAGAACCACGATTACACTAAATGGCTTATTAAAGTTCATGATGGGTCTAGCACCTAATTACAAGCCGTAATGGCTTAAACATCCTATTAAGTGTCAAAATACTATGTTACACATCTTATCCAGATCATACGCTCTGTTGATTTCGGGTAAAAATCAAAATACACATGAATAACAATTATATAGAGCCAAAACAAAACACTAAATATGTCCATCACTCAAGAAAACAATGTACAGTAGCAAGCTGAGAGCAAAACAGGTTCATTACTTCGTGAACGAACTCGGAATGACCGACGTTTGCTCACGAAGTAAGGGACTAATATGTTGGTAAACTATAATTGAGCAGCTTGCCATTGTAAATGGCCAAATAGGTTACACAAGCAATTATTTGGACAAAAATTTAAAACAACGCAATTTGTCCGATAAGGGTAAAATAAGGCATATTGCCCAGTAAGGGTAAAACAGTGCAATTCGCCCAGTAAGGGCAAGACAATGCAATTCGCCCAGTGTGCCTGACAACACAATTTGCCTACTTCCTTAACAAATGCAATTCGTCCACTTCACTAACAAGGCAATTCGCCCAGTATGCCTAATAATGCAATTGGCCCACTAGGCCTAATACAACGTAATTTGTCCATTATGCTTGATACAACATAATTCGCCACTTGGTACAACAACACAATTCGCCACTGCGCCTAATACAATGTAATTCGACCATTATGCTCAATACAATACAATTGGTCCACTTGGTACAACAACGCAATTCGCCCATTAGGCCTAATAAAATGTAATTCACCCATTATGTTCAATACAACACAATTCGCCCACTTTCTTTAATTTATGGCACAAGTAACTAAATGATAGAATTGAATATACTCATCTAAAAAGTCATACTCATCTACAAACACCCCTTCCTCTACAAAAAGGAGGGCTACACGCCTCCTTCACCTTCAACCCATTCCTACGAACACCTCTCTGAAGCAATAATTGTTCAAACGCCTTACTCCTCTCATACTAAGTATTTTATCTCTATTATTGCATTTATTACTTGGCCTTATTCACTATTCCATAGTATTGATACTGACTTGAGCGACGGAGGGCCCCCGTGGGTTACTCCACGGGCCCCTATAACTTTTTGTGTGATCTCGCAGGGAATATCAAGTCAGGTGTGTAGCTAGAGCTTGAGTTCAGCTCATCCTAACGAACCTCACCTCATATAGAACTCCAAAATGATGAATAAGCTCACTGACCAAATTCATCACAAACACATGGGTCTCAAATGGATGTCTCTACACTATGAAGTTTTTGAGGAAAGTTTTCTAGAAAACTGAAAAATTTTAAAAGTTGTTTGATAGCTCAATCTTCCAATTGTTGAAGTTGAGAAATAATGTCATAAATTTTTATCTCCATGTTTTCTATTGGTTTGTTCTCGTTCTCTCTTTTTTTAGCATCCTTGCCTTTCTCTTTCTTTACTCCAGTATTCTCATTCTCTTTCTTCAGTCTGCTATTCTCGTTCTATTTCTCTCATTCACGCCCTTCCTTAAAGCATTATAAGTAGACTTCTACACTATAAATCGTGTACCTCAAAGTAGTATTTGGATCCGAATCAATACTTTTATTTTCATTGATTAGATGCACTCAAATTGGTCATTTTTGGGTCAGCTCTCCAAATTGTTCGGATTCGGTTCAGATCAAATTGTCAGCTTTTCAGATTTACATATGTTACTTATACCTACCAAAGAGGGCACCAACATGCCGTCACCGAATCGCATTAGAACTCCGAAGTTAAGCGTGCTTGGACGAGAGTAGTGCCAGGATGGGTGACCTCGTGGGAAGTCCTCACCCTCAGGTTGGGGGTACTGGGAAACAGCCTCTCTTCAGGTTAACACCCTGATGGGGGAAGGCTGCATACATCCGCCCCCCCAGACCCTGCATAGGCAGGAGCCTTTGAGGCATTGGGTATGTTCACTTTCATGTGTTACTTATACCCACAATTTCCCATTCTTGAAAAATTGAAAATTAAAATCACTTGAACACATATGCGGCTTTTTCTATATTCAAAAACTGTATTGTGACTTCCACTCCTGAACTTGTTTTCCAAATAAAAAATAAAAGAAAAATTGGGATGAAAACTAAAGTTGGAAGCTAAAAATAAATATCTTTTTTTCTATCTAGGATCATAGAATTGCAATCTTTAATCGTGATTGAAATACCTGCTCTCATTATCATTCAGCCTAATTGTAACGGTTGCATAGACAAAATTGTACATACCCTCTTGCTACATGTGATTTTTGAGTCGAAAAGTTAGAAACCTTTATGATAACATCTGAGTATGACTCCCTCCGTATTTGGATCAACCATGCAAAATTTCTTACCTAAAACTATTATAATCAACTATCACACTCTAACTCAATCAGGGGTACCCATAAACATCCCTCACAGGTTTACACTCGTTTTCTCACATTTTTCATTTCAACCGAACATTTCTAGACCATAAAATGCATTTTTTGTGATGTATAAACTAGGTAATATTTTGTGTGCACCTGTAACATTGCATCTTTTAATGCGGTTCGGACCATTTCAATTTTCATGAAATACAAATACAACCGTCGTTGTGGAACTTGAAAATACAGAACATATAGTTGGTTTGATCCACAAAAAAAAAAAAAAAAAGAAAAAAAAGAAAATATAGTTGGGTTTCCATCACTGCTAATTTAGTATGGATTTTTGATAGCTACGAATATTGGTACTCAAGAGGAGTTATGGACCTGACACATTTGTCAGAAAGTATATACGATGAACAATGTATTAATGAGTCGGTTCCCAAAATAATGCTAAAAAATAAAAAATAAAAAAATAATGCTAAAAAATAAATATTTACCAATCTACTATTGAACCGCGTTCAAAAAACGGGGTTATAAGTAAAAATAACCGCATCAAGAGCAAAAAATTATACAAAGCATAAACCGCGTTTATAAAACGCGGTTTACAAATATATAAACCGCGTTTAGTAAACGCGGTTATAATGCTTTATGAGTTAAACAACATAAATAATAAACTAATAGATATATATAAATAACGAACTACTATATAAAAAATAATATAAATAAAACATAAATAAATGTTCAAAAAAATGAAACATAAATAAATATTACCGTCATATATTTCACTGCTACTAGCTGGTAACAGAGCCTCGTGCTCCTTTTTCATCTTGTACGTCAATACATTATGACATTTTCTCTTACAGAATTCACGCGTGACCCTTCGTGTATAGTCATTTCATCCATTTAATTTTGAATTCGTTTCGAGCGTGGGCGTCCTTGCCTTCAAGACTTGTCTTTTACAATTGTATGAACCGCGTCTTCAAGACGCGTTTTAGTCATATATAAACCACGTCTTAAAGACGCGGTTTATCTTCAAATGAACCTTGAACGCGGTTTATTTTCACATAAAACGCGTCTTTAAGACGAGTTTTATAACTGAAAAAAATTAATTCGGTTATTTTTGGAGTGAACCGCGTTTTCTAAACGCGGTTCAACAGTAGATTGGTAATTATTCATTTTTTGGCATTATTTTTTTTATATTTTTATTTTTCAGCATTATTTTGGGAACCGACTCTTATTTTACGCAGGTATTTATGAATTTTAAAAAATTATTTAAATATAGTTTGAAGGATATGTCTCTTCATAAAAACACATGTCTCTTCATGAAGGGATACATGGGACCTCTATTTAATGCCCCCCAAAGACATTTGCATGTGTGTGAAGAATATCATTGTCTTCTCCTCTTAAAAACTCTCGGTTATCTTCTTCTCTCTATACTTTTACTCTCGCAATGTTGTCAGATTTTATCATATCCCTTAGACTCTTTTTGTATTCAAAAAATAAGTCTCAATGAAAGCAGTTCTCAACGTGCCTTTAAGCCCGTGATATTGATTTAAATACCTGTTCTATTATTTCTCTAACGAATTTGTGTGTTTTCTACAAATTGTTCTAACAATCTTAAGACTCATTTTCGTTCATGAAAATGGCTTCTTGGTCTGATTTGATGGCGAACTTGGTTAGATTGGAGAAAATGATTAAGAGAGGGATTGCAAATAACTAAGGTACGCTGTTTGACTTGAAAAAGATAGAAATTATGAAGTTTTAAGATGCCTAAGAATGTGTGTGTTAATTGCATTGATGTTTATGCATTGTCTTTTACGCATATAATTGGATTTACATTGGTACCAAAGCCAAAGTTAAGAATTTATGACTTTATAATTAGGCATTTGTTAAGGACACCCATAACTGAAAGCAGTACCGTGAGGCGGTACTGTCCAGCAATCATATGGAAGGCTCTTCCCTAGCATACCGCTGGGCTCTTAGGGAAGATTGACATTTGTTTGTTACCTACTTGACTAATAAGCATACGGTACTCCCTTTTCCTTACTCCACAGAGGGCCTGTCTCCTCCCACCAAAATACCGCCCGCCTCTCTCTACTACCGCCTCCTTTCACTAATAACGCCAATCCCTCTCCGTTCCCTATAAATACAAAGAGCACTAGAAGGCAAAAAGGGGGAGGAACTTGAGCTCGGTTCCCCCTTTTCGAACCTCACCTCGAACCTTACCAAAAAAACCTCAAAACAATTGTTGTCTGTGGGAAAGGAATTAAAACTCTTCTCATGTCAAACACAAGCTGTTCGATTGCTCCCAATGAAGGACCTCATAATCCAGGTTATGTAACTCAAGAACAGTTCAATCAGCTCCAACATCATATAAGCCTACTCCTCGCACAAATACCCAGTAATAACATGGAACAAATCCCAGACCCTAGTTGGTTTACGGCTACTCAAAGGATGTCCAAACACCCTCGAGCTCAAAGCCGAAACGGGGTCACCGAATCCATAGCAAACACTCATCAAAATCACGCAAAGAAGAATAGCAGAAAGATCCCCGGGTCAGTCACCACGCCTCCTGTGCTAGGGACTCATTCGCCATTCACACCACGGATCCTTTTGGCCCAAGTGGGAAAGGTGAAGAATCCAAATATTGATTTATTTGATGGAACTCAAGATCCGAAAGATCACTTAGCTGGATTTTGTGGCGCGAATGTACTTACAGGTTTGGTAGAAGATATATGGTGCAAATACCTTCTGGCTACCTTGTAGGAATTGCACAAAATTGGTTTGCGTCTCCCCCAAACTCATCTATTGATAGCTTTTCCGAAATTTTAGAGCGATTTGTGCTCCATTTTGTCAGCAATAAAAGGAGAAGAAAGACAGCCGCACATTTCCTTAAGCTCCAGCAACATGAGTTCGTACCCCTAAGAAGTTATGTACGACGTTTTATGCATGCTATGATTGATGTTGTGAGCTTGTCTTATGAAACTGCCATTTTCGCCTTCATCAAAGGGTTACAGAACTCTAACTTAAAATTTCCACTCGCCAAGGGGCCGCCTTTGACCATCGATGAACTTTGGCTCAAAGCCAATAAATATATCTCTACTGAAGACGTAATGGAAGTAACACCAAAACTCGAAGGGGTTCAGACAGGAACATCGCCAATACAAAAAGAAGATTTTAGGCCACCACGAAGAAAATTTCATCCCACAAGAAAGCCTAGTCCCATTTTTAAACTGCCAATCCAACAAGACATTGCACCGCCACTCTTAGAGGTCAAGACAATGGAACCATTTGAAGACCCCTGTAGCATTCCCCATAAGAGTGACAAGACCAGCTGGTGCGCATACCACCAAATTTCCTCCCATAACACGGAAGAATGCCACACTTTAGAAAACTGTATGAATGAGGCCAAACGCACGGTGCCATGGATGGAATATGCGGATATGAAGAGAATAAAAACCGGAAAGAGCCGAAGTAATAATGATGGTACTGAAAACCCTAACAATTCACCGAAGGTTGTTGCTACTATTGTGGGAAAACATCCATCCTTCCAACCGAAACAAAAAAACAGATAAGGAAAACGACAGGTTGGATCCCGTGTATAAGAAATCAAGATGCATACCATGCGTCGAATATTGATTGATCAAGGGAGTTCTGTAAATGTACTTTCTTCAAACTGTTATACTAGAATGGGAATATCAACTACCGCACTCCTCCCCGCGCCATGCCCTATTGTTAGATTCACGGGAAATCCCATAGTACTCCAAGGTAAGATAATGTTAGCTATGACTTTTCATGGTAATTGGGAACAACGAACATTAAAGTTTGAATTTCTGGGCAGAGACGCTCCTTCTGCATATAATTTGATTATGGGAAGACCCTCCTTGAACCATTTAGAAGCCGTGGTCTCCACCTATCATCTGACTATGAAGTTTGAATCTAATATTGGCAACATCATGACAGTACGCAGCAGTTAGGGTTCAATGTCTAAATACTACCATACCTTCCCTAACTTAGTGATAACGGCTGCTGAGTCCGTCGAGCTCAGACCATCTCTGAATCTGAACTCAACCCCTCCACCCCTAGAAAAATACGAACTGGAAATTGGAGAAGGTACGTGCCATACTAGAAATGGAATCCCCTCGCTCTCCTAGGGATGTCCAAAAACTGGCTGGCTGCCTTGCTTCTCTAAACCGGTTTAGTCGTTTTACTGAGAAGGCTTTGCCATTTTTTAAGATATTATGAAACAAACGACCTTTCTATTGGAACAAAGAATGTGAGCACGTGTTTAGCCAATTGAACCAACATCTGGCACACCTCCCTATCATCAGCTCACCTGATCCAAACGAGGAGTTAAGTGTTTACCTAGCTGCCTCTGAAAATACCACAAGTGCAGTTCTGGTGGCTAACCGCGAAGGACAACAACTCCGGGATATTTTGTAAGTTATACCCTCAAAGATCTAGAAAGAAGGCATCCCGCTATTGAAAAAACCACGTTGGCACTAGTGGCAGCAGCGCATAAGCTAAGACCTTATTTTCAGGTCCACATCATATTCGTGCTTACCAACCTTCCTTTTAAAAAGCTAGTTACAAAGCTAGACTGTTCAAGGAGAATGATAGGACGGGCTGTGGAACTTTCAGAATATGACGTATGCTATTCACCCAGGAAAGCTATCAAAACACAAGCCTTAGCTGATTTCCTGGTAGAATGTGACTTTCTCTGAAATACCCTAGTTGACGACACCCTTCAAGGAAAATTCTGTGTGGAAAGTGTTCGTGGATGGCTCTGTAAATCAAGGAGGTCTCGGTGCGAGAATAGTACTGGTAAATCCAGAAGGAGAATGTGCAAAATACGCGATAAGATTAAACTTTGAAGAAACTAGCAACAAAACCGAGTATGAGGCAGAAGGATGCTAACGATGGTTTCCATTGCTACACAACAGGATTAACTTATGAAAAAAGGAAAGCTTCAAAGCAAGAATACATTAAACAAAAAAAAAAGCTCCTAAAACATGCCTTTGAAAACCTATCCATAGCAAAAACTTTCCCCATGATACATGTTTTTATGCCCGACAATGTAGTGGTTTATTCAAATTTTAGGATGAGCATCATGAAAATATAAAAAATTACCTATTGTTCACTTATATTTTTATTAATAATATGCGCGGATGAAGTACCGTGCATGATTTGATATTTGTGTGAGCAGAGAATCTAGGTTTTTGGTAGCCAAACTATTGGTCGTTTGAGATCAAGACAAATATTAAAGTCTTCTCATCTTTAAGGGAACATGCCTGTAATTAAATTAACATCTCAAACCAATTTAATTTACGCTTGAAGAGTATTTAATTCTAGAACAAAGTACGACTCTTTGATGCAACCCGCATTTTGGTTGGACGCTTAGGCATATTGGCGGGCCAAACCAACAATCTGCAAATTTACGAGATTGGGGATGGGTGAGTTGGGACATGCTTAGGCAAGGAGTTTAATGTATGTGCTTTGGCACATGCATGGCGGGATGGATTTTTGCGAGTTGGATAGCTTGGTGAGGTAGAGGACCCGTAAGTAAGGAATCGGTCTAGGCAAAAAGAGTTTAACTTCAAGGAGGAGAGTTTAATATAGACTACTAGATTTAATCATGAGTTTTTTTATTTATCCCTTTTAATTTTAGACAGGAAAGTCCTCTATTTAATGGAAAGGATGACTAGAGTTTTTAGCATTCATTCAATTTTTAGATTCTCTCAATTGTTTGTGTGTTTTCCTCTATTTCTAGGTTGTGAGAATTAGGGTTTAAACTTTTCCCCTTTGTTTATTAATTATTTTTGCAATAAGAGTTTAAACATAAGCCGTTGAACATTCCTTTCTCAATTTTCTTCCTTCTGCGCTGCATCACTCGTGCACTTTGAATGTGCGACTAAAATTTATCTTATTTAAGTGCATGAGAAGAATGAATATCCATAACAAAGCCGGTTGTCTTTCTTGTCGGATTGCATCTATGACATTAATATATGTCCAATGATGATCTAGCCTTCATAACAAAGCCGAAAGCTTGGTAATTGAATGTGATTCTTAGAATGTGATTGAGTGTATGATAAGTACTATCTATAACTAAGCAAGATTTCTTTCTTATCGGATTGCATGTAAGACGTTAGTATATGTTCCATGATGATTTAGCTCAGGACTTGTGCACTTGAGTGAGTTTATGTCAATTTAACATGATGCATGCTGGGAAGGAATACTTAGAACAAAGCCATGTTTCATTCTTGGCAACATGCACATAAGATGTATATATATATATCCCGTGATGATCTAGCACTTAAAATGAAGGAGATGGCTTGATCTTAAAGTGGCCTTTATACAGAAAAGACGTGATTATCTAGTGCCAAGGTGTTCAAGGCTTTGTTAGAAATATGTCGAGATCACAGCTCAATAATCTTAGATCAAAGCCCTCTGAATATGTCTTTAAGTACAATGTTTCACAAACATATTCCACAATGTCCTTCTGCTTGTTGGCAGATTAGTCAATGATTTTTAGCATCTATGGAGCTCAGACCTAGAGGCCATCTTCAAATAGGTTTAGTAAGGGTTGGGTTAGTCAAAATGATGAGGGAAGCCTTCTATTTGGGACACTAAATATCAACATCTTAGCAAAGAAGAGTTTTAAGGTAGCCTAAATGATGATGAAGAGAAAGATTAACATCCTAAGTCTTCAAGAGACTAAATGGGTTGGAATGAAAGCTAAGTATCTATAGGGATATAAAAGACAAAGTAGTGGGTGTGTCTAGGCTTGGGGATAGGATCATCAGCATCAAGTTGGCTATGGACAAGGAGATCTTGAAGGTCATTAGTGCCTATGCCTCATAGGAGGGGTTAACAAAGCAGGAAAAAGCTAGATTCTAGGAGGACTTAGATACAACAATGCAAGGTATACCCTAGAGCAAACAAATCATGATAGGTGGGAAATTTAATGGGAATGTGGGCAAGGTTATAGAGGCCACATGACCTACCATGGAGGCTCTAGGTTTGGCACTAGAAATGAGGAGGGTAAAGCTATTGTGGACTTCATGATGGCTTATAAGCTAATAGTTACTAACACCTTTTTTGAGAACGAGAAGAGCACGTCCTCACATATAAGAGTGGTGGGGCTAGGACCTAGATTGACTATACTACTAAGGAAGAGCAGCCACAAGATTGTTTGAATAGTAAGGTTATCCCCAGGGAAGGCCAATCCATGCAACAGAGTGTGTTGTTTGCTGATGTGAAGGATTAAAAAGGGTCAAGAAAATTAACAAACCTGTGTACCCATGCATTCATTGGCGGGAGTTGAAGGTAGACGAGTACCAAACTTTTAAAGCAGGAGAACACACTTAGATTGACTAAGACTTGGAGGGGGATGAGTACAAAATGTGGAGCTGAATGGCACAGAAGATTAAATGCATGGCACGCGAAGTAGGCAAATCAAAGGAGGGGCACCAAAATAGCGAGAATCCTGATGGTGGTGTAGGGAGGTTCATGAGAAGATTAAGGCCAAAAGAAACTACTTTAAGAAGTGGGTGTTTCCTTTATTTGTCTATTAAATGTGAATGTGGTCGCCATAAATACAAATTCAAACAAACGTGCAAATTGGACTCGCTGTGATAGGGAGTGAGACTAATTTTCGGACCACATGTTTTTGACCTCAACCACTCATCTTTTCGAAGAAAAGGGATGGTGCTTTTTTTGTATTCAACTTCTGTTAATAAACACGTTGATTTTTCTTATGCTCCAATTAAGGTTACTTTTTATATTCTATTTTGGATTTTTAAATACATAAGTTGATAAAAAATTAAAGGGACATGGAACTAACTCAAGTGGCAGTTATAGTGATGGAGCAAGATCCACAAACACCTTTTCTCATACACTTAAAAGTTAGGAACTAGGGTCAAGACAAACATAAGAGCTTAATAGTCCACTTACAGGCCTGAGCCAATCCGATTGTTAGGCCTGGCACCCTTGACCTGTAATAACACGAATGAGTTAAAGTTTGACAAGAATAAAATGAAGAAAATCATTTTTGGATTACTAGTTAAGGATTAATGCAATCAAGGTAAAGCCTTAGCCATCAAAGCCGTTAAATAACAACGCAAACCTAAGTTCATTTAATTTATTAAGCAGTGACAATAGTATTAAGACCAATACAATTAAGATCAAGCCTTGGCCGTCAAAGCCTTAAGCTAAAGCCTCTATTCTTAACTTGTCAATTTTGGGAATAGATTAAAACCGAGAGCTCATACCTAAACCCTGAAGAGCTATATTACTTTGATAACAGCAAGTACAACAAAGATCTATGCTACGGTAGGCTAAGTTAAGTTATGCTACTCCTAGATAAAATGCACAAGTGTACTATAAAGAAACTTGAAAAATTTTGTATGAGTGGTTTTGGACACTTCACAAATACAAAATATTTTCTCTTATTATTAGAAAAAAGAAATAACTCATGCATCCTAATTCCACCGCATTTTCTTCACATATTGCCTTCAAGCTCCTTTGGCGCATGAACGGGCAGTGAACGTGCACTTAATTGGTGTGCTCGAGCCTCTTTCTGGAAGCTCATGTCTGCCTTTTCTGTTGGAGTTTCTTCTAGATTCCCCGCGTTCTGTTGGATAGGCATGAGGCTCATGTATCTAAAATTGCGCTCTAAGTAGCTGCCTCGAGCTTGGGAACCAATTGTCTTGCATCCTTCTAGGAAGTCCCTTGAGCTCGAGCGCCTTGCACCCTCCTTAACCATCTCAAACCTTGAGTAGCTGATACCCTTAATTGAGTTTCAAATTCCTTAAGTAGCTAGGCTTGAGACACCGTTATATTAGCACCTAGAGGCCCTATCTTCCACAAGGATGGCCTCATATAACAAGCGCGTGGCACTTTGCCCTAAAATGGTGTCGTTCGAACTCTCTCGATTTTGGGGTGTAAACAAATGCATCACTTTTAGCCATTGGTAATTTATGATTTCCTACGGGTAAAAAATATACATGATTTGACCTCCAACGTCTATCGGGAGCTCGAAAGAACATCGTTTGACGTTTTAAATTCTTTCATTCTCGCGAGTCTATAGATATGACTGTTAGGGCTTCAAAACTTAACTTTTTCTTTGTGCTGTCTCTATTGTGATCAAGCGCTCAAAAACACTTGCCCTTAACTTTTGATTTCTTCACATCTTAAGATTCTTTAAAACCACTGAGAAATTGCTCCAATTTCCTATGCTGACTTTGCCTCCATCCTCAGGTTGATAGCCCTATTGCTTGTTGGCACTGTTAGGAACAGTGTCCTGAAATCCAGATTTATTATGGATATATTATTTTAATAAATAAATAAAATTGAAGTTTTAGTCGTTTCCTAGTTAAATTGGTGTAAGTAAGCATTTATACTGCATGTGATTTTCTTTTGGGAGACGTCCATGAGATAGGTGTAGTCCTCAGACTACAATTTACATGTTTGGTCTAAGTGGTTTATGAGACTAAGCCACAGATAGACTTGGAACAAATGGTATGGATTGTTGTTTGAAAGACTCGTAGTCGAAGACAAGTTCGGACAACTTGTATGTTAAGACTATAACGTGACACTTTAGATGGCTTGTCTTGGTCATGTGGATGGAGATCCAAAAGTGTTAAGTTAGTGTGTTTAATAAGATTGACACACTGAGTTGGACCATGTGGGTTATTTATTTCTAGACTACTATCGGAGATGAGTGATTCACGTTGTACTGTTTGAACGAGGACTCTAAATCCTAAGGTTATTCTGGACTTGTGCATGGAGCGTTAGTTACTTTGGTATACTATAAGTAAGGTCTAAATGAATGACTGAAATCCCACGTACAAGGGGTAGCGGCCTGAAGTGTGACAAGGATCAGGTATTCAATAGGGAATCTACAATCTCTTATGAGATACAGGTGTCCCCTTAGTTGATTCGCAAATATTTGAATAGTTTGGAAACTTTGGCCAAAGTATTCTAAGTGTTTGACGTTTAAAATTTATACTGTAAATATGTTCAAGTATAAATAAATTATTCAGTGAAGGGCAAGTCGGTAACTAATGGAGAAGTTGTGAGAAGGATAATAGTAGTGGTTATATTTTTCCTTTGTCGTGGACGTCTAGTGGAGGGGTTGTTGTCATAATTACAGTCTATAAGGGAGATATCCAATAAATAATTTATGTCTGGAGTGCAGTGAGATTAATTCAGTGGAATTAAGTCTCATTAAAAGGTAATTAAATTAATATCTTGAGATGGTTTAATTTAACCCATTTGGAGCTAGATTTAAATTGTCCCTGAGGTCCCCGCACAAGCCTCTGTATTTATTGCCATTGAAAAAATATTAAATAATTCTTGAGATGAATTATTTATCCATAAGATGGGTAAAATTAATTTTGCCAAATATTATTCATGAGATGAATAAAAATTTAAAAAATTATTAAATAAAATAATTTTAAAAAATTAAAATTCATAGGATGAGTTTTTACATGTGGGAAACAAAGCAAAAAAAAAAAAAAAAAAAAAACAAAGAGAAACAACACAGCTCGTGATCCGTGCGTCTCGGATCCAACGAACCAGCGCAGGACACGTGTCGTGCGCTTGGAAGCCCACAAGGGCTATCCGCGTCCCCACGCGGGGACCAATCACGTGGTGACATGTGGCACACGGTGACAGGCCAGAGCACGTGTGAGCTAGACGTTGAAACGCTACGTTTTAGTTAATTTTTTTAAACAAAACGACGCGTTTTAAGTTGAACTATGCGTGGTATATTTCTATAAATAGAGGGGCTTATTCCGAGGTTTGGCAATAGAGTTGAAATATTTATCTAGGGCTTCTGAAATTGTTTCGGAGATCTAATTGGAGAGAAAAATTTTCGTTAAAATTTTTCTTTCCTTAGTTTAATATTTTTTGGAGCCCACCCTCCGGGCAATTCGAGGTCATTTCGCAGAAGGTCTCGGGGTCTCATTTTTGAAGAATATTATTGTCTTTCTGGCTCTTCTTTTATTGGAGCAATTTCAGGTATGTTCTTCTTTCTTTATTCTCTTTCACTTTTCTATTTATTTACAATATTCGTTATTATGCCTGTTTAAGTTTATGTATTGTTATGAATATATTAAAGTAAAATGCCTGTAGATCTAAATTAAGAATTTAAATCTGTTGATTTAAATTATGAATTTAAGTTAGTAGATTTAAAATTAGGAATTTTAAATCAACCATAGGTTTAGAGTTATGAATTCTAAACCTGTTCCGCTGCGTAATCTTTAGGGAGAATTTTTGAAATTCATCCTAACAACCGGTATTAGGGCAAAGGGTTTATAGAGATAAACCTATTCCCGGGAACTCTCACACGTGAGGTGTCACGAAGCGTGGCTCTCCGACAGGGGGCTTAGGTAGAGAGAAGATTCTCCTACTCTAAGTGCTCTAATAGGTGCCTATTGTTGTGACCATAGTTGAGAACTGTGAACCCAATAGTCGGCATCAGAGTTTATTTTCCAACAAAATTTTTATGTTTTTCCCAACAGGCACGTCTGGCTCGATCATATTTTTCAGTGATCTCTTATGGGCTTTAGAGCCCTATTGACCTTACAACCAACAAAGAGGATCTTTCTTGGATGTTTGAGAACACTTCCTCTTCAATCTATGAACTATGTGCTATAAGGCCCATTTTGACCCTTCTTTTGACGTCCCTAGCCTCAAGGGGGTGTTCCCTTATACTGACGAGTCTCCTTTACTTTGGATAGTTTCTGTAGGTCATTCTCGAGGTGGAAGACTTATTTGCAAAGAAGATGCCTCCTTCAAGGAGTGGATGTTCTTTGACAAAGCGATACGCTGAATGGGTGGATCACTTGATCCTCACCTACGTGGAGAAATGAAAGAACCTCTGTATTTACGAAGCCATCAGGATCTCCAAGATTTCTCTTAGCTATGTTTACTTTGTCATGACAGCACTCACCTGTTGCTGGAACATTTGTTATAACACTTTTGTCCTCCCGGAGTGCTTTTTGGGGATTTCCTGAGAAGACGTAGTTGCTTTAAACGGTCTTTCTCTAGGGGGAGATTAATTTAATGGTTCTTTTATATCTAAAGATGCTAAAACCTTTGCCTCTTCTTTCTCTGGGAGTACCTTGCCCAGTGATTATGAAACTTTTGTCAAAGTTTTGTTTTTTTTTTTTCCCCATATATTGTCATATCTATGGACGAGGGTGCAAGGAAGAAGATGTCTTTTTTTACCCTTTTTGGTTGCAAGTTTTTTTTGCTAACTCTTCTAACACCGTGCTTAAATCTCTGAGGACAGTGGCTATAATTAGTCATAGTGAACTCCCAGAGTCTCCACCACTACAACAAATGCCAAAGCTCCCTTAGGAAACAAAATCTCTAGGCTCAAGCACTGATGAAGAGGAGGACATTGTCACTTCAATCCTAGAATCCCTTATAGGTGAACTACCTAATGAAGCTCCTCTTTTAGCCCCTTTAAGGCAGGGCCTTGTTCAAGCTTTATTCCTTCTTCCAAGAATGTCCTCAATTACCATCAAAGAGATTCATGACAGTATCATCTCTCCCTTTGGCTCATGGATCCTTGATTTCCAAACCATTTATTTAGCTCAAACATACAAATATCATTTTTTTTAGAAGTTCTATTCGAGGAAGGCAACCCAGTGGCTAAGGTACCAACATAAGTCACTTCTAGTCCTCTAGCTGAAGTTCTAGTGGTAGACATTAGCCATTTCTTACTTTGGTTTAGCTTGAAACTGGGACCTTGTCCGACTTCCTAAATGTTGTCCCCATCAGGTGTCACCGAAAAGAGTCACTCCTCCTCCTGTCTCAAAGAGGAATGTATCTCCTCTAGAGACGTTAGGGGCATGTGGGAGATTGGCATTCCAACAGTTAGACCGAGCTTCTCCAAGATTCTAGAAATTGAGGGAAATGACACACCTCCGTGTCCTTTCTTTGACTGAGAATGCCACCCACAAAGAAGCTCTTTCCCTAGTGAAAGCTTTGAAAAAAAGGACCCGAAGTGGCACTTGCTATTGCCAAAGAACTTGGGACATTGGCGAAGGTACTAATTAGAATCAACCAGGAGGTCCCATCACTCCTTCAAGCGGTAGTGTTAAGATGCTATCAAGGACTGGGGCGTTCAGGCGGCCTAGGAGGTCTACATCTTCTCTTTGAGGAATTCTAAGTGGCCAAGGAAGTCTAGAGTTAATAAGCTCTAGACATTAGAGGCTTAAAAGATGAAATCCATTACCTGGAGGAGCAACTAAGCCATCTTAGGGGGCAACTTACATATCTCAAGTTACATCATACTTCTTAAGGCTCAAGAACTAGAGAGCTCGAGAAAGCAGCCGTAGATGCCCAGAGAACTTATCAAGCCCTTCAGAAAGAGGCAATTTCCGTGGACCAACAACCAAATGAGGCTTCTAGTCAATTGTCATCAATTGAAGAATCCGTAGTTAGGATTAGGACCCAAAGTTTCTGATATTGTATAGAAGGTTTTTTGCCATACAAACAACTTGCTTGTGTTAATTTGAATTTGTCATGTACTCCTTTAAAATTCTCAATAAAATAAGCTTTTTGTTAAATATGTCGCTTAATTTGGTAGTTCCTTTTATTCATTCTTTTTTTCTTCTTTCTTTTAGTTAAGGATTATTGAGTTGATCCTCAAGAAACTGATATTAAAATTAGGCCTCAATTCATGAAGTCTGTTAGAATCTCAATTGACGGCACATATTTCTTAAAGAACCTTCCATTAATGGCTCTTGGGTGAGTTCTTCCATGTAGGTCTTAGGGTAAGTCAGCATTTTCTTTTTTTCCAAATACTTCTATGATTATGAATGCGCCCTCCCAATGTAGGCATCATTTCCCAAAGACACGATCCCTCTGGCAAATGGGCAATGCCACTTTCCAAACTAAGTCCCCCAACAAAAGACCTAGGTTTAACCTTCTCGTTGTAGGCTTTAGTCACCCTCTTCTTTTGCTTTTCTAGTTTATGAAGGGTGTCAACCTAACTTGGTCTGAGTTAGTAAATTTGTCCATCACTGCTTGCTCATATTCAAGTTTAAAAAACATCTGTTAATGTGCTAACCTAATAGATTGAACAGTGAATTCCATTGGTAGTACAAAATCAAGGCCATACGTTAAATGGAAGGGGGTTGTCCCAGTTGCATCATGTTCGGACATCCTATAGGCCCAAAGGACATCAAGTAGAAACTCATGCCACCATCTGGGATTATCCTCTATCATTCTCTCAATATTGGCTGCATTGTTCTGTTCTCGCGGTATGTCTTCAAATTGGACACCATTAAACTTGCTCAATAGCTCTTGCACTATATTTATTCGCGATGTCTCTTAAACACTTAAACTCCCCTTTTACTTAGAGGACGACCAACTGTGAATCCCCTTTTATGATTATGTTAGGGACATGCATCTCGAGCAGAGTTTGTAGGATGACAATAAACTCTTCATACTCTTCCATGTTGTTGGAATACTTGCCAACCAAAATGACAGCCAACTTAGTAACGATCCTAGTGGGGGACTCAATCACAATCCCAACTCCGGCACTTGAATAGGTCCTTGATCCACTAAAATATAGCTTCCAAGGAACCATCTCTTTTACCTAGAGCTCATCTGGCTCATTGTCTATGTCAGTTTGAATGTTTGGATGGTCAGCTAAAAAGTCTACGGAGGCTTGGCCTTTAACTGAATTTTTTGACACATAAATTAATTCAAAGTGAAGTAGAGAAATACTCCACTTCTTTAATCTTCCTCTCATTAGAGGCCTATCTAGCATGTATTTAAGGGCATCTATCTAAGTAACCACGCATATGATAAACGCTAAGAAGTAATGTCTCAACTTTACCGATGCATAGAACAAAGATAAACACAATTTCTAAATGGAAGATTAAATCCTCCATCTTAGCTGGTGCTGCTCTTGGATCAAATAACTCCAACTTCCTTTCTTGTAATATATGGACTTCGAAGCCATTTCTCAGAATGAATGGCTCCTCGGCCCAAAGATGATCCTCAGCATGCCAAGCGACCGGCTTTGCAATGACTAAGGAGGCATCCCTTTGGGCCTTTTGTGTGATATCTTGTTGTCCCCACTTAAGGCTTCTTGCATGCCTTGAAGGTCCCCTTCATCAAGAAGGGCTCTCATACATCCCTAGAAGTTGAAGTCCTCTTACTCCACATCAACTTGGTAAACCTTAGCTGCAATAAGTAGGTTGCCAAGGATGGCTATCAAGTCCTGATGTTGCGCAGTTTGGGGAGTGGTCCTTTTCACATCTAGTGGTCCCACGTCGTCTTCATAGAATTTTTCCTCAAAGTAGTTGGAGCGAGCCATGAATGGCTTGTTTTCTGCCTTAAGAACCTCATACTTGTCCTAGTTCCAAAAGGTTACTACTGGTGAACTGAAGAAGGGATACAGTGATTGGCATTTAGCCAATCCCTCGCAAGCAAGGCAGTATAGCTTTAGGTAGTATCCACTATAAAGAAGACTATTAGCTTACTCAAGCTTCCAACAATTAACTCAATTAGGATAACCATTTCAGACTTAGTGGTGACTCCTAAAGCCACAAATTGCCACACCTAAAGTTATCAAGTCATCTCACGATTTACCAATTACTCCCAACATATATAAAGGCAAGACATTGACGGCTGCGACATTATCCATCAAGACTCTATTGACCAAGATGCCATCGAATTTTTCTTTGATGTATAAAGGCTTGATGTGTCTGTTGGTGGTAATAGGCCTATCAAACGTCATCTTCATAATGTCAAGAAGGTATTCAGTTGACTTAGATGTTGGGGTTTTAATCTCAAAACAAAAAGGATTAGATTTAACTTTAGTAGCTGCCACTTCAGCCATAAGCTCACCATAAGGATCTTTGTCTAATGCTACTGCATCACCTTCAAGGCTCCCTGTGTCCTAGTTCCCATGAAATCTAAAGGAAGAAGCAAGGCAATTCTAAGGTCTGCATGTTCAAGGAGTGACCCAAACTGAATTTGGATCCCTTGGCTTGTCTCTTTTTTAGAACTACCATCAGTTAGCATATCTTAATCTTGAGGTTGATCTCTTGGTTCAACCTCTTAGGTTTAAGACTCCTCTATTTGTTAGGGGAAGTCGTCTTCATGAAAGTCATTCTCTATGTCAGACCATATTAGGTTAACACATTCCAAAGTCTCCACTGAGTTGATGCTGGGGGGGATTATATTCTTCATCATCATTAGACATTCGTTGAGCCTGGGAATTCTTCTCAAGTTGATCCCACTAAGATATTTTACCTTCAGATGATGATAGACTAGACCATCTCTCGAGCTTCTTGTGTGGCTCACCCTTACCACTGGTGGTTAAAGGTTTTATTTCAGTTTGTGCACCTCAAGAGCCATGGATTCAATGCAGTTGTCCTTATGGACTCTGTTCTCCTCATCAGAGAGCCTGGCCAAGGAAGTTCCAAGTACAGCTGTTCATTAGGTCGCTTTCTTTCACATCAGCCTCCTTTCTTGACCTCCCGGAACATTGGAAGGACCAACATCTTCTTGCTCAAGGTGGTTCCTTTTCCAAACATTGCCATAACAAACTCTTAAAGGTTGTTTTCTTAACTGTCGTGGCCCCTAGTAGGTATCCACATCAATTTGGTAATATGTTAGATTCCTCTTTGGGTGCCTAGTCGTCATGATTATTTGAGCCATCGAAGTAGAGTCTTTAGTTAGCTCATACATTTGAGACTTCTCAAATGAAGTCTTCAACTCCAAGAGCAGATCCACGGGGGATATATATTGAGGAAGTAGCTTGAGTTTCATAGGTCACCTTTTCCAGGTCACATGATATCCTTTTCTAGTTTGTTGGGCTTACAATATGCCTATGAACACAACTAATTTCCATAGCTAATTCTTCAGAATTGATAGCATTATGGCTGACTTGTTGTGGAGTTTAATCAGTAAGTCCTTTGAAGACTAAACACTTGTTCGTAGTATGAAGCTCCGTGATGTGCCAACGGCATATAGCATCATCCAACGCATGCTCTGAAGATGGGAAGATTAATATTCCCTCGAGCACCAACCTATGGAATAGATGGTTTGCGACCCATGCTTTTTGGGTATTGCTTAAGACCATCGTCCGTTTAAAAGGGGGGAAATGGTTACTTTGGACAATACTTCTATCATTCTCAACAAAGTATCAATAGCCTTAATATGAAGAGGGCTGGGGAAGAGGTCTTTATGAACACCCATCTGTCCTTCTCCAGGAATGTCAATTTCCTTGCCTAAATGGCATCTTGGACCACGTTTTTGAAGACCAACTTGAAGAGGGCTAGGGAAGAATGATCGAATAACACTTACTTGAAGAGTACTAGGGAAGAGGTCTTCATCAACAACCATTTTTCCTTCTCTGGGAGATCAATTCCCTTGCCTCAATGGCATCTTGGACCACATTTCTAAAGATTAGGCAATTCTTTATTGAGTGGGTCAACGAATTATGCCATTTACGGTATACCCTCCCTTTGGTGAATTGGGGTCAAGTTTTCTATGTTTTCCCTAATCTTGAGCTTGCTATTTGCCTCAAGACAATCAAATATAATGCCAGCTCTTAAGAAGTCAAATGAGTACTTCCTCAAGTCTTAGGATTGTTAAGAAATCCCAGCTCTCATATCCTTCTTGACCAAAGCATTACAAACCACGGGAGGCCTATTGACGCACTTAGAAACATCAATTTAATACGGAGGATCTTCTTCCTCATTAATTAAATCATGGATGTAAGTTCCATATAGGTTATTTTTCTTGAGGTCTTCTTTCTTCAAAACAACCCCATACCTAGTAGCACATTTTGCCCTCTAGAGGAGAGTTGTGAAGTTTGGGCCTTTAAATTTCTTCTAAAATTCAATATTTAAGCCATTCAAGGCTAGCTTGGAATATCAACCTCAGGAAGAGCCACCGTACATTTCAACCTGGTTCTCTTGAGCCGGATGATGTAATCCTCTATGGATTCACTTGGGTTTTGTCTCATTCGAACCAAAACTAACATAGAATTTCTTAGTTACATCCTTGGGAATTAGGCCTGAAATTACCTTGCCATGTCATCCTAGCAGTAGATGGAATTTGGTGGTAGGCTAATGTACCACTAAAAGGCGGTCCCTGTCAGAGAAGTAGGACTTGCCTGAGTTTCAGATATGGGTTATTAACCGCTTCCCTACATTGGTCGTTAAACCTTGCCAAATGCTCGAGGAGTAGGGACACTTCCTTCTGCAAAGAAAAAGACAGACACGAGGATTTTGTATCCTATAGCAAAAGGGTACTCCCTGTTAATGTAGTTTGGGTACGGTTTACTGTACAAGGGTTTGTTGACCCTTTTGAGGCTTAGCCCATACATCTACTCGATCAAGGCGGCCAGTTGGCATTGGAGAGGTAGGTTGGGCACATGATTTTGCACTTGCCATTACCTCACAAGTGGGTGAGGGTCTCGAGGACGATCAGTAGGATAACCCTGAGCTCCCATTATAATTGGGTGTTCCCTTGTTGACAGTGATCTTGCTAGATTGAATAAGCTGTGAAAGCAATTCTATATTATTTGTAAGAAAGTTCAAGATATCCTTGAAATAGGCTATCGTGTGTATTGGACTAATTGTTACTTGCTTAAATTGTTACCCTTTGAAGGGGTTTTTACTATTGAGTTGTCATGATTGTCGCGAAGTTGTTTATGTGGTTTGGAAGTATTGATTATGCCCCACTGCAGAATATATGCGATTGTGAAAATGGCGCTAAGCAGATGAAGATGATATCTTATGCTGCTCTTAATGAGCTGTTGACTAGTAGTGGTACTAAATATCTTAAAAGAAGGTTGTTTAATGTGTGAGCTATTCAAGTGCAATAATATGCATGGTCCATGTTGGACTTTTCAGTTAGAAACATTTTGTTAGGTCGTAATAGAATGCTAATTTGCCTAATTATAGCTCTATCACTAACTTGCAGTGAATAACGAAGTCTCCTAAATAGGTCACCACGTTGTGTCACTTGACAAGCTTGGGGTTGCAGCTCAACAAGTTTTAGAGGAATTGCATCTTATAGATAGGTAGTTTCTGTCTTGTAGTTGTTCTGACCTGATTCACATCGTGTAAAAGAAGTTTACTTTCCAAGTTTTAGAGGAATTGTATTTTGGAGTGGTTTACCCTTTGTGACGGAGGCAACGTCTAGCCTATGAGCTGGGGGTGAAGTCCTATAGTCGTGAAAAATAATTTGTGCCAAGAAGATAAAGAAGTGGAAGTTGTGAATCGGGATGAAGCCCTAAGTATGAAAGTGATTCATCACCAGAATAAGCGAATGACTAAGGCGAAGTCTATTGTTTGTTAAATAATTTTGTCCTAAAATAAGGAAATGACTTGAGGAGAAGTTGCCTAGTCCTAAAATAATTTATCACTACAATAAGAAAATAACTAAGGCAAAATCCCCCAGTCTTAAAATAATCTATCACTGGAATAAGGAAACGACTAAGGCGAAGTTTAATATGAAGGTGATTTGCACATCGTTTTTGAAATGAAATTCAAGCTGTGAATGGGGACGAAGTCCCCCAGCCTTAAAATGATTTGCGCCACCATTGAAGTGAAGTTCAAGCTATGAATACGGACGAAGTCCCCCAGCCTTAAAATGATTTGTGCCACCGTGAATAGGGAATCACAAATGAAGGCAAAGTCTTCCAGCTCCCCCTATTTATGAAATGATTCTTGAGTTGGATGTATTTTTGGTTTCTGATTTTACTTGATTTAGCGAGGCTGAACGGTATCTCCTAAAAGGTACTTATCATATAGCGACGTTTGGTTTCGAGAAGATGGTGATATCGTGCAGTTTATGAAGGAAGTCAAGTATGGTCGAATATTGTCTTTTTGGCTAAACAATCTTTGCTGGTGCTTTTTGGGTGAACAATTGCCACGTTAGCTTAGGGCCGAAAGCACATTGAGTTCCCATCTGATGAATTGTTCACTTAGGGGCTTTTTATTTTTTTGTAGGTGTATAGTATATGCCAAATGAGAAATTAAAGGAATAATTGGATTAGTCATAGATGGAAAGAAAGAATAGACATGCCTTGCGAGTTCTGAGGTAGTTATGGGGTCTCTTGCATGCTTAAGCAAGGTTTTTAGAGTGGATCATATGCCTTTGCTATCTTGCTATAAGAGCTTTCACCGTTGTTAAAGGCAGTGCTTATATGTACCTTTTCATTTATACTTGTGTTCTAGAGTTGTATTGTGTTCATTGTGTATCCTGGAACCTTAATCAAAGAGGTAAATTTGATGGCTTTACTCCTTTAATACCTTTAATTTTAAATTGTTGTATTTAATTGCTAACTCGACAATTTACGAGTAAGGATTTAGCAAAGTATGATTCCCTGCACAAAAGATTATAATGAAGTTTGGTCATTCGATTTAGTGGCCGGCAAGTATAGCCAGGCGTTTGTGCCGGTTAATGAACACAATTTGTTCGAATATTAGGATGGGATGGAATAGTGATTGTAATGAGAGTAACCCTTTAGGTTCAGGTGAAACTTAAGATTGTAATGAAATTTGATCCTTTTCAGATCGAATTAATCGATATTGTAGCATAGGTTTTAGGGTTAAATTATACTAAGATTGTAACAAAAATTGACCATTTTAGATTTGAATTAAACTGACATTGTAACACAAATTAACCCCTTTAGGTTTAAATATGGCAAAGATTCTAATGAAGATTGACCCAATTAGGGTGTGAAGATGAGAGAAAGAGCTTGAGTTATTTCAGCATGGTAGGTGGTGGCTGACCGGTGACAGTCGGTGCATCGGTGGTGGTTGTGGCCCGAGATTGCGGCAATGGTGAATGGTTCTTCGAGCAGTGGCCAGAGATGAATCCATGCGTGGATATTGAAGATGTTCGTCACCGGAACACGGCAGTCAACAGGTCACGCTGGACCATAAATTTTAATGGTCTCTCCCTCTCCCTCCCCCCCCCCCCCCCCCCCCCCCCTCTCTCTCTCTATCTATATATATATTTATTTATTTATTTATTTATGAGGTATCCTGTAATTTGAACGGACATAAATTTTAAATCGTTGGGAGTTAGAATGCAAATTGCAAATGAAGCTCTCGAAGAGCATTATGGAACTAGCATAATTTCTCATACTTTAAGGAAAATTTATCAAAGACGTGATTGACGTTTACCCAACATGATAATGATTGGTGGTTTATATAAGTTAATTATGAGACTTAAACAAACATTACTCTTAATCCCCAAGGAGCTACAAGTTAGATCACCCATCAAAACAAATTCCTTTTAGATGTTTATGTAACTAGGACGACTTCCTAAACTTTTGTGTCAAAAGAGGCATAAAAAAGATAAACTAGGCTGGAAAATTCCCTGCCTTAGTCAGGTAAATCATGGTATAACTTATAAAAGGCATAATCTTCAGTCCATGAAGAGTGTTGGATCTAATTTTATATCAAAACGAAACTCTTGAAGCACTTTACGCACCCATATAAAGTTTTTGAACTATTGAAGGAAGAAATTACATGAAAAGTGACTTGGGCGAGCTAGACGCATGTAAGACATATAACTTACCTTACAAGCTAAAAGGGCATATCTTTTAATCCTTGAAGAGATACGGGATAAATGTTTTATCAAAATGAAGCTCTTAAAGTTCTATACGCGCCCATATAAATTTTTTTAACTTTTGAAGGAAGAAAGTACGTGAAAAGTGACTTGGAAAGCAAGACATAGGTAAGACATATAGCTTATCTTTCAAGCTAAAACGGGCGTAACATTCAATAGGTGGAGAGCTATGGGAGAAATTTTATATGACAACAAATCTCTTGAAGAGTTCTAAGTACCCATATAAAATTTTTGAACGTTTGATGGCAGAAAGGCTTTGGGCGAGCTAGGCGCATACATGGCATATAACTTACCTTGCAACTTAAAACGGACATAACTTTCAATCCGTAAAAAGTTACGGATCGAATTTTCTATCAAAACAAAGCTCTTGAAGAGTCCTAGGTATTATAGAAATTATTTGAATGTTCAATGGATGAAAGTACCCAAAAAAGGATTTGGGCGAGCTCCTTGCATGCAAGGCGTACAACTTACCTTGCAACTTAAAATAGACATAACTTTCAATATGTGAAAAGTTACGGATCGAATTTCATATCAAAATGAAGTTCGTGAAGAGTTCTAGGTATCCGTATAAATTTTTTGAACATTTGATGGTAGAAAGTACCCGGAAAAGGCTTTGGGCGAGCTATGTGCATACAAGGCATACAACTTACCTTGCATCCAAAACGGATATAACTTTCAATCTGTGAAAAGTTACAGATCGAATTTCATTTCAAAACCAAGCTCCTGAAGAGTTCTAGGTATCTGTATATGTTTTTTGAACGTTTGATGGTAGAAAGTACCCAAAAAAGGCTTAAGTCGAGCTAGGCGAGTACAAGGCGTACAACTTGCCTTGCAAATTAAAATGGACAAAACTTTCAATCCGTAAAAAGTTGTAGATCAAATTTTATATCAAAACATAACTCTTGAAGAAGTCTAGGTGGTTATCATGATTTTGCAGATTTTTTGACCAAAGAAAAAAAAAATTTGAAAATAGGGCATAAAGGGTGCAGCCACCCTTAAACTTGTTCAATCAAACTTCCTTTGTAAATTTTTGCTTAGGTGGGCCAAGGAACCCGAAAAATACTAAAAATTACCTTGCATGACCCTTAAAATGCTTGAACCTTACAAGAAACATCAAGCCAGGCGTGAGCTTTTGATCCTTCCCAGAGATGGCGCCCATTATGTTTTCGTTGAATTTGGCCAGTGAGCTTGTTCGCCGTATGAGAGTCCGATGTGAGGTGGGGTTTCTAAAGATAAGCTAGACTCAAGCTCTATCTGCTCGCCTAGCTCAGTCTTTCCTTAAAGATTCAAGCAGACAGTTAGACGGGCCCGCGGGTAACCCACGGGGGACCTCTCCGACGCCTAAGTAAGTATTTATCTAATGAAATAAAAATAAAACCATGTAATAAATACATATCGAATATATAAAAGACTAAGCCTATAAAGAGTAGAAGGTGAGAGCAATTATTGCTCTGGAGAGATGACCGTAAAAGACGATGGGAGGTTGAAGCGTGAGGAGGCCTACCTTAGACGAGGCCTACCTTTGGGGAGAGAGAGTGGTAGAGAGCTGAAGTAGTAGAGAGGGAGCGCCCCAGAGACAGAGCTGGAACTCAAGAATGCGCCCCCTCCCCCATTTAAAAAGGGATTCGTAGACTGTGGGCGCCTAGTTGTCGCCGAAGCCCACAGCCCGTGGGCGACCAGTGGTTTGCCACACCTTTGGCAACTTGGTCCACATGTGGGCGACAAGGGGTCGCCCACACCTTGGGTTGCCAACCATTGGTCGGCCACCACTGAGGGCTAGGGCGACCAACCATGCTTATGGGCACCAAACATTGGTTGCCTTCGCTTATAGGCGACCACGTGGTCGCCCACACCTACTGGCGACCGCTTGGTCACCTACTCCTTGGGGGACCGCTAGGTCACCTATACCTTGGGTTCCCAGTTGGGCATCCATATGTTTGGTGGGGTTCAGGGGCAATCGTTTTGGGGTGCCCTCTTTCTGAGCTATGCGTGTTTGGGCGAGTAAATATTGAGTTAGTATTGTGTACATATATGATACCAGGCTAATATTTTAAAATACCGGGCTAGCATTAAAAACACCTGGCACTGTCCTTGACTAAGGTTCTCGCCAAATCTCCCCCAAAGCGAGAGCGTCCTTGTTCTACTCCGCCAACTTATGAAAACCAAGCACCGAAGATTGACTGTCAGTCAAGATTCGTGTACACCTACTCAAGGCATCACCAGCCTTGTTAAATACTCTGGACTTGTGCTTGATCACAACATGAAAGAACTGAATGTGACTGGCTCACTTTGTGCAACATTATTCGAGTACAAAATGAACTCCTTGTTGGTGAGATACAACTTCCAATGCCTCACAGCTCTCACTACCACATCAAACTCAACATCCTAAGTGGAATAATTCAACTTATTTCTGCCAACGTTCCCACTGAAGTATGCAATAGGACATCCCTCATGACTGAGCACTGCGCCTGCCAACCTCAGAGCATCAGTGTGTGATATGAATGTGACATAGGACCCATGGTGAACCTCTACTTTACCTCTTTGACGGCATCAGATGCCTTCGAAGTCCAATTGGAGCTACTCCCCTTCAGGAAATTCGTGATTGGTGCCATAATAGAACTGAAACCTGGAATGAACCTCCAATAAAAAGAAGCAATGCTATGGAAGCTATACGTACCTCAATAATTGATTTTGGTTATGGTCAATTCCGAATTGATTCAATCCTTCCCTAGTCAGCCACAATCCCATCCTTGGACACGATAGACCCAAGGAACGTCACCTAGTCCTTTGTGAACTCGCACTTCTTTAAAGCGGCAAGCAAGTGTTACTTCCTTAGGGTTGTAAGCACCTCTCTATAGTGATTGAGGTGCTCATCTTGGCTTGGGCTATAGACCAAGATGTCATTGAAATAGACTACCATGAACTTTTTCATAAAGGGTCATAGTACCGGATTCATGAAACTTGTAAATGTACAAGGTGTGTTAGAAAGCACAAATGACACCACCAGCCACTCGTATAACCCTTCTCGGGTTTTGAAGGCTGTCTTCCACTCATCACCAAGTGAGATATAGTAACATATGGTATCCGCTCTTGAGGTCCAACTTGCTCAACACCTTTAAGCTCTGTAGTTGATCAAGTTAGGCATCCAATCTCAGAATAAGAAATCGGTAATGTACTGTTATCTTCTTGAAGGCTCTGGTGTCAATGAACATCTGCAAAGTATTGTCCTTTTTTTTTTGGTTTCAAAAGAGCTGGAACTGCGCATGGAAACTCTCTCAAATAAAGTCCTTGCTGAGTAACTCCTCAACTTTGTGCCTAAGCTCCTCATGCTCCACTGGACTCATATGGTAATGCAGCCTATTCGATAAGGCAACTCCCAGCATCAAATTAATCTAGTGTTGAATGTCCGTCAATGGCGGTAAGGTATCCGATAGCTCTTTCAGAAAAAAGTAAGCAAAATACCTCAATAGACATTGTACTTCCTTCGATACTCCTCCTTGTTCTGCCTGACACTCCTTGTCAATCAACACAAACACCATGTTCTCGTCAACCTCCTGAGCAAACATGGCCTTGGTTTGGGGATTCAGACTCTCAGTTATCATCGAACGTGGTGCTTCATCTTTCTTGGAAAACAAGACGATGTTTGTGCCCTTAAACACAAAGCTATAGGTGTTCCTCCTCCTATTATGTGAGGCACCTTTATCAAATCACCATCGGTGTGTCCATGGTAACCACATCACACCATACCCCATCTTGGTAATTCGCTCCAATAAAAAAAAATTAAGTAGACAACATTTTGAAACGGTTACTTGGTTTCCTCGCTCAAGCCATAACAACTTGTAAGGATTCGGATGCTCCTCCATCTTTAACCCCCGGCTTCCAGACTGCCTCGTCAAAAGTACTATTCTCACAACAATCAAATCAACAATTAGGCTGCACACCTTCCCGAAAATAGTGCATGTCATTTGGAAGATGTTATTTCAAAGCCGTTCGTCTACTCTTACGTCTTTAGGGGTGAAGCAGACTCGTTTGAGCACTAACAGATTGCCCTCGTCACTCGCAACTTCTTCTTGACTACTTAGTGCCAACTCGTCTTGCGCCTCCTCCTTAACTATCTCGCCATCCTCAGCATGGAAACCCTCGATGTACAACCCCTTACTTGATCTATTACCATTCCGGCACTCACTGCATGGTGACCCATCTATGTAAACTTGAAACAACAGGTTTTTGAGGTATCGGCCAAGTCCAGGTTACTCGATTACTGTGGTCGGTGACAATCAACTTACCTTGTACTCCCGAGTTGGTTGGTAGTCATACCCGATCATGCCCACTATTCTAGGAGTTCCAGGTACTGCCAATGTGACATTGCTTTTGTTGCTTTTCGATGTTCAAAGCCCTCTAACTCGCTTCCGAGATCGAGAAGATGTTAAACATGGTTAACTCCTCTTGAATCAACTCTCTAAAACCATCAATATATCTACCCTTCAACTTCTCCTCTGAATCTATGAAATCATTCCTAGCCACTAGGGCATGAAACTTTGTAGTGTAGTCCTCCACAGAGCAAGAACCCTAACGCAAGTGTTGTAGGTGCTGATACATTATCATGGCTTGATTATAGTGAAGGAACATGTTCTGCATGTGGTTCTTCATCTACTCCCACATCTTGATCTTGGATTTACCTTGCCATGCTGGGTATGCTTTACTAGTTGCCACTAGGCCCGACTCTAACCTTCACCGAGTAGCCACCAACGGCGTCTTATGGTCCAAAATCTCCATTAAGTTCAGCACCACTTCTACTGCATCCAACCAATCCTAGAATTCCTTATGTTCTATTTCGTCGGCAAACTCCAGAATTTCAATTGGAAGCCCTGATTCCCACCTTCGATCTTCTAAGTAATCGGAAAAGCTAGAATTTGGTCGATCTCTCCTGATGTTCCTTTCTCAATTCCCAACCCTATCAAATGGGTTGTTGAATCTTTCTTCCATTTCTTCCTCTCTTTCCACCTCTGGTGGTTTTTGAGGCCGAGTCGTAGCTGTTTGGTTGGGAGTTGAACCGAATTGCATCTAGCACAGCTCAATTCGTTGGAATCTCTCCTCCATCTCCTCAAATGTCCTGCCATTCTAGCGTTGCTGGTCTCGTTCATAAACGTCTCCAATGACGACATATATTTGTTGCTCATGGGCCATCAATTAAATGTTCTAAAGCTCTAATACCAACTAATGGAGCACAAAAAGATGAAAATTGGCAACAGAAAGATTTAGCGGTCTTCCTTTAATTTTTTTTATGGCGAAAACAAATAGAAACAAAGGGAAAAGTTCAATTTTTAATTCTCTCAACCTGATAATAAGAAAGAAACACGTAAAGCAAAATTATTCAATGCAAATTTGAATTGACGTAAACCCTAATCACCCACTTCCTTGAGCAGAGGAACTATTTCATCTAAAATAAAAGACTGAAATTAAACTTGATAAATAAAAGATAAACAATAAAATGTACTATTAACTTCCAATGTAGTTCACACCCTACCTACGAGCCTCTCCCATCCTGCCAAGCCATCCAGCTCGCCAAGCCCAATTCACCACTCAACCCTCTATATGTACTAAGGCTCAGCTCATATTCTTGCCTTAGCAGGACCTTCTTCGGCACTGGGTTTTTGTTGTTTCGTTGAACATTTTAAATGATTTAGGTAGTAAGATTAACAATATAATGATCCCAATATCATTTACAATTTTACCACAAATATTATCGGGGTCTTAACGTAAAATGTTAAACTCATCTAAAGAATCATGTACAGGTTTGCTTTTGTCCATTTTGAGAGCAAAAAACCGCTCCATATGATATATGCAATTCAAAAGGGATTCAACACTAGTGGTATCAAAAGAGACAAGACATAATATTGGATCAGTCGGACTCAAAATGATTAATTCGTTGGCTCACTTTCTCTAATAGAGAAGCTAGTTGTCGATCCTTTTGGAACAAAGCTTTCATCCCTTACAATGTCAGAATCGCCTTCATTTTTATATTATGAAGTACAAATCCTTTTTTTTTCTTTTGAATTTAATTTCAAAATTCTTGGTATACATTTTACTCATAAAACCTTAACCTAAGTCTTTGATACTAATGAAGGACTGATACTTCAAATTTAGAGCTAAAAAAGTGTGAGATTGAAAATTCAAAAAATGAAATGAAAAGAAACTACAAAAGCAAACAAGACCTAAAGAATATGCACAAGATTTGTTTGGTTTGAACCCTACAAAATGCTCCTACTTCATGACCCCCAAAAACTAGAGCAGCCGTTCGCTATTAACAAATCAGTTACAAAAGTACAACCAAATACCACTGAACCTAAGTATTTACAAGCAAATCCTAGTGGCTCCCATACTGCAAACCTTTACTAATATCCAAACATACTTAGTCAAACCACGCAACCTCATTTGAGGAAAAATAGGACGGAAGTTGCTTGGTGGGTGTTAGGGTTTCCTTTGGAAAGGAGGAGAGATTGAGGAATGGGGAGAAAAAAAAGAGGAAAACAATGAACAATCTTCTCTCTTGTCAGCAAACCATCACTCTATACAGTTAAGCCACCTCAATCCATGTCATGCCTCCATAAGCCATCTCAATCGTCCATCCTTTCTGATCTAGCGATAGTGAAGTATCCCCAAAAAAACACAATTAAGGCCATCAAAGATCAATTTACGTCGCTCCGAATTATAGTAAATTACGGTATATGTGCATATCACAAAGTGCTAAAACCAGAACGTGTCATTGCATTTTGTAGCATTTTTAGTGGCCAACTTAAGTCAAACTAAACCATAATAATTTAAGAATAAAACATAAAATTAATGTGTAGAGGACAAATTATACAACAATATATATAGGTGACGGACAAAATTTTACTTTAGGGCTATTGTTTCGTGCGACTTGACTATTTCTTTACTTTTTTCCCTTATAGGTAAAAAAAACAGTAAGAGGCCCATTAGTAAATATGCCGACTTAGTACTTCATCCCGAACAATTAAAAAAATCAGCATTTAATTGTTTAATATTTCCTAAGTTGGTATACTTTCAAAAACCTCTAACTGCTACTCTATTTGCTGCTCTTTTACTTTCTTTGAATGCATGGGAACTTTTTATTCCTCACAATTATCTAATAAAGACTATATATCCTTCATAATTGATCTCAATTGCAACGGGCAAGCTCCCCAGTGACTTCAACTACCGCCATGTAGCCGCCGTCCACATAGATATGCCTAAACCCCTGACTAATGCAGCTCCTTATGCACTCACGAGAGCCTATAGCCTCACATATTACTAATATAGAGGCATCCCCCAGATATTTACTTTTGTAGTCCAATACCTGCCCCACGTTATTTCTCATAACAAAACCACACAATGCCTTGTCACCATTTTTCGACCCATCAAAGTTAATTTTGATCCAATCCTTATCAGGTCCCATCCATCGAACCCCTATTCTATCAACATATTTCAATGTCATATTTCGCTCTTGTCGTTTGTTATCCACCTGACACCGTACTCTCCATTCAAACATCTTGGATTCCAATAAAGTGATAACCTTCCACGTGTTACACATCACACGCCTAAAGATACTATCATTTCAACACTTCCATAAAGTCCACAGAATATGAGCCAATAGCACTAGACTCTCTTTCCAATCTTTACTTTTCCTTACCCATAGATTCTAGAGCTGCTCATTTAAATCATTACTACAGTCAGTGCTCTAGGCCAGCCCTCGAGCTTTGGCTATAGACTAGCATTGTCTAGGAAAGGCACAAGAAAGAAACATGTGATTTAAGTTTTCCTCCTCAGTGTTACACCAGGTACACTTCCTTCCACCAAACTACAGCTTCTACTCATTTTTCTCCCTGTAGTTAACGAATTATAAAGAAGCGGCCAAAGAAAAATTTTAATCCTTTGGGCAACATCAAGTCCCCATGTCCATCTGCGAGGCCAATTCTTCCTATCTTTCCAATTAAGACCATGTGCTAACCAAGTTGTTGTTTTAATAGTTAAGTTTCCATCTGTGGAAAAGCCCCAGCAGAGGTTATCTTTTCTTTTGCTCAAGAGAATTTGAAGGGCCAATATTAAAGGAGTAAATCATTCTAGAATAACAAAAGATAGTCGAGGGATATCCTAGCTCCCATCTGATATAACATTTGCAACTTTAAGATAATGATCCTTAATTCCTACCTCCTTACCAACCACATGGGCCAACGTGTCTAAGGAACACCATATGTTAAACCAAAAGAATATGCTATTACCATCCCCTATGAGGGATCTAATACCCTTCTTAAAAATATCCCTACTCTGTAAGGTTTTTTTTTTTCCCTTTCCAAGCCCAGTAATCACTAGGTTTAGAGAAATATTCAAAGAAGTTATAATGGTTTAGATACATACGAAAAGCTACCCGTACCTAGAGATTATCTGTTTTCGTTAACACTTCGAATTGAGCTTACAAATTAAGGCTTCATTAACTACCTCTGTACAATGAAATCTGATCCCCCCCCGACCCCTCCCTGCTTTGGTTTATAGATTTTATCCCAGGCTGTCATTAGAATGCCCTTGCTCCCATCCCCTTTTTTCATATATAAAAAATAAAAATAAAAATAAAACCTCCTTGCTGGCCTTACCAATATACTTAGTATTTGATGTTGGGATTTGAAAGCATTGCATAGTGTGCTCAAGCATAGACTTAATATTAGCTTGGTTTAATATAGCTCTTCATGCTTTAGATAACACATGTGCCTTTCAAGGAGCAATCTTACTTAAAACCCAGTCCCTCTAATATCCAAACTCATTTTTACTTGGTCTCTTCCCTGCCAAATGACACCTAAGATATATCGTGGCAGTTATCCCTAGTAAACCTCCTATACTATACCTCAGATTTCTAGGAACATTTTTAGATACCAAAGAACATTTTTGATATATATTAAGCTAGCCAAAGTCCTTACAAAAAAACTTCCAATAACAAATTCAACTTCTCACATGCCTCAACAGAAGCTTTAGAAAATAGCAAGCTATCCTTGGCAAACAATAGGTAGGGTGGCGTCACAGCTAATGTAGAAATCTTGGCTCGAAATCTTTACTACCTATATCAATCTCCTTTCGAATCTTCCGAATCAAAGCGTCCATACACAAAATGAACAAGTATGGGAGCAAAGGATCCCCTTGTCGAAGGCCTCTAGCCGGTTCAAAGAGACCAATGGGTTTATCTTCAATAATTAAAAAGTAAGAAATGTAGTAACACATTGAGCTTTCCAATTGATCCACTTTTCACAGAATCCCAACTTAGAAAGAAGCACGAGCATAAAGCTCTAGTCAATCCTATCATATGCCTTCTCCACATCAAATTTTAAAGCCACCCAACCAATCTTTCTCTCTTTTGACAAAATGTCGCCATAACTTCATTAGCTAACAAAATACTATCATGGACGGATCTACTTGGGACAAAAGCTCCCTGAGCAGGATCAATGATTCGATCCAATATAGGACAGAGGAGGTCAGCTAGAACTTTAGCCAAAATCTTCGGAGTTGTGTTACAGGGACTAATAGGCCCAAAGTGAGACGGAGTTTCTGGAAAATCACGTTTAGGAACAATCGTAATAAAAGTATGATTTATCTCAGTCAAATGGCACTCACTATTGAGAAATGAATTAATTACGTTTGTTAACGGTTTGTCCAGTACATCCAATGCTATTGGAAAAATACTACTTCAAACCCATTTGGGCTAGGAGCTTTGTATGGGTTCATTTGGAACACTGCAAATTTGATTTCTTATAGAGTTTCTATCTAAGTAAGTTATTATTAACTTCAGCTGAAATTATAGGATGAATGCCCTTTAGTACTTCCATGTTACCTATACACACAATTGAAACTAATCTTCTTTGATATTCCATTAAAAATTGTGCTTCTATACCATCCTTACTATTAATCCAAAAGCCTGAATCATCCCTTATTCGATTAATAGCTTTCCTACATTTTCGTTCAACTACACTCAAATGAAATAGTCTAGAATTCCTATCACTTTTCACTAGCCACTCCCTCCTATAGAAGTTACCCCGTACTTTTTATTATAGAGTAGTAGACTTTCCCGCTATTTTAAGAGCTGAAAAAACCTTCTTTGGTCCCTTCTATTTCTCTTATTCAAGATCAATTTGCTGTGGATACTCTAAATTCTTCCATGATTGACAATAAGTTGCTTATGAGTAATAGAGGAATTATTTCTCTTCCAAATCTTTAATTGATCTTTAATAGCTCTCAGTTTTTAGACAAGTAGAATTTTGAACCCTTGAAACTCTGATTCCAATTATTCATAACGATATTCTCAACTACTTGCAACCCAGCCCAGGCAGGATCAAATCTAAACGGTTTGATTTTATTCTCCACATGAGGTACCGTGTCAAGCCAAATAGGGCAATGATTCGAAACCAAAAATATGCATGCATTAATAGCCGCCTCCAGAAGGGAGGAGAGCAACATTCCCTTTGCCAAACACTTATCCAACCTTTCCCGAACCATGGAGTTAAACATGTTGAGTTTCCAAGTATAGGTATGTCCTACACAAGGAATATCAATATAATAAGTCTTTAAGAAAAGGCAAACTTCCAGTCTGGAATTTCTAGCGGGTAAGCGCTCAGATTTATCTTTCGAGGTGAGAAGTTCATTCAAATCACCCATAATACGAAAAGGAATAGAGAATGAAAGCTCCAAATTAGTAAGCAATTCCCTAATATTCATCTTTTTCGGATTCTTGGGTTGGGGCATAAACAAAGACACCCATAAATGTTTCCTTATGTTTCAAGTCTGAAATTTTTACACAATATTGTCGATTAGATTTATTTAAAATTTCACATTCACAGTTTATATTATTCCATAAAAGCCAAATACCTCTTAGATGGTTAATAGATTAAGCAAAATCTATGCTTTGAGAACCTAATTTATGATCGATAATAAATTGCGGGGTTGGCCAGCCATTGTCTCGATGAGATGATAACAATCCGATTTAGGCCAATGTCTAAGCCTCGTATCCTCCTAATGGATCACCTCCCTTTTACCACCTCTCGCATTCCAACTTAAGATTCTCACAGTAACACCAAAGGAAAATAAATAGAGCCAATATAACCATCATAAACCATTTTTACAGACTTAATAGTTAATACATCAAATATATAACTAGGAATCAATATTCCATCTGGAATATCAGACCTAATCCCTACTTTGTTGAGATGATTCAACCATCTCTCAATTTCACCAAAGTAAACCCATGAACTTAGCCAAAGATATAAAAGATTATACAAGGACAAAATCCAAACCAACTAACCCAAGAAATCATAAACCAAACATATCGGGAACAAGCTAAAAACTGAGTTATAGTTCACATTATTCTCCTTTAAAATGCTCGACTCAACAAGTTACAAAAAGCTAAAAAATATGATATCCATATTTCTTCTAAAATGACAAATCTAATCCACACCCCCTTAAGAAGATTCATACATTTCCCAATTTGGCCAAAACTACCCATCAAGCACCACAAGTTATATACAAACTTATACACGAACAATACCCAATCCAACCAACAAATGTAAACACAATTCCAGTTTTTCAGACACATGTATTAAAAATAATCATCATTTGAAATCATAATCACGTAGACTATCCAAATCAGTAAAGCGAAAAGGGTTAAATAACATAGAATTAATAATCCCACTAAATTAACAACTTAGTCCATAATCCCTTGAAAGAGGTCACATAAATCTCAATTTGGCACACAAAAACACATGAACTTAACAAAAGGAATAAATAGTTCAACAAGAACAATATCCAGTCCAAGTAACATATAAAGCCATAAGATATACCTCCTGAATTAAAATATGAAAAAGGGTCGTCACATGGATAAATTTGCACAAACAATGCCAAAGAATCCAGGGACTGGGTCGTGAATCCGGGTAAGGTATAAAACCTATCCCCAACCTGCAACGTCAAAGCAAACCAATGAACACCACAAAGTATAATCCTCAGAGCATATTCCATTCTCACATATACAATACAAAAGGTCATTAAGCAAACTTTAATACTTGACATACAAGAGGCTAGGTTACATCTTGCTTCAACAAAAGTAAAACCATAACAACTACACCATACATAACACTTACAGGCAAATATGTACAACAAAAATTCCCTAACTCTTAGGTCGATAAACCATGAGATTTGGGCATAAAAGAGGCCACCTCCAATCCAGCCTGATTGGCTTCGATGATATCTTCAAGATTTTCAATCCACGCAAGAGAGAGAATGGGATAAAAGGCCCCTTAATTTGCACTCTTCAGAACCCTTCTCTTCCACATCCATCTTTGGACTATCATAGCTAATGGAACAGGATTATTCATTTGTACTAAGGAATCAACCTTCTTTCCCTGTTTCCCATGTCCCTCCATATGAAATGGAGGAAAGATCTTTTCCTAAGACTCATCATTAGCATTATTAGCAAGAACATCAAACTTGTTAGTCACAATTGTCTTTGTCCCAAAGCCCTTGTTAATCTTGCCTTTGTGGCCTATTTTAGATTGTTTTTTTAGTTGAACATAGATCCATCTCGACTCTAGATTTTCAAAGGGAGATTTTTATTTGGACTTACTTTGAAATGAAGACTTCCCGAGAACTTTTCTACTACTAATTCATATCTTTTGGTGAAGAATGTAGTTAGGGCAAGATTCAATAGCATGATCATACATACCACATAATGCACATACCTAATATCATTATTGAGATAGACTGTAGCATATTTATCCTAGTCTTGGCAATAGTATAACCATCCAACTTTAAGAGTCTACCCACATGACAAAGGCTATTTTCTAAGGAGGTCATATTCCAAAATTCTAACGGGAGTCTATGCACCCTAAAACATTGATCTAAGTAAGTTATAGTAGTCGAAAAAGGGTTAAAGAAAGGGACCCAAGGGGTCAAGACAAAATGTAAACCTTGGACTAACCAAGGACGCCCCTCCTAAACTGACTCCGTGTCTAAGTTTGTGGAAAAATTGATAAGGATCTGGTCATTATCAAGATCAACTAATCTAAGCAAACTCTTGACCATCGACCATGACCTTCATAGTTTAGACTCAATGATAGAAAGTAGGATAGCCTCCCCCCAATTTTTTCCTAAAAGACAAAGATTAGACATATTCTCCACCTAATCTCCTAGCTTAGTTTTTCTCGATTGATCTAGTGACATCCTGATATACGCATTATGATGGTTGTCCACTGCTAGATTCTCAACCTCTAGATTGTTCTGTTCATATGCAATTTCAGGATTTTTGGTTTGTATACCAAGCTCAAGCTTCTCCTTAAGGATGATTTTGCGATTTTGGGTGTTTATTGGAATGCTGAGTTACCAAAGCAAAAAATAAAAAATAAAAATGCTTACTTACCAAAAAAGTGTTTATTGGAACGGGTGGGTCTGGAATTTAGGAGTTAGCCATTTGAAAGTTACGATTTGGGTTGAAGACCACAAGCGGAACACGAGAATGAGTGGAAGCCCCAAGCAAGTATAATAGCTAAAAAACGTGACCCCTAAGCCATAAGAATTAACTTTAGTTTGCTTCTCGGAATGATCAATTTTAGGGCTACTGTTAATGGTCACTTTAGGAGAGAACGCTTTAAAAAAGAGAAACAAATGAAAGAAAAAGGGAACCCTCATGTCCAATCCAAGGTATGGGACAACTACGAACAATATATCTTTTCTTTCGACTGATTTCTTCGTTGCATGGACGAAGTAGCATTTTGGACATCATATTCCGCCTTCTGCCATAACCGCAATGCCTTTCTTTTTGACATTAGGTCAAAGCTTGAATAACAAGGACTTCCCCACCTCTTTCTCAGGGGCGTCCTCATTTCCTTCTTCCTCTTTCCATCTATTTCTCCACTAGTAATGCAGCATATCAAGCAGGAATTAGGGAAACCGGAAGGATTCAACAGTTTTCCCGTTAATGTTATTAACTAATGCAACGCGCAAATTGGGAATTAGGGAAACGGAAAGGATTCAACAGCCTTCCCTTTAATTTTATTAATAATTAATAATCAATAAAATAAAAGAGGAAAATAAATTTAATTCTAATTCTCACATTTGATAATAGAAAGAACCCAATAACTCATAAAAATAATCTAGAAATAGGATGACTAAAACCCTAACTATCCCCCTCTTTAAACAGATGAGCTTTTCTAACTAAACTCAAATTAATACAAATTTTAAATTAAATCCGTAATTAAGATCAACGGTTGAGATCGTCATATGTGTGCTTCATCTAGTAATCCGTGTGATCTTACTAAAATAAAATACTAAAATATACAAAGATAAATAACTAATTTAAGCTATCCTAATTAATGTTAAACTTAACTCCTCAACCTTCTACCGTGCGTCTCCCTTCTCGCCATCTTAGCCAGCTTGCCAAGACCCTTTCGCCAAGCTATCCGCCAAATACAAAGGTGGGGCTTCATCATTCTCTCCAGGTTGGAGAGAATTCATCCTCAAATTCGTTGACGGATCATACGGGTTATTTCCGCCAAGCTATATCCACGCTTGTTTTCCCTTCTACCAAGCTCCAGCTCGCCAAGCTCACCTAAATGTGGATAGCAAACCCCACCCACAGGGACATGGATTGTAGCTCATCTACCCAAGATATTTATTGCATTATCTTCCTCGGCTTGAAGAGAATTCGCCCTTAATTTCGGCTGCTTAGTCTTGAAGGTGGTTGGTGATGGCAATGGAGAAAATTCAAGAGATCTATTTTGGGTCGTAGTAGAGCACTTCAATGTGGGCTTGTAATTAGTTGGTGCTCGTGATGGGGGTTGAGTGGATAATTTTTTTTGTGGAGCTAATGTTGTCTGTTTTGGTTGGGACAGTGGTGTTGTGTGGATGTAGGCAAGGTTGGTTTTAGTGGGATTATCAATGGTGGTGGAGATAGGATCTCAATACCCTCAAGTATCTCATCATCATAGATGGGCTCATCAAAGATTGGTTGAGATGAAAAGTCGTGGATGGGTTCATCATCCGTTTCTTCCCCACCAACCCTCACTGGTTGGGTTTTGAGGTTGCTCATCCATACCCTCCTCATCACCCCCTGTTGGTGGGCGTTGGGGCTAGGTTCCTAGCACCTACTCGGGATTCGCCCGCAATTGAATCAAACAACGCTCGATTCACTAGAATTTCTCCTCTATCTCCTCAAACCTCCTTGTTGTCTGCCATTGAAAGTCTCACTCACATACGTCTCCGACAGCAGTGTATCTCTGTTGCTCACAGCCTATCTCAGAAGTCGTTATAAGATCTGATACCAATTGATGCAGCGCGTAAAGTGGGAATTAGGGAAAAGGGAAGAATTCAACAACCTTCCCTTTAACTTTATTAACAATCAATAAAATAACTCAAAAATAATCTAGATAGAATGACTAAACCCTAACTATCCCCCTCTTTAAATAAATGAGCTTTCTTTATTAGACTCAAATTAATTCAAATGTTAAGTTAAGGCTCCGTTTGTTTCAAGGGAAATACTCTTCCCCCGGAAAACGTTTTCCTTTGGAAAAGGTTTTCCATGGAAAATACTATTCCCATTTTGGTTTTCTGTTGTTTGTTTCAACGGAAAAACATGCTTTCATATTTTGATATTCCTTGTTTGTTTTAAAATAATAATCTTCTAACAATTAGCTTATACCCAGTTATAGAACAATATAAGTACCACTACAACATATTCAAAATTATCTAAACTTTGTGTAGTTGTGGAATTATTACTAAAATACCCTGAGGTTTGAGCATTTATTACCTATCCTAACATTTGAATATATACAATGACGTACCTTGAAGTTGAATATTTTATCACTCAAGTGCCATATATCAAAATTTGATAAATTAATCTAACCAAATATAAAAGTGCTAATATAATGCATCATTACAATAATATTTACAAGTTATGTCAATATTTTTAGCAAATTACGATAAAAAGTTCATCGTATATTGATATAAACTACCTAAATATGACCGAAATCATATGCTGCGTTAGCATTTATTAGCAAAAATTCTAATGATAATACTTATATATTGTCGGAATTATATTTTTGGATCATTAGGAACCATGACTTCCCTTCTTTTAAAAGGGAAGTCATTTGTCCCCATTTGAGGGAAAATGTTATTCTTTCGGAAAACCTTTTCCGTCACAAAACTTGCGCCAAACAAAGGAAAAGGGAAAAACCACTTCCTAGAATGTGATTTTTCCCCTAAAAAAAAGGAGCCTAAATCCCTAAATAAGATCAACCGTTGATATCGTCATCCGTGTGCTTCATCTAGTAATACGTGTGTTCTTACTAAAATAAAGGACTAAAATATACAAAGATAAATAACTAATTTAAGCTATCCTAAATAATGTTAAACTCTAACTCCTCAGCCTTCTGTCGCGCGTCTCCCTTCTCGCCATCTTAGCCAGCTCCCCAAGACCCTCCCGCCTAGCTATCCGCCAAATACGAAGGCGGGGCTGCATGAACATGTAGCATCTATATTTTCGCACTAACTTTTTCCTCCTTATATCAATCTCACATTGTTATTTCTTTTCACCGTCCTTTAATTTGGTGTCATACTATATGCATATAGTTTTTTATCACTTGAAGCTGACCTTTGAGGATGGTTGGGTGCTTTTTACTTGCGTCCCATACAACAATTATGTCACGTTCCTTCTATGTAACTGTAGATAACTAATAAAGTGTAATAAGTTGATCTAATATTAATGATACTTGGAATGAGATTTCACTTGGTTTTATATATTGCTGTTACATGCAAACTTCCTACGCAGGTTCGGGACTTTGCTTGATGCATTGAGGGTCCCAAAGAAAAGATCTTACTCGAGGCAAGGGGATAACTGTAGTTGGAACCAAAAGCATCTCCAAGTAATTATGTATCAACCTCAGTTGATCGAAGAACTCATTTGGATGAGTAGGGGAGGAGGGGGTGCTCATAAATAAGACTCACATACAAGGTTTAATGAAATTTACATGTAAGTTTAGTGAAGTACCTCAAATTGGAGTTGTGAGTAGGAATTTGGAAACATATAAGTTTAATGGCCGACCGCATCGAATGGGAAGTAGTTACTAGGCATATACATCAATCTCTTCATTATCACAGTTCCAGTGTGATAATTTTCAAAATAGTTCAATATAAAAATTTGGAAATTTATTTGCTTAGGTGCTTTGAAATTTAATCATTTATAAACTAGGTTAAAGTATATAATGAAAGCTCTAAAAATCTCACTTATCTATATCTTTAAATTCAAAAAATTTATAAATTAGATGGGTAACTCAGAAATTTGTAAGATTTTTATTGAAAAATGATAAAGTAATATAATTTCGACAATATGACGCTTTACATGAGAATGTGTTTATTGTTTGCTAGAAAATGGTGACTTGACACATGACTACGACAATGTAAAGGTAGCTTATATTAAAATCTGATAAATTTATTTCATAATTAGCTGAACTATTGCTGAATCTAGTTTATATATATCATCCTAATCATGTGATATATACTCATTTCTTTATTATTTTTGGTCTAAAATAATTCTTACAGAAATCCATCGAACTATAACATATGGACCTAGATAATAAAATATTCACACTTAAAATATCTAATTTTATACCTTAGCATGTCAAAACACATTAGAAATAAATACTTAAACCTCATAATATCGAAATGATATTTTTTTTAGGGAGTTGTTATTGTCAGGAAAAAAATTGTCATTACTAGATCAATGATGTGACTTACAAAAAATGTGTGTCATAAAATTATCTTAAAAATTATAATATTTTATTTGACATTAACAATTTTACAATAACGATAACATTACCTATTTTCTAAAAAGTTAAATGAAGGGACAAATATTAGGGGAAGAGAAAATAAAAATTAAGTGGTGAAGTGCCAAACTAGAAGTGGGGCCTAGAGAAAATGATATGTGTTGCCATCATGAATTGTGAGCCACTTTTTCTCCCAATATTATCAATTTTGTACATGTTCTGCGTTTTCCCATCTCAAGCCTTAATTTTTTTTCCCATGTGAACAAAATTTTCTTACTACATGTCATATCTTGTTCACTTTATGGGTATCTCGACTTATCATTGAGTTACTTATCTTTCTAAATTCCTATTTAAGCACTTATTTTCCCCCATGTGAAAAAGATTCTGAGTTGTTAAGATATATTGATTAATTTATCAGTACCTCGACTGATCATCGAGTTAGGTGTATCATTTTCTTGAAAATTTCTTCACTTAAAATATGATCCATATAGACCCAAGATTCAAGTGTCTTACTAGATCCCTCAGAGTTTTTGGGTTTGACATTTTTTGGAGTATAGAGACAATTCAACGAGCTAAATTTATGAATAAATTCAAGAAGGATTTGTTCTAAAATCAGTTAATACTACGGAGATTAGCCTATTAATCTTCCGCGTCTTAATAATATTTTTTAGTTACATGTCTAATGCACTCAAAATTATGTATTTACACCATTAGTCTCCAATGTCTTAAGTTTGTTCAATTGGCTCCTTATCTGTCCCTTAGGGACATAGTCGAGTGGTCCTGATCGCCGGGTGCCAACGAGGTGATCCGGGATCGAATCCCAGAAAGCTCAAAGTAGTGTCCTCTTTAATGAGGACTTTAAGAGGTTTATCCCCTCCCCCCTTCCCATGGCTTTACCATCATTTAAAAAAAAAAAAAAACAAAATGGCTCCTTATCTTATTCTTTATTAAAGATTGTTTAGAAAGTTTATTGGTTTGTTTATATTAATCCCTCATCTTCTTTTCATTCGAACTAGCCCCTTGTATTTTATATTGTAACGAAATTGGTCACTAAATTTTTAAATTTTACATGATGTTAATGGTCATCAAATAAACGACTAAGAGTGCATTTGGTTCATTTGGCTTCAACTTAATTATCTGTTTTAACAATATCTATATAATTAATATGAGTATCGTTCTACGGTATAATGGTTGGCTATAAAATCCATAAAAACTTTTTAGAGAAATAGATTGTTTGGATGTTTGTATTTAAAAATACCTTAGCTACGATAATAACAAAGAAGGAAGAATGTGAATCAACCAATAATAATCGGTGGCAGTGTTGGTTAGTCATGGTAGTAGAGTTTGATCATGGTAATGCCAAGCAACAACAATGTATAATAAACAGCCTTAAAATTGCGGATTAGCCATGGTGATCAAAGGGGGTGAACGTACGTGTTAGACAAGGTGGACTATGGTGGTAGCAGCGGCGGATCCACGTTCGGGTGAGGGGGGGCTTAAGGCCCCCCCTGAATTTTAAAATAAATTTTAGAAGGTATATATATGTTTCGGGGATTTTTGGTTAGATACTTTTTAAGGGAGGATCGAGTTCAAGTCCCCTTTACTGTGGTAGCTGAGGTTGTATTTATAGTGATTGGGGGGAGGAGCTTCCTTGAAGTTTAGGTGGCAAAGAAAGGGAAAGTTTGGGTGTGGTTGTGAGTGAGTGCTGTCAAGGCAGGGAGCACCGCCAGGGTAGGGGCACCGCCAGGGTAGGGGCAGGGGCTCCGCCAGGGTAGAGGCTCCGCCAGGGTTGGCGGTAATCCCAGTAAATAGGGTCCTTCCTTAACAGTTAGCCTCCCACTTTGGGAAAAAAAGGCACTTTTTATCCCAAAATATTTTGCTATAAATACCTTTGCATGTGGGGACCAGTACTTCACAGATTCCGTGGTCCAAGTGGTGCGTTGTTGTGGGGGTTTTAACTAAAAGGGTCTCTTGAATTTTTGTTTTTGCTTGTTTCTTTCCTTCACCATGGATGATGTTACTTGTGAAATTTGGTTGCGTCTTCCTCTCAAATCAATTCTAAGGTTTTCCTATGTGTCGTCTTTCGCCCGTAATTTGTTGTTCAACTATGATTTCATTAGGCGGCAGTCCTTCTACTCCTTGACCGTACGGCGCACGGATTCTTTTTGCAGCCTGAGACTGATGCACGCCGTGACGACTTGGAGGCTTTTTCTTTTTCAGGGGATTTTTCTCCTGTTGTTCTTGTTGAGGTACTGGAGATTTTGACTGATAATATTCGTGTGTTGGGTGTTGCCGGTGGTTTGTTGTTATGCCATGACTATAACCTTTCTTGGTTATTTGTTTGTAATCTGGCAATGGGAATACGTCAAATGGTTCCTCTTCCCGACGGGGTTTCTATGGGCTATGCAGATTCCCCTTTAAACCTGGTGTTCGGGTGTTTTGATATGACCATGGACTTTGGTTTTTATCTTTACCTGCTGGTGCTTGATTTGTCTCAATCTTACTGGGGGCCTTGGCCTAGTGTGTATCATATGTACTTTTGGGAAGGTAATTGGAACTTTTGGGGAAGTTTGGACGTGGGTCCTAGGAATGTCTCCCTTATAGACCATGTTTGTTTGGACGGAGAGCTATACTTTCTATCGGATTGGGGACATTACTTAGGTGACGCTCAAGCCTACCCTTATATAGTCCGCTGGGATACTGCCGCCGGCACTTCTAGTAGAATGTTGTTTCCAGACTCAGTTTGTGAAAACCTTTTTGCCTGCCGGGATGCCAAGCTTTCTAAGTGGTGGGAGACCTCAACGGATCTTCCTGTTCTTTGCTTGGTTACATTGCGAAGCCCGGTGTTCACTGTGTGGACGCTGTCTCGTCCAGAAGACTCTTCTTCTTGGGAGAGACGCTTTCGTTTACACGTGCGGTTACCATGGCCTCGAGGCAGGTGGGACCCGGTGATTACCAGCTTCACAGTGACTAGGGATCATTTGGGCATTACGGCTCATAATCAAATGTTCCGGTGCGCCCTTCATGGAGATCAACGTGGTCGTATAGTTTACCTAGGGAACCATCATTGTACGGTGCAGGCGCAGCTATTTCCTTATTCGGGATCTTTATTCCGTTGTGGTGATGATCCTATGGCACCTTTTGCTGCCTTTACGTGATGTAGACTTTTGGTGAGAGTTCGGCTTTTATGAGTACTAGCTTTGTTACAACCTTGCCTAGTCATGTTTCGTTGCTGTTGGATTTTGTTGGTTTTGGTTTGTAAATTGTAACATGGTTCTTAGCTTTTATTGGAAGGTATGATGGTTTTTCCTATGGCGCCTTTCGCTAAGCTTTTTTGCTTAGCATTTTACAAGATTCTTTGTTCGTTGTTTTGCTTTTTGTGGTATGGTGGTTTTTTCCCCTTACTAGGAGGGGGGCTCCACGTTGGCAGGATTAGATATTGCTAGCCCCCCGTTAAGGTGGGGTTTTCGTTGTTAAGCGTTTCTAAACTTGTTGAGAGTGGCGGTCAGTTCTGATGTTTGGCGGAACTTACGCTGTTGAGGCTTCCTGGTTGACGAGAGCTGCCTTTGGTTCCAGTATTTGGCGGAGCTTGTACCGTTAAGGCTTCTCGGTTGATGAGAGCTGCCTTTAGTTCCAATGTTAGGCGGAACTTGTACCGTTAAGGCTTCTCGATTGATGAGAGTTGCCTTTAGTTCCAGTGTTAGGCGGAACTTGTACCGTTAGGGCTTCTCGGTTGATGAGAGCGGCCTTTAGTTCCAGTGTTAGGCGGAACTTGTACCGTTAAGGCTTCCCGGTTGATGAGAGCTGCCTTTAGTTCCAGTGTTAGGCGGAACTTGTGCCGTTAAAGCTTCTCGGTTGATGAGAGCTGCCTTTAGTTCCATTGTTAGGCGGAACTTGTGCCATTGAGGCCGGGAAAGGATAAAGCAACATACGAAACCAAGGGAAATTAGCTAGCTAACTCTAAATGAAGCCCCCAGCCGTAAGGGCTGGTCAAGGGTAAAACAACATACAAAACTAAGAAAAATTAACTAACTGACGTAAAACAAAGCCCCCAGCCGTTAAGGCTGGGAAACAATATACAAAACTAAGGAAAATTAACTAACTAATGTTAAACAAAGCCCCCTGCCGTTAAGGCTGGGAAAGAGTAAAACAATATACAAAACTAAGAAAAATTAACTAACGTTAAACAAAGCCCCCTGCCGTTAAGGCTGGGAAAGAGTAAAACAATATACAAAACTAAGAAAAATTAAGTAACTAACGTTAAACAAAGTCCCCCAGCCGTTAAGGCTGGAAAAGAGTAAAACAATATACAAAACTAAGGAAAATTAACTAACGAATGTTAAACAAAGCCCCCAGCCGCTAAGGCTGGGAAAGAGTAAAAGGATATACAACACCAAGGGAAATTAACTAACTAATGTTAAACAAGGCCCCCAACCGTTAAGGCTAGGAAAGAGTAAAACGATATACAAAACCAAGGAAAATCAACTAACTAATGTTAAACAAAGCCCCCAGCCGTTAAGGCTAGAAAAGAGTAAAACAATATACAAAACTAAGGAAAATTAACTAACTAACGTTAAGCAAAGCCCCCAGCCGTTAAGGTCGAGGGAGAGTAAAACAATATACAAAACTAAGAAAAATTAACTAACTAACGTTAAGCAAAGCCCTCAGCCGTTAAGGTTGGGGAGAGTAAAACAATATACAAAACTAAGAAAAATTAACTAACTGACGTAAAACAAAGCCCCCAGCCGTTAAGGCTGGGAAAGAGTAAAACAATATACAAAACTAAGGAAGATTAACTAACTAACGTTAACAAAAGCCTTCAGTCGTTAAGGCTGGAGGGGGGGAGTAAAACAATATACAAAACTAAGGAAAATTAACTAACTAACGTTAAGCAAAGCCACCAGCCGTTAAGGCTGGGAAAGAGTAAAACAATATACAAAACTAAGGAAAATTAACTAACTAATGTTAAACAAAGCCCCCAGCCGTTAAGACTGGGAAAGAGTAAAACAATATACAAAACTAAGGAAAATCCACTAACTAACGTTAGGGCTGAGCCCAGGGTTTATTTAAAATGTTGTAGTATTTGGGAGCCCTTAGTGGTTGGGCGACGCAGAACTGTCCCCACACTTTGGGGTTATCACTTTCGATTTTAGGGCACCCACTGCCGCTCCTGTTCTTAAAACCCCAAAACCCCCTCTTTTTCATTGCGACCCCATAGCCTCTGCGCACCTCCCTTCTCGCTTTTCACTCCTACCCGGTTTTCGTCTCGATTTCAAGGTGATTTGTGGTCAATTTGCTAGTATTTTGTCGAACTTTTGGTGTGATTTTAGTTTTCTAAACGTTCTCTCTATTTTTCTTTAAAGATTTTCGAGTTTGGTTCTACTTGTCAGAGCCTCTCATGGAGGATTCTGACGAAAATGACCAGATTATCTCCAACTTTTTGGCGAGCCTAGCTGCTAGCCCCGGGGTTGGGGGGGGGGGGGGCGCCTCGGGAATGCCTCTTGACCTAGCGGTATCCCCTTCCTTTTGTTGGTCTGGTTCGGGGAATGCCTCCATGCCCTCAGGGACGAACGCTCTGACTCCGTCCATGGGGAATTCCGTTGGGCTGTCTCAAAATTGTCGGGGTAAGACCTCTTCCTTCTGACCTCTTTTCTTTTTATCTTCTTGTCTTTGCTGTTTCTTTTTAGAATATGGCTCCGAAAAGATCACGACCAAGTCAGAGTCGCCAGGGTGGTGCTGGGGAGGCATCCACAGAGGAAGGTTTGGCGGCAGAACCGCTGTCTTGGCTGGCTCCTTCGCCTGCACAATCCTCGAAGGAGGAGGCGGTTCGTGCCCAGTTTCCAGAGGCAGCATTGGCTCTTCCTTTGGGGTCGCTTGTGTCCTCTGTGTCTTCTGTTGAGGGGATTAAACAATTTCGAGATAAGTTCTACTTTCCTAATGACTACGAGATTATCGGCCAAGGGGAGAGTGACAACATCTTGTTTCCTCATCATCCGGGGTCTTTCTCGGTTACTTTAGATTCTTTAGAGGCGGGATTAAGGTTTCCCTTGCCCAATATTTTAGAGTGGGTTTTTAGGCAGTATTCTTTATGTCCTAGTCAGATTAGCCCGAACGGGTATAGGTACATTTATGGATATTTAATTACTTGTTTTGTGGCGGGACTGACCCCTTCCACTCACAGTTTTGATTATTTATTTCGGGCTAGGCAATTAAGGGAGGTGGTCACATTTGAGGGAAGGTCGGGAGTGAAGTTTGTAGAGAATAACCCGTCTAAGTTGAGTCTGTGGCAGAATAAATTTTTGTGGGTGAAGCCTTCGCAACCCTTACTCCTTCCTACGCACTGGACAAAAATAAATAAGGTCAATACCCCTTCCGCAGATGAGCTTTCGTCTGTTGATGAAGAGGTGGTCCGATATTTTGAACGGGAATTGGATTCTCGGTTTGTGGCCACCAAGGAAATTTTTGCTCAGGAGAGGGTGCTTATAAAAGCAGGTTTATATGCCTGGCCAGGAAGTGGTAAGAGATTCTTTGGCCCAGAAACGGGGGGGTTCCCCTTCTCTTTTTGTAGTCAGTTATCAGATTTTGTTCTAACTAGCTCTTTTTTGTTTGTTGTTGTTGTTCTAGGGCCGGAGGCTGATGTAGACATTATTTGACTTACCAAGGATTATCGTCAGGGCAGCGATAGGGTAGTCGAGAGAGAGAAATGGGGCAGCGTTGCGGGTCGTGCGTCGTCCTGGGTGGAGAAGAGAGTGTCCGCAGGAAGCATAGAAGAATCTTCTAGGCCACACCCAAAAAAGCGGAAGAAATCTAAAGCTGCAGCACAGGCGGAGGAAGCTATGGAGACCATGCCTTCTTCGCAGGGTGAAGTGACCGAGATTCCCGTGGTACAGGCCTCTCCTGCCCCAGGGGGGTCTGTTCTTTCTTCGGATGTCGGGGTGACTGAGGCAGTGGCTGGTTCTTCAGAGGGTGTCGCTGTTGACACTGTAATGGCCTGTGATGAATCATTGCTCCCTTCTTCCGAGGGGAGTACCGATGATGCATCTACGGTTGTTGTTACAGAAGCGGCTGGGCCACCTCTTGGTGGAGCGGAGGTGACCGTTGTTGCCACTCCTCCAGAGCCTCCAAGACTTTTTCCTGAAGATATACCAGTTGGCGTTCCTGTGACTGCCATCCCAGAGGCGGCTGACCCCCAGGCTCCCTGTGAGTTTTCGGGCGTAAGTGAGGTACCGGTAGTTGAACGAGGTCCCGAGAGGCGAGTCAGTATTGAGGAACCTTTGAGGGAAGGTGTTGTTGAAAGGGTGTCTGTTCGTACCAAGTTTTTAAGCCAGACACCTCCTTTGACCCCTTTTCTTGGCGATCCGGAGGTTGGGGGTGATGATGGTGCTGATAGGTTCCCACCTTTCTTCCGAATTGATCTATCGTTAGCATCGGACCCTTTTCAGGGTCCTTCGTTAGGGCAGGAGCTACCCTCTTCACGGGATGGGGCGACGGCCGATGATGGGAGTTTTCCTCCTGGAGTTTCTTCTTTTGATGGCTCTTCCGTCCTTTCTCCTCGTGATGGTGTAGATCTTATCCAAAGGGTGAGCCATACCGCACTTCCTTCCGAAGCACCCTCGGCGGCTACAGGAGACACGATCGCGACCTATGCTCTGAAGGTAGTGTCTTTATTGTGTTGGAGTTTTTATGGCCGTTTTTGAACTTATTTGTCCATGTTTACGTTCGTGGTTGTAGGCTAGCTCATGGATTACCACTATGGTTTCGCGTTGGTTCCAGGAGAAGGACAAGGTCACTAAAGAACTCGCCCGGTTAGAGGGTGAAAATTGGGATCTTGCCATTATGGTACAGGAGCTGGGATTGGCTAGAGAAGAAGGAGCCCAGACACTGTCCTTGTTACAAAAGGAGAAGGATACTGCTCTAGAGGAGGCGAGGCAGAGTCATGAGGAGAAAAAGAGGATAGCGGAGGAGAAGGAGAGAGAGACGCAAGCGTTATGGGAAGAACTAGCATCTTACTAGGTGCGCTTAGAAATATTACAGGATGAAGCGCGACGATGTCAGGTAGAGAGCTCAAGAGCTGCAGAGAATGCTGCGAATGCCGTTACTCAATTTAAAACTAGCATGGAGTTTCGCGGTTTGATGAATTCTTCCTACTGGCAGGGTTTGACTTCGGGTCTTTCACGCTTTGCCAGCCGCCTGCTTTAGAGTCGTCCTGGCTTGGGTCAAGAGCTGCTTCAACGAGTGGCGGATCAACTTCATCGGGATCTTGCACGTACTAGAAGAGGATCTAGCAGCCGGCAGCCATAATTACCTTCCTTTTTCCCTCTTACTTGCTGCTCTTTTTTTGTTTTCTAGATAAGAGTCGTTCTTAATGTAGAAAAGATCCTTTTTTTGGGGCCTATGTCTATGCCTTTTTTTTTTGTAACAGTAGTTCACAGGCGCATTTTGTAAACTTGTGATCTGCGGGTTGTATTCTTATGGTGGTTTTTGTACGCAACCTATAGCACATAATGTTGTAGACAGGATGTTGTATCATACAATATTATATATATATTAGTACACATTTTGAGATCGTACGAGCTCTAAGATCCTTATGCCTATTATTGAGTGGTTTATGAGGTCTGACTTTTATACATAATTTTTTTTAAGATTCTTCATGTTCCAGGATCGCGGCATTTCGAGACCATTGAGGTGTTGCAGCTTATAGCTCCCGTTTCCTAGTTTCGCACTTACATGGTAGGGACCTTCCCAGTTTGCGGCCACCTTTCCTGATCTGATGCCGTGGGTAATGCTTGCGCGACGGAGTACTAGGTCTCCTATTTCCACACTTCTAGGCCTTACATGCTTATTGTAATACTGGGATATCCGCTGCTTCTGGGCCGTTATGCGGAGAAGGGCATTTTCCCTGATTTTGCCAATTAGATCAAGGGAGTGTCTTCGTAATTCTCCATTTTCAAGCCGGCTGTATCCTTGAGTTCGATAGCTGGGCTCTCCTACTTCTATGGGGATCACGGCTTCTGCGCCATAAACCAGCATGAAGGGAGTTTCTCCCGTAGCTACATGATAGGAGGTGCGGTGGGCCCAGAGAACGCTAGGTAATTCTTCCAACCATTTCCCTTTTGCCTCATCCAACCTTTGCCGTAATCCTACAAGTATCTGCTTGTTCTCGGCTTCTACTTGCCCATTGCTTTGCGGGTAGGCTACTGATGCGAAGTGGAGCGAGATCTTCAGGTGCTGACAATAATTGCAGAATCGCGGTGAACTGAGCTGTGTTCCATTATTCGTTATGATGGCTCGTGGGATTCCGAAGCGGGTCACGATGTTCTTCCATAGGAACTGGCGGGTGGCGTGGTCAGTGATACTGGCTACTGCCTCCGCCTCTACCCATTTGCTGAAGTAGTCTACGGTCACTATCAGGAATTTCCTTTGGCCACTGGATATCGGGAATGGGCCCAAGATGTCCATCCCCCATTGGTCAAAAGGTATGGGGTCAATGATGGGGTGTAGTGGTACCGTTGTGGCGTGGATCAGTGGGGCATATTTCTGACATTTATCGCACTTTCGTGCTAGCGTGGTGGCATCTCTTTCCATGGTGGGCCAAAAATACCCCATTCTGAGTGCCATTCTTACTAACGTTCGCTTCCCAACGTGTACTCTACAAATTCCTTCATGGATCTCTCTTAGCACTTAATTTCCCTCCTCCAGGGTTAGGCATTTCAGCAGGGGGTATGTGAACGTCTTTTTATAGAGTTGTTGGTCGATTATCACGAAGCGGGCTGCTTGTCGTTGTAACTTTCACGCTTCCTTTTTGTCCGCGGGTGTCTTATTTTGCACAAGGAAATCCACGATAGGGCGCATCCATCATTCCTCATACTGTATTTGCATTGAGTCGTAAGGAAAGGGTCGGTTTAGGTACTTTACATCGACTTCCTGTATCTGAACTTCTCCTTCCTCTTTTTCTACTACGTGTCTGAAGCTAGCCATTCGGCTTAGCCTATCGGCCCGTTTATTGTTTTCGCAGGAGATTCCCCGTATACTGAAACTTTCCAACCCAGAGATTCGTTTCAGGACTAGGTCGAGGTATTGCGCCAAGTGGGGTTCCTTCACTCCGTATTCCCCAGTTACCTGGTTTACTACCAACTCTAAGTCGCTCAAAGCCTTGACATGCTTGGCGCCTACCGTTGTAGCATAGTCGATGCCCAGGAGTAGGGCCTCATACTCAGTTTCATTGTTCGTGGCATAAAAGTTGAGTTTTACCGCATATTCCATGGGCTCACCTTCTGGATTTATTAGCATGATACCCGCGCCGTTACCCCCCTGGTTGACGGAACCGTCGATGAATAGCCTCCAGAGGTGACCTTCTTTAGGAGAGATTGTTAGTTCGGGTATCTCAAAGCTACATTCCACCAGGAAGTCGGCCAGGGCTTGCACCTTGATGGCGTGGCGGGGCAAATACTGTATGTCATGCTCTGAGAGTTCTACTGCCCATTTCAACATCCTTCCTGAACAATCCAACTTTCCTAACAGCTTTCGGAAGGGGAGATGAGTGAGCACAGTATGGGCCGGAAAATAGGGTCTCAACTTTCGTGCGGCAGTAACTAGGGTTAACGCCGTCTTTTCGATGGCGGGGTATCTCTTTTCGGCATTCTTGAGGGACTAGCTTACGAAGTACACCGGGAGTTGCTTGCCTTCTCTGTTGGCTATTAGCACGGCACTGGTGGTGCTTTCTGAAATGGCTAGGTAAATGCTCAGCCGCTCGTTTGGCTCGAGAGAGGTAATAACAGAAGTTGAGCTAAATATTGCTTTAACTGCTGGAAGGCACATTCGCATTCCTCATTCCAATGGAAAGGTTGCTTATTTCGTAATGCCTTGAAGAACGGCATGGCCTTATCGGCTGAACGGCTAATGAATCTGTTGAGAGAGGCCATGCAGCCGGCGAGCTTTTGGACGTCTTTGGAGGAACGGGGTGACCCCATTTCAAGGATAGTGCTTATCTTTCTAGGGTTGGCTTCTATTCCTCTGTCGCTGAAAATAAATCCCAAGAACTTTCCTTCAGGTACCGCGAATGAGCACTTCTCAGGGTTGAGTTTCATTTTGTACGTTCTGAGAGCTTCCAGAGCCTCCCTTAAATCGTCAATGTGATCCAGGCTCCTCCGAGATTTAACTATCATGTCGTCCACATAGACTTCCATGTTGCGGCCGATTTGAGAGCTAAAAATTTTGTGAACCAGTCTTTGATATGTGGCGCCAGCTTTTTTGAGGCCAAATGGCATAACCTTGTAGCAGTATGTGCCTTCAGCTGTTATGAAGGAAGTTTTCTCTTCATCATCAGAATGCATGTGGATCTGATGGTAACCTGAAAAAGCATCCATAAAGCTGAATAGCTCGCAACCTACTATTGAGTCTACTAATTTATCTATCTTGGGCAAAGGGTAAGAATCCTTTGGGCAGGCATTGTTGAGGTCCATGAAATCGACACACAGCCTCCAACTCCCATTCGCCTTTTTTACTAGGACCACGTCAGCTAGTCATTCTGGGTAGGCCACCTCTCTAATGGATCCCGCACGGATCAGCTTTTGTACCTCCAGCTTGACGGCCTCGTTTCGCTCAGCGCAAAAGTTGCGCTTTTTGTTGTTTCACTGGTTTTTTGTCACTTTGAACATTGAGCTGGTGAGTGATCACGTCAAGTGGTATTCCGAAAATTTCATCAGCAGAAAATGCGAAGACGTCTCGATATTGCTTTAAGAGTCCGCCGATTCTTTCTTTCCGGTGAGAAGGGGCCGTGGCGCCTATATAGGTGTGCCGCCCCAGGTCTAACTCATACTTTTCTAGAGCTGAGGAGGCCAGGTCCGAGCTTAAGGGAGGCTGAGGTTCAGCTGGTTCGGCCGTGATTAAGGGTAAATCGGGGAAGTTATGGTAGTACTCGGAGAGGAAGCCTTGTCTGCCACGAACGGTCATGGTGTTGCCAGAGTTGCTTTCGAACTTCACGGCTAGATGATAGGTGGAGATCACGGCTCTTAGTTGATTCAAAGAAGGCCTTCCAAGGATAGCATTATAGGATGAAGGAGCGTCTATGACCAAGAATTCAATCTTGATGGTGCGCTGTCCCCCTTTGCCCTAAAAGGTGGCGGATACAAGTATCCTTCCCTTAGGTATAACAGGAATTCCAGTAAACCCTACGACGGGGCTTGCCGTGGGGATAAGGGAAGAGGCAGACATCCCCATCCGGGGGAAGCAGCTTAAGAAGAGCACATCTACAGAACTTCCTTGGTCGACCAAGATTTTGTGGATGACATATCCACAGATATCAGTGGTTATGACCAAAGGGTCCTCTTGGTTTGCGTCAATTCCTTGAGCATCCTCTTCTATGAAACCTATGCATTTGGGTTTGCCATGTGTAGGGAAGGACCCCTTCCCTCTTTCCTTGACCTCTAATTTCCCTTTTGCCAGCGGCTTTCCCCTTATGATGGTGGCGATGATCGGGGGCATGGTCTTGCTTGATCCTGGGTCATGGGCGTCTTCGTTGCGATTTTTTCCCGTTTTTATTCTTTGTAAACCTGCATACTCTACCCACAGTTCCGTGCGTTCTGCTTCTTCTAAGCGGGCTTGCAATACGTGGCATTCTGCAGTATTGTGGGTGGCCATTTGGTGATAAGCGCACCATTTATCTTTTTCCTTGCCTTTTGGGTCCTTTGGATGTTCTCCTGCTTTTATTGCCAATAGCGGCCTTGCGGCTTCTGGCAGAATTTGGGTCATAAAGGTGGGCTTGCGCCGCTTGGGTGGCCGGGCGCCCCCTGGTGGTGGTTTGAAACCCTCTTTTGGCCTCAGAGAGGTCCCCACCTGAACTACTTCAGGCCTTGGTGTTACTTGCATCACGTCTTCGGTGGCGATATATTTATTGGCTTTGCACCATAGGTCATCTACGGTTACCGGTGTCCCCTTAGCCAGCGCAGACTTAAAGGGGGAATTCTGTAATCCGTTGACGAAGGCAGTGATGGTCATTTCGTCAGAGAGGTTGGCAACATCGATCGTGGCGCGAGTGAATCGTCTTACATAACTTCTTAAGGGTTCGAACTCATTCAGCCGTAGCTTAAGGAGATGTGCAGCCGTTCTCCTTCTTTTCTTATTACTTACAAAGTGACGTGTGAATCGCTCAGAGAGCTCCATAAATCCGTCAATGGATGATTGTGGGAGGGAGGAGAACCAGCTTTGCGCAGCCCCTTTGAGGGTGGCGGGAAAGCATTTGCACCAAACCTCCTCCCCTACATCCTGCAAGTACATTCGTGCCGCAAAACTAGCTAGATGGTCCTTAGGATCCTGAGTCCCATCAAATGTGCCCATGTTAGGGATTTTTACCTTTCCTACAGGTGCCCGGAGCATTCGGGATGTAAAAGGCGAGTGGGTCCCCGGTACTGGCGGCATTACCCCCAATCCGGTGTTTTGCTGGTGGCTATGACTCGCATAGTTGTGGTGGTCGTTAGCGTTAGACTCAGTGACCGGGCTTTGACTTTCGGTTGGAGTGTGCCTGGAGGCTCCTGGAGTGGTGGTGGAGTGGCCGGGGTTTGGGACCCCTCTGGTGCCATTATCTGCCATTTGAGTAAGAAACTGACTGCGTTGATGTCGTAATTGGTTGAATTGTTCCCGGGTTACGTATTCCGCGTGGTGGTCCCCCTGACGGAGGGGGATAGAAGGACTGGTGTTTGACATGAAGGAAGTGTTAGTACCCTTCCCACAGACCGCGCCAACTGTTTCGGGGATTTTTTGTTAGGTTCTTTTTAAGGGAGGACCGAGCTCAAGTCCCCTTTACTGTGGTAGCTGAGGTTGTATTTATAGTGATTGGGGGGAGGAGCCTCCTTGAAGTTTAGGTGGCAAAGAAAGGAAAAGTTTGGGTGTGGTTGTGAGTGAGTGCTGTCAAGGTACGGAGCACCGCCAGGGTAGGGATGCCGCCAGGGTAGGGGCACCGCCAGGGTTGGCGGTAATCCCAGTAAATGGGGTCCTTCCCTAATAATATATGAATCACAAGTAACAGGTTAGTTTGATGGTTTTTGCCCCTATAAATAACTATGAGAGCCTGAGTTCGAATCCCTAACTTTCACCACCCCCCCCCCCCCCCCTTCCCTTTTTGCACTTTTTTTATTTGTTTTGTTTTCTTTTTTATGAAAATGGCATTAATTTTAATCCAATAAAATACCCCCCCCCCCCCCCCCACCCCACCCCACCCCACCCCACCCCAAACCCCTGAACTTTTGAAACGAAACCCCACCCCCACCCCACGCCGCGGCGCCCGCCCCCTCCGCCTGGCCACCGGTTCGCCGCGCCTCCGCTCCGCTACTAGTCAGATCCTCCTCTCGCACCTACCTCCTGGCATCAGCCATATTAAATGTAAGTTTTGTTAATTTTTTGTCCGATTTTATAATAATATACAATACTTTTAGGTTTCATTTCATATATCTCTAATTAAAATTCTAATTTTATAAATTTTAGTAAGAGATATCAAATTTCTTCTTAATTGGAGAATAATTACTTGTCTCCAAATTTAAATCCTTTATCGAGTTTGGATTAATATGGTCTTTGTTGCTTTGTTTGATATTTGTTATTGGTATATAAATTGGTTGCAATTGCTACAGTTGAGAGAGTATTTTTAGCTATGAATGCCATTAAGACCAAATGGTGCAACCGAATGGGTAATGAATGGCTTAATGATAGTTTGATTCTCTTTGTTGAAAAAGGTATTTTTGAAGATGTTAGTGTTGAAACAATTATGGAACGATTCCAAAACATGAAAACTCGAAGGGGCTGTTTGTAAATGCTTAGTGTTGTTTTAATTTATATTGGTAATAATAATTTTTATTCATAATATGTTTATTTTATAGTAATTTAAGATATAGAAATATTATTTTCTGTTATTTTTTTAAATTTTTATAGTACTTTCCTAGTTTGATCTGATGCGTTTTCTCTATTTTTTTGAGTAGTGAACTATTAAAAAAATATCGACTGTAAATTTTTAATAATTTTTATTATGTAATTTATTATTTTTTATTTAAGTCCCCCTACACCAAATTTCTGGATCCGCCGCTGGGTGGAAGGGCACAATGGTTAGTGGTTAATGTCCTCCTTTGCAATGGCGATTGATGGTGATGTTTGGTGATAGATATAGAATGCTCATTGTGAGAGAGTAGTGGTGAGTCAGAGTATTTAAAAGTGAATCATGATCATCGACAATTCTAAGGGGGGCGTACCCTGATTTTTCATTTTCCTTAAAAGAATTTATACATGTTAAAATTAATTTTTTGTGTTTTGAGTTATTTTTTGATTAAGCCCATTCTAGAATTTGTATTTTATTTAAAAGGAAAAAAAAAAACTTGACAAGGTATTGAATTATACTGTAAAGAATTTGTTTTGTACTTAACACTTTAATGGTAAAGAAACATACCCAATGCCTCAAGGGCTCCCGCCTACGCAAGGTCTGGGGGGCGCTGATGTACGCAACCTTCCCCTTTCAGGGTGTTAGCCTGAAGAGAGGCTGTTTCCCTACGCACCCAACCTGAGGGTGAGGACTTCTCAGGAGGTCACCCATCCTGGTACTCTCACCCTAGCACATTTAACTTCGGAGTTCTAATGGGATCCGGTGACAGCGTGTTGGTGCCCTCTTTGGTACTTAACTCCTTAATGGTTAAAAAAAAAAAAAAAAAAAAAATTCAATGAACACATTCATAGGACATAGAGGGGAATAAATTTAGCATTATATATATATATATATATATATATATATATATATATATATATTCTATTTTTTAAAAAAGCTAAATATATTTTATGATATATTTAATATTTAAAATAGGATTATTTATGTAAATTATTTTTGTACTTCACCCAATATATCGATTTAGTCATTTTCCTATTAATTATATCAACTTCGTCTTCGTGCAAATTAGTATCATATTTTTTAAACATTTGATCACATTAGGTGCACAACCAATGCAAACCCACCATTTAGCCAACAAATTCAATCATAACTCAACCGTTCAAATAATTTTTATCATGTTAACATTAATTTTACAGTGGAACCAAATTAATCATACAAAATAATTTTTTAAATCAACTGCTAAATTAAATTAGCCTAATTTTAATTGGGGTCCTAATTAAAAGCAGCATGCCAAGTGTCCCAAGGGCTCTCGCCTAAGCATACTTAACTTAAGAGTTCTAATGAAATTTAATAACGACGTGTGCATACCCTCTTTGGTTTTTATGGGGATCTTAATTAAAATTATAAATTTAGAAATAGCGTCCGCCAACCACACCATATTAAAATAGTAACGTTGAGATTTGTCAGTTTGTGGGCGCCTTCCATTTACTCAAATAAGTGAAGTGCCGTAATAGAGTGCTCAAATGGGAAAGGAGATATTATCCCACGTGCTTTAATTACTTATTTTAAAGCAGTAGTCTTCAATTGTAATTAAAAAAAAAGAAGGAAAAAAGAAAAAGGATAGCAGAAATTTAATCGAATTGACCAGTTGGAAAGCACGTCAGGACCATTTCTGAACTCATTCATCTTGCTTTGCTTTATGACTCAATACTCACTACCAATATTGTGTTTTAAAAAATAAAAAAAAAAACAAAACAAAACTACTACTACTAATATTCATACATATTATTTTATATGCAACAGGAATTTACAAAAGGTAGATTATACATCAGTATCTTAAGATTAAGTATATTCATTTTTCAGTTAAAAGACTTTGTGAAATATAATTTGTTTGGCTTTTAGTTTGGAGCCAAGTTTTATACTATTTTAGGTCAAAGTTTGATAGAATGGAGGATTGGACATATAGGCCCAGGCCGAGGTTTAGGCTATTATTGGTAACTGCAATTGAAAATCTAGGGTTTCTGTTCCACGCATTATATACCTGGTTCTAGGATTTGAGGGTGTATAGCTAATTGAAAAAAATTCTCTGTAACAATTCCGAAGCAATAAAATCCTCTCTGCAACTTCATGGACGTAGGTAATTTCACCCAAACCACAATCTATGTGTTTGTTATTTATTTTCTCAATGAACTTTGGTTGTGCTCAGTTGTTACATTTCCTAACATCTGGCACCAGAGCTAGGTTCAATGAGTGGAACGGGAACAACAACTAAGAAACGATGGCACAGATTTTCGAGATTGGAAGATGCAGATCAAGGATTATCTCTAAGGAAGAGTCTCCATCTTCCATTGATAGGAGAAATGCCAGTACATATGTCAGGTCTCGATTGAAAACTTCTAGATCAATAAGTTTTAGGTCATATCTCGTTGACGTTGCTGCGATAAATTGCAAAAATTTTTATAAAGGAAACGACTACAAAATAACTGATGGATGCCCTCTCTGAAATGTAGGTATTCCCTTTAGCGAAAAATAAGGTGTTTTTGATGATGTTAGGAACATGCCTCAAATTTAGTGTTGTATTATAAATGTTGTTGCCATGAGCTAGCTGATCGATCGGGTGTCCCACCAATCGATTGAGCAAGTGTGCTGTAAAGAAGAGCAGGAAAGCAACAAAAGCAGGACCGATCGATTGGGCCCAGTCGATCGATCAGGAGTCTAATTTCTACGTGGGTATATATACGAGCTCAGGGTTCATGTAATCAGTATCCAATATTCTTAGTGAGCGTCCTCGTCCTTGAGAGAGAGAGAGAGAAGTGAATTGTTATTTTTTTATTCTCAAATCTATAAAAGTTACTTTCTCTGTCCGTGGTTTTCTCCCCTCTGGATTGAAGAGGGGCTTTCACGTAAATCCTTGTGTTCTTGTTTTTTGTTCTCTGTTATCCTTATTAACTTCTCATTTGGTCGTAGTATTTGATTCGAATTAAGTACTTCGGATTCTACATTTTAGCACAAATTGGTATCAAAGCTCTTGTTGTTCGTTTTGGTACTATAACGTCAGCGATTAAATCTGAAGTTGAGAAGTTTGGTGGTCAAGGGAGTTTTAGTTTGTGAAAAGTCCACGTTAAAGATTTCCTAACACATAATGGCTTGAAAAAAGCACTAGATGGAAAGGAGAAGAAACCAAAGAGCTTATCCTATGCACAATGGGAGGAGTTAGATGAGAAGGCACTGACAGTTATTCCGATGTGTCTTACAGATGATGTATTGACAGAAGTTTTGGAGGTGAAAACTGCTAAGGAATTGTGGGAGAAGTTGCAGGAGATGATCTGCTTCAAATCAGTCTCCAATAAGCTCGCAGTCAAGCACCGGTTATTCACGTTTCGTATGTCAGAAAATACATCTCTTAAGAACCATATTAATGAATTTAAATCTCTAATTCAAGAGTAAAAAGTATTGGATAATTCCCCTAAAGATGAAGATCAGGCCATGTTGTTATTGTGCTCACTCTCTAATTCATATAAAGGATTTCTAGAAATCATGATATACGGTGGTAGGTCAACTATCTCAATTGGAGGTTAAAATCGCTAAGGAGTTGTGGGAGAAATTGCAGGAGATGTTCTGCTTCAAATAAGTCTCCAATATGCTCGCAGTCAAGCACCGGTTATTCACGTTTTGTATGTCGGAAAGTACATCTCTTAAGAACCATATTAATAAATTTAAATCTATAATTCAAGAGTAAAAGAATTAGATGATGCCCCTAAAGATGAAGATCAGGCCATGTTGTTAGTGTGCCCACTCTCTAATTCATATAAAGGCTTTCTAGAAATCATGATATACGGTGGTAAGTCAATTATCATAATTGAGGAAGTTAAAAGGAACCTAGTGATTAAAGAATAAGTAAATAAAGAATTGTCTGACTCTATGAATGACTCAAGTAGGGGTTTATTTGTGAGTGGTGGAACTGAGAATAGAGGGCCTGATGGTGAAAAGAAGTCAAGGTCTAAGCCTAGATACAAAAACCTATCATGTAACTTTTATCACAAGAAAGGGCACATAAAGAAAAATTGTTATAAGCTTAAGAATAAGTAGAAAGAAGATAAAAAGAATGACTATAATGGAGGTGATAAGTTTGCTGAGGCTAGTGTAGTTGAAGATGAGGGTGATGCTGATGTTCTTTTATTAACCAAATCTCAAGTCAGATCCAAAGATAAGTGGATCTTGGATTAAGGTTGTTCTTATCATGTTTGTCCTAATATAGACTAGTTCACCACATACAAGTCAATTCAGGGTGGAGTAGTCTTGACGAGCAATGATGCTGCTTGTAAGGTTATAGGCATAGGAACAATTAGAGTTAAGTTGTTCGATGGAAATATCAGTACACTTAGCGACGTGCGACACATCCTAGACTTGAAAAAGAACCTTATCTCGTTAGATACCCTTAAGTCACATGGGTACAAGTACACAACTAAAGGCGGAGCTATGAGGATCAGTAAGGGTGCGTTAATTGTGACAGAAGGGTCGAAGGGTAGGAACCTTGTATGAGCTTCTAGGTTCTACCGTAACAGGGTCAGTGGCTGTTTCTACATCTACGTCAGAATAAAATATTACCAAGATGTGGCACATGAGATTGGGTCATATGGGTGATAAGGGTCTGACAGAGTAGAGTAAGAGGGGTTTATTATGTGGTCAGTCAACTGGGCAAATGGAGTACTATGAGCATTGCATCTATGGGAAGCAAAAGAAAGTTAGCTTCAAGCAGACAGTGCATCAGACTAAAGGAACGCTAGATTATGTTCATTCAGATTTGTGGGGACCATCTAGAGTTACTTCCAAAGGAGGTTCCTGGTATCTTCTAGCATTCACTGATGATTATTCAAGAAAAGTTTGGGTCTATTTTCTTAAGCAAAAAATCGAGGTTTATGAAGTCTTTAAGAAGTGGAAGGCACTGCTTTAAAAGCAGACAAGGAAGTAGATAAAGAGGTTAAGGATAGATAATGGTCTTGAATTTGGGTGATTTCATCAAATTCTGCAAGAATCAAGGCATTGTCAGACACAAGACTTGTTAAGGTTGACCTCAACAGAACCGAGTGGCAGAAACACTGAATGGGACATTTCTAGAGAAGGCTCGATGTATGCTAGTCAATGCAGGTTTAGGGAGAGAATGATGGGCATAGGCAGTTAACATGGCGCGTTACTTAGTGAACCGATCACCTTATTCATCATTTCATGTGAAGACTCCAAAAGAGGTACAGTCTCAATCCCCTGGTGATTACTCTCATTTTAGAATTTTCGGTTATCCTGCTTATGCTTATGTGAATGATGGGAAGCTAGAACCTAGAGCCAAGAAGTGTATCCTTCTTGATTATACGTCAGGTGTGAAGGGATTTCGTTTATGGCATCCAAAATCTCATAAATTTCTTACTAGTAGGGATGTTACATTTGATGAGTATGTCCTACTATATCCGCCACACACGCCCTCCTTAGTTTGTGATTCGGGTCAGGCGCAAAAGCCTAATGATAGTTAGATACAATCAGATAGTTCAAATCAGCAGTAGGTAGGTCAAATTGAGAGTATACAGGCACCTCTAGTACAGATTTCTGATGAGAATGATGAAACAGAAATAGGCCAGTAGCTCGGATAGTATACTATTGCTAGTGGAAGGCAGAAAAGACAGATTAGGCCGCCACAGAGATATGGGTATTAGGAGATGATAGTCTACGCCCTTACTACTGCTGAGACAGTGGAATATTATGAACCATCTACATATTCAGGGGCTGTATCTAGATCTAACTCAGAGAAGTGGCTAATGGCCATGCATGAAGAAATGGAGTCATTGCAGAAGAACCAGACTAGGCAGCTAGTCAAGCCTCAAATAGGAAAGAGAGTTATGGGTTGCAAATGGGTCTTCAAACGAAAGGAAGGCATTCCTGGAGTGGAAGATGCAAGATACAAGGCTCGGTTAGTAGCTCAAGGCTACAGTTAGGTACATGGTGTTGATTTTTATGATATTTTCTCACCTATTGTTCGACATAGTTGCATACGAGCAATACTTGCCTTAGTAGCTATGTATGATTTAGAGCTTGAGCAGTTAGATGTAAAAATTGCATTTTGCATGGTGAGCTAGAGGAGAGTATTTACATGCATCAACCTAAAGGCTTCGTTATTGACGGTAAGGAAGACCATGTCTATTTGTTAAAGCGATCTCTATATGGTTTGAGACAGTCACCTAGGCAGTGGTACAAAAGGTTTGATCAGTTTATGACTCGTAATGGGTACTTCAGGAGTTAATATGATAGTTGTGTGTACTTAAGGAAGACAGACTCAAGTTCATTCATTTATCTTCTGTTATATGTTGATGATGTGTTGATTCCAGCTAAGTACATGACTGACGTTAATAGTTTAACAATGTTGAAAAGCGAGATCGAGATGAAGGATTTGAGATCAGCCAAGAAGATACTCGGTATGGAAATCAGTAGGGGCCAAAAAGCAGGAAAGTTATACTTGTCTCATGGGAAGGATATTGAGAAGGTTCTGGATCGATTTCAAATGAAAGATGCTAAGCCTGTTAGCACTCCGTTGGTAGCTCATTTTAGGCTTTCAGCATTAGAATGGCCTCAGACAGAGGAGGATGTAAGGTATATGTCACAGGTCCCTTACTCTGGTGCAGTTGGTAGTACTATGTATGCTATAGTATGTACTCGTCCAAATATTTCTTATGCTGTTACAAAGTGAGTAGATACATGGAGAATCTAGGAAAAGAGCATTGGCATGTTGTCAAATGGATTCTCGGGTACTTATGTGGCACTTCTGATGTTCGTTTGGAGTTTGGGAAGAGTAAATGCTATATAGTTAGGTGTATTGACTCATACTACGGTGGAGACCTCGATAAGAGGAAGTCTATTTCTGGTTATGTGTTTTGTTTGGGTGACAGTGCTATAAGTTGGAGAGTATGTCTACAGTCAGTTACCGCATAGTCAACTACAAAGGCCGAGTATATGGTAGTGGCAGAAGCATTTAAGGAAGCTATTTGGTTGAGAGGTTTGTTTAGTGAACTCAGTGTTGATCAAGGCACAGTTGGGGTCTAATGTGATAGCCAGTCTATAATTCATCTAGCTAAAGATCAGATGGCGCATTATGACAGGACGAAGCAAATTGATGTCAAGCATCATTTTATTCGAGATTTGATAGATGAACACAAGGCACAGTTGAAGAACATTGGTACTGAAGATAATCCAGCAGATATTTTCACTATAGTTCATCCCAGCAGGAAATTCAAGCATTGCTCGAACTTGGTTGGGCTCTAAATTTCTATTTGTTAGCCCTGGTTGTGAGGTGTTAGTGGAGAAGGTGGAGGTTTTTTTTTTTTAATTTCGTGTTAAATTTGAGTCAAGGTGGAGGTTTGTTAGGAATATACCTCAAATTTAGTGTATTATTATTAATGTTGTTGCCCTGAGCTAGCCGATTGACGTGGTGTCCCACCGATCGATCGAGCGAGCGTGCTGGAGAGAAGAGTAAGAAAGCAGCAGGAGCAGGGCTGATCGATCAGGAGTCTAATTTCCTTGTAGGTATTTATACACGCCTAGGGTTCACGTAATCAGTATTCAATATTCATAGTGAGCGTCGTCATCCTTGAGAGAGAGAGAGAGAGAGAAGTAAATTGTAATTCTTCTATTCTCAAATCTGTAAAAGTCTCCATCTCTGTCCGTGGTTTTCTCTCCTCTCAATTGAAGAGGGGTTTCCACATAAATCCATGTGTTCTTGTTTTTCATTCTCTTTTATCCGTATTTACTTCTTGCTTGGTCGTAGTATTTGATTCGAATTAAGTACTTGTGATTCCGCACTTCTGCGCAGATGAAGAAGCTTTTCAATCCAAAGATAACAGAAAATACTTTAGTTACTCAACACTTGAATGACTTTAATACCATTATTAATCAGTTAACTGTGGTTGAGATTGATTTTGATGATGACATTCGAACGTTGATATTGTTAGCCTCGTTACCTTATAGTTGGGAGCCCATGAGGATGGTCGTTTATAATTCTACAGGAAAAGCAAAATTAAAATATGATGATATTCGTGATTCGATTTTGGATGAGGAGGTGCCTTGAATAGATTTTGATGAAGCATTAGGTTCGAGCTTTGCCCTAAGTGTTCATAGTCAAGGCAAAGGGAATGATAGAAATTCAAATAGGGGTAGATTGAAATCAAAAAACAAAGGTAAGAGTAAGTCTTAGCATGGGGCTACTTTTTGGATTTGTTGTAAGACTAGTCATATGTGATGGGGTTGTAATCAACCTAAAAAGGCCAAAAGTAGTTCGGCTAATGCTATTATAGAAGAGGTTCACGATGCACTATTGCTTGCATTGTACAACAAGGTTGATGATTGAGTCTTAGATTCAAGTGTCTCATTCCATACTACTTCACACCGTGAAATTATGGATAATTATGTAGTAGGTGATTTTCTGTAGGTGTATTTAGCAAATGAAGTGGTTTTAAATATTTTTGATCAAGGAGATGTGACAATCAAATTGCCGAATGGGTCCTCATGAACCTTGCAAAAGTTTTGACATGCTTTAGAGCTAAAGAAGAACTTGATCTCCATGGGGTAGCTTGATGATGGTGGGCATTCAGTGGTCTTTTGGGGTTCAACTTGGAATGTAACTAAGGGGTTTTTGGCGCTATCTCTTGGTAAGAAGTCAAGTACACTTTATATAATAGCGCGATCAAGAAACACAGTTGTGATTGCTGAAGCAAAAACAAGGGTAGATCTATGGCGTTACAGGCTTGGTCACATGAGTCAAAAAGGTATAAAGGCACTTTTTTCGAAAGGGAAGTTGCCAGTGATAAGATCAGCAGCTTTAAACATGTGTGACAGTTGCGGTACTAGAAATAGAAAAATGTCAGTTTCTTGACAAGTGGCAAAACATTGAGGTCAAGCAAGCTAGAGCTCATACATAGTGATGTATGGGGGCCTTCTCCTATAGCATCTCATGGGGGATCCCGCTACTATGTCTATTTCATTGATGACTATAGTAGAAAGGCATGGGTTTATTTTTGGAAAAATGAATCTAGCATATTTAATGCTTTCAAAAGATGAAAAGCCATGATGGTAAGATAGGTTTGAAGTGGAGATGTCTAAGATCTGATAATGATGGCGAGCACTTGGATGGAGGATTCAGGGAGTATTGTGTTGTTCATGGAATATGTATGGAGAAGACTGTAGCCAACACTCTACAGCATCACTGAGTGGCTAAACACATGCACAAGGCAATAAATGAGCGAGCCAGAAGTGTGAGACTGCATGCTGGGTTACCACAAACATTCTGGATGGATGCAGTTAACACTGTAGTGTACTTGATCTATTGGGAAACATTTATGAATTTTGTTGAAAAATAAACTCTGATGCCGATTATTGCGCTCACAGTTCTCAACTATGGTCACAACAATAAGCACCTATTAGAGCACTTAGAGTAAGAGACTCTTCTCTCTACCTAAGCCCCCGGTCGGAGAGTCACGCTTTGTGACACCTCACGTGCGAGAGTTCCTGGGAATAGGTTTATCTCTATAAACCCGTTGCCCTAATACCGGTTGTTAGGATGAATTTCAAAAATTCTCCCTAAAGATTATGTAGCGGAACAGGTTTGGAATTCATAACTCTAAACCTAGGGTTGATTTAAAATTCCTAATTTTAAATCTACTGAGTTAAATTCATAATTTAAATCATCATATCTAAATTCTTAATTTAGATCTACATGCCTTTTACTCTAATATATTCATAATAATAGATAAACTTAAACAGACATAATAATAAATGTTGTAAATAAATAGAAAAGTGAAACTAAAAGAAGGAAAGAAAAACATACCTGGAATTGCTCCAATAAAAGAAAAAACCAAAAAGAGAATAATATTCTTCAAAATGCAAACCCCGAGACCTTCTACGCAATGACCTCGAACTGCCAGGAGGGTGGGCTCCGAAAAATATTAAACCGGGTCTGCGAAACAATTTCAGAAACTCTAAAGAATTATTTTGGACTCGAATACCAATCCTCGGAATAAGCCCCTGTATTTATAGAAATATACATGAGCGAAAAAAACTAATAATAATAAAAAAAGGATTCGCCAGTTAACATTAAAACGCAGCGTATCTTTACAAAAGGAGGGCAAAATGCGTCGTTTCGATGTCCCAAAAACACGCCTGTTACTTTGACATAGCGTGACATATGGTGGGCCGCGATTGGCCCACCTGTGCTCAAGCGGATAGCGTAGGGGCTTACCAGTGTGCGACACGTGTGTCACATTGGTTCGTCCTATTCAATATACGCGGATCGCGAGCTGTGTTTGCGATTTTTGCCTCTTAAATTATTATTTTTTTCTTTGTTTCCACAAGTAAAAAATCATCTTATGAATTTTAATTTTTCAAAAATTTTTTATTTTATGATTTTCAACTTTTATTCATCTCATGAATAATGTTCTGCAAAATTAATTTACCCATCTTATGGATAAATAATTCATCTTATGAATTCCATAATATTTTTCTAATGACAATAAATATAAAGGCTTGCGCAGGGACCTCAGGGACAATTTAAATCTAGCTCCAAATGGGTTAAATTAAATCGTCTCATGATATTAAATTAATTACCATTTAATGAGATTTAATTCCACTAAATAAATCTCACTGCACTCCAGACTCAAATTATTTATTCGATATCTCCCTAATATAATGTATTGATGACAACAACCCCTCCACTAGATGTCCATGACAAAGGATAAACATAACTACTGCCATTATCCTTCTCACAGCCTCTCCATTAGTTACTAACTCGTCCTTCACTGAATAATTCATTATACTTGAACATATTCACAGCATAAATTCCAAATGTTAAACACTTGGAATACTTTGGCCAAAGTTTCCGAACTATTCAAATATTTCCAAATCAACTAAGGGGACATATGTATCTCATAAAAGACTGTAGATTCCCTATTGAATACCTGATCCTTGTCGTGCTTCAAGCCGCTACCAAGTGTACGTGAGATTTCAGTCATTCATTTTAAACCTTACTTATAGTATAGCAAAGTAACTAACGCTCCATTCACAAGTCCAGAATACCCTCAGAATTTAGAGTCGTCATTCAGATGTACAACGTGAATCACTTATCTCCGATAGTAGTCTAGAAATATATGACCCACATGGTCCAACTCAGAGTGTCAAACACACTAACTTTACACTTTTGAATCTCCATCCACATGACCAAGACAAGCTATCTAAAGTGCCTCGTTATAGTCTTAATATACAAATGATCCAAACTTGTCTTCGACTATGAGTCTTTCAAACAACAATCCATATCATTTGTTCCAAGTCTATCTATGGCTTAGTCTCATAAACCACTTAGAACAAACATGTAAATTGTAGTATGAGGACTACACCCATCTCATGGATGCCTCCCGAAAGAAAATCACACGTAGTATAAATGCTCAAATACACAAATTTAACTAGGAAACGACTGGAACTTCAATTTTATTTATTAATTAAAATAATATATCCAGAATAAATCTAGATTTCAGGACACTGTTCCTAACATGATCAACCGTGGGCCTTCTGTCTCATTGGAGCATAGATTGCCAGAAGATGTCTAGAGTGGAAAGGAGGTGAAATTTTCTCATCTTAAAGTCTTTTGCTGTGTTTCTTATGTTTACATTGACTCTAGTGATGGCAGCAAGCTTGACGCTAAGCCTAAGAGATGTTTCTTCATTGGCTATGGAGATGAATAGTTTGCCTACTAGTTTCGGGTGATCAAGATTGGAAGATAATCAGAAGTAGAAATGTGATCTTAATGAGAAAGTCACATACAAGGATAGATTGAACAAGGATACATCAAGTGTCTACAAAATGCAAGCGCGGTCTCACAAAAACCTGGGGTTGTTGATCTGTATTTTTTTTCTTGGAAATAGTGTACATAGTACAAAACCTAGCGATACAAAAGGCAGTGAATAGGACCAACCAAGTGCACTCATTCCCATAGCTCAAGAGGAAGATGTAGAACCTGCTACTCCTCTAATTGCCCTTGCAGGTCTTCCAGGTTAATCAGACCCCCAAATCATAATTCACCTATCTTAAATTACATTTGGCTGACTGATGATGGTGAACCACAAACCTACAAAGAATGCTTGGAAAATGAGAATTCAAGCAAGTGGAAGTTTTTATCAAAGATGCGATGGATTACCTATTTGGGAATCAAACTTGGGAACTGACTGAACTGACACCATGAAAGAGAGCATTGCATAATAAGTGGTTGTACCAAATCAAAAATGAGTGCAATGGTAGAAAGAGGTACAAGGCGAGGCTTGTTATTATGATAGGTTATCAGCAGAAGAAAGGCATTAACTACCTTGAGATCTTCTCCCCAGTAGATGGTACCAGGATTGGTGGATGCAAAGAACTTGCATCTTTAACAGATGGATGTGAAGAAAGCATTGATTCATGGTGATTTAGAGGAAAACATCTATATGCATCAGCCATGGGGATTTTGCAGCACAGGGGAAGGAAAATTGAGTCTGCAAGCTAAAAAGGAGCTTGTATGATCTGAACAAGCTCCAAAACAGTGGTATAAGAAGTTTGATAGCTTTATGGGTAGTGGTAGGTACTCGAGATGCCATGTTGATCACTGTTGGTATGTGAAGCAGTTTGACAATTCGTATATCATTCTGCTACTGTATGTGGATGATATGCTCATTGCAGAGTCAAGCATTGAGGAGATTAACATGTTGAAGAAGCAGTTGTCTGAAAAATTTGCAATGAAGGATTTGGGAGTTGTAAAACAAATCTTTAGAATGAGAGTTATCAAGGACAGAGCCAAAGGAAATCTTAAGCTTTCATAAGCTAAATATGTGAAGAAGATTCTTAGCAGGTTTAATATGGATAAAGCAAAAACTATGGGCACGCCTTTGGGAAGTCACTTCAAACTTAGTAAGAATTAGTCACTGAAGACAGAAAAGGAGCATGATCTTATGAGTAAGACTCCTTATGCTTCAGCTATTGGCTCATTGATATATGTTATGGTTTGTACTAGACCAAACATAGCCCATGCAGTGGGAGTTGTGAGCAGAAATAAGAGCAATATATGGAAGCAACATTAAGAGGCTATAATGTGGATCATGAGGTACTTGAGAGGGACTTGAAATACTTGTCCGTGTTTTACTTCAAAAGGTTCTAAATTAGCAAGGTTCATAGATGCCACTTTGGGTGGGAACGCGGATAATGGAAAGAGTACGAATGGATATGTGTGCACCATAGATGGTACAGCTGTGACCTGGTGTTCGAGTTTATAGAAAGTTGTAGCCCTATCCACCATTAAATACATTTCCATGTCAGAAGCTGCAAAAGATATAATCTGGCTGTAGAGTTTCTTAGAGGAGCATGGGAAGAAAGGTGACAAGGGTGTTCTGCATAGCGACAATCAGAGTGCAATCTGCCTTGCTAGATATCTAACATTTCACTCTTGAACCAAGCATATCAGAAGAAGGTATCACTACATTCGTAAGCTTCTTGGAGAGGGAGATTCAAAGCTAGAGAAGATATGTGGGAATAAGAACCCGATAAACATGTTAAAAAAAGCAGTGGCACTTGAAAAACTGGAGCTGTGCAGCTTTAGTGGGCCTTTGAGCTTGAAGACTATCTCTTAAGTTGCAGGGATGAAGGGATTGATTGTATTTTAGAGGCATGAGGTTTTGGGGGCATGGTAAACTAGTCTCTAAGAGGGAAATTTATTGGGCTTCTAGTGTGGAGCCTTGTTTTATACTATTATGGGCCAAATCCGATGGAGTGTAGGATTGAGTTGATAGGCCTTGGTCAAGGTTCAAGCTTGTGTTGGTGACTTCAGCTGAAAATCTAGGATTTTTGTTGTGTGCCTTATATATACCCATGTTAGGAGTGTAAAGTGAATTGAAGAAAACTCTCTGTACCAATTCCAAAGCAATAAAATTCTCCCTACATCATAGTGGATATAGGCAATTTTATCTGAGCCACATAAATCTGTTTGTTTGTTATTTATTTTCTCGTTTAATTTTTGTTTGGTTTCCTAGCATAGTTTAGTCTAAATGTTACAAGTATTTAACAAGATAGTCCAAATGGCAGTGTGTAAGGGTATAAAATGGCTCTCTCACCCAACCTTTCTTCAGTAGCAATGTCATGATAATTGTGTGAAATGAGAGGAGTAGCAAGGAGGTGCTAACTTTACATACAAATAACGGCAAGTTTATATTCTTTTGTACTGTTATTTAGATTATACAATTAGATACATATTAATTTTTGACAAAAAATTGACAACTTGTACTGTTATTTAGATTATTCAATTAAATACAATTTAATTTTTTACAAAAAATATATTTAATATGTACTAAAAAATTAATATAATTAGAACCTTAGAGTATTAATAGGGAATTTACCTTACGTCGTATTTATAGTCCGTGATATTGAAAATATGAAAAATAGAGAAAATGAATAATGATACAAGAGTAAAGTGGTCTTCCAGTTGTGCTTATGTCTATGAGCAATTCTACTGTACAGAAAAAAAAAATTTCTGTACGTGCAGAAATGTGCTCAAAATCACCAAAATAATACTCAAAGCACAATAAATGTACTCAAAATCAACCATTTGTGTGTCGACACACAAATTTTGTGTGTCGATACTAAAAAGTGGGGTGATTTTGAGTATATTTTTTGTGTTTTTGAGTATATTTTCGTGATTTTGCGTACATTATGTACCTACAGAATTTTTTTTGCTCGGCACCATAGAACTTCTATATGTCTATATGATTATAGAAGTTATTTTATTATTATTTTATTTTTGCTTTCTTGCATTGTAACTCGCAAAAAAGTGATAAACTTTGCGATCATAAATGGTCCAAAACTTTTCCAAAGGACACTGGTCCTATTGGTTTAATCCTTCACGTAGCTCATTTTAAAATAAAATCGAACTTTACACAAAATTCCTTATAAATCACTATGTTGTTATAATTAAAATAGTTATTTACATGAGATAATAACGGACATGGCTCTTACGACAGCATAAGAGTAAAAGGGTGGATTTTGGGCCACTAATTTTGTTGCTAACATCATCTCTCTTCCACATGACATCACCCTATTCTCTCCCTTCAACAAAATGTTTTAAGTTAGAATTCAACCTCCTACTACTTCCATCTTATAAGAGTCATCTCAATTTTATAAATATATAATTTAAAATCATATATATTAAGTATATGAAAGATATGTATATTTTATATAATAGATGAGATTGTGTATGATCAAATAGGAGTATCATCATTGGATACGGAAATTAGGGGAAGACGTATTAGACCTTCCAATTACACGCATGCTTATAAGTTAATTGAAAAAATGCTTTGTCTTTTTCTTTTTGTTCCTTCTTACTAAATTATTACCAAAAAGGGGGATGAATGTGGAAAATATAGTATAAGTGTTAAAAAAATAAAGATGTAAGTTATGTTGGAATATTTTTCTTAACATGGGTTTCTATTAATTATATTTTAGTTTTGACAGAATATATGGTTCACAGCTTGGTTAGATGCTATTGCTTAAATTTTAAAAAACAGTAAAGGAATTAACAAACTAGAGAAATCGACAATTACAAATAAAATAAATAATGGTGGATGAAGAAAAATAAATCAAAGAGGATCCTCTGATACCATGTGAATGTATACTAGAAGTATTACTGAATAAATAAGGTGATGTACATGAGGGTCTATATACAGACAAGCGTAAGAGAGCACAAAGATAGTAATACCCTTAAGAGTTACATAAGTCAAGGGCTAAGAGTGTAAAGAGGAGAAACTCTAGACTAGCCTTATACTAGGAACATTCTAAAATATAGTCAAATAGTGTGATCATATTGGATTAGGCCTACCTCATTATATTATTAAGTGGATGTTGTTTAATATGGACCCACAAATCTGACAAAGACCTTTATGGGTGTGCTTGTCAGATTATTATAAATAGGAAAGGCTAGGTCCCATTTCTTCGCTGCTAGGGTTTATTGTTTCCATAGACAATTACCATGTTGTAGAAAGAGGGAGACGAAGACGTAGTCATATCTTCTTGTTCGTCAAAATTCTACAAGTCATGGCTAAACAAGATATGTATTCTTCTGCATTTAATTTATACGTATTGTGCTATAAATGCATGTATATAATAGTATTGTCTTACATGGGTTGTTAGAGCCTATGTATGGATTTATAGCCTTAAAGACTTGGATTACCTTGTTTGGTTATATGAAATAATGAGGCGTTTAATTTAAACTGTATTGTTCATTTAAATTGACTAGTGTGTTAAAGCCTTCATCATTAGAGTACAATGTATATTGGGTTACAATTGTATATATTAGGCCCATTGGGCTTATATTGTATGTAGTCTATATCTTGCGTAAACACTATAAATAAACGAGAGGGCTCCTATTCTAGGAGTATCCACTATTCCTACGTTTACACTTTTTTGTGATATCAAAGCTAACCCTAGCTCTCTCATTTAAAAAAAAAAAAAAAAAACAAAAGGCAAACCCTAGCCATCTTTTTGCCCTGCGTCTCTTTTCGTCGCCGGCAACAATTCCAGCACCTCTCACCCGCATCACCATCTCTATTAGACAACTGAAGCAAAAGATCGGCCACCGTTTGAGTCCTCACCGAGCACCACCGATGTAGAGCACTGCCGTATCTCAATGCCGGTCTCAATCTTGCTCAGAACCATCGACAATCACCACCTCACTCCAACGCTGCCTCCTACTCTTACTTTCGAAGCTTCTCCGACGACCACCCGCGCACGAAATAATTAACCACTAGATCTGCCAGATCTACCACAACTACGACTCAACGTCGATCTCGATCTCGACGCTTCTCCAAGTCTCGCATGAAACTTCCTGATCTACCACCAGATCTATCACCACCGGAACTCAATGCTGGTTGCTGGTCTCGATCTCGCACAGAACTACCGACAATCACTACGCAAGTCCACCATCTCGTCTTCTTCTTCCTCTCTCTCATGGTAGACGCAACCTCCTCCACCACCACTCCCCATGGCATGGTGCGACCCCCTCCTGCCGGTGGTCCTTCGCTCTCCACACCATTTAGCGTCTCAAATATTCGCCATCCAATTTCCTCGATCCTAGATCTGAACGAGCCATCTGCATATCTAGTTTGGCGCTGGTCTTTTCTTTCTGCTTGTAAAAGTTATGATGTGGATGATCACCTTTGTGGCACCGATTCTCAACCTTTGACATCAGATCCCCGCTATCGCTATTGGCAATAGGTTGATAATCTTCTTATTTCTTGGATATTTGGTACTATTTCTCCCGACCTTGCTAGTGTTGTGTGTGGTGCTAATGATGATGCCACTGCTGCATCACTTTGGGGTTCTATCACCGAATTTTTTATTGATTTTGCATAATCGCGTCAATTGTAATTTAAATGTGAATTAACCAATATAAAGAAAGGCAATCTCTCCATATTAGTCTATCTCACAAAAATTAAATCCCTGGCTGATAATCTTATATTTATCAATGCCTCCATCACTGATGTTGATATGGCTTTAGCTCCTGTGGACGGCCTTTCTAAGGAAAAAGACTTCAGTGCGGTGTGTACATCTATTACATCTCGTGTTCCCTTTTTGCCCTTCACTGAAGCATGTTCTATGTTGATGAATGAAGAGTCTCACCTTAAGACCGCCAATGTAGATAGTTCCTCCATTCTTCTCGTCGTCGGTACACCAATTGTGAATCCGAACCCTCAGCCGGCCACTGCTGCCCTAGTCGTCCCGGTGCCGTAGCAACCGGCTGCCATAGAGCAGCCGGCAGCGTTTCCCTCTCAACAACAACATTTTGGTTATGGAAGTCAGTATGGTAATAGCTGCAGTAATGGTTGTGGTCATGGAGGTCGTGGTAATGGTCGTTGTCGTGGTAGAAACGATTGCTGCTATGGAAATCAGTGGATGCAAATGTGTGGGGTCAGAATTTTAGGGGATGCTATACATGCCGTTTATCCCACAATTCAACACGTAATATGAACCTCCTCCTTTTAGTTCAGCTCCCTCAGAGTCATGTTTATAAGCCACAATTTCATCCTGCAAATAATATTTATACCACTGGCTATGGCTTTTACCTAGGTTTTGATGCAAGTCAGTTGTCTCCACAATATTATTCCACCCCTACTCCTAACCCCTCTTGGGTCATGGATAGCGGGGCCTCCTCCCACATGACAAATAATCCAGGTATTCGAAGGTCCTTGCCTCCATATACTGGGTTTGATAAAATTTTAGTTGGTAATGGTGCTTCTCTCTCTATTGCTGGTATTGGGTCCTGCTTCATATCTACTCCTGGAGGTCATTTTGTTTTAAACAAAGTTCGCTTTGTTCCTAGTTTCTCCAAAAATTTACTTTGTGTTCCTCAATTTTGTTTAGATAATAATTGTCTTCTTTAATTTGACTATCTTGGTTTATCTGTCAAGAATCCTAAATTAAAATCCACAATCATCTGCTGTGTTAGTCCGAGGCCTCTCTTTACAGTACTAGGATCACCTACCACTACATCGTTTGTTGCATCACAAGACTCCTCTTCTCTTTGGCACCATCGCTTAGGCCATCCAGAAGAGCCCATTTTGTCCTCATTAGTTAAGCTAAAAAATTATTTCCTGTTCTAGTCCTTTAGAGTCCAGCTCGTGTCATACTTGCCAACTAGGTAAGCATAGATGTTTATCCTTTCAGAAGTCTGTTTCTAGTACTATGCATCCTTTTGACATTGTTCATTCGGATGTATGGAACTCACCTTTTTTAGTTTCAATGGCAATAAATATTATTTGTTATTTTTGGATGATTATTCTAATTTTATGGGGATTTACCCGATGCATTCCATATCGGAGGCGTTTGATTTGTTTCTTCAATTCCATGCGCTTATTTTAAATCAATTTGGAGTGGAAATTAAACATTTTTAGTGTGACAATGGGATTGAATATATTAATGATGATTTTAATGGACTTTTTATACAAAGGGGTATTTTTAATCGGGTCTCGTACCCTCATACATCCCTACAAAACAGAAAGGCTGAAAGAATGTACATAACTATTGGTAATATGATGCGATCTCTCCTTTTTCAAGCTTGTATGCCTCTGGAGTAGTGGGTTGAGGCTGTTTCTTCTAGTACTCATATTATCAATTTATTACCATCTACTGCTGTTAAGAAAAAAAATCCTATATCAATGTTTATATAAACAAAAGGTTGATTATGCCCACCTTCATGCTTTTGGGAGTGCTTGCTATCCCAATTTAAGTTCTGCTGCTCCACAGAAACTTGTGTCTCGTTCTACTTTGTGTGTTTCTCTGGGGTATCCGTCAAATCATAGGGCTATAAATGCCTAGATCTTTCCACTAACAAAGTCATTATTTCGAGGCATGTTATGTTTGATAAAGTAATTTTTTTTTTTCGCTAGGTTGGTTACCTTTTCTCAAGCTACGATCACTCATCTTCATCAGGTCTTTTCATCGCCCCTTCCTCTCTCTCCTTTTGTCAGTAGCAGCCCTGCACAGCCGCCCTTGTTGCCGCTTCCAGTGCTGCTGGCCGACGCAGCCGCCTCACCCACGGCTCCCCATGACGTGGTTGCACTGCTCTAGGATATCACACCCATGGCCGCTTCGCCCCCACTCAGGCCGAGCCCACCGCCCCATACCCGGATCGAGATGCTTTATCCCGACCTCATCATCTTATGGTGACTTATTCCAAAGCTGATATTGTAAAACCTCTTCTTAAACTGTCTATGTTTGCTCATAATATGTTGCCCAAGGTTCCTTTCTCCTATAAGTAGGCTCTTATAGATGATAATTGGAAGAATGCTATGCTCGATGAATATCATGCCCTAATTCATAATCACACATGGGACCTTGTTCCTCCACCCGCTCATGGTAATGTTGTTGGTTCTAAATGGGTTTGTCACATTAAGTAAACTTCTACAGGTGAAGTTGAACAATACAAAGCTCGGTTGGTTGCACAAGGTTTCACATAAAGATATGGCATTGACTATGGTGAAACTTTTAGTCCTGTTGTTAAGCCCGCTACAGTTCGCATGGTTCTAGATCTGTCCACTTCTCGTCTGTGGCCTATTCATCAAGTTGTTAAATGCCTTTTTGAATGGTTATCTTAATGAAGAAGTTTAAATGAAGCAGCCTCCAGGTTTCATTAGTTCTCAATTCCCTTATCATGTTTGCAAGCTAAATAAGTATCTTTATGGTCTTAAGCAGGCACCCTGGGCATGGTACACTCGCTTCGCTTCTTTTCTCCATACGCTTGGCTTCACCGGATGTAAGTCAGATTCATCCGTATTTGTCCTATGTCGTGGCAGTGACATGGCTATTCTGTTAGTTTATGTGGATGATATAGTTCTCACTGCATCTTTTGCTATGCTTCTTCAAGCTATATGTCGTTCTTTACATTTTGAATTTTATATGACAGATTTGGGGTGGCTTAATTATTTTCTTGGAATCTCGATCTAGCACTCTTCAGATGGTCTCTTTTTATCTCAGTCCAAATATGCTCATGATCTTCTTGATAAAACCAGCATGCTCTCCTGCAAGCCTATGGGTACCCCTATAGACTCCAAGTCTAAACTTTCACTAGATGATGGCGAGCTCATGGCAGATTCCACCTCATATCGATCTGTAGTTGGTGCTCTTTAGTATCTTACTTTTACTTGCCCCGATATCTCTTATGCTGTACAACAAGTATGTTTGTTTATGCATGCTCCGCATTTTCCTCATTGAATGGCCGTTAAACGCATTCTCGGGTACATTAAGGGCACTGTTGCTTATGGACTGACAATCTCTCCTTCTCGTGTGGATCAACTTGTGGCATATTTTCGATGCAGACTAGGCTGAATGCCCTGATACTTGCCGATCTACATCAAGGTTTTGTGTTTTTCTTGGCAGTAACATCATCACTTGGTCTTCTAAACGCCAGCATATAGTTTCCCGCTCCAACACTGGGGCGGAGTATAGGGCAGTCGCAAATGCCGTCTCTGAGTGTTGCTAGCTTTGATCTCTTCTTGGCGAGCTTAGACTTCTTCTTCCATGTGCTACCTTACTTTATTGCGATAATATCTCGGCTATATACTTTCCCACTAATTCTGTGCAGCATGTTCGCACCAAGCACATTAAGATTGACATTAATTTTTTCCGCGAGAGCGTCCACATGGGCCTTGTGCGGGTTCTCCACATCCCGTCATCACAACAAATAGCTAACATCTTACAAAGAATCAGCCGCGGCAACTCTTTCTCCTATTCAGACACAACCTTCGCATTCATTTATCTCCTGCTTCGGCTGAGGGGAGATGTTAGATTACAATGTATATTGTGTTACAATTGTATATATTAGGCCCATTGGGCTTATCTTGTATGTAGTCTATACGTTGTGTAAATACTATAAATATACGAGAGGACTCATATTCTAGGAGTATCTATTTTTTCCACATTTACACTTTCTCATTTACATAAAGGATTTAAAATCTTGCTTTTGAAAGTAAAACACAAATTTCAATAGAGGATTGTGTGTTTATCATTAATTATTACTGTCAATTTATATGATAACACACAAATATGAAAACCCTAATTTTGGCTAATTAAATGTGACCCTCTTTCCCTCAATTCCATGAATTCTGTTGATGAATAGATAAAATTGATCTTAATTTCAAATTTTTCGATAGTAAAGCCTTAAAATGAGAATTAAATTTGCCAATTTTAAATTTAGAGAAAAGAATATAGGTTAAAGGCTATAAAATTCGCCAAACAAAAATAAATAAAACTAACAGATGCCCATAACTACTAGGTTTTTCCTTCATTTAAAGAACAAGGAAAAATCGATAATTGTGAAATGGTTTTGCTTGCTTGCAGAAGCATGCAACCTTGAACTTTAATGGCCTTATAATCTGGATTTTGAACCATGCTACCCACTGATATGTTGAAGCACCAATATCAATATGCCACCGTCAATTTTATGGATAAGAGAGAGAATTTCAACTAGCTTATAAATCGACCAAATTAAAAACAAGAACCTAACATATCTTTTTAACTCAAACATACGATTTGCATAACTGAAAGATTACATAAACACGTATAGACTATAACTGACATGTGGTTTATAATTTTATGTCGGGAAATGATATAAATTTTGTTGGAAAAATAAACTCTGATGCCGATCGTTGGATTCACAGTTCTGAACTATGGTCACAACAAAAGGCACCTATTAGAACACTTAAAGTAGGAGACTCTTCTTTTTACCTAAGCTCCTTGTCAGAGAGTCACACTTCGTGACACCTCATGTGCGAGAGTTCTCGAGAATAGGTTTATCTCTACAAACCCTTTGCTCCAATACCGATTGTTGGGGTGAATTTCAAAAATTCACCCTAGCAGTGGAAGGATTTAGAATTCATAATTCTAAACCTAGAGTTGATTTAAAATTTCTAATATTAAATTCGTAAATCTAAATTCATAATTTAAATCTACATATCTAAATTCTTAATTTAGATCTATAGGCTTTTTACTCAATACATTCGTAACAAAACATAAACTTAAATAGGCATAATAACGAATACTGCAAATAAATAGAAAAGCGAAAACTAAAAGAAGAAGGAAAGAAGGCATACTTGGAATTGCTCCAAAATTAGGATACTAGAAAGAAATAATAATCTTCAGATGAAAACCGGAAATCGAGACCCCACGATCTTGTACGTAATGAACTCGAACTGTCTGAAGGGTGGGCTCCGAAAAATATTAGACTTTGGAAAGAAAAATTTCAATGAAAAATTTTCTCTCCAATTAGATCTCTAAAACAATTTCAGAAACCCAAAAAATATTTATTTTAATTGAATGCTAAACCCTTGGAATAGGTATCTCTATTTATAGTAGGCTACTGGAATGAAAATAAGTAAAAGGGTTGATGTGGGATTGAGAATTGAAAGACGAAACACAGCATACTAGTATAAAATAGGTAGAACGTCACGCTTAGGAAGCCAGGAAAATCACATCCCCTTTTTTTAATTTAGTGTGCCACGTGGCGGGCTGCCATTGGCCCACCCATGGCCATACGGAGCAGCTACTAGACCTCCCAGCGCATGACACCTGTCGGGTGTTGGTTGGTCCATCCGCAAGCACGCGGATCACGAGCTGGGCAGCGATTTTTTCCCTTTTTTATTTTTCTTTGTTTCCCACATTTAAAAATTCATCTTATAATTCTAATTTCAAAAATTATTTTATTTCATAATTTTTGACTTTCATTCATCTCATCGGTAATTTTTGGCAAAATTAATTTACCCATCTTATGGATAAATAATTCATCTCATGAATTGTTTAATATTTTTCCAGTGGCAATAGATACAGAGGCTTGTGCAAAGATCTCATGGACAATTTAAATCTAGCTCCGAATAAGTTAAATTAATCATCTCATAAAATAATTTAATTACTATTTAATGAGACTTAATTCCACTAAATAAATCTCATTGCATTCCATATTTAAACCATTTATTTGACATCTTCCTAATAGATTGTATTCATGACAACAATACCTTCACTAGATATCCATGACAAAGGATAAATATAACCACTACCATTATCCTTCTCATAGCTTCTCCATTAGTTATCAACTCATCATTCACTGAATAATTCATTTATACTTGCACATATTCCCAATATAAATTCTAAATGTTAAACACTTGGAATACTTTGGCCAAAGTTTTCAAACTACTCCAATATTAGCAAATCATCTAAGGATAAGAGACTATAGATTCCCTATTGAATACATGATCCTTGTCACACTTCATGCCCCTACCCAGTGTATGTTGGAGTTCAGTCATGCATTTGGACCTTACCTATAGTACGCTAAAGTAACTAACGCTCCATGCACAAGTCCACAATACCCTTAGGATTTAGAATCATTATTCAAACAGTACAATGTGAGTCACTCCTCTCTGACAGTAGTCTAGTTATAAGTAACCCACATGGTCCAACTTAGTTTGTCAATCTTATTAAACACACCAACCCAACATTTTTGGATATCCATTCACATGACTAAGACAAGTCAGCTAAAGTGTCACGTTATAGTCTTAGCATACAAGTAGTCCGAACTTGTCTTCAACTATGATCCTTTAAAACAATAATCCATACAATTTGTTCCAAGTCTGTCTGTGGCTTAGTCTCATAAACCGCTTAGAACAAACATATAAATTGTAGTATGAGGACTACACCCATCTCATGGATGTCTCCCAAAAGAAAATCACATGCAGTATAAATGCTCGCTTACACAAATTTAAATAGGAGGCTATTGGGACATCAATTTTATTTATTAATTAATATAATATATCCAGAATAAATCTGAATTTCAGGATACTGTTCCAAACACTTTACATATCATATAGATAACATATGATTAGGTTAAAAAGAAAGGATAATGATAGTAGTTTATATAACCACAATGCTCCACTTTTGGTAACTGACAGATTAACATATCATCCCTTTATTTTGGGTAACTAACACGTTCATTTAAATAAAAAAGGGGGAAAGGTGATATTGAATTGAGATACTTGGAGATACTTGACAATAGTTAAATCAAAATATATTTTGCTAGCCCAAACAATATATTGTTGTAAATTCATCACGAAACCCTAATTTCCAATTATGAAGTGGTTGATCGTGAATTTGATTCAATTTGATTGTATTGGTTCGATTAGGTCCTCCCTATCAAACAATATCATTTTTGGAATCTCACCTTTTCGAGCAATTTCTTATTTGGTTTAGGACTCTTATTGTAGAGAATTTTGGGTCCCATATCTTAAATAAAATTATACACTCTCCTTTACCAATTATATTTATGTATCCTTGCAATAGTTGAGAGATTTTGTTCAACCCATGAATGCAATATCATTTTTGATCATTGAAGACACATTAATTGCAAAGTGTCTCGTAGAATGTGGTCAAATTGCATGAGTAATAATTTCAGCATGCTCTATTGAGTTCAGCATAAATTTTTCCGATGAGTCAATAGTATAGATTGAACCAGACCATAGTCACCAAACTGACTCATCTAATGAAATTTGCAACCTGTCTTATGTTATTTGAGATACTATATTGTTAAAGCGTGCAATGATAGCCCAAAGGAAGTCATTGTGATTCTTTAACCACATAGAACTAATGCATAATATAGTGCTAGAGATTTACAATGCTATTAGGGAGATATATTTTCTGAAGTTGATAGACATTTCTTTCAATATAGTGATCTCATTTGTTGTTTGTGTGTTAAAAATGCACCTACTTACATATTGCATTATTCACCCTAAAGATGAGAGTGTAATGATGTGCTTGGATTCTTTGTCATATAATGGCCATTTGGTCATAAAGCATGCATATCTATTACTCATTGATGGTTACATTCTTTTGTTGAATGGTTTTTTTTACAATGAATAATGCCAACACTACTTTCAAAGTCTTGACTAGGCAAAACTTTAAGACATAGAGAGAACGCATGGAATTTTCCTTGGAGATTGCTGACCCTGACCTATTTCTTCATGTTGGTGCACTTGTTGCCTTAACTAAGGAGAGTAGTAATGAGGAAAATGAATTTTATTAGCATTGGAAAAAGTATAATTGCTTGCGCTTATGGCACTAAAAAGAATCATTGCTAAACATCTTATGAGTGGTCTACCTGTGACTGAGAATGCAAAATAATTTTTAGATGTTGTTGGACAACCAAGTGTCCAATAATGTTGAAACTGGAGACCTAACAAGTGAGCTTACGGGTATCATACGGCTCTTGGCACTTTACCCTCTCGTTTTTCCCAAATAAAGACTGTCTATAGTATCCAAAAGGAAACAACTCTATCAATGATCTCATTCACCAATGTGCTGCAGAGGAAAATAAAGTCAAGAGTCAAAACCATAGACTCTTTTTGCCTAACGTTGCACTACTAGTTAATAACTATAAACTAAATTTTGATAAGTCTAATACCTCAATGTCTTCCATGTGCCTAAGAAAGGTGAGGGTTTTAGTAAAGGTGGTATGAGTCATACTCATAATGTAAAAGTGTTGCTTCTACAAGAATAGAGGTCATAAAAGGGTTGAATGCACTAAGTTCCATTCTTAGCTAGAGAAAAAGTAAGTAGAACAAGGCAACTCACTAGCTTATATCTGTTGAGTATTTAACTTAGTTGATGCTCCATCAAATACCTGGTGGATTGATAGTGATGCAACTGTTTATATTGCTATAACTTTGCAGGGATTCAAAAAACAAATAAAGCCCAAGTGAGTTAGAGTCCAAGATTAAAGTAGGGAATAATGTCATTGTTGAGGTCAAATTTATGGGGTCAGTCACTCTGCTTTTAGATTCAAGTTTTGGGTCTGTTTTGAAAAATATTTCTATGTATTATCTTTTAAGAGGAATTTTGTTTCTATTTCTGCTTAGGACAAGTTTGGTTATAGTTCTAATTTTAGTAATGGCAAAGTACAATGATCTTTGAATTCTAAAGTTATTGGTGAATGTGTTTTGTTAAATGGCTTGCATAAATTTTCTTTATCATCAAATAATTATTGTTACTTTTTAATGTTAAAAAAAATGACTCTAAAAGAAGCTAAATAAAAAAGAATTTTTCTGTGTTATGACATAAAGAATTGTGTCATATTTTGAAAGAGATAGAGTCCAAAGACATATAAAACGTGGCATGTTACCAACTTTTAATTTTGATAAATTTGGAACTTGTATTGGGTGCATAAAGGATAAACTGACTAGGATTAAAATAAGACGGTTACCCATATCTCTAACCTTTTAGATGTAACACATATAGATATTAGCTGCCTCAATCTGTTACATTGTGTGGTAACAAATACTTGTCACATTTACTGATAACTTCAGAGAAAATTTGAAGCTATCAATAAATTTAAAACTTCAAAACCGAGTGTAAAAAACAATAGGCAAAGGTCATCAAAAGTGTAAGATCTTACCATGGAGGTAAATACAAGGCAAACATGGCACCATTAGGTGCTGTATGGGGTCATTTGCCAAGTACTTGCATGATTGTGGGATTACAGTTGAGCATCCTGTGACGCACCAGCATACACAAAATGGCCTTGTAGAATCTTTGATCAAACGTCTGCAGCTAATTGCTAGACCATTGTTCATGAAAACAAAATTGCCTTATTCTGCATGGGGGTACGTTATATTGCATGCTACAACACTGATTCGTGCTAGGCCAACTGATTTTATATAAATACTTTTCATTACAGCTTTTTTTGGTCAACAACAAAATGTATCCCATCTACAAATTTTTGGTTGCGCTGTGTATGTTCTAATCGCTCCACCTCAGCGCACAAAGATTTTTGGAATTTATATTGGGTTCGAATCTCCGTCAATTATAAAATATCTTGAACAATTGATGGGAGATATTTTTACAGCACGGTTGGCAGATTGTAAGTTTGACAAAATAATGTTTCCAGAACCAGGGGGGAGAAAAATTAAAGCTAAAAAAGAGGGAAAATGTGTGGAATGCATCTTCAATCTCACATTATGATCCACGTACAAATCAATGTGAAATCAAATCCATAAAATTATCCATTTACAAATTATCGCAAACCATTTACCAAATGTATTTGTTGATTAAAAAAGAGTGACCAAATCACATGTTTCAGCTATAAATGCTCCTGTTCAAATTGATACTCCCAATGAACAATCTTTAAAGACATTGGTAAGTATGTCTACTGCATGCCAGAAGCATGGTAGACCTATTGGTTCTAAAGATAAGAACCAAAAAAAAGAAAAGAGAGCAAAATAAACAAGTTGGCTCCTCTACTAAAACTCCTACAGAGGTACAAATGCAAATCCAAGAAAAAGATGCAGAGGATGAAATGAGTCCCCGAGGATATTAAGTACCTGAGAATTGCGAAAATGATAAAAATATCGAGAATGAGAAAATCTCGAAAAACTATGCTTACTACAAGCATATGATGGAATCGAAATAAGACAATTATTGATCAAGTGTTCGCATATACTGTAGATACTGATTTGACCATAGAAGGTGATGATCTTGAACCTAAATTTGTTCAGAATGTCAAAGAAGAAATGAATGGCTAAAATAGAAAGGTGTAATTCAAGGGGAATTAGATTCACTTGCAAAACATGCAGTTTTTAGACCTGTAGTCCAAACACCTAACAACATGAAACCAATAGGATACAAGTAGGTATTCATACAGAGAATAAATTAAAAGAATAAAGTGGTCAAATATAAAGCACGACTTGCAGCTCAAAGTTTCTCATAGAGGCCAGAAATTGATTATGAATAGGCATATGCACCAGTAATGGATACAATTACATTTCAATTCTTAATAAGCCTGGCAATCTCTAAAAGACTCCACATGCGTCTTATGAATGTAATAACAGCTTATCTTTATGGATCACTTGATAATGATATCTTTATAAAAGTCCATGAGGTTCTACAAATCCCAGATGCATATAGCTCAAAATATCGAGAGTTGTATTCAATCAAATTATAGAGATCTTTATTCCAATTAAAACAATCATGGCAAATGTGGTACAATCGCCTTACTACATACCTTTTGAGAAAGAGATATGTGAACAATCCCATGAGCCCGTGTGTTTTTATTAAGAAATCAAATTTTAGATTTCCTATAATCGCACTTGATGATTTAAACATCATAGGAACTCCTGAAGTGATTAAACAAGCTGCTGCAAATCCGAATGAAGAGTTTGAGATGAAAGATCTCATAAAGAAAAAATATTGTCTTAGCCTGCAAATAGAGCACTTATGTGATGGAATTTTAGTCCACCAATCTGCTTATAAAGTGCTTAAATGTTTTAATATGGATAAGGAACAATCATTAAGTACCCAATGTTTGTTCTATCCCTTGATGTAAATAAGGACCCTTTTTGACCTCAAGGGAATAACGAAGAAATTCTTGGCCATGTTGTGCCATATCTAAGTGCAATAGTTGCACTGATATATCTTGTTAACTACGCGAGACCAGATATAGCATTTTTGGTTAACTTGTACTCATACACGAAGACATTGGAAAGGAATTAAACATATATTTCAGTATCTACGTGGTATATCTGATATGCCATTATTCTATCTGAGACAATCAAATCCAAAGTTGGTTGGATACGCAGATGCTGAATATTTGTCTGATCCACATAAAGGTTATTCACGAATATAATATTTATTTACCTATGGTAACACTGCTATATTTTGGCGATCTACCAAACAAACAACAGCAGCAACTTCTTCAGATCATGCTGAAATATTTGCACTTTATGAAGCAAGTGGGGATGCTAATGGTTAAGATCTCTAATACAACATGTTCAAGAAGAATGCAGTCTTCCAACAATCAGAGGGAGCTAGACAATACTGTTTGAAGATAATGCCACCTATATTGCTCAAATCAAAAGCGAATACATTGAAGGCGACCGACCTAAGCATATCTCACCAAAATTTTTCTTTACAAGTGAGCTTCTGAAGACAGGTGAAATAGATGTTCATCAAGTTTGCTTAAGTGAGAACCTAGCAGATTTATTTACAAAAGCATTGCCAGCACAACTTTTGAGAAACTAATTCACAAGATTGGTATGCGTCGGCTCAGAAACGCCCCGTACTAATATGTTCACACAAGGGGGAGTTAAATATGCACTATACTCTTTTTCATTTTGCTATGGTTTTTATCCCACTGGGTTTTTCCTGGCAAAGTTTTTAACAAGGCTGTTTAAAAGCGTATATAACTCGGACACTATATACTCTTTCAAGAGTTTTTGTCCCATAATGTTTTAAAAAAAATATCTAAAGGGGGAGTGCGGTAAATATTGGATATTATTCGGATATAATTTTTATGGTCGAATTCGGATATTATTAGATATCTTAAAAAATTAGAAATTATGCAAAAGACCATTATATACACATATACATATACATAAATATGTGTGTGTACATAATAATTGACATGTGCCACATACGTGCCATATTCATGCTTCTCATTGCATGACTCTTCGTCATTTTATGTCAGTATTAATATGTATATGAGAGGTAGAAAGAAAGTGAGATAAAAAATGAGAATTGGGAGAGATTGAAGAGAGAATTGAAAGAGAAGGAAAAACATGAGAATTATTTGAGTAAAAGAAAAAGTTCTCTGATTCGTAGGTTTTAAAGTAAAATACTTGCTATTTTTTTAAAATATATTTGAGTTTATAATTTTATTCCCATTCTTTGAGTATAATATGTCTCTAGTTTTATAACAAATACAAATTAATGCGATCTTTTTTTTTTTTCACTTTAAGGGTATTTTTTTAATGATCTTTTGTTCGGTTTTGACATTTGAAAACTAAAACATGTATTCCAAAAGTTGAGTTACATTTTCTTATTTTTGAATTTGAGGTTTTTAATGAAAATCACCTAAATTTTAGACGTTGTTTTTCATTTTCAATGTCACAAGTAAAATTTACAAAAATTTTCAATTTCACACCATAATGTGATGCCACTAACTTCGTTTAGTTTTCACCGGCAAGACATTCCAGGAAAAAAGAATAAAATAATTTAAAATGTGGAATTTAAATTTTAAAATTTTTAAATATTTCAAATAATAAAAAATTCATAAATATTTAAAAAATATTTAATTATTTAAAAAAATATTTTTTCTAAGTGTCAGTAAAACAAAAATCAAAGAATGTCAACAGTCTAATAATAGAGTGCAACATTAAAATATTTTGAAAAGTTTATGTATGACATTGTAAAAAATAGAAAATCTTATTAGTTTTTAAAAATGCATCCAAAAGTGAGGTAGTTTTAACAAAAAAAAAAAAAAAAAAACCTTTATAATTTTTTTAAGGTTTTTTTTTATTTAATTGTAGTAAAAAAAAAAAAAGTAAAAAAAACCAACAATAAAAAAACTCAGTTTTCGTACCAAATTTTTTATTTTAAGAAAATGAAAAAGTTGAAAAGGAAGAAAACACACAATATCAAGCTGCCTTTTAAGGGATTTCACCCAAAGATTTCATTTGTTTTGAGATAATGAAACTTATAATTTATTTGCTTTGAGATTTCACCAGGGACTTTGAATAGGACTATTGAATTACAATTTTAATTTTAATTTTAGTAGCATTGAAATTCTGATGGAACTGAAATTTTATTGTTTGGATCATCAAATTAGAGGTGAACATTATAATTATATAGTGATTCGGGTCATCATGGGTTTTTGGCCAATCGAGTTGGAGTATTTCGAATTTCTAAATCAGTTACCCTCGGGATTTTCTTCGAGCTATTTACATTACGTTTGAGTTAGTATAACCGGAGAGATTCACTTTGAGTTTGAGTTATTCGAGTTTAGGTCAAATCGGGTCGAGTATTGCATGCGATCATTTAATGTTTACATTATCTCGTATTTTCAGCTATTCAAGTTACATCTTTTCAGGATGCATGGCAGAATCGATTAGGCTTGAGTAGATTTAGGTCATTCCGAGCTGAAGTCCCTTAGTTTTGGGATAAATAAGTTGTATCATTTCAAATTTTAAGTTATGTTAGGCTGTGCTTGAGATGGGTTGGCCCATTTTAGGTTTGGATCATATTAAGTTTTGTACCAATTTTGTCGAACCGTTTCCACTTTGGTCTACATGTTTTACATCACCTTTCCGTTGAGTGGTTTATTTTTTTGGATTTGACTCCTCTTGCGTGTTGAGTAAATCGGGTTGGGTCACTTTAGACTTTGAGTTAAGTTGACTTGGAGTCATTTCAAGCTCAAATCAATCAAGTTGGGTGATTTCAAGGTTCGGATAAAATTTTAGGCTGTGTCTAAGTCTTTCGATTATGTGTCATATTTATTTTTTATTCGAGATTTTGAGTCATGCTAGGTTTGGGTTAATCATGTGGGGTCCTATTAGGTTTTGGGTCAATGGAGCCAATAGGGAATTCTAATTCCTTACCCCGCACCATAAGGAATCAAAAAGCATGATTTTCAATTAAAATCTTATTCCGCTGATTAGGCGTTGAAATTGTAATTCCAATTCCAAAAGGTGAACCAAACAACAAAATTAGAATTATAAGCTCCAACTCCATGCTGCAAATCCATGCTCCAAATATGACCTAAAATTTTTTAGGCTCTGCTTGGAAATAAAATTGGAATTAGGCGGTATAGTTTCTATTCTAATTTCAGCTATGATGGAATTGGAATTCTGGTAGAATTAAAGTTTCATTATTCGGTTGTCAAAGAAATTTAAGGTCATAATTATAATTTCATAATGATTTGATTCGTCACGGATTTTCGATCAATCAAGTTGCAAAATTTTGAGTTATAAGCGAGGTCGCATTTTAGTCAAGGCCAATAACTTGAATCTAAGTTATTCAATTTTCGAGTCAAGTCGATTCCAGTTTTAGTCTCGTCAGATCATTTTGTGTTCAGTTTATCTTAGATTTTTAGAAGGTTTATTGGGATTTAAACTTCTATGAGTCATGTTTGAGTTGATTTAGGTCATTTAAAGCTTGAACCATCTTAGTTTTTTTATCAAATAGGTTGCATCATTTCAAAGTTTGAGTTACCTCAAGTCAGGTCAAATTAGGGTTGAGGGTGAGATGGGTTGGGTCATTCTGAATTTGGGAGATATTAGATTTTTGGTCAATTTAGTTGGATCATTTCGAATATTGGCTTAGCTTAGTAAGCCTAATTACATCGCAATCATGTTGGCTTGTTTCACATTTGGATTTGAGTCATCTTAGGTATCGGGTTAACTTAGTTAGGTCATTTTGTACATTGAAATAAGTTGATTTGGCTTTTTTAAGGTTTAAGTCATTCAAGTTGGGTGAATCAAGGTTTGGGTCAAATTTGGTTAGTCTTTTTGTTTTAAGTGATCAAGTAGGGTCATTTTTCTTTTTTGGTCAATGGAGTTAATTTGAATTTACAATTCTTTACCACATTCCTAGAAATTGGAATGTGCAATTTTCCATTAAAATGTAAATCCATGAAATTGGTTATCAAAATTGCACTTAGAATTCTAGCATGTGAACCAAATAATGAAATTGAAATTTTAGATCCCAATTTCAGTCTCAACCCCAACTCCATACGCCAACAGGACCTTATAGGTTTTGAGATCATGAAACTCATAACTAATACTTGATGATATATTTTTTTGATAATCAAGAAGAAAAGTCCTCAGGTAAGTACATAATTAATAATTAAAGGTCATATTGTTGTCATGACAACAATCTTGATGCCATAGAGACTGTAATAAAATTTGAAGTTGTTATTCACTACAAGTCACATAAATACTTTGTTAATAAATTTTTTTGTCCTATCAGTATCAAAACCCATAATTAATGATACACTATTGTGAATTTTATCAGTCATAGGACTATTATGACATGAGCACATAAATTTGTATGGAAGATTTATACTTACTTATCATGAGGTTTAAATATTTATCATGTAAATACCATAACATTTCAATATATACAATGAGGTACCTTACTATTTCAAATTTTTATCACTTAAATATCCTATGATGGAATTTAATGAATTTTTGTATAAATTTGACAAATTTTATATAAAAAATTTTATACAGTATTTTGTTAATATCCACCTCACAAATACTAGTCACTAAGTAATCAACCTCTAAACGCTTGTAAGCCATGCAAACCAAACTTCTTTGCAGCCACTCTATATTCTCCTTCACCATTTTGCTCTTCACATGGTTTTTTTTCTTGCCTAAGTCATCTAGCTATTGACATATTTTCAAAATAAAGTGATTAATAAAGTCTTTTGGACTTGTTTAGAATGTACGTGGTTTGAGTATGGTATGTGTCAACACATGTGTTGAGTGTATCGACACACAGTTTTATGGAAACACTCTCCAAGGTCTGAGTGTCAACACATAGATCTTACAGAACCTAATGTGTTAATGTAAATGTCAACATTCACTTCGACACACAATCTTACAGTAACTTGTATGTTGATGTAAGTGTCGACATTCAATTTCACACACAGTTTTGCTGAACGCTGTGTGCTGGTCTATGTGTTTACATTCACTTCGACACACAGGACAGTTTTGATAGTTGGTTTGCATGGTTAAAGTTGGTTTTTGGCTGTGGATTTGGTTCATATGGGAAGAGATTTGTCCCTTCAATAGGGGCACTTTCTTTACTATAAAAACCCCCTACCCTAATGTTTGAAGAAACTTATATAAGATCTTGAAAATGTCATTGTAAAAAGTCATTCGCCAATCTACATCTCACTTTCTTTCTTCCTATTCCTCATCTCACTTCATATCTTGGTTGTCATTCTATCTCTAAGACTTTTTCACTATGCTTGAACTAGGTCTTAAGGACAGGGGTTTGTTATATGCCTTGACACCTGAGACTGGTTTTTTGATACCCGAACTGTGAGAATTCTCGAACAATCCTAGGACTTATTTTCTTCGTTTGGAAAATGCTTCATTCCTGCGTGAAATGACTACAAATTATATGAAACTTGATTGATTTGATGGCGGAAACTTTCATCGGTTGCAAAGGAAAATGCCCTTTTTGATTACGATGCTGAATGTTGTGTACGTCCTGAATACACCAATCCCCGATCATTCATCTAATGAGGAAACACTATCCAAGCAATGAACGTGACTGAAGTGGGAGAACGATGACTATATTTGTAGGAGACATAACCTCAATGGCATGACGGATGCCCTCTTCAACATTTATTCTAATATGGCTACCGGCAAGGAGTTATGGGACACTCTTGAAACACAACACCTGACGCAGGACGCTACAAGTAAGAAATTTCTCGTTAGTCAATTTAACTATTATGAAATGGTTGATAATTTTTCGGTAACAATTTCACGAAATCGAAAGAATATTAAACCATTTTAAGCAACATAACATGAATATTGACGATACCATTGTCGTTTCCTCCTTGATAGAAAAACTTCTGCCTTCCTAGAAAGGTATTAAGAAAGGTCTTAAACATGAAAAGGAAGAATTGTCTATGGAGGAGTTGGCTAGCCATCTCCGCATTGAGGAAGGTTACAAGTAACATGACGAAAACAAAGATCACCCTGGTGACATTCGAAAGGTTAACGTCACGGAAGAAAGCCAATCAAGTAAAGGACCGAAACGGACTGGACACGTTCCAAAGAAACATGACGACAAGAGGCCAAAGCCTGTCTGTTGAGAGTGTCATAAGCCTGGTCATCTGAGGAAGGACTGTTATCGCCTTAAGAACAAAAGAGGCAAAGGGCTCGAATAATAATTTCGTGGCAATGATATCCAAAATCAACATTCTTGGTGGGTTGATTCGGGAGCTACAAAATACGTATCTAAGGATAGGAGGTTATTTAAAGCATTTGAACCCATAGATGATGGAATTCTATTATTCATGGGTAATGGAGCAACTATACAGGTCAAGAGTAAGGGAAAGATTGAACTGCTTTTCAATTCTAGAAAAACTCTTACCTTGACCAATGTGTGTTATGCCCCGAATGTGGGAAAAAAAAAAGCCTTGTATCTGGTATCCACCTGAATAGGTTTAGTTTTAAATTAGTCTTTGAGGCTGACAAATTTGTATTGTCCAAGGGTGGTGTGTTCATTAGCAAAGAATATTTGTTTGAAGGCATGTTTAAACTTAATATCAATAATAAGACAGTTGGTTCGGTGTATATGCTTGATTTCTCGTTTCTTTGGCATCAAAGACTTGGTCACGTAAATTTTTGTAGAATGCATAACATGGAAAACTCATCATTAATTCCATATATTAATAAAGTTAATGATAAATGTAAAACATGTATGCTTATGAAAATATCAAGATTGCAGTTTCCTTCGGTTCAAAGGCAAACAAGTCTTCTTGATCTAGTGCATAGTGATTTATGTGATTTTAAGAATACTTTGACTTGAGGAGGTAAGAGATATTTTATTACCTTTATAGATGATTACTCTATGTATTGTTATGTCTTTCTCCTAAATTATAAAAATGAATCACTTGACAAGTTTAAAGCATTTAAGGATGAAACCAAACTACATTATGAAACTTCTTAAAACGCCTTAGAATTGACCGTGGTGGGGAGTATTATGATCCCAAATATTTTGAAACCATGGGAATAGTACATGAGGTCATGGCAACTTGCATGCGACAACAAAATGGTATGGCTGAGCTGAAAAATTGGACTTTAACCGAGATGGAGAATGCCATGTTGTCATATTTCGGACTTAGTGATGGCTTTTAGGGTAAGGCCACGTTTACGGCCTGTCACATTTTAAATCGTGTTCGTAATGAGAAAAGTAAAATTACCTCATATGAACATTGGAACAAACGAGCCCAGAATTTGCGCTATTTCAGAGTTTGGGAGTGTAGGACAGTTGTTAAAGTCCCCGAATCTAAAAGGAAAAATTTAGGCTAGAGAAGAATCGAGTGTATATTCATTGGTTATGCGGCTCATAGTAAACCCTATCAGTTCTATGTGATTGAATCAAATGATTATAAAAACGTTACCACTATAATAGAATTGAGAGATGCTATTTGTGATGAAAAACGGTTTTCCTTAATTCCTAGACCGACGGATAATGTATCGAGTTAAAATGGCATCCCTGTGTCATATGATGGAAACCATCTTGAGAGGGAAGAAATCCCCAATAATGCTCTAGAACTTCGAAGAAATAAAAGTGCTAGGAAAGAGAAATCTTTCAGGCCGGACTTCTACACAATGTAGAAGGTACTAGAGACAATGTGGACCATATAACTCCATATTGTTGTATCATAGAGTTGGATCCTATGATTTTTGGTGAGGCTATGTGTTCTCATGATGCCGCTTGTTGGAAAGAGGCAGTAAATGATGATATGGACTCAATCATTGGTAGCAATACCTAGATTCTAATGGATCTTCCATGAGGAAACAAGCCTAGAGTATGTAAGCAGATCTTCAAGAAGAAGATGAAAGTCAATGGGACTATTAATAAGTTCAAAGCCTAGTTGGTGGCTTAAGGGTTTACCCAAAAACATAGGATAGACTACTTTGATATGTATGCCCCGATGGCAAGTATATCGATGATAAGAGTACTAATAGCTCATGCCTCTATTTACAAGTTAAAGATTCATCAAATGGATATGAAAACGGCATTCCTAACCATGAGTTGGAGGAAGAGGTGCATATGGAACAACAGGAATAATCGGTTGTTGTGGGCCAAGGGAAGAAAATATGTAAACTTATATGATCTCTGTACGGGCTAAGAAAAGCCCCTAAACAATGGCATCAAAAGTTTGAGTAAGTTGTTTTACACCACAGATTCAGAGTCAATGAATTGAACAAGTGTGTGTATAGCAAGTTTAAAAATGACAAAGGAGTCATTATTTGTGTATATGTCAATGACATATTGATTTTTGGTTTTGATTGGAACAAGTAGAGAAAACTAGACAATTTCTGTCGAGTAACTTTGCTATGAACGATATGGGTGAGGATGAGATTATTCTTAGTATAAGAATAATAAGGAGTGGTGATACACTAACCTTGACACAATCTCAGTATATTGAAAAGGTGTTGAAAAGATTGAACATGGCCCTTGTGCACCCGTGTCTACACCGATGGACTCAAATACAAAACTTGTACCAAATGATGGTATTCCAGTAGCACAATTAGAGTATGCCAAAGTCTAATGTATGCTATGACCAGCACAAAGCCTGATATAGCTTTTGCTGTTAGAAAGCTAGGTGGATACACTAACAATTCGACCAAATTACATTAGCATGTGGTTTATAGAGAACTAAAATATCTTAAGAAAACCCTGGATTATGGTATTTCTTTTCAAAGGTATCCTCCCAATTTGGAATGATACTCTGATACCAGTTGGATCTCCAATATGAAAGATCATGCCTGTACAAGCGAGTGGGTTTTCGTTCTTGGTGGGGGTGTGGTTTCTTGGGTTTCCAAGAAGTAGGCATGTATTTTAGATTCCACCATGGCAACCGAATTTATTGCTCTCGCGTCTGCGGCGAGAGAAGCTGAGTGGTTAAAGAATCTCTTGTATGAGATTCCTTTCTGGCCTAAGCCAATCTCACCTATTTCTATCCATTGTAATAGTCAGGCTACGCTTTAAAAGGCATATATTGAGGTGCATAATGGAAAGACTACAAACATTGGTGTGAGACATAGTATAGTGAGGCAACTTATCCAAGAAGGGGTTATCACTGTGGACTTTGTGAGAACAAGTTAGAATCTAGCGGATCCGTTTACAAAAATTCTTGCTAGATACTTGGTTTAAAGAACAAATGAAGGAATGGGGTTGAAACCCGTCTATTTTATTCACCCATCATGGACCCTCAACTCAACGCCTGGTACTACGCCAGGTCTTGAGTTCAATCGGAGAGTTCTGTCATCCGTGTGACTGCAAGCACTAAAAGTATATTATTGAATTCGTGCTGCAAGGACATGATCAATGGGGTCTACCTATGTGAGTGTGAAGTTTGGCCACTTCAAAAGAGTGATTTAATGACAAGGGTTTGGCTCTGAAATACTCATGAAGGACCCATGATACAAGGTTATAAATGTGACGGCCACGGAAATGAGGTGTGTGTAGGGAGTAAGTCTTGTTAAAATCATGTGTTATATTAATACATATATATTGTTAAAATCATGTGTTATATTGATATTTTAGGGGGTAAAAATCAGCGAATTATTGCAAAAATACTAATTTATTGTTTGACTATGTTCCAAATTAGCATTTTTCAATGAAAATCTATCGAATTTTGACAAAAAAAGTACCTAATTTATAAAATTTTAAAACATTAGAATAACTAAGTAATAAAATTTGTAAACCTCAATATATCAGATTGTATATACTAAAAGGACGCTTCTATACGTCACGAGAAAATGGAACATGTAGAGACACGAGATGACACCATCACATTAAAGTTTAGATATTTTATTTACACTAATGGTGCAGTAAGAGAATGGTAGCTCAGATGGGGACAGTGCCCAACACACGCGCGAGCTATAGTTCGAATTCCCTCTCGTGCCTTTTCGTGTCATTTTTTTTTCCCGCGTTTTATAGCTTTTTCCATATTAAAATGTAAGGATACATATGTAATGAATAGCCAAATTTTAGATATTTATACAACCATTTCCAAATTTATATATTTGTATGTCCAAATAAAATTAAATCCTGTACAAACATTGCAGCACATAGTATAGCTCTTTTCAACTACTGGTTAGCTATGTTTTAAATTAAATTGTTCGCGTATAACATTTTTAACTAGAGTAAAGAACCTCTACACTTTTCACAGGTCATGATACCTATTTCTAAGGCAGAGCCAATCTTATCCGTACAAAAAGGGTGTACAACCCCTACTTTAATAGGGATGGCAATCTAGTGGGTACGGGTTGCCTAAGCACTCATATCCGTTAGATACATAATCTATATGTTCTTCTTGTCCTTCACTGTTACTGGAGATGTATTAAATTGATCCCCAATAGTGTTTGTAAAATTCAAGAGAAAACAAAATTATTGATGTAAGTACCCTTGTTACTGAGAATTCTCATCACCTACTAAACATGATCATTCAATTTATGCTATGTTACCATAAAGATAAAAATGAGTATATAATATAGTGAAAATGAACGTTTAGGCAAACGAAAACAACTTTAACCATCTCATAAGAGAAAAAGAGTAGAATAGTGACTAAACTACAAGCATGATTTCATTCATGACCCATATACTCGACTCGAGTGGTGTAAATACTAGTGAATACTAAATTTAACTTTCGAAGATTAATGTTAGAATAAAAGAGCTGCTACGTGAAGGAAAGAAACGATATAAGGAGGGTCCAACTTGAAGGGCGTGGGTCAATTACTATCCTTATAAGTTAACAATGCTTGTGTAGATATTGTCACATTTCTCCAACCTATATTTGTGACCTACCTTGAGTGCTCTAAATTAGGGGTGAATATTGGATGGGTAGGGTTAGGTTGGGTAATAATTAAAGAGACCCATTTAATATCCAATCCAAACCCAACCCAGACCCACAAACCGATTAGACTATGGGTCTCGGTTGGGTCGGTTTGGATTTGGATGGGTCGACCCATAAATTCATTTTACAAGACTATTTAACTTTGACATTTTATTGATTTGGTTTTAGAAGGCTTTGGATATAAAACCATAATATAATTATGTTATGTAGATCTGAATTTTTTAATTTAAATATCTATTTTATTATATTTAAGTTCATGTGAATTTGAATTAAATATGATTTGTTCTAGGATTTTATTGACAAAACAACCTCAACTTGTAATCTTGTTTAATTAATTAGATTTCCCAAGATTTAACAATTTATTACTTATGTATCCTATCATTTCAATATATAAAATGTGATACCTTGAGGTTTAAACAATTTATCATTTAGGAGCCTTGAAGGTTTAAAATTTTATTAACCAGATAACTTTTTATCAAAATTCAAAAGGTTTTCATTGGAAATGTTAAAATTGAACATGATTTCAATAATATATTAGTATATTTATAAAATTTGATGATATTTTGCTAACACAGCTAACATGACACATAATTTTGATAATATTTACGTAGTTCATATCAACATTCAGGGAACTTTTTATCACAATTTGCTAAATTTTTGCTTAAAGATGGGCATGACTTATTTATGTTATTGTAATTATGTACTATATTATCATTTTTTGTATCAAGTTGGTTTGATTCTTACAAAAATTGATAAACTCTTACATAAGATACCTAGTGACAAAATATTCAACCTAGTGACAAAATATTCAAATCTCAGAGTACTTCATTTTATATAATAAAATATTAGGGTATCTAAGTATAAGTGTTCAAATTTGACAGCACCAAAGTAATAATTTTATGTTTTGAAAATTCTAACTTATAGAAATTTACATTTAGGAATTATAAAGCTATATCAAAAATACTCTAGTTTAATACTTCGAAAATAAAAAAAGATTAAAAGTTACCCATGGATAACACAAAACCATCCAAGTTGCCCATGGGTATCCATAACTGGACCCATTAGGAACCAATTTCTAATGGGTACCAAACCCAACCCAACCCAATCTCCTTGGGTTGGGTGGATCTGGGTATACCCATAGCCATAAACATCCCTACTTCATACACGCTTGAAATACTGCAGTCACTAGCTAATGATTAATTTTACCTCCCAAGATTAACATTCGAGTAAAAGAACCTACATGCGATGGGAAGAAACGAGGTGAGAAAGTCTGAAGTAGGTCAATTATTATAGCATAACCTAATCCCGGTTGTAGTTGTGTCACAACACTTCGACTTGCATCCGTGACCCGCCTCAAGTACTTATACTCACATGATGTAATGTAGATACGAGCGAATAATGAGTTTGTATTAAAATAAAAGAACCTGCCTAAGAAGGACGAAAATAGGGTGATGATACTATCACGTAATCCTAGCAAGTACCATCATGTGTCCCAACACATATCCAAGACCCATTTGAAGTACATTATATTCACCCCAAACGACACAGATACCGGCAAATGATGCACTTTTACCTCCCAAAAACCAAGAATATGCTTATTTGCCAAAAAAGAGTAGAGTCCACAACATACTAAATTGGGATAGACATCCACTTGTGCCCTTTTTCAGGTGTTCATATCAAAGGGAAGCAAAAGCATGCAAGCGTGAGTCAGACCCATGTGGATGCGGTTGATGTCATAAAGAAGCACAGTACAACATATTAAAGTCACACTGGTATTGTTCACGTGTCTACTTTCTCCTTTAAAGTGGTGGTTGTTCTCGGCAATTGCACTTTCACCTTCCTACTTTCTCATTCATGTGATCAAAAATGTTGCCCTATCCACTAGACTTAGTGGATTCATTATCCCATGAAAAAAGTGCTTGTATTTGCATATATCAATGTGTTCAGCGCAATGATTGATAATATCTCTATATTTATGACCGAATGTAGTAACGGCTGAATAAATATAGACGTCGTATGACTTAACTAAGTATACACAAGTGGAAAGTGTTAGAAACTTTGAGTGCCTCGAGAGTTTGTGCATGCATAGACGTCTAGGTTTTTGGGATGTGTCGCTTCCAACTTTGGGAGCTATTTTGGTTTTTTTTTTTTTTTAAATTATCATTTAGGTATTCTAAAATTTGAGCATCTATCACTTAGGTACTCTGAAATTTCAATCTATATATACAATGAAGTATCCTAAAGTTTGAATATTTTATTACATTTGGAATATTTTATTACTTTGGCAACATGTGGCGGAATTTTATGAATTTAGGTACAGGCCTATAATGAAGTTTCTTGTGCTAGTATGGTTCCCGAAAGTAGGAACAAGAAAATTGTCAGAGGTAAGGTGTGAGTAAAACAGTGCTATATACCTCAATTTATATATTAATTATTGTTACACCCTTTATATGGATGTAGAATTTTGTCGAACCATGGAAATTTTGGTGATTAGTGGTTTTTCCATTGTTTTTTTTTTTTTTTTTTTTGGCTGTCAATCCCTCTTTTGATGTATGGTAACTCGATTTTACATTTGGTTTGTGGGTGGTCTCGACATTATGTTCATTGGTGATGTGCTTTTATGACTTTATATTTTATATGAACATGGCTGGAATGGGTCAATTTTTTTTTTTTTTTTTTTTTTTTGATAATTAAGAGCAGCATAGAGAGATTCTCTATAATAATAACGAACACAATAAAGAAATAAGAAGAAATCTAAAAAAAGTTCGTAAGCTGGAAGCGCAACATAAGCAAAGCAAAGCAATGTGCGCTGGCTTTGCTCATGATCCGCGACATGAATGATCAAAGTCTAAGTAGCGCATGGAGAGGCCAATCTTTGCCTTGATTTAAGAATGAAATTGCAAATCAGTCTATTGGGGTTCTTAATGCACTGGTGTATGGCAATGTTAGTGGGACCAGCAATTACCTAAAAATAAGTGATAATCCTCAATTTTGCAGTGTTGATTATGCACGGCTAATATGGGATAGAGTTTTGGAAAATGTAGTTGTTTTTCGACTCTCAAATTGCATTCGCAACAGCAAAGAAAGTCATGAGCCAAGCTTTCTTGGTTGAACTCTTGTGGAATGGAAGTTGCCATTGTTGGACCAGATGTTTGAGGTTATTTGGGCAAATGATAGCCATCCCCCACTATTTTATAATAGAAGTCTAGAGATTCCATGATGACCTGCAAATAAGAAAGAGAGGCTTGCATGATTCAACACAATTTGAGCAGAAGGGTTAAAAAATTTCTTTAATGTCAAGAATCTCATTTCTCATTAGCCTCTCTCTTGTGTTCAATCTCTTAAAAAGTGCCAACCACACTAGTAACTCAATTCTAGGGGGGAACAAGTTCGCACCAGATACATTTTACCCAATATGTGATTGAGCTTCCAAATGAATTGGTCAAATGTTGCTTAATTTATACTTGATGATTGATTGAGAGTTTGTGTGCTATTTGTAGTGAGTTAACTACCAATTTAGTGATCCAAATGAAAAAAATTTAAAAGACAAGTTAGTCAATTAAGTCAAATTTTTGAAGATTCTATCACCCAATAAAAACTTGTTTTTATCACTAAATTGATTTAAAAGTGATAAATCATCATTGAAATGGAAAAAAAAAAAAAAAAAGAATTTTAACTAGAGTTGTTCATTTAGTTAGTGCATTTTTCCGATAATTAGAGAGAAAAATATCGATACAAAAAGGACCCATCGAAGTGCGGCATGAGAAAGTGCACAATAACGGGACAAAAATAAAAAGAGAAGTAGCTCCCAGAACAAACAAAACACACTAAAAACCTGGACGCCTACCACTGTGCAAATTCATGAGGTACTCAAAGCTTCTAGCACTTTTCGCCCATGTGTATTTAGTTAAGTCGTACGATGCCTATAAAAAAAGCATCAAAACTCAAAACACTCCAAACACACTCTTACCCCTCCAACATGATTAAACTCCTATTAGACCATACAATTCAAGACTCCACAAAAAAAAAACATAGAGAGCCACACCTTATCTAATCGCATAACTCTTTAAAATTTATCCCTTGTCTTTTATTGGGATTCACATTCTAATTGAACCATATTTAGTCGCTTAATTAATTTAAAATTGATAAAATTCGTTCACTGAAGTAGAAGTTGAATCAATAATCTTGGTTGATTTGCAAAAGGCCCCTACGTGTGATTTATTGGAAGAGGATGTTCAACAGCGAGGGTGACATTCGTTGGCCATCCATTGTCCAATTCCTCCCCTATCATCGGCAACACCCCCATGCGAGTCGCATTATTTTGGGAGCTTCCAATTGAAATGGAGCTTAGGTCCTTTTTCTCAACCTTCATATGGACATGGACCTTAATCTACGTAATAATATAGGATGCCCTCCCAACCCTATTATGGAAAGGCAGGTCCATCTTGTTACCGATTTCCATATGGACCTAATTATTGACTTCCATGTGGACCTATACCATTATACACGGGGTACCACGAGAGGTACCATTTGTTGGAGTATCACAATGGGTTCCTCTCTTAATGTGGAGACCAAGGATTGTATTTAGTTCCAAGTCCATTGGCGGCAGGACCTTCGCAACAACTCGAACTCCACCTTAATAGCAGTCTTGCTGTAATCTAAATAATTGAACATACATCGAAGCCGATGATGTTATTTAAGAATCTAACTATTTACTTATTCAATGATTTATTTAATTTATCAATACCAAATAACCATATATTTTTTGTTATAGAAGGATTTTGATGCTCAAGTGGTTAAAATTATGGCGGGTCTCATAAAGAAAAATTTTTATGGGTCATGGAAGATGTACAGTGTTTTCCTTCCCCGTATTCAAAATGCATCATGGAAAGAGTTTAAGGTGCGTGAAATGATGCAGCGAGCTGAGGCGCCTATACCCCAGCTTGGCGGAAGGAGGTCCACGGCAGGAGCGCACAAGGTGCATACTTGGCGCGAAGGAACTTGGCGTGACGCCAAGATCAGCATGTTCAATGGGTCTCCTATTCCAGCCGTGATTTTTAGGATTGCTTGCTAATTTCTTAATTATTTTTTTTCCTTATCTGTTTGTTTCCTTAATTTTAGCATCGGATTTGAATTTAAGTTTCAAAATCTTTCTCTATAAAAGGAGGAGAGGACATAAGTAGCTAATTAAAATTCCAATAAATTGTTTTCTTCCTTTGTGTTACCTCGATTCCTCGACCTGTACGAAACAAGCTTACGAACTACTTTTGTTAATTTTATCCTAGTAATAATAAAATTCAAAAGGGAAAGCCGTTGAACCTTCTCGTTGCCCAATTTTCCCTATCACGCGCTGCATCATCAGAGGACCTTTGAATTGCACACCGACGCCTCAAAGGTTGGTATTGGCGCCTTCCTTAGTCAAGAAGGAAGACCGGTTGCTTTCTTCAGTGAGAAGCATCATGGGAGTAAGTTAAGGTATTCAACATACGACTTAGAGTTTTACGCTTTGGTCAGTGCGCTCCGGCATTGGAAGGCTTATCTGACAAACCGCGAGTTTATCCAGTACTCAGACAACATAGCCCTGAAATTTATCAATAGTCAAGAGAAGCTGTCAAAATGGCATACCAAGTGGGCGGGTTTCATTCAGCTCTTCCACTTCTCAATTAAGCATACTTCAGGAGCAGTTAATAAGGTGGCTGACGCCATAAGTAGAAGGACCATGATCCTGACGCAATGTAAGGCTGAGGTTACTGGATTCGAGCACTTCAAAGACATGTACCGTGATGATCCCACCTTCAGCAGCATTTGGCAAGATGCCTAGCTAGGACCAGTACCGAATTACTCGCTCCACGATGGTTTCTTGTTCCAAGGGAACCAACTGTGTGTCCTGAACTCGAGTTGGGGCCAGAAAATCATAGAAGAAAAGCACAACTCCGGACATGTTGGTAGGGACAAGACACTAAATCTCATTACTGCCACCTACTTCCGGCTCACAATCCGCAAGGAAGTCGGGAGATTCATCAAAGAGATGCCGCACCTAATAGATCTCTAAGGGTGGAATGACGAATGAGGGTCTCTACTTACCGTTACTAGTACCGGATCAACTGTGGACAGATGTAAGCATAGACTTCGTATTAGGGTTGCCTCAGAAAGTTGGTGGGATTGATTCCATTTCTGTTGTTGTTGATCTTTTTTAGAATATGGCTCATTTCATTGGGTGCAAGAAAGCCGCAAACGCCACCTACGTTGCAGGTCTTTACTTCAAAGACGTCTACAAGCTCCATGGCTTGCCTTCCAGCATTGTGTCTGATACAGACATTCGGTTCGTCAGTCACTTCTGGCGGAGCCTTTGGAAGTTGGCGAACACCACATTCTCTTTCAACACGGTCCATCACCCACAAACCGATGTCCAAACCGAAGTCCCCAACCGTTCCTTGGGTAACATACTCCAATGTTTGTTTGCAGAGATCCCCAAGAGTTGGGTAGTGAAGCTGTTAGGAACAGTGTCTTGAAATTCAGATTTATTTTGGATATATTATCTTAATTAATAAATAAAATTAAAATCCGAGTCGTTTCCTAGTTAAATTTGTGTATGTGAGCATTTATATTGCATGTGATTTTCTTTTGGGAGACATTCATGAGATGGGTGTAGTCCTCAGACCATAATTTACATGTTTGTTCTAAGTGGCTTATGAGACTAAGTCATAGATAGACTTGGAACAAATGATACGGATTATTGTTTGAAAGACTCATAGTCGAAGACAAGTCTGACCACTTGCATCTTAAGACTATAATATGACACTTTAGATGGCTTGTCTTGGTCATGTTGATGGAGATCCAAAAGTGTTAGGACAGTGTGTTTGACACACTGAGTTGGTCCATGTGGGTTACTTATTTCTAGACTAATATAGGATATGAGTGATTCGCATTGTACTATTTGAATGACGACTCTAAATCCTGTGGGTATTCTGGACTTGTGCATGGAGCATTAGTTAGTTTGGTGTACTGCAAGTAAGGTCTAAAACAAATGACTGAAATCCCACGTACACTGGGTAGTGGCGTGAAGTGCGATAAGGATCAGGTATTCAATAGGGAATCTACAGTCTCTTATGAGATACAGATGTCCCCTTAGTTGATTCGCAAATATTTGAATGGTTCGGAAACTTTGGCCAAAATGTTCCAAGGCTTTGACATTTGGAATTTATACTCTGAATATGTTCAAGTATAAATGAATTATTCAGTGAAGGGCGAGTCAGTAACTAATGGAGAAGCTATGAGGAGGATAATAATAGTAGTTACATTTATCCTTTGTCATGGACATCTAGTGGAGGGGTTGTTGTTATCAGTACACATATTAGGGAGACATCGAATAAATAATTTAAGTCTGGAGAGCAGTGAGATTTATTTAGTGGAATTAAGTCTCATCAAATGGTAATTAAATTAGTATCATGAGATGATTTAATTTAACCCATTTGGAGCTAGATTTCAATTGTCCCCGAGGTCCCTACGCAAGCTTTATATTTATTGCCAATGGAAAAATATTAAAGAATTCAAGAGAAGAATTATTTATCTATAAGATGGGTAAATTAATTTTGTCAAATATTATTCATGAGACGAATAAATATTAAAAATTATAAAATAAAATAATTTTGAAAAATTAAAATTCATAAGATGAATTTTTACATGTGGGAAACAAAGCGAAAAACAAAAAAAAGGATTTTTGCGTCACATTCCGAGTGAACTGCAACGAATGAACCAGCGCGCGACAACATAAACTTTGGATAACCGCGTCCCCAGGCGGGGACGAATCATGCGACGACGCGTGTCACATAATGATAAGCTAAAACACGCGTGCCCTGTGCTTGAAACTCCACATTTACCTATTGTTTAATTGATACGCTGCTTTTTGTATTAAACTAGCAAATCCCACATCGAAAAATCAGATTTTTTTTTCGCTCCTGTATATTTCTAAAAACAAAGGGGGCTCATTGCGAGGCTTGGCACTAGAGTTAAAAATATTTCTGTGGGGTTTCTGAAATTACTTCTGAGACACAGTTTAATATTTTTTGGAACCCACCCTCTGGGCAAATTCCAGGTCATTGAGTAGAAGGTCTCGGGGTCTCGATTTTGAAGAATATTATTGTCCTTCTGGTTTTCTTTTATTGTAGCAATTTCAGGTATGTTTTTCTTTCCTTCTTCTTTTAGTTCTCGCTTTTCTATTTATTTACAGTATTCGTTATTATACCTGTTTAAGTTTATGTATTATTATGAATGTATTAGAGTAAAAGGCCTGTAGATCTAAATTAAGAATTTAGGTATATTGATTTAAATTATGAATTTAAGTCAGTAGATTTAAAATTATAAATTTTAAATCAACCCTAGGTTTAGAGTTATGAATTCTAAACCTGATCTACTCCGTAATCTTTAGGGAGAATTTTTGAAATTCATCCCAACAATCGGTATTAGAACAAACGGTTTATAGAGATAAACCTATTCCCGGGAACTCTCGCACGTGAGGTGTCACGAAGCGTGACTCTCCGACCAGGGGCTTAGGTAGAGAGAAGAGTCTCCTACTCTAAGTGTTCTAATATGTGCCTATTATTGTGACCATAGTTGAGAGCTGTGAACCCAATAATCGGCATCAGAGTTTATTTTTCAACAAAATTCATATGCTTTTCACAACAATTGGTATCAGAGACAGCCTCTGATTACATTCACAATATACATGACTAGGTATAATAAGATCGAAATAAATAGATTTGCGAATTAATAAAAAAGAGATTTTATTAAGAAGAAAAATTAGTTTAGTTTGTCCTATTGATTTAAATTGTTTAAATCAATGATTACATTCAGATGAATGTTTGTATTTTTTATTTAAATTGTTTGAACCATCGAATTCGTTAATTGTTAACTAGACTATTTTAATGTAACCATTTAAATTGTTTAAATCAGTTAAAAGAATTAATAGTTAACTAGGCTATTTAAAGTATCGGTTTAAATTATTTAAATCAGTCAAAAGAGTTAATAGTTAACTAGGTTATTTATAGTGACGATTTAAATTATTTGAATCATTAATGAATTAATCGTTGAACAACTTATAAATTTGCGATTACGTTGCTCGTATAATGCGATTATATGTTCTTAGTCATGATTTACAAAATCGGACAAAATTGATCTAATAGGATTAGATTCAAATATTTTTATAAATTTGGATAAAGTTGATCGAATGGGATTAGATTTAATTATTTTATACGAAATAGGATAAAATTGATTTAATGAGATTAAATTCAATTTATTATAAAATTAAATAAAAAATTTTCTGACGCGGTTGTCAGCTTCAGGCTGATGCTTACATCAACGTCAGGTAATTTAAAAAAAAAATTTATTGATTTGCATAACAATTATTAATTAATTATTTTATTAATTAAATTTTCTTTTAGAATGAGATTCTAAATTAAATTATGAGATAATTTAAGTTGTAAATTAGAGTATTTTGAATAAAAATTATTTGAAGTTATTTTAGAATAAAATTTTGAAGTAGATTATAAGATAGTCGAAGTTAACTTTATTTTTAAAATAAAATTTAAATTTTGTTGATTAAATTGTAGAATAAGATTCTAAATTAGACTATTGGATAGTCTAAGCTTGTTTAATTTTAGAATAAGATTATGAAAATAGACTATGGGATAGTCTAAGCACAAAATTACTATTGTTTTTAAATAAAAATTATTTTTAATTTAATTTTGGAATTAGATTTTGAAAAGTAGATTATGTGATAATCTAAATTAAATGTTGGTATTGCTTAATTAAAATTAATTAATTAATTTTATTGATTGAATTTTTGAATGAGATTCTAATGTAAGATAATTAGATAATCGATACTGTAAAATGATCATATTTTCAATAAATTAATTAATTAAATTTGGTCAATTTTAGAATGAGATTCTAAAGGGGATTATGAGATAATTCAGGTCATAAATACAAGTTAATTAAAAACCGCTAGTTATAAAAATCAAGTGGGAGCGAGTTTTCAATTGTTGTAGCCTCACGGTCTCCATTATCGATCTAGTAGTATAGTAGATTGATAGACCTCCATGCGGAGGATGTCAGTTTGCAGATTATAGGTTACACTTCTTTAGGATAAACTAAAGTGCAAAGAAACGATGCGACCACGCTGCCGGGAGTATTTCATGTATTTGTATGGAGGTTTAGGTAATGGTTTACACTTGACTAGCGTGATGCATTAGCATCCCCGAGGAGCTCTGTTGTGTCGTGTTAGAGACTAAGGTAAAGTGGTGAGTTAATCATGTTCAGTAAGAGTTACAAGAAGAACCAGTTAATTGAGAATAGTTCTCACATGAACTAGCTTCGTGCGACCCCATTGCCGAGGAGTAAGGAGTGGTGTGTTTGGGTCATCATTATATGCATGATAGTACAGTTTGGTGGATATCTGGCTTATTGTATATGCTAAATTGAAAGAATATACATCATTGCATTATTCATGACACATATGTTTGCATTTACAATATTTTAAATACATAATGTACTCACTGAACCAAATTACTTTGCCTTGAAAAATAAGTTAGACTTTGTTATTACTCACAAGGGACCTACTAGAAAGAAAGGAAAGGGCAAGGTTGTTATTGTAGCAACCAAGTCCATAAGGAAGTCGGCAAAAGAAAAGTGTTTCCTTTGCAAGAAAACTAGACCACTGGAAAAGAAGCTACACTACGCATATAGCTACTCTTCCTACAAAGATTACTAAGCCGTCTAGTGAAGGTATGTTGATATCTCACTCAGTTAAGTCATACATAGTCGAGAATCCACCAGTTTCCTGGTGGGTGAACTCAGGTTCAACTGACCATATCTGTAATATATTACAGGAGCTCAAGCCAGGCGAAAGGCTACATGATGGGTGTTGTACCCGATGGTCAGGCACAGTACAAAAATAGTGGTCTTAAGAGTAGGAGATGTTAGCATAGACCTTAGTGATAGAGTTTTATTTTAAAGGATTGATTATTTAAACCCTCTCTGCTCAAGAATTTGATTTCTATATCTTGTTTTATGAATAATAGTTATTCATTAGATTTTGATAATGGATATTTTAATATAAGAAATAAATTATTTATTTGCAAATGTTCATGAACGAATTGTTTATTCATGTTATTTCCTGATCAAAACTATGGTAATTGTTTAAATGAATTTAATGTAAGTTCACTTGTTCAATCTTATAAAAGAAAACACCTTGAAAGGGGTATTGCCCAGACATGGCACCAACGTTTAGGTCACACTAATTCGAACATGATCCAAAGATTGGCAAAAGATGGACTGATAGAGAATTTGGACTTGAGGTCATTACCAGTTTGTGAATTCTGCATAGAATGAAAGGTTACCAATTCTTTCTTTAAGAGTAAAGGCAATAGGGTTGGTGGCTTGCTTGAGCTGGTTCACATAAATGTATGTGAACCAACACATGTTCAGGCGAGAGGTAGGTATGAGTACTTATTCATGTTTAGTGATGATTACACAAGGCATGTATATGTTTACCTAATCAAACATTAGTTGGACTCTTTTGAAAAGTTCAAAGAGTACAAAGCTGAAGTTGAAAAGCAATTAGGTAAATAAGTTAAATCACTACGATTAGATCGAGGTCGTGAATATTTTTCAGGTGAGTTTTTTGATTTCCAAACTGCAAATTGAGATGAGATCTCAGCTTTCTGCTGCGTTACAAATAAAAGGAACAAGGACGGTTTTTTCTACAGTTTTGATTTAAAAGGTCTTTTGTAAATACAACGTAAAATACTTAGAGAAGGATTTTTCAAGTAAGCTATAAAAACAAAAACAAAATAGTATTAAAGGAAAATAACAATAATTCTGATCAGCTATTAAGACACAGTGGATGTATTAGATGCACCTACTAATAGGAATGAGAATGTTCCAGGTACACGAGAGCTTAGGTGTGGTGGGAAGATTGTCAGGACACCTGACAGGTTCATAGCGGTAGCCTTAGTGGTTGATCGTGGCATTGAATCTGATCCTTTTTGCCACCATGAAGCAGTTAAGTTTTATAGTTTTGAGCAATTGGTTAAACGAACCATGCGTATACAAATGACATTAAGAGAAAATAGTGAATTTCTTAGTATTGCTTTCCAACGATATACTACTCATTGAGAATGATGTAGGGGTGTCATTAGCTGTAAAGGCTTGGTTGTCATGATAGCTCAATATGAAAGACATAGGAGGAGCCAGCTCTACTTTTAGAATTAAGCTTCTGCGAGGTCTTAAGAGTAGAATGTTGGGTCTTTCTTTAGCCACTTATATTAACAAGATGTTGTCAAGGTATAGCATGGAGTCCCCATCTCTTTTGAGTAGTGTTCTAGGACACCTCAATAGGAGGAGCAATTGAGGAATATTCCATATGCTTTGGCAGTGGGAGCCTCAGGTATGCCATGTTGTGCGCGAGACTTCATGTCTTCCATGCTATGGGATAGTATGCAGGTGATAGTCTAATTTGGGTCCAATAGACTAGGTGGTAGATAAATATTTTCTCTAGTTCTTGAGAAGAACTAGGGATTCTGTGCTGATCTTTCAAGGTGATGGGCTGGTTCCAATTAGTTATACTGGTTGAATACTTCCAGTCAGATTAATATGATAGACGTTCGACGTCTAAATATGTCTTTACCCTTGGAGTGCGAGCCATTAGTGAATGGGAATGTCAAGCAGTAATGTATTACAGACTTCACAATAGAGTAATTGTGCTCACTAAGGGTTAGGCTCAGTAGTTTTTTGGTTCAAATTTAAAAAGGGTGAGTATGGACTTTGTTATAAATTGGATTCAGAACAAGTGGGAGATTGTTAGGAACAATGTCCTGAAATTCAAATTTATTCTGTATATATTATTTTAATTAATAAATAAAATTGAAGTCCCAGTAGTTTTCTAGTTAAATTTGTGTATGTGAGGATTTATACTGCAAGTGATTTTCTTTCGGGAGAAATCTATGAGATGGGTATAGTCCTCAGACTATAATTTACATGTTTGTTCTAAGTGGTTTATGAGACTAAGCCACAAATAGACTTGGAACAAATGATATGGATTGTTGTTTGAAAAACTTGTAGTCGAAGACAGGTTTGGACCACTTGTATGTTAAGACTATAACGTGACACTTTAGATGGCTTGTCTTGGTCATGTGGATAGAGATCCAAAAGTGTTAGGTTAGTGTGTTTGACACACTGAGTTGGACCATGTGGGTTACTTGTTTCTAGACTACTATCGGAGATGAGTGATTCGCATTGTACTGTTCGAACGACGACTCTAAATTACATTGGTGTACTATAAGTAAGGTCTAAAATGAATGACTGAAATCCCACGTACACTGGGTAGCGGCGTAAAGTGTAACAATAATCAGGTATTCAATAGGGACTCTACAGTCTCTTATGAGATACAGATGTCTCCTTAGTTGATTCTCAAATATTTAAATGGTTCAGAAACTTTGGCCAAAGTATTCCAAGTATTTGATATTTGGAATTTGTACTGTGAATATGTTTAAGTATAAATGAATTATTCAGTGAAGGGCGAGTCGGTAACTAATGGAGAAGCTGTGAGAAGGATAATTGATTATATTTATCCTTTGTCATGAACATCTAGTGGAAGGGTTGTTGTTATCAATACAGTATATTAGGGAGATATCGAATAAATAATTTAAGTCTGGAGTGCAGTTAGATTTATTTAGTGAAATTAAGTCTTATTAAATGGTAAATAAATTTATATCATGAGATGATTTAATTTAACCCATTTGGAGCTAGATTTAAATTGTCCCCAAGGTCCCTACGCAAGCCTCTGTATTTATTGCCATTAGAAAAATATTAAAGAATTCATGAGATGAATTATTTATCCATAAGATAGGTAAATTAATTTTGCCAAATATTATTCATGAGATGAATAAATATTAAAAATTGTAAAATTAAATAATTTTGAAAAATTAAAATTCATAGGATGAATTTTTACAAGTGGGAAATAATAAGAAACGAAGGGAAATAATTCTATTCTTGATTCTCATAAACCCTAAAATAAGAAAGGAACACATAAAATCTATGGAAAAGTTGATTGCCAAAAAACCATAATCATCTTCTTCCTAAAATAGAGGAGTTATTTCACCTAAAATAAAAGACTAAAAATTAAAAAAGATAAATAAAAAAAGATAAACAATAAAATCTACAAATGTACATCAAGCTTTTCTACTTGTCGTTGAACTCTCTCTTGCCTGGATCAAGACTAACTCGTGCATCCCCCATTCGGCCAAGCCTCCAACTTGCCAAGCCCCATCCTACCAGGCAACCTATTCTATTTAAAAGGCGTGGCCATATCATCCTTCAAAGGTTGGAAAGAATTCACCCTCGAATTTGCTAATGGATCAACTGGATCATTCTCGCCAAAGTAAGGGACGAGGTGCTTGATATTGAAGACATCAGGAGTCCTCACTTCACCCAAAAGCTGTAGGCGGTAAGCATTATCGTTGATCTTCTCAACAATACACAAATGCTCAATCTTCCATGCTTTCAGCTGGTTGTACGTCCATGCTAGAAATTATTTTGTTGTTAATATTGCTCATACCAGATCGCCAACCTGAAGCCAAACTGCTCTACATCGCTTATCACTCGCCATCTTATACTTGGTGCTTTCCTCAAGCAACCGTGATCGAGTATGCTTACGTATCTCTTGAAGGTTGGAGATGAAGTCCTCTGCCATACAATGAGGACGAATAAGATGTAGAACTGGCACAAGGTCTATCAGAGAACAAGGACTAAGCCGTAGGCAACCTTCAACTGCAGAAAATCTGTGCTTCTATTTACCGAGGTGTTGTAAGTGTACTCAGCTTGATACAGCTTCTGATCTCACCCCTTGGTGTTCTCACAGACAAGACACCAGAGAAGGTTATCCAAAGACCTATTCATCACCTCATTATTGCAATCCGTCTATGGGTGATAAACGGTATTGAAGACGAGAGACATATTCACCATCTTCCAAAAGAGTCTTCAAGAAGTGGCTCACAAAGCGTACGTCCCTATTCAAGACAAGCTAATCGGTAACCCATGGAACTTGTAGACTTCTCGAAAATACGACTGCACAACATACACAGCGTTAACGGGTTTCTTGCAGCCCATGAAGTATGCCATCTTGGAGAATCAATCCACAACAACAACGATCAAATTTATACCCTTCTACCTGCTCAACAATCCAAGCACAAAATTCATGCTGATATCTACCCAAGGCTAACTCATAATCAGTAGCGACAAGTATAAACCCACATTAATCATCCCGCCCTTTCAGACTTGACAAACCTGGCATCATTTGACAAACCACTCAATCTACTTCCGCATTGAAGGCCAAAAATAAGTAGTGCTCATCAGCTTGAGTGTCTTGTCTCTCCTCATATGCCCTTTGTTGTGCTTCTCTTAAATGCCCTTAAGGGGCAAACTCGAATGCGGAATGCATAGATGGTTCCCCTTGAAGAGGAATCCGTTGTGGATTAAGTAACCTAGCACTAACCCGGTTTGAGCTTCTCATAAAATCTTCCAAAAGGAAAAATTGTCTTTGTATTGTTCCCGCAATCTATCAAAACTAAGTATCGAAGCTCAATTTTCATTCAAGATCATTGTACGCCTACTTAAGGCATTAGATACCCTTTTCAATACTCCGGGCTTGTGCTCTATCACAAAGTAAAAGAGTTGTATGTAACTAGCTCACTTCGCATGATAGTTAGAAAGCTTCTCTTGACTATTGGTGTCATTTCACCCAACATTATCCAAGTACAAGGCAAACTCCCTGTTGGCAAGATACGACTTCCAAAGACTCAAAGCTGTCACTACCGCATAGAACTCAATATCATATGTTGAGTTGTTCAACTTACTTCCGTTGAACTTCTCATTAAAATAAGCAATGGGACGTCCCTCTTGACTAAGCACTGCACCAATGCCAACTTTGGAGAATGCCAACCTTGGAGGCATCAATGTGCAACTTGAACATCTTCTAGAAAATCCGGTAAGGTTAATACTAGAGTTGTAGTCAACCTGTGCTTCACCTCTTCAAAGGCGAGTAGTCCAATTGAAGCTACTTCCCTTCATGCATTTTGTAATCGGCACCATGATCAAAATTGAAACTCGGCACAAACCTCCTATAAAAAGAAGCCAAGTCATGAAGCTACATATCTTAGTAATCGATCTCGGTTGTGGCCAATTCTAGATTGCCTCTATCTTTCCTTCATCAACCGCACATCCCATCCTTGGACACAATAAACCCACGGAAAGTCACCCAGTCCTTCATGAGCTCGAAGTTCCTTTAAGGCGACGAACAAGTGCTTCCCTCTAAGGGTAGTCAACACCTCCTAAATGTGTTCCAAGTGATCAACTCGGTTTCGGTTGTAGATCAAGACATATTAAAATAGGCAATAGCAAACCTTCTGATAAAGGGCCATGCTACTTAATTCATGAACCTCATAAACGTACTAGGCGTGTTAGATAACCCAAACGGCATCACAAGCCACTCATACAACCCTTCTTGGGTTTTGAAGGCATTCTTCCACTCATCGCCATTCGAGATACTTATTTGTTGGTATCCGCTCTTCAGGTCCAACTTGCTAAGTACCTTCGAGTTTTATAGCTAATCAAGTAAGTCATCCAATCTCGGAATGGGAAACTAGTCATGTATCATGATCTTATTGATGGCTCTGTTGTCAATGCACATCTTCCAAGTACCATCTTTCTTTGGCGTAAGAGCTAGAACCGCACACGGACTCAAACTCTCCTGAATAATGCCCATGGTAAGTAACTCCCCAACTTGGCACCTAAGCTCCTTATGCTCCACAGTACACATCAAATAGTGTGGCCTGTAAGACAGCTCCCGGTATTAGATCAATCCGATGTTGGATGTTCCTCAATGGCAGTAAGGTAATCCGGTAACTCCTTTCGGAAACACATCAACAAATTCCCTGAGTAGGTCCTCTACCTCTCTCGTTATCCCTCCATGTTCCGCCTGATACTCCTCTCCGATCAATACAAACACCACCCTGTTCTTGCCAACCTCCCTTACAAACATGGCCTTGGTTTGGAGATTTGAAATCCCAGCTATTAACGAACGTGGCGCTTCATCTTTTTTCGTAGAAAATCTTTGTGCCCACGTAGATAATCTTTGTGCCATCAAATACAAATCCATAGGTGTTCCTCCTCCCATCATGGGTGGCAACTCTCTCAAATTTCCATGGGCATCCAAGTAACATGTGGAATGTATCAATGGTAACCACATACATCTCGGTACTTCGCTCCAATAGAAAAATTAACCAGACAACGTTTTGAGACAGTTAATTGGTTTCCTTTCTTGATCCAAGACAACTTACAAAGTTTCGGATGCGTCTCCATCTCAAACCTCAACTTTCGGACTGCTTCTTTAGAGATAACATTCTCACAACTTCCAGAATCAATAACTAGGCGACATACTTTCTCGTCAATCGTACATGTTGTACGGAAGATGTTGTTTCGAAGCCAAACATCTCCTTCTGCTTCCTTAGGTGGCGAAGCAAAATTGCCTAACCACTAATAAGTGGCCCTCGTCTCCCGCAACTTCTTCCTCGCCCCTTGGCACAAACTCGTTTTAAGTCTTCTGCTCAACTAGCTAGCCGTCCTCAGCATGGAGACACTCGATGTACAACCCTTTGCTAGGTCTATCACCCTCTCTACACTCGCCAACATGGTGACCCATCACTCCAAATAGAGGAGGCCAATGGGCCGGGTCGGGTAGGAGCCCGGTCTACATCGGGCCTGGCCCGGCTCTAAGAGTCGTTGTCCCAACGGCTCTTTTGGAGGAGGGGTAGCCGTTGCTCCCCCTCCTCCTGATTAAAAAAAAAATTATATTTTTTTCCATAAATATCTAATCCTCCCTAACCCATTTTCTCACCAAATCTTCAATCCACTCTTCTCTCTCTATACATTCATCATCTCCCATCTTCTTCAACTTTGCTAATTGCAACATTGTGCTCTAAAGGTCAAAGTTCATAAAGTGTTTGCCCGAAGTTCGAATTTCATTGTTATCTCGTTTCGGTAATTTTAGTATCGCAATTTTATTTGGTTCGTATTTTTAGTTATTTAATTTGCATTACTACTTGCATTTTATAATTACTAATCACTTATACTAATATAGCACAAAACTCTTCATCATCCTTTTGATCCGATCGTGCTAGTTCTAGCTCTTCTCGGCTAGCCAGAATCCCTAAAAGGAGTAGAATTGTCGAATTTAATACGGAAGAACAAGATTTTATACAACTAGGCCCATCACCCCTATATACTGATGATATCATAAATTGGAATTTGAACAACAATAATATTATCATGAGTCGAGTGGTGGGGGTAGAGACTCACAAACTGATGAGGAACCCACTTCCACCACCGAAGCCCAGCCTGAAAGTAGTACCACTACTAGTAGGCGTACAACTAGTGAAGTATGGAATCACTTTACCCTAAATAAGACAAATAATAAAGCAACTTGTAAATTATGTGACCCAACTAGGTCTTTTAGCCATCAACCTGGCAGTGGCATAGGCACATTAAGCAGACATATACTTAGGTGCCACCCCGAGCAATGCCCAGATAAGAGCCAGCAATATCTACTACAGTAAGCGACCGGTGCACTTGCTAATTTCAGGTTCTCTCAAGAGAGCAACCGAAAGGGGCTAGCTAAATATATAATTTTGGGTGAAAGGCCTTTTAATGCCGGCAAAGACCAATATTTCTTCGACTACCTCCAAAAATGGGTGAACCCTGCCATTATGAGGGTTCCTCGGAACACCGTAAAGCGAGAAACTCTTAAGGAGTGCCACAGGATGAAAGCTGAGGTCTTAACACTTTTTGCGACAAACACGAGCATGTTCTCATTGACGTCGGACACATGGGAGTCGAAACTCGGCGTGCCTTATATGTGCATAACGGCACACTGGATTGATGACTCCTACATCCTCCAAAAGAGAATAATTCATTTTGGTTATTTAGATTGCCCCCGCTTTGCCGAGATAATTGCTGGTGCGATTATGTCGGCAGTCCACGACTGAGGCATAGAGCGACGTATCTTCAGTTTTATGTTTGACAATACTACCAGTAACACTGCATCCGTTACATATTTAATTAGACACATGAGACCCATGTTAGGTGGGAAGTGTTTCCATCTTCGTTGCATTTGTGACATTTTGCATTTAATGGTAATGGATGATTTAGAACTAGTAAACGCATCCCTTAACACCTTAAGATCTGTAATAATATCTATTAAATCATCCGGTACTAGAAAAAAAGATTTAGAAATTTATGAAGGCTACATGGCATAGAATATAAACAATTCAAACTAGACTCCCAAACTAGGTGGTCATCTACTGTAAAAATGTTAGAGCGCATTTTACCATATAAAGACGTTCTGATAGAATTCTCACAGGACAATCGTTCAAAATGGAGAGATTACAACCTGAAGGATATATATTGGGAGACAATAGATAAAATTTGTAAATTTTTTTTGCATGTTTAAAGGGTCCATGACATTTTTTTTGGGTTGCTACTATCCGACCATGCCTCAAGCAATATCAAGATTGCTTGATATTGTAAATTGGATGGTGGGTAACGAAGAAACCCCATTTTGTTTGAAACGATTAAGGCAATGAAAGAAAAGTTTGCTAAATATTATTCTGAAGTACCCCTTACATGCTGTTTAGCAACTATTTTAGATCCTCGTTATAAACGCGGGGGTTTAAACTTATTTTGCCAACATTTTTTCACATATTTGTATCCTAGTCTCAATATCGACACTTTCATTACTGAAGTCGATAATGACTTGCACAGTTTATTTTCCCACTATTCCCGAAAATTAGCGTCCAATAATCCATATCCTAGTACTACTGCAGTAGGATCTTCCACATCTAGTAGAAGTAGTTCGTACACGTCATATTCGTTGAAGCTGTTGGAGCAATTTAAGCCCACAGTAGCCCCATGTCATGTGACGAGCTAGATTATTATTTACGGACACCATTGCTCCATATTTTCACTAAGCCGGCCAACCCGCATTTTTGACCTTTTACAATGGTGGAATACAAACCAAGCCCAGTATCTCGTACTTTTCACAATGGCACGTGATATACTAAGTTGTCCGGTGTCTTCAGTAGCATCGGAGTGTGCTTCCAGTCTTGGTGGCAGGTTGCTTGGAATGAAGAAGGCGAAGCTATCACCGTCAAGCTTGGAGATGTCCTTATGCTTGAAGGATTGGCTTCTAGCTAAGGCAACGAATCAACAGAAAATGAGGCTGGATTCATCGAGCAATGAAGAAGATGATCGCGCCACTGATACGTCAAACGATGGCACAGCAACCCCCCCATACAACTTATATCAACACTTTTGTATGTCAATTATTTACTTTGTATTTTTTGATAAACAAATTTGTACTTTTAAATATTAGGCTCCAACTGCGTTGTATTTGTACAAGTTACGTTATTTATTTACCATTTTTTACTATTACTTATTGCATATTTTATTTTATTACATATATTTAGCATTATTAGCGCTTGGGATAAAATATATTTGTATCTCATATTATTTATCAATGAATTATAATAATTTTAGTACAAAACGACTTTGTATTATTTTAATTTTGCATTTTTTTAGAGCTGACAAAAAGCGGGCCAATCCAAGCCCACCCGGCCTGGCCCGCAGTGTATCGGGCCCGGGCTGGTTCTTGCCTTGGAGCCCTCCAGGCCCAGCCCGGCCCGACCCGACCCGTGGCCACCTCTAACTCCAAACTTGAAATAATGGGTATTTGAGCTACCCGCAAAAACCTGGTTAATCGGCTTACCAAGTTTGGCACCAACAAGCTTACCCTCTACACCCAAGTTGGTTGGTAATCATACCTGATCGTGCCCACTATTCTAGGAGCTCCAAGTAATGCCAAGCTTACGTCGCTTCTGCTACTTCTCGATGTTCAAAGCTCTTTGTGATGCAACACGTATACATAAATTAGCAGGAAAGGGAAGGTTCAACAGCCTTTCCTTAATTCTTATTACGAAAATAATAAAGAACAAATAGGAAAAATAGAGTATATTCTAATTCTCACAGCCCAAGAATAAGAAAGAGCAAACAAGTCATGAAATATCATCTAAAAATTGAATAATAAATCCTAGTTTTCCTCTTGTTTAAATAGAGGAAGAAACTAACATAGAATAAGACTTCAAAAGATAAAGGATAAATAAAAAACTAAAAGATAAATATAAAAATAGCTATTAATTATCTAAACAACTAATACTTATCTATAATTTACTAGCTAAATAACCTAATAGATGACAAATTCTTGAATTCATATCTCTAGCCGAGTATCTAGCTCACCACGACCGGGATCTCCCCCAAGCCTATCAATTCGCCAAGTAGGGATGGCAATGGGGCGGGGCGGGTATGGGGGGTGTCTTTTCCATACTCGTACCCACCACCCAAATCTTATACTCGTACCCGCTGCATTACCCGCCACGGGTATAAAGTGGATACCCGTACCCGCCCTGACGGGTACAAACTCATACCCGTACCCGCCCCATTACCGGCGGGTGTACAACGGGTATGCATTACCCGCCCCGTACCCTCTCTAATGTGTGTAGATTACAATTATCTATACCGAGTCAAATTAATTATTTAATACTACTTTTAAAAATCAATTATATTTTTTTATAACATTGATAAACAATTTGGGTTATTGAATTTAAACACGTATTTTTTTAATTTGAAGGTTAATTATGTACAAAATAAAGCGGGTCTGGCGGGTATGAGGTGGAGCGGGGCGGGGCGGGTACAAAACTATGCCCGTACCCGCCCCATACCCGTGACGGGTACGGGGCGGGTACACTGAACTCGTACCCACTACCCGCCCCACTTATACCCGTACCCGACCCAAAGGAGGCGGGTACCCGCGAGTAGCGGGTTTTACCCGCCCTATTGCCATCCCTACCGCCAAGCCCTATCTGCCAACTATTGGGCTGCATCATTCTTCCCGAGTTGGAGAGAATTCATCATCGAATTCGAATCTTCATGTGGGTTACTCTCGTCTACGCCTCCGCAAACCCGAGCCCCAACTTGCCAAGCTCCAACTCACCAAGTTCACCCAATTGTAGACTGTCGACCCAATTCGCCAAGATGTGAGTTTTAGCCCATCTCCCCATGATGCGGGTTGTATCCCTCTCCCTGGCTTGGAAAGAATTCTTCCTCGAATTTGCCAACGATGCTTCCAGAACATTCTCACCAAGTCAAGGGTTGTGTCACTCTCGCCAATATGTCGGTTACTTGCCATCTTCTACAACGACTTTCAAGAATAGTGCATAAAGCGTATATCCTAATCAATATTGGTGGGGTTCCCATGCTTATTCCCCCCACATATCCCTCCTCGGATTTTGAACTTAGTCTTCCACTCACCTTCTTGAGGAATTTGATTCTGTTGGTATCCGTTCTTCCGACTCCCTCGAATGAAACCCATGGTGAGTAACTTCCTAACTTGGTCCTCAAGATTCCCATACTCCGCAAGGCTCACTCGGCAACGGGGCCTACTTGGTAAGGCAGCTTCTGGACCCCAATCCAAATGGTATATAATCACCCTTGTTGGTGGATTGATAGGCTTGGCGAGATCCTGGCTGTGGCAAGCTTGATACATGGCTAGAGATATGGATTCAAGAGTTTGTCATCTATTAGGTTGTTTAGTTAGTAGACTATCGACAAGTATTAGTTGTTTAGATAAGTAATAGTTAGTGTCATATTTATCTTTTAGTATTTTATTTTTTCTTTATCTTTTTTAGTCTTTTGTTCGCTAGTTTCTTCCTCTATTTAAACAAGAGGAAGACTAGGATTTATTATTCAATTTTTAGATTATTTTTCATGACTTGTTAGCTCTCTCTTATTCTCGGGCTGTGAGAATTAGAATAGACTCTATTTTTCTCTTTGCTCTTTATTATTTCCATAATAAGAATTAAGGAAAAGTTGTTGAACCTTCTTGTTCCCGCTAATTTTCATATGCACACTGCATCACTTTGACTTACTTCCAAGACCGAAAAGTTGTCAATCATGTTTAATACCTCCTAAATTGATTCCTTCAATCTGCCAACACACTTATTTGCCAACTGCTCCTCTAATTTCGCAAAGGCATTCCTGGCGACTAAGACATATAGCTCTGTCGTGTAATCTTCCATTGACCGAGAACCACGATGCAAGTTTTGCAAGCGTTTGTACATAGTTCTGGTGTGCTCATGTGGAAGGAAGGCACTACACATGTGCTTCTTCATCTTCTCTCAAGTCTCAATTTTTGACTTATCCTGCCTAAGCCAGGGCAGCCACCAATGGCACCTACTTGTGCTCCGGGACCTCTTTAAATTCGAGCACTTCCTCTACCATAGCCAACCAATCCTAGAACTGCTCAGGTTGTCTTTTGTCGGCGAACTCTAGAATTTCAATTCAAAACTTGGATTCCCAACTCCGTTCTAAATAATAAGAAATACTAGAATTCGATCGATCCCTCCTGTTGTTTTGTCCATGGTGGTCAATCCCTAGAAATGGGTCGTGGAAACTCTCTACATTAAGCTTTACAACTTGCTGTTGAAATCTCTCTTCCCAGATCAAGCCTAACTCGCGTGTCCCTCAACCCGCCAAGCTTCCAACTCGCCAAGGCCCATCCTGTCAAGCAACCTATTCTATGTTAAAGGAGTGGGTGCATCACAAGAGTTGAGAAATTTAAGACATTCGAAGGTGTGCTTAAAATGCTCGATGTGCTTAAGATGCTCGAATCCTTGCTCTATTGTTTAAATAGCACGCTATTTTCATAAAATGTTTCATATGACTTTCCGTAAGGGCTTTGTTTCCGTTGTTTGATGTTCGCTTTTCACTGATCGAAACCAAGAAGTTGGCTTGTCCCACGCAATGTTAGACAAGCCCTCTTTTTTCTATGGTGACTCCATACTAGCCTTCCTATGCTGAACGTTTGGCTCCAGTCTGATCAAACGGTGGCTTCTTTCTCGTCGAAATAGAGTACCGTCTAATTTGGGCTATTTTTTAAAGTCTTAACACCACAATTCAACCCAAAAACCAACCCTCACATTTCTCTTCTTCTCATGCATTTTTATTTTTGCTATCTAAGTTAAATTTCTGAGTCTTAGGTCTGACCCACAGAGTTGGCACATATGAGTCTCACATATATACTGACCCATCTTAAACCAATTGGCTTTTGTTAAAGTAACTCGCTAGACTTCTATATTGAGCTCGTCTCTCTCATAACTTCAATGTGGGGTTTTTACTAGACTCACATGTGAAGTCCGCAACAATTTAAACCAACAACCGTTATCTCACATTTAGCACATGAAAGAGTAGGAAACATCGAAGGCAGTAGGATTTGGGTTGGGTTGAGGTCGTTGTATTTAGGAGATCAAGTCATTTAAATAGTATTTTTATTTTTTCGTTGTTCTACTTCTTTCCCACATTGGTAAGCTCTTTTGGGTGCTGTTCCTTTGGGAACTTTTATATTATGAGTAATCTCGCTAATTATTGAAAAACGATCCAGCACATAAAGGTGTCAATTAGCTCAATTGGTAAAGTCTTTATGGGTTGTCCTCGAGAACATAGATAGAATCCCACATTCATTGGAGAGTGGACATTTATGGGTTTGGGGAAGGTTTCAGCGACAACATATACTCATGAGTCTCACATGTTTACTAGAATTAACTAGTCCATATTGATGGCAACAAGAAAGGATAACTAGAAAAAAAAAAAAAAAAAAATTTGTTTCATGTGGAAAAAAAAAAAAAAAAAAGGTGGCATCGGAGAGTGGACATTTATGGGGTTCTGAAAGTTTAGAATTGGATCCACCAAAAGAGGTGGCCCCCTCTTGTATTTATAATGAGCTCATAATTACAATATAAGGAAACATATACATATTAATCCTACACAATATATTTTAGCCATAATATAATATATTCTAACATAATCCTATACAATATATTCTAACCATGTATTGAACACAATATATTCTAGCCATAATATATTATAATATAATCCTATACAATATATTCTAACCATATATTCAACTATTATCATATATTCTAACATCCGCCCTCAATCGAGGCAAGAGGTGACCGAATACAAAGATTGTGTTAGAAAAATAAAAATAACTGTCAAGGACGGCTTTGAGTAAAATTATCAGCAAGCTGTTGTGAAGAGGGCACATGAAGGACACGAACAAGACCCATGTGAACTCTTTCATGCACAAAATGAATGTCGATCTCGATGTGTTTAGTACGAATATGTTGAATGGGATTAGTGGAGAGATAGGTTGCTGAAACGTTATCACAGTAGACCAGGGTTGCTTTAGGAATAGTGATGCCAAGCTCACCAAGAAGAGACCGCGGGCAACAGCACTCCGAAACGGCATTGGCAACGGCACGATATTCTGCTTCAGCACTGGAGGAGAGATGTTGGGTTGTCATTTGGAGGACCAGGAAACAAGGTTACCACTAAAGAACACACAAAAGCCGGAGGTGGAACGACGAGTGTCAGGACAACCGGCCCAATGAGCATCAGAATAAGCCACAAGCTAATCAAAAACACTAGGAGAGATAGCAAGGCCATGATTCATAGTACCTCGAACATAGCGAATAATACGTTTAACAGCAACCCAATGAGGAAGAAGAGGAGCATGCATAAACAGACATGCCTATTGCATTGCATGAGAGATATCAGGATGAGTAAAGGTTAGATACTGTAATGCACCGACAAACGACTGATACAAGGTGACATCGATCATAAGCTCCCCATCAGAAACAGAGAGCTTGGATTTGGAATCTGTGTGAGTAGCTACGGGTTTGTAGGCTAACATGTTAGTCTTCTCGAGCAAATCATGAACATACTTGGACTGAGATAAGAATAAACCATCAAAAAGGTGAGAAACAGAGATTCTAAGAAAGTAGTTGAGACATCCTAAACCTATCATATCAAATTCACACTGAAGAGAGTATAGTAAAGTCTGAAGAAAGGCAGTAGAAGAAGCAGTAAGAACAACATCATCCATATAAAGCAGCAAAATAACCATATCAATCCCACATCGTAGAGTGAACATGGAAGAATCAGACTTGCAACTGTGAAAACCGAGGTGATGAAGAAAGGACACAAAACGATTATACCATGCACAGGGTGCTTGCTTCAGTCCATACAATGATTTATTAAGCTTGCAAATGTAATCTGAAAAATCAAAATTCACAAAACCCGCTGGCTACTTCATATACACTTCTTCATCATAATCAATACCGTACCATTGCGTATAACCTTGAGCAACTAAGCGCGCTTTATAGCGCTCAATTTGACCTGTAGAAGTCTGTTTGACACAAAAAACCCATTTGGAGCCAACATCATTAGCAGTACTTGGTTTTAGAACAAGTGTCCAAGTGTTGTTACGTTGAAGTGCATTATATTCATCAAGCATTGCATTTTTTAAATTATCATCATTAAGTGCTTGTTTGTAGGAATAAGGAATATCAGTTATAGAAGAAAGAGCAACTATTGAGGGTTTAAGAAGAGGCTTAGTAATTCCAAACATAGACCGAGTAACCATTGGATGAACTGACTCAAAAGAGGCAGGTGGATTTGGCGGTGGTGATAATGGCAGCGGCAGCGGTTGCGGTGGAGGCGTGGGCCACGTTAAGCGAGTATCAGAGGAGGCAATGGAAGAGGCGAGGGAGCCACAGGAGTGGACGGTGCGGGAGGTGGAACCGGCAGGGCCAATAGGCCATAGAAAGGTGACGGATCAAATTGGTGGTCTGAACACTTGCTGAAGACGATGCATAATGTGCTGTGAAGTGGCCCCCAACCGAGCTAGAGGAAAATCCGTTTCATCAAAAACATGTCTTGAGATAATAATTTTGTTAGTCGTGAGATTTAAACACTTGTAGCCCTTATGGTTCGGCGGTTATCCCAAAAAGACACATAATGAGGACCATGGTGCTAGTTTATGCGGTGCAGTAGCACTTAAGTTAGAATAACAGGCACGACCAAAAACTTTGAGATGATTTTAGGAGGCCTTTTTCTTGTAAAGACATTGAAAGGGCATTTTCTTCTTGATAGAGGTAAAGGGCAAAAGATTTATTATATATGTAGCTGCAAGAACAGCCTCCGCCCAATACTCTAAAGGCATACAAGCTTGAAACAACAAAGTACGCATCATATTTGCAACAGTTTTATGCATTTGTTCAGCTTTCCCATTTTGTTGGGACATATGTGGACATGAAATTCGACTAAGAATGCCCCATTTAGCAAACAACTTATTAAAATCCCGGTTAATGTATTCGATGCCATTATCACACTGAAATTGCTTGACCTCCATCCCAAATTGGTTAAGCACGAGATTTCAAAATTGAACAAATAAATCAAGCACCTCAGATTTAACACGCATCGGGTAAATCCACAAAAAAATGAGAATAGTCATCCAAAAATAGCAAATAATACTTATAACCACTGAATCTAATAATAGGTGATGTCCATACGTCAGAATGAACGATATCAAAAGGACAAGACGTAAAGGAAACATACTTTTGAAAAGGTAAACGACTGTGCTTCCCTAACTGAAAAGCATGACAAAGACTGGACTCTGAAGTAGAACCTGAATAAGAAATGAATTTGTGTTTGACTAATGAGGATAAGATAGGCAGCCCAGGATGACCAAGTCTGCGATGTCAGAGAGACTGCGTAATCTGAGAAGCAACTAATGAAACATGGGTAGAGGATGACTTAGGAACGGAGAAAAGAGGCCCCCGAGCTAGCACAGCAATTATAAGGGACATTGTTTTGGCATATTTAATGGAAAAACCACCTGAGTTAAATTTTAAAATGCAACAATTATCTTTACAAAATCGGCGAACAGATATTACATTGGTGAAAAGACCAGGAACATAAAGGACATTATGCAAATTGAAATGACCAACAAGTGTACTAAGAAAACTAGATCCAACCCCAGCAATCGATAAAGAGGCACCATTTCCAACTAATATTTTATCACAGCCATGATAAGAATTAAGCGATGAAAGCAAACAAGGGTTATTAGTTATATGGGATAATACACCACTGTCCATTATCTAGGGAAAATCAATAGTAGGATTAGAATGAGCACTAAAAGATTGAAAAATATGGTGAGAAGATGCAAACCCTGAATAAATATTAGAACCAGTAGCATGAGTACTATTTTCAGGATAAAAACATGGAGTAGATAGCATATTCTTACCATATATAAGAGCACCAAAGAAAGGTAGTCCAGGTTGTGAAATAAAATCAATCATCAGAGCAAGCACAATCAACAGCAAAGACCAACTTTTTTTTTTTTTTTTTGGGAATAGTGGTTGACGATGTTCCTGCGGGTTGAATGCAAAACACAAGAAGCAAAGAAACTTGGCTAGGGTTAGCTTAAAGAGGGGCGGAGGTGCGTGAGAGAGAAGACAACTAGCCGGCGGCGGCTCTGGGCTAGGGTTTTAATTTTAATTTAGGTTCTCTCTCTCTTTTTTTTTTTTTTTTTTGTTTTGTTTTGGAAAAGGAAGAAAAAAAGGGAGCTAGAGTTTGCCTTGGACAGAGAGAGAGAGAGAGCGTTTTAAGCTTTTAGTGGCTCTGATACCATGAAAGTTTAGGATTAGACTCACCAAATGAGGTGGCCCCCTCTTGTATTTATAATGAACTCATAATTACAATATATGGAAACATATGCATACACTATAAGAAAACTGGTTTTTAACGACCAAAAATAGCGAATGAAATTTTTTTTTGTCGTTAATAGTCTGTTTGCAGTGCCTAGTTGCGACGGGATTAAAACACTGTCGTTAAAAGATGGTACATGTTGGGCTTATAACGACGGGTACTAAATAATGTCGTTAATTCTACACAAAATGTCGTTAATAGGCTTAAGTAAGTGGTAAAATTTTGGTCAAAGGAGTTAAAATTCGTTAATTTTTAAAAATTAGGCCCTTTTTTAAATTTTTTATTGTCTATTTTTTTATTCTCTTAAATTTTTTAATTGATATTTCACCCATCCATACCGTAATTCAAGTTCAAGAATTAAATAATATATCAACTATTACTTAATTCGATATTCACTCTTTCAGTATATTTCTATTATACTTGAAAATTTTTATTTTAGATACTAAAATATAATTTTTAATTAATTAAAAAAATATAATAAATGTAATAATTTAACAAAAAATACATGAAATTAATTTTGGGGAAAACATTTTCCCACCCTTTCTTCCCTTCACAACACCCACACGCCTGATTCATCCCCAACAAATCCTAACTCTTCACAACCCATGCTTGAAATCCCACCGCACAACATTTACCTTCGTTAGTCCTTCATGAACCAGCTGCACAGCTGCGAAATCCAACCTTAGGTAATTAATTTTGTTTGATTGATTGCATTTTCTGAAATTTCTTAGCGTCGTTGTTGTTCGATAACCCTAGAATTGGTTATTACTACATTGCAGTGTTAATCTATAGATTTTATGCAATAATTTCTTCATTAAACCGTGTGAATTTCTTTTCTTCAAAGATTTGGCAATGGTGGCAACAGACGAAGGCTTCGATCGTAAACCTATATTCCATTTTTTACAGTATTTACCTATTGTACCAAGATTTCAAATGATTTTATACTAGAATGACAAAGCTTTAAAGCGAATTTGTCTTGTTCTTTGGTAGTTCGTGTTGTATTTGCTGAATTAACAAATTAGTTGATAGTTCATTTTTGTTATAAGCCGATGTCTATTGTTTGTTGGTAGTTAATAGCCTTAATTCTATTCTTCGCTGTATTGACCCACTATACCCATAATTTGTATGATTTTTGTTAGATTGAAAAAGTTCCAAAACGAATTTGTCCCTTTTATGTTGGTAGTTCTTGTTATATTTGCTGAATTAAGAAATTAGTTGGTAGTTCGTGTCTATTATAAGCCAATTGTTATGAATCAAGATCAATCTTGATTCATAACGTAGGGTTTGATAGAAATAAGAGAGTGTGAGATGAGAAAGAAGGGGAAAGAGATGAGAAAGTAGAGAGAAATATAGAGATGAGAAGAGAATTCAATCCAATTATCATTCAACATACCTTCTTACAATGCAAGGCTTCCTATTTATACTAATTGATTGAGCTTACAAATATCTAAGTAAACAAGGAATCTAGACCAACTTTAACTACTATTAACTAACTAAATCGACTTAACAGACATATATGAATTTTTCCTAATTTTCCTGCCAAACCATTAACTGACATTAGCCACCAATTAACTAACTAATTTTCATATATACCCTCTAACATACTAAGATCATGATAATATATCACCCCCCCCCCCCCCCCCCCCCCCCCCCCCCAATTTGAGAGATTATTGTCCCAAGAATCTAATTAGAGCTTTGAGACTTGAGAAGCCTTTGGTGTTGCAGAAATTTCAGCTAGAGGGGTGCTTATTGTAACAGTATTAACCTCTAAACAATGAACAATAGATCTGAATTCTATTCAACAAATCTGAAATTTCAGCCTTTGTGTTATAATTCAGGATCAAAATGTTACGCTCGTGATTGAATCATGAACGTAAGCTAAGTAAAATGAGGATAGATTGAGAGTATGAGATGAGAAAGAAGGGAATTGAGATGAGAAATTAGAGAATTAGGGATGAGAAATAGAGAGAGTTAGATGAGAGGGAGAAACTTGATCTCAAATGAGATATTAGTTTCAATTTCTTGGAATGAATCTGAAATTACGGCAGCTTCTACTACTTATAGGCAAGAACAAGCAAGCTAATACAATGTACCTAGACTTAAGGCTTAACCGACTCAAGAACTAACTAGAAGTATCTAGAAAATATCTAATAACTAACTTCTAAGGCTTATTTTTGGCGCCAAGACACCAACACCCAAACCAGCTGCTACTACCGCATGCTTACTGCAGGATTACAACTCAATGCAGGAACTAAAAGCACTTATTACAACTTGCAGCTAATTACATTGCAGCTTAAGAAAGCAATACCAAGCTAATACATCGTTTACTAAACTAATCAACAACTAACAGCATTTGAACAGCACGGCAGCAACTAAGAACAACCTAACAGAACACAGCAATAGCTTAATAGAACCAAGACGCAACCCAGCCAGATCTTGAATTTTCGAATAATAACATTCCCTTCCCTTTGAAAACATTCTTGTCCTCAAGAATGAATGAGAATTAGACTTTAAAATCACTTATTAAGGCTGAAAGATTGCTGAAATTGTAGCTGAGGATGTGATGAATTCTAAATCTGCATCAAGGATTGGTAGTGAAGTAGCAACAAGCTTCAGATTTTTACCAATGTCCCCCCTATTTAAGAAGTTGATGATAGTATCGGCCAATGTCTTGATCATTAAGTTGTTGCAGTAAGAACCATGAAATACACCTGATGGAAACTTGTTGCTGCAGTATAGCTTTGTGAACAACTCACAAATATCCTCCCAATAGCAAAGCTTCATGTAGGAGACCCTATTGCTCTTGAACCCAACATCCATTCCTTGAAGGTTCAATGCTTGAGTGTGGAATGATGTTGTTACCTCATCAATGGCTTGCTTATGTCTATAATTTCCTTCTCCCTGATCAAGAGGAAGTTTTACATCCATGTTTGCATTTGGGTAAATCAAGACTTCACTCAAAAAAAGAAATAGATCATCTCGATCTTGCCAATCGGCAAGCCGATAGTGCATATCAGCTACTTTAAGTTCATAATTATTCACCAAACACAAGAAACCTTGCAAACCATCCAATATAATGTTGATTTCATGCTTCCGGTCCTGTGTGAGCACAACCAGTGGTGTCTTCTTGTTAGCATGTAATCACTTTTTTGTTATTGGTAAGGCTTTGATTTCTTGTTAGCATGTAATCACTTTTTTGTTATTGGTAAGGCTTTGATTTCTTGTTAGCATGTAATCACTTTTTTGTTATTGGTAGATTCTACTGAAAATAATGATGGAAAGAAGAGAACAAGACGTGGAAAGAGCAAATGCAAAAAGGTGGCAACTCTAAAACCTGGAAATAAATTGCCTATTGAAATTTTCCAAAATCGCTGTGTTGGACAAAATGCAAATGAATTTTCTCGACACTTGGGCAAAATCGTACGTGATAGAAATGTTGTTCCAAGAAGGAAGTGCTCATGGGATGAAATTGATGCGAGAGAGATTGAACACATGTTTGTTGTAGTCCTGGTAACTTAACTGTATAATGTAGTTTATATTTTCATTTGTAAATAATTATGCGATGAGTGTTAGATATTTAATTTACAATGACAAAATTTGATTAGCATGACAAGAAATTGAGTTTACTTATTTTAATTAGGACAAATTTCATGACGAGAATGTTGACTTGAAGGAGTATCACAAAGAGATCTTAGATCATATGCGGTACTTGTAGAAAAATTGGACAGGGGACTTGTATCGGTTTGAGATTTTGAAAAGGCCAAAAACAAAAAATCAGCCTTCGCCACCTCCCAACTTTACTGTGGAACAAGCTTTGAAAAAAGCCGTAATAGATCCGCCTCCAGAAGGGTGGGATAAGGAGGACTGGGTATGGATTGTAAAAAATCATTATGCATCTGAGGAGTTCCAGGAATAAATTCTCCCTCCTTTTTTCCCATTTTATTATTTGTACTTCTATTCATAGACATATTAACTTTTTAATATTTGAAACATAGGCAAGGAGTGCTAGAAACTCTAAACATAGGGCTGGGCTTTCGAAAGAACTACTTCATCGCACTGGTAGCAGAGCTCATAGGCAGATTTTCAAAGATATGGTATGCAACTGAAAATTTCAATATTTTGTTTTTAGTTTTTTTCTTTAGTGCAGAATCTAACTATTGTTTGATTGTGAAGACTCAACAGAATGGGAAATGTCCTAATCTTGGGGAGATGTTTCTGGCTACACGTTCAAAGGGTGATAAGCTGGCGACACATGAGCTTTGTCAACAATATGTATGTAGAATTTAAATAATTAATTACTTGTTGTCATGTATACTTTACTCCATTCTTAGTTCACACTACTTTGTAGGAAAAAATTGTTGATGTCATTGAAGAGAATCCCACCTTATCTAACATTGAAGTTGCTGAGAAAGTCTTCAACAAACGTCAAGCTCATGGTCATGTGTTTGGTTATGGGGGAGGAGTAAGGCCTAGTAATTTGAGAGGGCCATCTTCTACTAAGGCCAAGCTTCTTGAAAAACTTCGTCAATCTAAGAAGGAAAAGCGAGCACTTCTTAAAGAGAATAAGGAGTTTGCTGATTTGGTAGCTAGAGTAAAAGCACTAGAGGATGGAGTCGTAACAACGGGTCAAGTACTCCCTCCGATCTGCTGAGATGGACGACTACATTGATCAAATATTAATAGGTATGTGGTAATCTTCTTCTTTTTCTTCTCTCTCTTAATCTGCCCTTACTTTTCACTTATGTATGTTGATATATTCATAAGAAAACATTATTGAGTTATTTGGAATTGTTCTGGATTTGGACTTTGTGATTGAGTTCTATGTGGAGTTTGAGAATGTCGTTGATTTATGCGTCAGATTGTGTACTATGGAGTTTGACATATGGGAATATTTTTGCATTCATTAATATAAAGATATGCGGTGGGTTTCTACTATTTCAAGCTCTAGGCTTAAGGCCTTGCGATGGGTGTTTTTATGCTACTAAACTCTAGTGTGTTAGGCTTTATGGACCATCAGTGATGTCTAGAGCGAGTTTTTGATTTGGCATTTTGAAGTAAGTGCGGGTAGTAGTTTCACATGGTACCGTTGTTGTTATTGTGTGGCTGATTATGCTGTTCAAAAATTGGATTATGTCCCTTTCCAATTTTCTATGTGATTGTTGTGGTTAACATGTGTTTAATGCTTGAATGTGATTGTGAACTTGTTGGAATGGAGCTTTGAACCTAGAATTGGCAACTCTTAGGTTAGGCATGTCTAATTGCACAATATTGGACCCGATGTGTGGATAGAGCATTGCATGTTTTGAGTTTAACCATGGATTGGATGTTGTTTGTGAGATTTGGTGTTTCTTGAATATGTTTGAGTGACCTAAGTGAAATAGGTGATTATTGTAAAGGGAGGCTTAGAGAACTTATGAGTTCTTATTGAAAATCTGTGTGATTTAGTGTCTTAGTTTTCATGTTGTTGTCTCATGTATTTCCCAAGGTGTTATGACCTGGGAATCCAAGGCATGAGTGGTTGGTGGCTGTGTGCTGAGTTGTTCTGATGGTGAGCTGCTGCTGCATATTGTTTGTTACATTGCTGTGAAGCTGCTGCATTGTGCTGCTATGTGGCTGTCGTAGTGGTGCTTAGGTGTGCTTAGTTAGTTTAAAGAATGATGTATTAGTCTTAGCTAGTATTGCATTGTAATAAGCTGCTCATGTTTCTGCATTGCAGGCCTGCAGTAAATGCTGCTGTTGTTGGTCTTGGGCAATTTTGCTGTCATTTTATTATGTTTTGTTGAATTTTAGCTATGAGTTGGGAAAATATGATATGTTTGAGTCATATATAGACTTGTGTTGTCTTAGGAGGGTATATACCCTTAGGATTTATAGCTGCAGTAATTGGAGGAGTCGTTAGGGACAACTTAGGGTCTTTCTTGGTCATGTTTATTTGAAATCATGATTCCAATTACGCTCAACTTTTTGCAATTTGGTTCCCTTTAGACATCTCCAACTCCAAGGATTCGTCAACAACTCCTATCTTCGAATTTAAGTATAGTGACTCATATATATACTTACTCTTTTTTTTTTAAATCACTCATTATTTTTTTATCATTACATTTACACATGAAATTTGAATTCCTCCACATGTTAATTATCAAATGATTCCAAAATTTTTGGACCATAAAGACAAAAATCGAGGATGCAATTATAAATTATGAGATAATTTTCCCAATAATTATCCCTTATATTATGAAACAAAATTGAAACCACTATACGCAGTGCTTTTGGACCATTTGGACCTTGTTGTGTACAAAGGGCTACATTTAAAATTTTCGCTTGAGGCTTCAAATATGTTAGGATCGGCACTGACCTGATATACATAGTTAGAAAAGTATACTATGAGTATTAAATGGAATTTGATATATCTGTGTATTATTTGGTTTATTGACTTATAAAAATTTTTATATGTGACTGCATTTATGTCCATAAAAAATTCTTTTAAAATGCTGCTAGAGTGAAAAGTAATGTAATTTTGTCATGCCTTTTTTTATTTTTTCCTAGTTTTGGGAAAAGGGTAAGGCGTAGGTCTTGTGTGAACCTTGATTGACTATAGGTTTGGTTTATTATGTTGTATGCTCATATTGGGTTGTTTTGGATGTTGTTCATGATGGAGTTTTGTAATGCAATATATGAATTGATTTGGCTAACTTGAATTCTGGGTGAATTGCATGTTTAGCTTAGATTTTATGTTGATTGCCATGAATTATTGGGAATTGTTGATGAGTTTGGACTATGTGATTGAATCCTAGAGGGAGTTTAAGAATGTTTTGAATTTGTGACACTTTAATTGAGTTCTATAATGTGGAGGTTGGATTTGCGATTGTATTGTATAAAAAAGTATACAAATTTCCTTTTTGGTCAATTTTATGCTGATTATTTTAATATAGTTTTTGTCTGTTTTATTTTTTTATTGCTTGATTTGTTATGTGTCTGTACAATTGCTTATATGATAAGAATTTTCTAACAGAAGTGTTATATTTATTTTTTTCAAGTGTTGGAAGACTGCACTGGAAATTCTTGTTTTTGTTGGAACTTTTATTTACGAACTTTTGTCGGATTTATAGTTTTTGCCAAGTTATTAAGTGACAAATTTAGCAATGTACGTTTTTAGTATTTTTTGTATGTAAATTGGCTTTTATAAGTATTTGAATATTTAAGTTTCAATGACATCTTTACTATTTAATAGAATTCGTTGTTACATTGAATGATATGTAAGAGTTATTTCTGTATGATTATACTGTACTATTTTATAGGTGTTATACTGTAATTAAATATTACCATACTATATTTATGTACAGGTGCTATGAACAACCCGATAATTGACCTTATATGGATTTACAGGTGTTGCAAACAATCAGAAAATTATTTTTATATTACATAAATGTATAGGTATTTATGAATGTATATATGGCACTATATGAATGTACAGGATTTTTAACGTCGATAAATTTTTCTGTTAGAATTTTCTTTGATGGGGAAGCATTTTTAATGACGTATTTTGATGTCATTAATAGATGAAAGACGTTTTAACGATGATTTATTATTGTTATTTTTTAACGACGGTTTATATTGTCGTTGCTATTTCCAATTAGTAGCGCAAAAAATTTTAACGACGGTTTTTGTCGTCTTTAAAACTTTTTCCTAAATGCCGGTCAATATTTGTAACAACAACAATTATTGTCGTTATTAATCAAATCTTTAACGACGGTGCCACCTGACATTAAAGACTTTACTTTTAACGATAACATGTGCCGTCATTATTGATTTCACTTTTAACGACGGACATAATATACCGTCGTAGATACTTTTTAACGCCGGCTCATTTTAGTGGTCGTTGATCCCACATAGTATTAACGTCGGAAGCAATAACGACGACAAACGACGGGAAGTTTAGGCCGTCGTTAATAGTATTAACGACGGTAAAGTAGACTTTTAACGACGATAATCACTGTCGTTAATGACCCTTTTTCTTGTAGTGATATCAATCCTACACAATATATTCTAGCCATAATATAATAATTTTAACATATTCCTATACAATATATTCTAGCTATATATTCAACACAATATATTCTAGCCATAATATATTCTAACATAATCCTATACATTCTATTCTAACCATATATTTAACTATTACCATATATTCTAACATGTTTGGAGTTGGTGTTATAATGCTGGAGCAGAGTACACCATGTGTTTCAGCTAATTCTCTAAGGCTCCTTATAAACCAGTCCGATCTGATTTATTCGATGTAAGACTGAACCAGATTGCTATAATTTTAATCTTGTCCTCCAGCATCTAATTAAGCTTACTTCAAATTTTAGTGCAATCCAATCAAACATGAAAATTTTGATATCACATAGAAAACATGGTCAATGTTATTAGGTTGCTCTTGCTGCTTATTTATGAGAGCGTGTTAAACTACTTTAGGCTTAAAATATTTGGACCTAGAACAATTTAAAAGTGAGCATATGCACGTATAACTGTAAATTTGGATTTTAAATATGCATGCACCCAGGGGTTTTGCGGCTAGTATAAGTGATACAGGTGGAGGAAACAAATTCATGAATAATTATTTAGTTGATAATTCTGAATCAATATTGACAATTATTGCCTCATTGATTTTGCAATTTGATTTTACTGTTGGGGGATATGTTAAATTATGGATGATTCATGCTAGAAGGCACTTGTTGCCCCAATGATATGCTGGAGGATTTTGCATTTGCAGGTGAGCTATGATCAATTGCACTTTCATTTTTTCTATTGTTTATAATATTACATTTTCATCCTTGTGGCTTTAGAGTTGCCCAGAACTGAATAAATGAAAACAAAGATGAATACAAACCGTTCCTTTCCGGCCTAGTCTATGTGGCAGCTGGTGTAGTGTCGGACCAAACAAGTAAATTTGGTTGGGTCCTCAATCATCAAAAGTGACCAGTTTTGATCTGATCCAATTCAGTCCAGGTATGTGATAAATTTCACAGGGTCTTTAGGTCCAACCCACGGAGTTGGAACATATAAGATCCACATGTAAGCCCGTCCTAGAACCGACTGACGTTAGGTGAAGTAACTCATTAAATTTATAAAATGATGTCTTCACTCTAACAACTCTAACTTCAAATTCTTATACGAGACTCACATGTGGAGTACTTAACAGTATGTACTAATAACCAAGAGTATAGCTAATAGGCAAATGGTATTGAAAGGGTGAGGAGGATGCCACAATTCACGTGGTATGAAGAAGAAATTCAAGTGGCTCACGGCGTTTATTACCACTTGACATTATTTTATTATTAATATTTTTTTTTTTTTTGGGTTAACTATTCTTGCATGTCGGCCCAATGTCACGTTCCTCTCGTTTCTTTTTTTCTTTTTTTTTCTTTTTTCCTGTTTCCTTCGCTTTAAATGTGTTAGTGTTACACGACTCAATATTTGTATTTTAAATCACACGTAATACTATAAATTATTTTACATTATCTATCGTATTAGTTGGAATCTGTTTTGTCAATATGTAAAATGCTACTTTTTTAAACCTGAAGTTTGTTTTCTAAAAAAGTGTTATTTTAAGGAAAAGCATATATATATTTTTTAAATTTAATAGCATTTGGCCTAAAGAAAGTATTTTTATATATATGCATAATTTATTTTTCTTCTTTTAAGAAAAAATTAAAAGAAAATATGTTTTTTTTTTCTTATTTGAGGTAAAATAAAAAAAAAAAAAAAACCCAAGATTCTATTTGGAACGCAAAGAACATTGCCAAAGGAAAAAAAGTTGGAGGAAAGCGCTTTCTTGTGTTTAGATTATATGAAAAATATGAAACAAAAAATTCAAAGGAAAATTTTAGAATTTTACAGTATAATTTGAGGAAAACTATTTTCCTCTTAAAAAAGTATGAAAAATTGAAAAAAAAAAAGAAGGAAACTTGGCCCAAATAATGTGAACCTTATATATATTGAACTTAATTTCAGCTCCAAGTTTAGTTAATAAAGCCTGCTTTCTTGTCACATAAGTTTATTAAATATGTATTTTTGTTATATACAAAAAGTATAAACTGTATAAAGTTATTATCTTTGAAATACTTGATTCATAAAATATTTAAACTTTATGGTACCTAAATGTGACAATATTTTGAAAATATTTGGTTTAGCTGCCTTGAGTTTTGGTAACATATTTTTTAAGTACATTGAAATTTTAAAATATTTTAAGATATCTTGAACTTTGTAACCCTTTTTTAGGTAACATGCCCATAACTTCAATAGAATTCCGTTACTTTGTGCTAACATGCATTTAAAAAACATACAAGTAAAAATATAAATTTTAATTTTAAAATTTATAATATTTTGAAAATTTAAAAAATATTGAAATCTTCAACATATTTTCTATATTGATAAAATGTTTTAAATATCTAAAAAGTTTTAAATATTAAAAAACATTATATATTTAAAAATTATTTAATATAAATCAAAATAATTATATATTTTAAAAATATGTTATATCTTTTAAAAATATTTTAAATATGTCAGAAATATTTAAATTTGATAAAATATTTATATATTTGAAAAATATTTGAAAAAGTATTTAAAATGTCTTAAAAGTTTAAGAAAATATTTTAAATATGTAAAAATTATTTTAAACTCATGGTATTTGGACCAAAATTTTTCTAAAATTTTAAACCTCAATCTCTGATTGTATATAATAAAATGTTAGGTACTTAGGTGATAAAAGATTAAATTAAGGATGCCTAAATAATAAATTTTCAATGGAATAATTTCAAGATCAGTCACCAAAAGAGTTCATAAGGCTAAAACAACATAAGGAAAATATAGCTTATTAGGTTAGATAATAAAAATTTTATTTCAATTTCATTTTCTATCAACAAAGAAAGGGAATAAAAATGTACTCTTTTTTTTTTTTCTTGTTTTTGCTTAACTTTCAAACAATGGGGGAAAAAAAATCGTTTTCCTTTATTTTCTTTCCCCTCAACTTTTTTTCTTCGCATTTTTATTTTCTTCAAATTTCTTGATTCCAAATGGAGCCTAAAACTTTTTCAAACAAAAATACTACAACAACAGCAACAACAAACCCAATGCCGAAAACTTTTTATTTTGCACTAGAATGGATTAATTCTTTTAGCATTCGGTCCTTGAACTTGATAGTCTTCATTTTAGATTATTCTATTGTTAAAAGTAACTTGAATCAAACCTGAAATGTTCAAACTCACTAATCTTTTAGCCCAACTTGATTCAAAGTCTAACTGATAAACTTCATAAGTCCAGTGCATAAAAATAGACCCAAATAAATGACCAAGGACCACATTTTATAATAATGGTCCAGAGGTATTTTTTAAATATGGTCCAGGGTTCATTGTTATTTTACACTTTAATATATTAAATAATTATTATTACTTCAAGCCTAGACACAGAATTAAAGTTTGATAAAAGATCAAATGAAGGAGAAAGGGACAGATTGAGCAATAGCCACACTCAATCCCGAAGACGTTTTTGAGTGGACCTACATTTTAACTTCTTTTTTTTTTTTTTTTTTTTAAATATGTTGAATATTACATCAAACCGAAACATATAAGATCAAAGGCTTATTAGGATACGATTCATAGACAAAGAATTGGACTAAATATAGTCACTGCAGTCCAATTTGTAATTAGTTGTTCCAATTTCGTCTTAATTTTTTTACCTTATGTCCCAATGCCTAACAATAGGGTTTATTTATCGGGCATTAATGCAACTGAATCTCATTAAAACTTTGAAGTTAAGTGTGCTTGGGAGAGAGTAGTATCAGGATAGATGACCTCCTATGAAATCCTCATGTTGCCAACACTATAAGGTTGGGAGTCCTCGGAAATAAACTCTCGACAGAGTTACACCCAGAAGGTGCAAAGTTGCGTACACCACCCCTCTTAGACCCCGTTTATGGAGGAGCCCTTAGCACTGGATCTGTTGCTATTGTTGTTGTCGTCGTCGTCTAATAATGTAAATATGTCGATTATTTCAAGCTTTGGTGCAACCAAAAATGGCAAAAATTATGGTCCAAGTACAAACCTAAATAGTAATTAATCAAATTGGAGTTTATGGTTGAAACATGTAATCAAATACCACTCCATACATAAATTGTTCTTATTCTAGAATCTTTAACAAAGGCTCCCCAAGTACGACACAATAAAAACCGACCACAAAAGTGTCGTTAGCGAGTTAAACTCCAAATTCACAGCAAAGTAATTTGCAAAGTAAAGTGTTTCGAGATTTGTTCTTTTCATGGCTTAACTTTAATTCTAGTGCACCACCTCTTTAGTTTCTTTACTTTTCATATATCACCTATTTTTTTTTTTTTTTTTTTTTTTTTACATTTGTATATATATATATATAAAGTTTTATTTTGATGTTATTGTGTACTCTGTTGATTCAATATATTTGGCTCACTATTATTGAATAATAAAAAAAATAAAATGAATAACTCTATGCATATACTAGAACCTGATAATCCAACCAGAGACACGCACCTTACACACAGCTCACATAAGCGAAAATTAAAAGCGATAGTCATGTTTATTTAGTCACACAAAACAAGCACGTTTGTATTATACCCACAAATTCCATGTGGCCTATAAATCTCACGTCACATCCCAACCCCCCCCCCCCCCTATTTTTCATTATATAAAATGGCCCCCTGTTTACCCCCAAAATTACACACCCAGCACTCCCCTTCCCTCAACCCCAAAAAAAAAAATCCAACCCGACTCGACATCTATCATTATGAGTTACCATGTTAAAGACTGGCCGGAACCCATAATTCCGGTCCAATCTCTAACCGATCTACCCTCCATCCCTGCCCGCTACATCAAGCCCCTAGAGGATCGGGCAACAGCAGAACCAGAAAACCTTTCAGACGACGAAATCAACATTCCTGTGGTGGACTTAAGTGGGTTGACCGCAGAAGATGCAGCTGTAAGGGAGGAAACAAAGCGACAGATAGGGAAAGCGTGTAGAAGTTGGGGGTTCTTCCAGGTAGTGAATCACGGAGTGGATGTGGGGGTGATGGCGGATGCAAGGCGAAGCTGGAGAGAGTTTTTCGAGATGCCGGTGGAGAAGAAGAAAGTGTATGCAAATAATCCAAAGACATATGAAGGGTATGGGAGTAGACTTGGAGTAGAAAAAGAAGTCAGCTTGGATTGGAGTGATTATTATTTTCTTCATTATTTGCCTTCTAATCTTAAGGATCATTCTAAGTGGCCTGCTCACCCTCCTCGTCACAGGTATAAACTCTTCTTTTTTATTTTATGCTCTGTCTTTTTTTTTAAACTGTAAAACCGATCATAAACTTTCACCCATTAATTTAAATTCTTTTTGACTAAAAGATCGTGATTTTAAATCCAACAGTCTCCCTTTTCAAATTAATACAATTTAAAATTAAATATGAGATGGGTTTGCAAAAGTCTACGCTTTAACTGGTAATGAAGTCTGAGTTATAGAATTAAAGTTTCAAATTAGGTTTTTATGAATATATACTTCCAGGTAGAATTGTCTTTTTTGACTTTTTTTTGGGATCTGGTCATTGACGTAATTTATTGTCTAGTTTTGCCAACAAGGTAATGTAAGGCCAATTGACATAAAAGGATAATCCCAACAAAATATTTTTTACATAATTTTATAGTAACCATGAGAAATATAGAAAATATTTTTGGAAAATTGACTCTCGTTTAACAAGAAGGAAAAGTATTATTTTTAACTTGGTCAAGCATAAACTTTATTGTAAAACTAAAACCAATTTTGTAGCTACAAACATAAATTTTTAAGAATAATTAATTTTTTTTTTAAATGATCTAGTGGGAAATTTTTATAAGAAAATTGTTCTTTGTTTAACCAAACTAACCTTAGTTTTTTGAAATTTCATAGGGACCTTAAGTCTAACTCTTATACTTTGCATTCATGCGGTTTTTATGTGGATTTTAATTCTAAAAGCATTTGGGATTAAATAGATCACTGAACTTATATATTGATCTCTTTCTCTCTCAGAACTACGATAAAAGATTTTTTTTTTTTTTCCTAAACTCACATGCGGAATCATTAACATATTTTTTATTAAAAAAAAAAAATTTCATATGACCGGATTATCAAATAAGCTTGAACTCATTTATACTAGCTTCCGTAACAAGATAAGGCCTATTGACTTAATGGATAATTCCAATAAATTATTTGGACCCAATGATAGAATTACACCCTCATATCCTCCTTCTAGGCATTTCTTTTTCGAAAAAATCATTTTTCTACCTTGACATACCTAGGCAACATTATATGTGTTCGAATTCAGTAATTGACAAATCCAATTGAAAATAATAAATGACTAGTTTTCTATGTAAAAAATTTTTAAAACTACTTACTAGTTCAGCTTATGCACATCCCAGTTATCATAAAAAAGGTCAACTGACTTAATAACGAGTCCCCAATAAATTATCTAATTCCGATGATAAAATTCAACCCTCACATGATCAAACATCTAGGCATTATTCTCTAGAAAGTCCTTTTTCTATTATCTAATAATTTTTACTAAAGGTAATAAAAAATCCTTAGGCTCTTTTTCTTAAATAAAAATTATGGATTTTTTTTTATACTATTTACCCTTTTATTTTTAAACAGAATTAAGATATTAATTTTTATAATCGAATTAGGTATTACTACATTAACTTATCTACAAATTGATTATCTAAACATAAAAATGTATGACACTTCATGTTCTTAAACTGAAGTATATGAGTTAATATTAAAAAAATAAATAAATTTTAAATTATAATATAATGAATATTTACCTATGGACATTAAATAGAAGTTTTATTGTTGGAGCAATAATTTGTAGTTGGAGTAATAACATGACATATGAAAAATGATAGCCATAAAATTTATTAAAAATAATTATATTGTTCTAATAATAACAATTTTATTATAACAATAACATTATTCTATTAAATACACAAATTAGGTAAATAATATAATATTATTTTTAAAATAAATGCTGGACGCGTTTCTTGAATGTAACGTCACCTGCGAAAATTCTACTTGTATGCAAATTTCACGTGTCTAATTGTTTTGGGTCAGGGGCATAATAGGAAAACTACATAATTTATGATTTATTTTACACTTAAAATATGTAATAAAAATTATTAATTGATAAAATGTAAATTCTTTTTTTTTTTTTTAATTTTGTAACTTGAGAATGTAACATAACTAATACCATAAAAATTATTAGTTGGTAACCTGAAATTTGAGAATTTATGGGCGAAAAATTGACAAATACCAAAAAGTATGTCCTACCTTTTTTTTTAAGGAAAGTCCATTAAATTTCAACATAGGCTACTTGATTGAAATTTTTGTTCTTTATGATACCTAAGTGATATAATGTTTTAAATTTAGGTATTTGATAATATATATATTTTAAAGTTACGTTATTTGAATGATAAATTTATTTTCAATATGTGATAACAATTGAGCACATGTGTTGAGTACTATCTTTATTTTGTCTTATACAAAATAAATAATTATTTTTGAAATAATTAAAATAATAAATGGTGAGAGATTGAAGCAACCACAAAATCAAAGTATAAAAATGACAAAATTAGAGACAAAGGAGGAGCCACTCTATGTGCATTAAGCACCATGTTGCCCCACCTCTTCTATTCTTGTATACGAGGTTTAGCCTTCCCTAAATTTGTGATCAAAATTGGTTATGGCTTGTTTTTATTCCTTTTAGAGGTAAATGTCTCATTGGAATCAATTCAAGCGGACTCTTTATTTTTGACAAGTTAAGTTTGAATAAAGAGATGCCTTAACTTATTACTACTTGTGAACAATATGACAAAGGGTGATTAAGATTTCATTAATAAATTGTTAAGAGTCATGGGGTCCGTACTATCTCCATAATGAGTTGATGATAGTTCAAGAGCAGCTTGAATAGCTGGGTTCAATAGAGACGGTAGCTAGAAAGCAAGTTTAACACAATTGAAAGTTTGTGTCAGTGGAAAGCTCGACTCGACTGTAGTATTGAGTTGAGTATCAAGTATACTAATATCCTATTAAGTCGAGTTCTCAAACAAAGGTTTGAATGCTCAACAAATGTTTGACTCAAACTCTAGCTCGTTAAATCCTAATAGCTTTTCTCATCTATACCCCAACATACAACGGCGTGAGTTAGGGCCAAAACCAAAAAAAAGTGGCCGGAAAGGATTGTTTTCTCCCGATGACTCAATGTTCGGAAAATCACAAAAACACGCAAAAGAAGCATCAAGCACCAAAAACAACATAACCTGATATTACCGCAACACCACCCACGGAAGTATAAAAATCCCCTACTAAACCCATGATAGGCCACCTAATCCAAGTAGGATTACATTTGTTGCTTTGAGCATAGAGATAAAACAAATATATAAATCAGGCAAATTCAATATATCTAACCAATGTGAGATTGGGATATTACATGCAGGGAGGTGGTGGAGGAATACTTAGGACAACTACTGAAGCTATGTGGGAGACTAATGAAGGTTTTATCAACAAACCTTGGATTAGAAGAGAATTATCTTCAAAATGCATTTGGAGGGGAGGAAGTTGGGGCGTGCCTAAGGGTGAATTATTACCCAAAATGCCCTCAGCCCGACTTGACACTTGGCTTATCGCCTCATTCGGATCCAGGTGGGATGACCATGCTCCTACCGGATCACGGTGTTCGAGGACTCCAGGTCCGAAAGGATGGGAAATGGGTCACCGTCAAGCCTCTCCCTCATGCCTTTATTGTCAACATTGGTGATCAACTTCAGGTATGATTTTTTCTCTCTTTTATGATTCTTTTCAAATTTCATGTAATTTGTGCTATATTGTCTTATAATTTATTAAAGGTTTGTTTAATTGTTAAGAAACCTTTTTTTTCAATAAAAGGGGGATGAATATTGGCGATAAAACGTACAATCTTTCTAATGAATAAAAGCAAACATACAAAATCCTAATACTTGAAGCTGTAGCGTGCACCATAAGCAGCGCCCGACATAAATGACGACAAGTTTTGAAAATGGTACAAGACTTTGCCGACTTCCTATGCGTATGTAGAAAAATGTGGGGGTCTAGATCTGGAATCGAGGTAGATGTAGAGACTAATTTGAGAAGATTTCTCATACAGTGACCGAGGACATGCCCTAACGTACAATTAGAAACCAAAAATTATATTCTTGAAGGTTTTTTTTTTTTTATAGTGAAAACTATTAACAATAGAAAATAAAAAATAGAAAAAAAAAGTTATTGTTAAAAGCTAATTTTAACAAGAAATGCAAAATAACTTTTGAACCCGATTTTTAATTTATAAAAATCAAAAAGTTGCTAAAGATACAATAGGGCCTATGTTTTTTATTTTATTGTATATACTATTATTTATATTAATTTAATTGTATTTCAAATATTATAATTTTGTACCAAAGGTTATGTTTTTAGATGAATACTTGTTATACTAATTTTATAATCTGACATGTTGACTTACCCATATGGTTATTACGAAATATAAATAATATTTATTTTCAAATCCAAAAAAAGTCATAAGAAAATAAGCATATTCTCATTCATTACTTTATTATTAAGTTAATCATATCACCTATCAATACATGAATTATTATAAGAACTTAAAATCTAAACTAATAGGTCAAAAAATGAGGTTTGATACCATAATAAAATTAAGTATTTCAAAATTTTGAACTTTTGAATTATTATCATTTTACAAATTATGTGCACATCTTTTCAATTTAAACACAATATATTAATTATGAATTTATTTTCCAATAATAATTTAGTATAAATAAAAAATAATAAAATAAATATATTTTAACATATGTCCTTTACAAAAATATAAGAAAAACTCATATATTTAGATAATTATATTAGGCAAATGTCAAAGTGGGAGTTATGATTTGATAGGCTTTTAGCAATGATTTTAGTTTCGTCTAATCAACATTTTTAAAACATGGTCTATTAGATTCCTACCTATCAGCTCCTTAATTTTTTAAATATTTACTTTATAATTTTATATAATTTAAAAAATTCTAAAACCATCTTTTGACCAACCGAAAACCCAATTTGTATTTTTAATCAACAAATAAAAGTATTATATATAAATTTATAAGAGTGTAAACCAAAAAACAACTCCACCACCTATATTTGTTTACAGCAAATATTAATATATAAAAATGAAAGTTTAGAGTAAGTGGCTAGAAATGTCTTTTTTGGTTTGTGTGTACTTTGTAAGTGGAATTTTTATGTTATTTGGAGTTTTGACCTTTTGCGGATAAAGATATGTGATGTCATCTTTAAATTTAAACATGTGGTTTTATACTGTACATGCATGAGTTTTTTAATATCCAATTAATTAATAAATTTAAAAAAAAAATTAGTTGAATTTAGAAAAAAAAAAATTATTTTACAACCAACACAATTGCTTGTTCTTTAATGGCTAAAGAAAGAAAAAGTTTCTAATATATGGGTTTTTTTTTTCCTAAACTTATTAACATTTTTGGTTTTTTTTCTGACAAAATTAATTAAATTTAAAAATAATAACTCCGTTTTTTCTACGGCTGACATATTTTAGGGAGAGAACCAAAATTTTTTTTAAAATTTTTTAATCCACAACAACAAAAACAATCCCAGTGCCTCTTGGGCTCCTGCAGAAGTAGGATCTGGGGAGGGTGGATGTACGCAGCCTTACCCCTTTCGAGTGGAAGAGAGGCTATTTCCGAGAATCCCCGACCTAAAAGATATTGTCGACAGCATTAAAAACTTATTTATCAAAACTTATTTATTTTTTATTTTTTTGTCTTGATGGAATGTAGGCTAGATTAATGGCAATGATAGAGGAACATGTCAAAATCATTACCCATTCAATTTTAAAAAGAAAAAAAAATGTTATCTTTTTTGAATGGCCTACCCTTTTAATAGTAATATTTATTTTTTAATTTAACAAAAACTTAAATTTTGAACTTTTATCTACAAGTGTCCAACACTTCATTTATTTTGCAAATGGCTTCCGAGGGACAGCTCTTCCATTATGGTACGTTTGCCTAGAGGGTAATTATATCTTATCATGTTGCATTAATAATTAAGAATTTTTACTTAAATATTGTTAATATTTGATCATTTATTATCTAAATATTTTAATATTTAATAAATATTATAAGATCTCTAAAATTTAATATTATTATTATCTAAGAGTCCTATAGTTTAAATTCTATTAATTAAATACCTTTTTCCAAAATTTGATAGATTTTTTATTAAAAATAATCCCATAAAATATAATTATAATAATATGTAAATATCTTTTTTAACAATTAGCTCTATAAGGATTATTTCCGACCTTTTGCATTTATACTTATGAATCGATCCGAGTTTTTTTAGTAAAATATATAAAATTTTTCTTTTGTTTTAAGATTGTGTTTAAATGGTGAACATTTTTTTTTTACTTGTATGATTGCTTTCAACAGTGTGATAGGGGAAAAGCAACGTACATCTATCCCCTTAGACTCTGTCTGTGCGGGCGCCTCTTGAAACACTGGGTGGTTGTTGTTGTTGTACCATTGCTTTCCACAGTGTGGTAGGGGCCCGGGCCCCACACATGTGATAAAGAGTGGCCATTTGACACTTCTATATTTTTATCCTGCCACGTGTCGAAACTCCATAGTGACCTTCATTTTTTTATTTTATCTCCATATTTTATTGTTGGCTACTATGATTTATTGGAACATACTATGTATAGTATAGGACATTACAAAATTTTTGCCTGTGTATCGATATACAAAAATTGTGTGTCGACACACAGGTCGGTGATTTTTGTGTACATATTTTGTGATTTTGAGTACTGTTTTTATTATTTTGAGTACAATTCTTCACCTCAAGAATTTTACTTTTCTTCACCTTAGAATTTCCCGCATAATAATTGATATATTAATTTATTGATTTAATAATATCAATTTTACATACAATTGTATTATTAAATTTAACTATTTTTATATAAGATAATAATTTTAAATATTTATTTGAAATATCAATTAGGAATATTTGATTAAGTTTAGGAAGTACTAGTTTTGTTTATAGGTGCTAAGAATAAGGTCGACAAAACCTAACACAACACAATCACGATACAAAGATAGCGGGTTTGAGTCAGGATTTTTTAAGCCATGTTTAATTTGAGTTGACCCATTAACCCGTTTAGATAAATGAATTGAATTTGCCTTTGATCAGTTTAACCCGTTTATACTAAAATTATTTTATAGATTATATATATATATATATTTCTTGGCAGTTTATCTCACCTAAAATAATTCAAGCTACACTTAATAATGTTAATTTGATAATTTATGTTAACAATTATAATTATGTCATGTATTTAAAGCTAGTATCAACTGTAAAGTGGATTATTGAAATATTTGTTAGCTGACAAACTTTTATATAATGAAAAAGTCACTCGTACCATTAAATGGGTAACTTGCGGGTTACCCATTTGTTAATTTGGCGGACAAACGGCCGAGAGCTCCTTAACCATTTAATAAACAGGTCGAGTTAGGGTTCACTCAATTTCTAAGATTCCATACATAACATAAATATAAATACAACAAATGATATCATATTAATTATTCAATTTACCCAAAAATCTAGTAGACCGTGTGAGTTTAAGTACAATTTATTTTTAGGTCATTTATGCAGAAGGTCCACACATTTTGTCAATTTGTTTCTAACATTTTAATTGTGTTAGTTTAGTTTCAATAATGTTTGTTTTGTGTCAATTAAGTCATAAAGTAATATTGACATTTAGTTGGCGACAAAATTTTGTGTTTGGGTGAGGGGCAAGTTTAAATTAAGTCAGCATGTGGATTTATATTATGTCATTTGCATTATGTATAACCAAACTGTTAAAAGTTACGTTGCTAACTTAACTTAAGTTTTTACCAAAAAACTAAATTGACACGATTTGAATTGCACTAGGACCTACAATGAAAAGTTTAAAAAAAAAAAAAAAAAATCTAAATTGGCGGAAAGAGAAAAGTATAGAGAACTTTTGCATAAATAACTCTTAATTGTTATTATATCGAATTTTGTTATATTGCACTAATTTTACATGTTATGACGGTTGTTTAGGTTTTAAGCAATGCAATTTACAAGAGCGTGGAGCACAGAGTGATAGTGAATCCGAATATGGATCGAGTGTCGTTAGCACTTTTTTACAATCCAAGGGGAGAATTGTTGATAGAACCAGCGAAGGAGCTAGTGACACCAGAAAATCCAGCTTTGTATCCATCCATGATTTTCAATGAATATCGATCATACATAAGGTTAAAGGGACCTCGCGGGAAGTCCCAAGTTGAATCTCTAAAATCTCCTCGATGATAGCAACTACAATAAGACTTATGAGTCGTATTTTTCAATAAATGTCTAATCATAACAAAACTTTTGTATTCTAGAGCAGTCTTGAAGGACAAAGAACTTTAGCTATCATTGTTAATTTAAATGTATATCTTTGTATTGTGAGAGATCTAGTTTTTAGTGGTAAGTTTTCATGTACTTCTATTTTCATTTTAAGATAATTATAATGCAATGTACTGCTCAGATATCTTAAGTTTTTAGAAATTATCATCTACATATCATCTTTGGAAATCGTGGTCATTTGCTAGAATTTAGCGAATTTTTTTGAAAAATGTTACATGAAATATTATTTCAATAACATATATTTTTATTTCTGAGTTGCTCTAGTAAAAATTCATCAAATGAAGGCGAATATTCGTCCAGTTTTGGTGGAAAATAACATATCGAGCCATCTTAGTATTATTTTATGTCTATGTATTCATCCATTAAATGTTTAGTGTGTGTGTGTGAGGGAGAGAGAGAGAGAGAGAGAGGAGGAGCGGTGACCCCCCACATTTCGCCATTGTTCACAGCCGTTGTGTGCATCACGTTCGATAACTGCTACTAACACACTCACAACTTTGGGGTTGCCCAGTGGTCTTCTACCAATATCTTGCTTTAGTTTTGCAGCTTGGACGTCATTATTCGTGCTTGGTGATTAAGTGCCACTTTTTTGTGGCCTTGCTGCTCTTCGCTCAAGCCTTGTTGCTTGCCTCTAATCGCTTTCCATTCATCTCTCTTTGTTCAATGATTTTTTTTATCCATCTTCCCATTCTCATATCGAATACTTCAAGCCTGCTTCTGAGTTCTTCTTGCAACGACGTCTTTGATATGAGTTTACAATGGAAAAGCTATGGATGGCGGTGGTGACGCTAGGGAGCAAACAAACATGGTGATCCAGCTGACGGGATTTAAACTCGAGACAGATTGGTTGTGAAGATAATGCAAGCGGGTTTGGTACATATAACAATATGTATGGATCGATACAAGACGAAGCTCCTGGGGCCTATGAACGACTTGGAGATTTGGGTAGAGATGACCTTTAACAACTCCACGATGTAAGCGCGATTACCAAGTACCATGAAGCGGCTTGGGAGATTGACAAAATTGTCATTTTATTTGTTGATAACCCTCCCTAGTAAATGAATCTTGATCAGATCCACCACTTGTTTCAAAGATATGGAAGAAATAGTCCACTCATGCATAAGCGGCACAACAACAAGAAACAAAGTTTTGGTTTGTCAAATATGATTGTGGCTTAATAGTAAAAAGTGCAATCTAGAGGTTGAATGGTTTTGCAATTCTGGGAAAGAAGTTGTTGGTTAAGATTGCAAGCTATTCCTTATCATTCTCTTATTCCTAGTACGTGAGCTTGAGAACTCCTAGTGCTCATACAATTGTAATGTATTGTGCTAGACAAACCAAAAGGCCCCCCAATGCCGCCACCTTTGTATGACAGGATGATGCTGCATGAAAAGAATAACCAATGATGAAGGTTATACATGGAAGGATAGCTGAAGAAGAATTAGAATTGATAAGCCGCAGGCTTGTGTGCACCACCTCCAAACCCTTATAGAATTTGGATGTCCTAACCTTTTTGTATGATAGGAATGCCTTTCAACATTGAAGTTAAGGATATGGGTAGATTCAAGTTCTTACTCACTTTCCCTTGCATCATTGAGCGTGATAAAAACCTTGAGAAATGGGGCATTTTGATCTACTCTTATTGTGAGGATTTAAAAGCCTGGTTGGAATATGAGTTTGCAAATAGAGAATGTTGGGGCGACGTTGTTCGTCTTAATGAATTGACTAAAGTGGGTAACTCTTACTTAGTAGAAAATGTGTTAATTGATACAACACATATGCAATCCATTGAGAAAAGGGATTTACTTCCAGCTAGGACAAATTAGCTTCCATATTTTTTCAAGTGAGTGAAGAAAAAATCAGGACGAAGGTTGACCAGACCTTAATTTCAATGGTCCCTTATAATTGTTCTCACCTGTTTCCAATGAGCATGCTGACATGGAGAACCAGGAGAATAAGAAGTGCTTAGAAAGATGGTTGCACGGCAACCAATAGTTTGTCCAAAGGATTGTATCAAGCCTATCACCAATGACATGATGAAAAGCACCAGAACATAGATTGTGAATCCTAAGAATCTGCCTCAAGCACTAACAGGCCAAGATCATCATCGAATAGTCCAGAAGCTCCTGCCTCTTAAGCAGTTAAGATGAACCCAGCGAGGCCATAAAGAGGAGGGATCCGCGAGAAGAAACCATATGTGCTTCATAATTGAATCCTGGTTCTAGTCATTCCTAAACCACCCTCACATCATGGATAACGAAGGTGTCTTCAGGCAACTTTTGCCTCCCCCCTCCCCCGAGCTAGTGAGGTGCCTCTCTAAAGGAAAGCAGCAAGGGTTGACTCGATCTTCCTCATCATCGTCTTCGAAAGCATGAAAATCTATGACCAGTAGACCTATATAGCAAACAGAACCAATCGGATAAGTTGCAAGCGATCGACATATGATAAAGGAAGTGATGTCTAGAGGGTAATGCGGGAGAGAATACGGTTCAAAAACGGCTTGTAGTCAATGTAACCCAGCCGAGAAGTAATGAAAGGTACAACAAGGTACCTAATTGGACATTGCCCCAAACTGAAGCATAGAACATCAAGAATCTTACACTAAACCCCAAAATCAACATCAAGGAAGATGGTGCTCTTAGATACATTCAAGAAAAGCTCCAAAAGTGCAGTGAAACGATCAGGAAGCCCACAACAGTAACACTGCCATCATCACATTTGCAGAAGATCATCAGATCATCAGCAAAGCACAAATGAGTGAGCTACGTATGATGATAGCTTGGACGATAATGGAAAAATGGGTCATCAATAGCCTGATTAAGAAGTCCAAGAAGGCCCTCCATAACAATGATAAAAGGATAAGGGTAGAGCAGGTCCCCTCAGCGGACAGCACGACTAAAGCTGAAAAACCCCTGAAGCTCGTCATTAATTGCAATAGAGAAATGAGCAATAGATGGACACTCTCAAATCCACCCAATCACTGTCTCAAGGATCCCCATGCACTACATGTCAGCTGGGCTAAAATCTAAAAGTACTGTGTTGAACGCTTTGTGGATATCAAATTTCAAGGCACAACTCGGCAAAACCTAAAGGTGACAATCATGCATAAGCTCTTGGAAGAAGAGAAATCATAGGTCGCACTTGGCTCGTTGCATGGTCCTCATCAATTCTTCTTAAAATGAAGTTCTATGCTTGGAATCTTAGAGGTGTCGGTGGTCATAAGAAGAAATTTTGGAGAGCTCACTGTCGTACTGCTTTTGATAGCTAGGAACTTTAGTGAGATACTTGAAATCCACGAATGAAAAGCTAATCATATATTTTTCTCAATGTATGCTTGACTTTGTTTGATAGGAAGTTCAGTTGAGTACGTGGAGAATCGATGAGTAGTATTGATCATGTTGGGGTCAAATTTAAGATAAAGGCATGGATTATTGTGTTCTTGATGGTGATTTGGACTAAAGCAATAAGATTACATTTGGAGAGAGGCAATGGATTGAGAGAGATATCCCTTGGTGTATCATTGCGAATAGGGTTTTGGACAGAGGATTTGTGTTACTCAATTCCGTATTTACTGGATGAAATAGCAAGAAACATCAAATGCATTAGAGTTGGGTTTGGCCAAGGCCGTTGTTTTAGAGGATTTGTCAGATTTATATTTGGTGTACTTCTTTTTCTGTTCATTTGCTTCTTTTTCACTTTGGTGAGTTCTTTTGAACCCTCCCTACATGTACATCAACTTTTGTATTACAAGTTCTCCCATTAATTATCAAAAAATAATAAAATATGCAAAAGTCTTACAAATTTGTTTTTATGTATATGAGCAATGCTATATGCCACGAAAAAGGCACACAAAAATGGCACGAGTGACACCATCATAAGGAAGATTGAATATTTTAATTCACCCAAGCAAATCACAATAGGAGTAGTAGCTCATATGGTTGTAAGTTTGCTTAGCAAGCGTGAGGTGCAGGTAGGAGTGTAAGCGAGTCGAGCCGAGCCGAGTATCTCAGTACTTGAACTCGAACTCAATTAACTACTTGGGATTCAAACTCATACTAGAACTTGATTCGAGTAGTTAATTTTTCTCGAATTCGAACTCGATTAACTATTTGAGTACTCGACTCGACTCGAGTACTTGTTTATTGTGCATATGAATGTTCAACAAATTAGCTCATTTATAATATTATTCCATACACTCGAATTTTAGTTATATTTAATTTAGATACTCAATTATTGTCTACACTATATTTTAAAATATACAACCCTAAATCACCAATATATTAATAGCAAATATGGCCTAAGTTTCAAAAAATGCAAGCATAACAAATTCAATTTCTTTCACTCCATCACAAATGTAACATGTCATCTTTTACGAAAAATTCAATATTCTTTCTTTCATTCTACTATTAATGTCACAAGCCATTCGTTTCAAAAGAAAATAGTACATAAGAACTACTTCACACGAGTTGAGTATCGAATCGAGTACCGAGTCGAGTATCGAGACGAGTATTTAATTGAGCATCTAGTCAAGTATTCGATCAAGTACCGAGTCGAGTATTTAATCGAGTACCAAGTCGAGTATTTAATCGAGTATCGAGCCGAGTAGTTCACTACTCGGTTTGTACTCATTTATTAATCGAGTATCTTTAGATACTCGAACTCAGTTAATTCGAGTTCGAGTCAAGGTTTAATCGAGTTACCCATGAGCTACTCGCAAGCGGCTCGGATCATTTACACCCGTAGTGCGGAGTTCAATTCCCACTTGTGCGATTATGAAATTACTACAAGGAAACAAATGTTTAGACACAATTAGAATCATTTCTAAGTAGTCCCTAATATGTTAGAAATGAGCTATATAAAAACGAATTATTAGAATACAAAAAAAAAAAAAAAAAAAAAAAAGAAAAATTCATCTTAAAATCATAGCTAAAAGGTTGGTTGAAAAAAATTTTGCTGGGTTAAGAGAGGGTGTTTAATGGGTGTTTATACATGGGATCACTACAAATGAAAGTGACCATTACCAACAGTAGTATTTCAGGTTCTGTTGGTAATAGTTGTACATTACCAACAGTATGTACAACAGTAAAATGTTACTGTTGGTAATGACTCGGTAGAAGTAGGAAGTGAAAATAATAAAACTCTAGTCCCAACAAAAGTAGATTTCTATTGGTATTGGTGCAGTAAATCCCAACAGAATAGATTTCTGTTGGTATTGACTAGCTCAATACCAACAGAAATAAATTCTGTTGCTTTTGACCAGCTCAATGCCAATAGAAATAAGTGCTATTGGTATTGACTAATTTAATACCGGCAGAAATAAGTATTGTTGGTATTGACTAGCACAATGTCTACAAAAATAAATTTTGTTGGTATTAACTAGATCATTACCAAATAAAATAAATTTTATTGGTATTGATTAAATTAGTATCAATAGATGTATTTATCAATAAACAAAATTTTGAAAAAATTAGTAATTATAAAAAATTTTATTAGAGTAATTTAGACATTAATGTCGTAAGGTTTGATATATCAATTTTATAGTGTCTTTTGTGAAATAATTTTTTAGTTAAAAACATAATTAAAAAATAGTTTAAATGACGATTTGTATTGGTGTAAGTAGGTCCCATTTTTATTCTTTCTTACCGTCCTTTAGATGATTTTATAAAATGTACATAACTTACTGTATTAAAATATTATTTTATAAAATTTATGAACTAAAAAATTAGTATACTAAACCTCATACTAGTAATAAGTTATAATTGAACATGTATTTTAAATAATTTATCTTTAAATAATAATAATAATAATAATAATAATGTTTTTAAAAATTTTTTATTTTCCCTCTTCACTTTCATTGTCCCTCCATTCTTTAATTTTATTTATTTATTTTATTTTTAATTTTATACTTTACTTATTACCAAATTCTAACATTCACTTACGTATCCCTACTTTACCCAATCTCTTCTCCAACCACCGGTTATCTTAAACAGTCGATCCTACCAGCTTGCACTAGCAACCACTATCCACGAGCTCCCCGATGCTCCACCACAACCACAAACACCACCCATTTGCATCCCTAATATCCCCAATTTTTTTTAAACAACCTAATATTCCCAATTTGTTTTCAAAAATTCAAAGACTTTGATATAAAAAAAAAAATTTCAAAAACAAAGTTACTGTTGAAAGCATACCCATCCTCTCCTTCTCTCTATCCTCGTTCATTTTCATTTCTCTCTCTCTCTCTCCTTGACTCAAACCTTGCTCGCTGTCCCATCGCCATCGCCTCCGCCGCTCATCCCGCTCGCCTTGCCGTCGCCATCGCCGTCGCTGCTCACCCTGCTCTCCTTGCTGTCGCCTCTCGCCCCACTCGCCTTCCCTTCGCCATCGCAGTCGCCGCGAGGCCTGCTTGCCGTCGCCGCTCGCCCTGCTCGCTGTCTCGTTGCCATCTCCGTTGCCGCTCGCTCACTCATCCTCTGTTTGCACCTCTCCCTCTCTTTTTTCGTTCACGTTATTGTTAGTTTTTTCATTGATTTTTGTTGATTTTTCATATTGCTGTTGATTATGTCTTGAAATTGAACCCTAGACATTGTTTTAAGGTCAAAAAATAGGAACCCTAGACCTTATTTGCAACTCTTGAGATCAACCGATTTCTTCTTTTGTGAAAATAAACCCTAATTAACTTATATCACTATTTTTCTTGGGTTACTCTTTATTTTTATTAATTTAAGTTAAAATAGCTCCCAAAGTATAAAACCAACATTGGTGTTGACCTCTCAAGGTTGCCCTTTTCTCCTTTTGTGGTAAGCTTATGTCTATTGGTTGTAAATTTGAGTTATGGATTTCAGTTGTTTGAATTGAACGTACTTGACCTTTGTGGCAGTATGTTAAGTTTATGATATGCAATCTAGTTAGTTAAGCTAAAACCTTGCTTGGTTGGTTGTGAATGTCATAATTTCTGGAGTAATGTTCCAACTTATATGAACTTTGAATTGAACTTCACGGGTTAAATTCTATTCTGATAATGTATTTGTAAAATAATTCCATATTAGACTGTCAACACTAGGTTAAGATTTTTGAAAAATTTAATGCTCTAAAGCTAAACTGGGATGTTATCAAACGGTTGAGAAAGATTTGAGGCCTTAGTTGCTGATTTCATAGTTGATAGTTTCATAACATATGATTTCGAGCTCAAATGTAAAAATTTAGCTAAAAAGTTTTGTTTTGGTAATTGGTATTGGAATATCATGTTGAGCATATCATTTTGGCATGTCTAATCACTTTTCTCTGTTTATTATTTTTTAGAATTAGTTGAAATGTTGTGAAATACCTTGGATTAATATTCTATTATTTCAGGTAGGCCTTCAAATCAGTGCAATAAGGTAAGCCTTTTTATAGTTCATCGAATACTTATTGATTGGTTTATTGGCATAGCAACTTTCTATGTTCTTCATATGTTTCTTGTCATTATGAAAGTTTATGAGAATAGTGTGTATGATTTTTTTAGGATAGAGGGTTAAATTAACAAAGTTCGATAGGTTTGTGCAAGTAATCTACTCTTTATATGTTATCTCTTGTTCTTTTATCAACAACTACGTTAAAATGTGAAACATCCATGGGCTCTTCAATATATGTTTTAGTCTCTAGGTTTTGAAATTATACTCTAAATACCTACTTCTAACTTTCCATCATATCTTGCTTTCATTTTGTTATACAAGAAATGATTTACCTATGTTCTTTGACATGGCATTCAGAACCATGAAAGTTTCTGAGACTTAAGTTTAGTGCAAGTGTAATGGGCATTTGATTCCATGGTTATAATTCTTATGTCCACTAAACGATTCCTAGACACTAAGGTACATATGTATTAGGCATTTGCTTTTAGTGAATTTGATTTCCTGCTTCAAAATCTTTTCGATGAACCATTGTTGCATAAAGTATAATTTTGTATATTTCAGGGATCGGTTGTGCTTTATTCCTTTGCTTCCAAATAACTATTTTTTCTAAACAAGTGCTGAGGTTTCTTGTTGCAGTTATTTTGATTTTGGTATATGCTCTTGTTTCTTGTTATTCATCTTGAATTAATTATCTTGCAGGTCTTGTTGATAGGTTTTAGAAGCCTTCCACCACTCTTTGAAGCTCCTAGTGATGTTCATGGATTAACATTAGCAAGTAAGTGTATTAACTAGTATTTCTGTGATATAATTGAGTGAATCATATTGAGTGGATCATTTATTTGGCGTTTTTATTCTTTCTGTGATATAATTGAGTGAATCATATTGACTATTGTTACTTCTTAGAAACATTTTCTCCATTGACTCAAATTTAGGTAATTCTGAAATGTAATGTAAATGGTTATAATGAAATAGATGTACTCAAGGTAATTATGTGTTACTTGTGTTTAATTTGATGCCAAGGAGAAACCTAGTGACATGTTGGCTGTGTTCATTCCCTGCTTAAGAAGCCATTGTTTTGGAAAATGTATTTCGCAGGTTCGTGAATATAGGCACCCAAGCAAATTATTATATAGTTTGGTGGATTTTGATAGATTACAAAACCTTTTTCTTCATATGTTTGATGCATTTGAAGCTAAATAGGGTTTGCAAATAAAGATTTTCAGCTATGTTTGTGTCTGCTAGACCATGTGGGAGTTTACTTTTGAAAGACTCATCCTTTATAACTAGCACATACTATTAACCGTCTATACATAACTGGTTTTTGATGCGGATACTAATATATATATATATATATATATATATATATATATAGTTCAATTGTTTGTGTGTATGTTTGACGTTTTCGATGTATTTATAAAGTATAATGAATTTATTTTTCATGTGATAATACTGCAGTTTGGTGAACATTTCTTGGGAGACAACTGCATTTGAGGGAAATATACATTGACATTATTGATGCTTATGAGTTAATAACCATATTAATTGGGAACTCACATTCTTATGATTGTTTACCAATGAATAGCTCTAGAATGTATATGAATTTGCATGAGTTAGTACGTGATGCTTATAAGTTAAGAGATGTAGAGGAAATCATGACATACTCCTTTCCAAATTCAAATATAGGAGTTGAACTTTCTATTACATTATGCAAATATGAATGTTTTAGTGTGATAATATACTCCAATAGAGAGTCATGTTCTCTATTTACTAAGGAAATTCTTATGATGTTATGTATAGGCTCTATGACAATGTTTTAGTGTAATAATTTGCCTTTATGCTAAAAAATTGAGATCGAGTTTATGTTGTTGTTTAATGTCTCTATTGGTCATTGTCATAGGAAAATGGAAGATCATTGGATGATGAGCTTAATCACGAATGTGAAGAGGAAGATTTACCGATGAAGATTATGTGTTGGAAGATATATGATGTTGGTTGTTCTTGTTGTAGGCAAATTACTTAGAACTTTTTGGTAGATGATGGATTTTCTTTTTAGCTATTTGTACTAGTTAGATTAAATTTTGGATGGAGTTGTAGATTTGTATTGGATGCTTTGCTTTTGTTGTGGATTAAACATGGATGGAGTTGTATACATTTTGGATGTAATGATAGATTTGATTATATAAATTGGTAAATTGTTGTGACGAGGTAATGCCACCCACAAACTATCTTTTTTATGTAGAGAGTAGCATTATGAAATTATTGTTGGTAATAACAAAATAAGGCTTTGGTAGCATACCTTTTGCCAATAGATATTATTTTGTCGGTAAAACTTTTACTAACAGAAATTTTTTTGTTGGTATATCATTTACCAATAAAGAATTTGTTATTGGTAATATCCTTTACCAATAGAAAATATTTTGCTGTTAATACCCTTTACCAACAAAAAGCTTTTGTTGGTATAACTTTTACCAACAAATAAACAATTGTAGCTATTATAGAGGTATTGCCAACAGCTCCAAATTTTTGTTGGTAAAGCCTTTACCAACAGTGGCAATACTAACAGTGTACCAATAGACCGATTTCTGTTGGTAAAGCCTTTACCAACAGAAAAATTGCCATTGCCAACAACAATTATGCTGTTGGTATTAGTCATTCTTTTTGTGGTGGATACTGACAAGATGTATTGTCTCAATGCCTTCTTAAATTTGAGATTTCTTCGAGATGAGAATTATGTCTCAAGTATGTATCAGAGTTAATTTTAATTTATGCAACTTTTGGTTTACATATTCATAACTCTGAAATACAATTAAACATTTCCAATTTGAAATACAAAGCATGTTGTATCAAAAATTAAATGAGCTAAATTTTTAAATTCATAAAGCAAAATCAATATCTAGTAATGCAACATAACAACATATATAAAGTCATAGATACTAGGAAGAATGTTATTCAAATATCATTCATTGTCAACTCATTGTGTCCTTCGTTTTCTTCTTCTTACGCATTTCTCTGTACCAATAACAAAAGCTCATCGTGGTCCACTACATCAACTTCTTATGAGGCTACAAGAATTAATAGGTCTTCAAATTATATTCTAGACAAATTCAGCATTGGGGCTGAAATATTATCTTCTTAATAAAACAATTCATGTTCGACATACGTAGCCCTTACTTTAACTTTGCGTGTGACTCACCAATCACATGCCTCACAATTTTTTTACTAAGGCATTGTATGAAGTACACATTTTGAACTTGATATGTTATTACAAAAGGGTCATTCAGATTAAGTTTTGACTCATGTTCAATTTCAATTGTTTCATGTCGAGCATGTACTGATCTTACTTCATACACAGCGTCATACGTATTGTACTCGAATCCAACACCTCTGACACCCCTTCCTTTCTCATTTCCTTTCTCTGACACCCCTAGAGAGGAACCTTCCTACTCCCTCCAACGGTAACTTCGCCCTCCCTGTCCCCGACTGCCACCGTCTCCCATCACCCACTAACGCCCACCACTGCCACCGCTACCCGCCACCACCTGCCACCTTCACCTTCACTCCACAACCACTGCCCTGCCACCCACCCATCTCTCTCCCCCCACCCAATTCTCTCTCTCTCTCCCTCTCTCTAGCCCATCACTATACCCACCCATCACCCACCACACACCACCACCACTGCCGCCACTCCGCCTCACCATCATTGCCTGTGCCACCCATCTCTCTCTCTCTCTCTCTCCCTCCACCCATCTCCCTTTCTCTCTCTTTCTCTCTCCATCCTATCTCAAATTTGTCCTCAAGTAAACACTTCTTTCTCTCTCCTGCCCTATTGCTCACCGCTCCACCCCAGCCACGCGTGGCTGCACGTGCAAAGGTGCTACCAGTCCCTGGTGACAGCCTTGAAACTGTCAACCTCCGATCTTCACGCTGGTGCCAACATTCTCCTTTTCTTTTTTCGGTAAAAGCTGCTATCGGTTGGGCTTGTGCTGCGTTGTTAATGGTGCAATGCCAATCCTGGGTGAGGCGGTATCCATCTTTGTTGATGGCCTACCTGAGATAACGACAAATTCATGGCTCAGAGCGGTGTTTTGTGACTTTGGGTCGATTTATGACACTTTTGTTCCCCAGAAACAAAGAGTAAGCTTAAGGCTCTCTCGTGGCTTTGTTAGAATTCGTGTTAGAAGTGAAGCTGCCGAGGCTATTGCAAGCAAGAATGAAGACTGGTTGCAGGCTTCGTGATCAGAGTTGACTGGGAAAAGTCGAGTAGATGGGTATCTCCTACACCTCACTGGGACCAACCTCTTTCAAATTCTCTCCGAGTCCATTGATTCTGAAGCCAACCTTGCTCGGATTGGTGCTCCCCCTAGATCTCAAATTGGGGCTGCCATGATTTAGTCTAGTTAGTAGATGGTCATGGTAAATTCAAGTGAGGGTGTTGAAGATTGGCTCAGCAAGTCAATTACTGCCCAATCTTTTGACGAGGATACTCTTGATAGTGTTCTCATGTTTATCACTAAGAATAAGCTTATGGGTTTGGCCCCTCGAGGGTTAAGCCCTAGCTCTTTCATTTTTACGTGTGACTTGCCCGAAACCTTGGAGTCATATCTCAGGCCTCAAAAGCAGATGTTGCTCTGCAAGTTCATTTCTGTGGCTAGATACTCAGGTCAGATTCTGGGGTCACTACGTAGAAGAGTTTGGATTGAAGTCCATGGGTTGCCAGTCCAGTGTTGGTTGAAGGACACCTTTATAGATTTTTCCAGTTTATGGGGGCAAGTTTATCCGTATCAATTCCAGAACTTCAGTGATAAAGTGTGTTGATGTCGTAAGGATACTTATTGAAACATACTCCCCTTCATTGATTTATCAATTGGTCCAAGTACAGTTCAATGGGGGAACTCGCACGGTTTTGGTCAAAGAGGGTAATCCTGAATTGATCCCTAGTTGCTCCCCGGAGATAATCGCCCAAGCTGCCTCTATCAGGCTCTCTAAGGAGATGGCCTCATCTCCTGAATATGGTAGTGTCACCAAAACATGCTTCACTCAGAAATCCTACCCTGCTATTGGTCCTTCCACGCTTGAGTTTCCGTTGGCTGGCTCGAATGGTTGTCAGGCTTCCTTAGGTCCACATTCTAGTTTGGCTGCTATTGTCATGAGGTGTGTGGGGCATGATAGGAGCCAGTTTGAACTTCTCCTTGGTGGGCAGCTAATTGGGAGATGGATCTTGGATCCTTTATGCCTAGGCTTGACTGCTCTTTCTACCTTTCTGCAGTCAAATTCCCAACTTCTAGTTTTTACTTCTCAGTCTTCTCTTGCCTTACTGTGGATTGACGTCAGCATGAATGACTCAAAGAGGCCCCAAGGCCCTATTTCTACTTTTGCTAACTGGTTCATGTTTAGGATGCTAGTAGTGATAATGATTTCAATTCTTTTGGACCTGAGTTCCTATCGAGTTTTGAACCACCTCTAGTAGTGAGGCCATTATTCACTGAGTCTAGTGACAAAGGGGAAGCAGTGAAGGAAGAGGGTTCAGGCCATCAAGCTTCTAGCTTTGTGTTGTCAAAGAAAAGCTGAAGAACTCAAAAGCGTAAGTTGAAACAGCAAGCGAAGCGGAACTAGATGGAATTCATTCAAGATATGTCTTTAGGAAGCGGTGCGAAGAAGCAGACCAAACCTTCAGGAAAATAGAAAACAGGAAAGTTCGTAAGAATGGGTGACAATGCCAAGGATGCTGGTGAGCTTTCTGTTACAAAAGTGTAGATGGGAGTACGGAAAAAAGCTCGGTTGGCATATGATAGAGAAGAATTAGATATAATTGAGCTTTTTACAAACATGGAAGCAGTTTTTAGTCAGTCCCCCTGTCAATTTCTTTCTTGCTCCATCGGTTCATCATCTTCACTTGCTCCGAGCCCATCACTTTCAGGGCTGATTTAGCCATATGGTGCCTATTTTTGTTCTTTTGTGCTTTTTTTGGCACTGCTTTCCTGTTTTCGTATTTCTATCTCTCGATTTTTTGGGATTCTCTTAAGCCTCGCGCATATTTTGATCTGCGACTATGTCGCTAATTATCAAAAAAAAAAAAAAAAAAAAAAACCTATTGCACTCGATCAAGTCGATTTTATTGGAGTCAAAATTATATTCCAACTCCAAGATTTCAACAAACATACAATAATAGTTATTTCCACCATCTTTTATAACTCTCTTCGTACATAGTCCATTGTCATCATTGATTTTGTTCGACCATATTCGAATGTATCAAATTTATACCCATTCACGAAGTAACCATGATAATACTTGGTAGATTTTGAAGGTCCATATTCAAGTTATGTAGACGATGATCAATAAAGGTGCGTATTCCATTTGAGTGCAAATAACATGTTAAATTAGGTGTAGTGGTTAGGCTACCAATTCTAATTGTGAGGTCTTGAACTCGAGGCCGTTCTCTCCCTAAACGTAAGGTCTTAGGAGAAACTATAAGATAATAGAATAACATTAATAATATTATAAAACTATAACAATTATTACTTCTTTTAGGCTCCGTTTGTTTCAATAGGAGTACTTTTCCCATGGAAAATATTTTCCCGTTGAGGTCTTCCGTTGTTTGTTTCAACGGAAAACTTGTTTTCATATTTTGATATTCTTTGCTTGCTTTAAAGGAATCATCTTTTACCAATTATCTTATACCTAGTTATAGGATAATATAAATAGCAATACATTATATTTAAAATTATTTAGACTCTGTGTAGTTGTTAAATTACTAAGATACCCTGAGATTTGAGCATTTATTACATATCATGACATTTGAATATATATAATGATGTACCCCGAAGTTGAATATTTTATTACTCGGGTACCATATATCAAAATTTGATGAATTTTTGTAAGAATCTAACCAAATATAAAAGTGCTAATATAATACATAATTACGATAATATTTACAAGTCATGTCAATATTTTTAGCAAATTACGATAAAAAGTTCATCATATACTGATGTAAAAACTACCTAAATATGGCCGAAATCATATGCCGTGTTAGCATTTTTTAGGAAAAATCTAATAAGAATACTTATATATTATCGCAATCATATTTCTAGATCATTCGAAATAATGACTTCCTCTCTTTTAAAAGGAAAGTTATTTTTCCCCATTTGAAAGAAAAGTTTTTCCTTTGGAAAAACCTTTTCCGTCACCAATCTTGTGCCAAACAACAGAAAAGGAAAAAATTGCTTCATAAAATGTAATTTTTTCCCTAAACAAACGGAGCCTTAATATTTAAGAAATATTATCATATCTATTCAATATGATAATGTAGATAAAAAAAAAAAAAATCAACATTTCCAATGCCTCAAGGGCTCTTACCTAAGCAGGGTCTGGACCCTCAATCTGAGGGGTGCAACACGAGGACTTCTAGGAGGTCCACCCATCTTGGTACTACTCTCGGCCAAGCACGCTTAATTTCGGAGTTCTAATGGGATCCGGTACTTGCGTGTTGGTACCCTCTTAGGTTTAATGGGATCCGATACGCATAACTTCAATGTTGGTATGCTTAACTTCGTAGTTCTAATGGGATCCGTTGCTTGCATGAATTCTAATTTTATGATTTATCAAAAAAAAAATATATATTTTCTCGTTTTTAGTCATAATTATCATGATTCAATAATATAAAATATTTTTTTGCATAAATGTTAATGCAGATAAAACATTCATGCAAAAATTATTTTATATTATTGAATCATGATACTTATGACTAAAAACGATAAAATAATTTTTTGTTAAATAAATCATAAATTAAAATTCACAGTAAAATAAGAGTTTTGGATAACTGTCGAACTGTCTAGATCCATGACCGGCTCATATTGAACCATTCAAATTCTGAAAAATAAAAGGCCAGGCCTTGATGAAGAGCTAAAAAATTTCAACTTTTTAATCAATAAAATAAAACTAGGGTTATTTATGCAAAATGGTCATGTACTTTAATTATTGTGTTAATTTAGTCATTTTTTAATTATGTCAATTTAATCCCTATATTATTTATCTTGTGTCAATTTAGTTTCAACAGTAAAATTATCATCACGTTAAGTGACAAAAGTTTTGATACTTGGTTGACGGTTGAGTTTAAATTGAGTTAGTGGATGAGTTTATATTGGATCATTTTCATTTTAAATAACAATTTGTTAAAAACTACGTCATTAACTTGAATTACCATTATATGACTAAATTGGTACAATTTAAATTATACAGAAACTAAATTAACACGATAAGTAAAGTATAGTGACCTTCCTCATAAATAACCCATAAAAATGTAAGAGGTAGTTATATTTAGAGTTAAATTAAATTTAATATCGGCTAACATAAATTAAAGGATATTGATTATACCCCTGGCTGTATATATTTCGATACAAACCATATCAACGCAATCAATGAAATTAGCAAACTCAATCAACAAATTCATTAACCAAAGTAATATATTTGTATAAACTGTAAGATACAGGAAAATTTATATAGTATAAGGAATTAGCATGTTTATTAGTACTTAAATTACTTCTCATTTAACTACTATATAGTTTTTTTCCCGTGCAATGCACGGGTAGTATGTGCGTTGCATATATTTTGTTAAGCGGTAAAAATTTGTATTGATCAAAAGAAATGGTACGCTATACAAAATTCGCACTATAGTAAGTCCGCAGCTCCATTTACAAAAGATAGGAAACATGAAGCCAAAATAGGTTGTTGTGGTGTTTGCCTTCCGTGTTATGTCCCATTAATTATCTTCATTCCCCTGCATTGAAATTTTGATATTATTAGCTCGCAGCAAATTGCTATAAATTAGTAAACCCTGACTTGTTACTTACCTCGACATTTAGTGCGTCCGTGTTATTTGTTGTACGCTCTTCGTAAGACAATATTGTAATTGGTTCTTGTTGAATCCTCATGTAATGACATTCTTTTTTCCAATAGATCTCTATGACGAAAACCATGTTTGGGTTGTCTTTGTTGCCATTTAATGTAGGTTTCATGATGAATATCCAACTGCTGCCTACTAATTCATCTAAGTAGCAGGACAACAAGAGTTGTCCGTATTCCTATATCAGTAAGCCTCATTTGAGTATGACATGATTCATTTGTTTTTGTTGCAGATGATTTAGATGCGCACCTCTGCTGCGATCATGTCAAAATATTCGGCTGTGCTCTTGGTTAAGTATTCAGCCTGTTTCTCAAATAATGTTATTTTCATTTCATTTCTCCGTCGATCCCGAGCAACAACCTTTGATAAGTAACCTATCGTGCAAAATAGGAAAGTTAATATATTGTATTACGTGTGTGTTTATTTGCTAAATTTGTATATATGATAAGTATAGTGACCTTCCTCATAAATAACCCATAAAAATGTAAGAGGTAGTTATATTTAGAGCTAAATTAAATTTAATATCGCCTAATATAAATTAAAAGATATTGATTACACCATTGGCTGTATATGTTTTGATACGAACCATATTGATGCAATCAACAAATTCATTAAGCAAAGTAATTTATTTGTATAAACTGTAAGATATAGAAAATTTTATATAGTTTAAGAAATTAGCATATTTATTAATACTTAAATTACTTCTCATTTAACTATTATATTTCAGATTGTTTCATATTCACATGTATGTTGACAGTCAAAAACAATTATTTGCATGTATGTTACATAGATATGTACACAAAAGTGTCGTTACAATTGTGGCCAAATCAATCACAACATTGCAAGAAAAATCAACAGCTAATAAGATTTGGACTTATGTGATGTTGAGCTTACTTGTTTTTTCTAATTCCACATTAAATTATTTTTGTTAAGGACAGAGGGGGAAGTGATAATGTCGCATTAATTACCAGCATAATTATCAAGTTGTCTGTACTAGAAGTACACCAACAACCAAGATGACTATTTTTAAAAGATACCTTAATTATTAAGGTGTTTATTCTGAACAGACATCTCAACTACCAAACTATTTGAAAAAGATGCGTTAATTAGTGCCCATAAATATGACTAACATTCTCAAAACATTCATATTGAAAAGATCCTCCTTTGTATATGCGCTCAAAGGTCCGTTATTATATATAGAAGTAGGGTTTATATATATCCGAGATACTATTTCTTAAAGGATGAACTAAGTTTTAAGGAGAATTATTTGCTAAATGCCACCAAGCTATTGTATATATATAGGGAGTGGATGGAATGAGAATGTAACTTATGTAAGAATATAAGATAATAAAATCTACATCGTTGGATATTAAGTAGACACTACAAGAAAACTGATTTTTGGCGACAAGATATGGCAACGACAAATAAATATCGTTGCCAAAAATGTATTTTCCGCAATGACACAAGACAGTTGTTGCCCAAAATTAATTTTTGGCAACGAAAAAAACACTTTGTTGCTAAAAATGTGTTTTTTGCAATGACATTTTTTGTCGTTGCTAAAGTTGACCTTGTTTTTTGCAACGACCTTTATTTGTTGTTGCTAAAAATTGTTATTTAGCAGCGACATTTAGTCATCGTTGGCAATCATTATGTTCTTTAACAACGATGCTATATTATCGTTGCCAAAAATAATTATTTTTATTATTATTATTTAAAATTTTTTAATAATTTTTTTCCCTCTAACAGTTTTGAAGATTTAAAAAAATGCTTTAATTTAAATAAAGGGTTATTAATGCCAAAGGTCTATATACTTTGCCTATTGTGTCAATTTAGTCATTGTACTTTTGATTGTATTAATTTAGTCGCTGTACAATTAAAATTGCATCAATTTAGTCCTTAGAGTAAAATTTAAGTTAATTTCTTAATAAAATTTTTAATGGATCAACCTTGGATTGGGTTAAATTGAGTAAATGGATGAATTTGTAGTGGGTTAATTGCATCTAACGTGATTGTCTCGTTAACAATTACGTCAACAACTTAACTTAAATTTGACCAAAAGACAAAATTGACACATTATAAATTTTAGAGGGACTAAATTGATACAATTACAAGTATAAGGATCAAATTGTTACAATAAGAAAAGTACATGGACCTTTGGAGTATATAACAACAACAACAGTCCTTGTGCCAACCTTTGGAGTATATAACCCTTAAATAAATGTTTGACAACGGCAAAAATTATTGTTGCCAAGTATCGATCTTTGGCAACGACAATGGATTGTCGTTGCAAAAGACCTGATAATTGACAACGACATCATGGTTTAGTTGCCAAAGAGCTGATATTTGGCATCGACTTTGTTTGGTCGTTGCCAAATATCTTATATACACTACAACAAAATTGAGCAAAGGTAACACTTAAATTGTTACATTTGTCAAAAATGTTACTATAGATAGTGTTTCGGTAACGCTTCTGTTATTGTTACATTTGCATTATACCTAATATAACACTTTTAAGAATTTGTTATATATGCTTGAAATCTAATGTAATACTTTTAAAAAATTATTACATAAGTTATATTGTAGGTAACAGTTTTTTGTAACGTGTTACATTTGTTAGTATTATGTAATACCTTAAATTCGTTACCAAAACTCACCTAATTTTTTAAATAATTTTTGTTTATGTAAATTATATATTAGCATCCTAAGATGTAATACATTAATTATTTAATCAAAAAATTTTGTAAAATAATTTTTTGGTAAAAATTTATATGTATCTAATTAAATAGTCTAAATAACGGTGGTTGCACGGCCTCCAAAGCGTCCTCTGCTTGACCCTTCATTTCATCGTCGAGTTTGACCATTGCGCACTGGCCAATGAGGACGACGGTAACATCCTCTTCCCCGGCCCGATGCATCGCGGTGACGATGGAGGTGCTCCGGCGACCATCATTTGCTTGCTATCGACCTCGATTTCGCTACTGTCGTTTTTGGTCTCCTCGTGTAACGGATCGAAAATGGTGTCGTCTGGTTCGCTTGCTAACCAGTGACGACGTCCTTACTGCGGTCAATGTTAGGAACTTAAAGATTATATTGTATTATAGCAAGAAAAGGGGGAGATTACATAGAATAAGGGGGATGACATAGACTTAGATAGAAGAGGGGAGTGAGAGCCTAGAGAGAGAAAGAGAGACTAGAGAGAGAGAGAGAGAGAGAGAGAAATATTTCAAATTCTTTCAACCTAACTCTCTTCTAACTCAACCCCTTTATATAAATAGTTAGGGGAAGGAATAAAGTTATAATAAAGGATTAAACCTATTTATTTATATTTAAATTACCCTTGACTTAACTTCTACATTTTTAATTGTATCAATACCTTCCCCATTTAAAGATCCTTGTCCTCAAGGATTAAGGTATTGATACCTAAGCTATTAACCCTCGGGGGTCAAATACTAAAATTACAAATTTTAACCCCATACATTTTTTCAAATTATAAAAAATTTTAATAATTTTTTTCTCTAAAATATAAGCAGGGGCAAAATTGTAATTATAGTCAAAATATAATTTCAGTCCCATTTCTTTCTTCTTCTGCGTAAGCCCCAGCAAAACCCTAACCCCCAATGCCATGGCATCGCCGCCTCTCTAGTGACGGCCGTCGTGACACCAAGACGGTAGCGGTGGCGGCGGACGTCCATCCAGGATGGGGGCATCGTCATTTTCGGTGAATCTCAACGGCTGGCAGTGGACTTCCTCAACCTGAATCTCCTCCTTAATCTGACGGCCATCGGAGTCGTCGTCTTCTTCCTCATCGTCGACGCCCTCTTCGGGGTCTTTGTTCATGGTCGGTGGCTCCTTGATGATGTCTGGCGGCGGTTCGTCTACCCTTGGTGGCTCTGGCTTCCCCACCTCAGTCCTATCATCTTCCTCCCCTGGTGTTACCGGCGGCGAGGCTACTGGTGGCGACGGGTCAACCACTTCGTCGTCTCCCGTCATCGGACCTCTGATCTCCTTGTTCCGGTGGCTGTCTTCACTGCTGGAGTTTACGGTTGGTGTCAAAGGTCCTGAAACCTCCATTTTTGCTCCATTTTGGGTCGGATCTGTCGTGTCAGTGGTGCTGGGGGCTGTAACAGGCGCAATAGAGGTATTTTTTACACTTTTACACATAGATCTCCACTTTTTTTGCCCCTTTTTACGATTATCTTGAATCTTTTTTAAACTCTGATCTAACCCTTTAGATATTTCCTCACATTTCTTTTGTATATTCAACAATTCAGCTCTAGCTGCTTCACTTAGTGCGAAATCCATTGTTGAAGCCGAGGAACACCTTGCTCTGATACCAATGTTACGAACTTAAAGATTATATTGTATTATAGCAAGAAAAGGGGGAGATTACATAGAATAAGGGGGGATGACATAGACTTAAACGTAAGCTCTCATCTTTGAAGTGTAGATTGACTTAGTATGTGTGGCTTAGACGTTTTGGATTGTGCGTTTGGTCATGTGGTGTGGTTCAATATTATGACACTTGTGTGTGTGGTTTAGGTTTACCTAATAGATCTTTGTTAATGCTTTTGAAAACTAACGAGGTTGAACTCACCTCGTCTCATTTAAACACCTAAGTACACCATATATGGACAAAGAGCACAAAGTTTTCAACCAAGACAAGAAGGCAATGTTGAGAAAGTTCTGGGCATACATGGCTAGTGCAATTTTTGCAGTGATGCAATATTGCACACACCACAGGCACACATATGGGAGTTAAAATCATAGTGCCTACTTTAAGATGTTGGTAAAAGATTATTTTTCAGTATTCTATACTCTCTCTCTCTTTTTAAAGTTGATTGCAATCGGTTGTGTGATTAGGTTTTTACTTGAAATTTTGATGAGTTTAGGCACTTATTATTCGGAAACAACCTCCCTTCAAGTATGGATATTCTAATTAGGAGTAGATTTACATCTATTGCTGCGCTTTTTTGATGATGTCTTGCCGGAACTGTTGATTGGGGTTAGTATTTGGCATGAGATTCTTCTAGTAGGTTTTTACTTGAAAGTAGATGCATATGGCATAATAAGTGTTCACAAAGAAAGAAAGCTAAAGATGGATGAGCCTTTTATTCTTGAATCACAAGTGCAACAAGTTTTTTACGTGCAAGATCCTCAAGATGATCATTGGTTAATTGTTGTAAAGGCGCAACCTCAAGATCTTTACAACTTGCCGACGGAAGAAATCGATGACTTGAATGAGGAAATTGAAGATGATGCTTGTCAACAAGATGACGTTAATGTTGATACATTATGTAACCATTCTAGGCCTCTTGATAATGACAATGAGATTGGTTGTTTGATTAGAAATGGGTTTTCAATTGAAAGAGGAACTAATAAAACAAAACTGGTTGAAGAGACTTTCAAGAAAATCAAAGAAAAGGATAAAGAAGCCGATGCCAATGAAGAAGACAATCTTTGTTCTTTGAGTAATAACGAATGATTCTTCAACTATTTCCGAACATTATTGATGTTTTATATGTTTCATTGTAACATGAATTATTTATTCTTGGTTAGTGCCTCCTTTCTCTCCTTTTGTATTATTATGGTATCATTCAATTTGACCCTAATTTTAGTGACAATATGCGAGCTCACTGTTTTTCACATTTTAAAGCGTAGTTGTAGCCTCATGTATATTTAATCTTCGTTGATTTTGTATGGTATTGTTATTTTATGATGTGTAGGCTATAATTAGATTTAAATTTATAGGAATTGTTGGTTGAGGGAAGGGTAAAATTGCGCACCCTAGAAATATGGGTGGAAGAGGTGAAGAGGGAAGAGAAATTAGACCCTCTCATTCCACACATAATGACATTCCCCATGTTGTGAATGATGAGTTTGATGCAAGACCATCTTTAGATGATGAGTTTCAAACACACTCCATGCATACACCAATCGCAGAAAAGATTCATTGAAGAATGTGAAAAAGAAATGGAAGATTTATGAAAATATAAGAATGAGATGAATGAGTGAAAACAAATGGTGGATGGCATGATGCAAATGAGAAATGTTCGCTAACTCTAGGAGGTATTTTTGAAAGTAGTTGGTTTATCCTTGATACATATAATGTGTGGTAATGCTTTATTTTTTTGGTTTTAGACTACCTTGTTTTACAATCAATTTGTATTATATTTATTTTTGTAGGAAACTTAAAGTTGCAAGTTGGAAGCTCCAGGTGGTCACTTGGATTTTGAAGAAAACAAAAACATTTGTCAATTGTAATATGATGTTTGTGGAATCGTGATGTAATGTTTTGGGGTTATGATACATTGATTGTACTTGAATCGTTCTGGATTTATCTTGTGATAGTACAAATTTGGATGTTTCTTATGTTTGAGTTCAAATTTGTATGGATTAGTAATAGTGGAGTTATGTACAATATTTGTTGTATTTGAATGTCTCAATATAAATCAATTTTCTTTAGTATTATACTTTATATAAAATACCTTATATCATGGATTAAAATATAAATTACGTTTGACACTTTATAATAATGCAATGGGAATGATATAAGGAAAGCATCTTGGGCAATGGTAATTATCATTGCAAAACATAATAGTCTTCGCCAAAAATAATGGTCTTTGGCGACGATAATTGTCGTTGTGAAAGATAAGCCCTTTTTTAGCAGCGACAATTTTTGTTGCCAAACATAGCATCTTTTGCAACGATAATTGTCGCTGCCAAAAATAATGATATTTCGCAACGACTATTGTAGTTGCCAAAAAAATCTTATCTTTTGCAACCGCAATTGTCATTGCCAAAGACCATTATTTTTAGAAACGACAGTTTTCGTTGCCAAACAGCTTTTACAGCAAGATCATATGCAACGGTCTCGCAACAACATTTGTTGTTGCTAAAATTTTTTTTAGCAACGACTATTATCGTTGCCAAAGAGTGTTTTTCTTGTAGTGAGATTAATTAATAATTCTATTTGCATCCTGTTTTTTCCCCCTCCCTCCTCCCCGTTTACACTCAATTTTTTTTTTTTTTTACTCTCATTCTCCTCTCTTTTTTAACCTTTCATCAAAATTTTTTTTTTTTTTTTTCTGTCCTCCCATTTCTAATTTATATCCTGTTAGGTTGTGTCTCAAATTCCTTGTATTTTTGAAGGGGCTTGCCGTGGGTACGCCGATCGATCGGGGGTATTCCTGATTGGTCGAGAAGTACGCAGAAAGCAGACGAATCTAGGAAGCTCACCGATCGATCGGGAAGTACCGATTGATTGGGAGATGCCAATTGATTGGGACCCGATCTACGCGTGACCTAGTTTACACTGAGTATAAATATGACATGAGGGTTTCATCATTGATCATCAAAAATAGAGAGCGAAGTCATTAAGAGAGAGAGAGGAAGTGAATTGTAATTCTTCCATTATTTCGTTCAATAAAGGTTCCCCATTTCCGCTCGTGGTTTTTTCCCCTATCGATTAAAGAGGGTTTTTCACGTAAATTATTGTCTCCTTCGTTCTTTCTATTTTATCCTGTTATTTACTTCTCATATTTGTTGTAGTATTTGAATTGAATCCAGTTCTTGGGTAGTATTTCCTTTACAAATTGGTATCAGAGCCCCAGTTGTTTGATTTGGTACTATGACGTCCGTTGTGAAATCTGAAGTTGAGAAATTTGGTGGTCAATGGAGTTTCAGTTTATGGCAAATTCGTATGAAGGGTATCTTGACTCAGAACGGCTTGAAGAAAGCTTTGGACGGGAAAGAGAACAAGCCAGAGAGTGTGTCAGAAGGACAATGGGAGGAGTTAGACAAAAAGGCTCTCACCGGTATTCAGATATGTCATACCGATTAAGTTTTGACAGAAGTTCAAGAAGTGAAAACTGCTAAGGAGTTGTGGGAGAAATTATAGAAGATGTTCTGCATTAAGTCTGTCTCCAACAAACTTGCAGTCAAGCTACGGTTGTTCACCTTTCGTATGTCAGAAGGTATGTCTCTTAAGAATCACATCAATGAATTCAACTCTATTATTCAAGAGTTAAAGGAGCTTGATGATGCTCCTAAGGATGAAGATCAAGCTATATTAATGTTGTGTTCTCTCTCTACCTCTTATAAAGGTTTTGTTGAAAGTATGATTTATGGTGGTAGAAAACCTTATCACAGCTGATGAGGTTAAGAAAAACTTACTAAGTAAAGAAAGAGTAGATATGGAGTTGTCCGATTCCATTTATGACTCTGAAAGTGCTTTGGTTGTGAGAGGAAGAATTGAAATAAGAGGATCTGATTATGGTGGAAACAATTCTAAGTCCAAGTCTAGACATAAAGACCCATCCTGTAATTACTGTCATACGAAAGGGCATATTAAGAAACACTGTTATAAGCTTAAGGGAAAACTAAAAGCTGATAACGGAAAGGACTAGAAAAGGAACGATAAATCCGCAGAAGCTAGTGTAGTTGATGATGAGAATGATGTTGATGTTCTGTTAGTGACCGAATCTCAGTCCAGATCTAACGATAATTGGATTCTGGATTAGGGTTGCTCTTATCACGTTTGTCACAATAGAGAATGGTTCACCTCATATGAGTCAATTCAGGGTGGAGTTGTTCTAATGGTAATGAAGCAGCATGCAACATTTTGGATATACGAACAATTCGAGTCAAGATGTTTAATGGCATTGTTAGGATATTGGATGATGTACATCATGTTCCCGATTTAAAGAAGAATCTTATCTCTTTAGGTATCATCGATTCTCATGGTACAAGTACACAGCTCAAGATGGAGTTACGAAGGTCTGTAAGGGTGCTCTGATTATGATGAAAGGCAGACGGGTAGGAACTCTGTATGAATTTGTTGGTTCCACAGTGACATGGTCAGTAGCTATTTCTTCATCATCTATGACAAATTCAAATATCACAAACCTATGGCACATGAGGCTTGGTCATATGGGTGATAAGGACTGTTTGAGCTCAGTAAAAGGGGTTTGTTGTGTGGTCAGTCTACAGGACAGAAGGAATTCTGTGAGCATTGCATTTATGAGAAGCAGAAGAGAGTCAGCTTCAAACAGACAGTGCATAAGACTAAGGGGGCGTTAGATTAAATCCATTCAGATTTATGGGGAACTTCTAGAGTTACTTGCAAAGGTGGTTCTAGGTGTCTTCTAACATTTACTGATAATTTCTCCAAGAAAGTTTGGGTCGACTTTTTTTTTTTGGTAAGTTAGTGAAATATATAGATGAAAGAAAAATTTTACAAGCTACAAGGGGCATACCCCAGGACACGGCGGAAGCCTACAAATATGAAACAACGTCAAAACATAGTCCAGACAAAGTCTATACAAAAAGCAACCAAAGTACAACTAAGGAACAAAGAAGAAACTAAAGCACAAAACCCCATTGCCAAAGTAAGGAGGCATGGCGGTGAGCTCCTCTGAACGAAGGAGCAGCTAGTAAGTGGCTCCCGACCAAACCCACAATCTCCTCTCGTACAGCAGCAACTGATCGGGACTGAGAACGCTGAACCCGAAGGTTACGCTCATACTAGAGAGTATACATAGTCGCAGAGAGGCAGAGTTGAGCAAAAAAATAAAGTGTATGGCAGTTTCAAGAAATGGAAGGTTTTACTTGAGAAGCAGACATGGAAATAGATTAAAAGGTTGAGAACAGACAATGGCCTTGAATATGTTGAGAATGACGTCACTAAATTCTGAGAATATCAAGGTATTATTAGACATAAGACTTGCACAGGTACACCTCAACAGAACAGAGTTGCAGAAAGACTGAATAGAACATTGCTAGAGAAAGCTCATTGTATGCTATCTAATGCAGGTTTGGGAAGAGAATTTTGGGCAGAGGTTGTGAACATGGCATGTCACTTGGTGAACCGTTCACCCCATTCATCTCTTCAGATAAAGATGCCAGAAGAGGTATGGTTAGGATGCCCTGCAAACTATTCTCATTTAAGAATTTTTGGTTACCGTGCTTACGCTTATATTATTGAAGGAAAGCTCGAGCCTAGAGCCAAGAAGTGCATCTTTCTCAATTACACTTCAGGTGTAAAGGGATTTTGTTTATGGGATTCTAATTCTCATAAATTTCTGACGAGTAGAGATGTCACGTTTGATGAGTCTTCATTACTTCATCCGTAGAAAAAGTCTTCCGTTTTTTGTGATTTTAGTCAGGTGCAGATGCCAGAGATAGTTCAGCTACAGTTGGGTAGCACAATTCAGCAGAAGAATGATTCCATAGAAAGTATACAAGCACCTCCAGTACAGATTTCTGAAAGAAATGAAGTGGTAGAAACCAATAAGCAAATGGAGCAGTATACTATAGCTAGTGAAAGATAGAAGAGACAAACTAAAGCTCCACAACATTATGGTTATGAAGAGATGGTAGCTTATCCTCTTACAATGACTGAGACGATGGAAGACAGTGAGCTTTCCACCTATTCAAGAGTTGTGTCTAGAGCTGATTCAGAAAAGTGGTTGATGGCAATACACAAAGAGAAGGAATCTTTGTAGAAGAATTGGACTTGGAAGCTTGTTAAGCCTTAAACAGGGAAGATGATCATTAGTTATAAATAGGTCTTCAAAAGAATGGAAGGCATTCCAGGAGTTGAAGATGCAAGGTATAAGGCTTGATTGGTGGCCAAAGGTTACAGTCAGGTACATGGTATTGATTTTCATGATATCTTTTCCCCTGTTGTTAGACATTGTTCCATTCGAGCGATACTTGCCCTAATAGCCATGCATGATTTAGAATTACAGCAACTTGACGTGAAAACTGCATTCTTGCATAGTGAGCTAGAAGTGAGTATTTACATGCATCAGCCTGAAGGCCTTGTTGTTGAAGGAAAGGAGGACTATGTTTGTTTGTTGACGAGGTCTCTTTATGGTTTAAGGCAATCGCAAAGGCAGTGGTACAAGAGATTTAATAAGTTCTTGACCAGTAATGGGCTTTTTAGGAGAAAATATGATAGTTGTGTCTATTTCAGACAAACTAGTGTAGGTTCATTCATTTATTTTCTATTATATGTTGATGATATGTTAATTGCAACTAAAGATATGTTTGACATTGAAAAACTAAAAGCTATGTTGGAGAGTGAATTCGAAATGAAAGATTTAGGAGCAGCAAAGAAGATACTTGGTATAGAAATCAAAAGGGACAGAAAAGCAGGAAAGCTATACTTGTCTTAGGAGAAGTATATTGAGAAGGTTCGGGATTTTTCTCATATGAAAGATGCTAAACCAGTTAGTACTCCTTTGGTAGCTCATTTCAAGCTTTCAGCATTAGCTTCGCCAAAAACAGAGGAAGACATCAGAAATATGTCACAAGTCCCGTACTACTGTGATGTTGGTCGTATCATGTACGCTACACGTCCAGATATCGCACATGCTGTTAGCAGGATGAGCAGATATATGTTGAATCAAGGAAAAGAGCATTGGCAAGCTGTTAAATGGATTCTCAGGTATTTATGTGGCACTTCTGATAGATGCTTAGAGTTTGGGAGGAGTAAAAGTTGTTTACTAGGTTATGTCGATTCAGATTATGGTGGTCACCTTGATAAGAGGAAATCTACCTCAGGTTTTGTCTTTTGGCTTGGTAACTGCGCTATTAGTTGGAGAGCTTGTTTACAATCAGTTACAACACAATCAACTACTTAGGCAGAGTATATGGCAGTGACAGGAGGGTTTAAAGAAGTTGTGTGGTTGAGGGGCTTAATCAGTGAGCTTAGTGTTGATTAGGGTGCAGTTATCGTTTATTGTGATAGTTAGTCAGCAATTCATTGAGCCAAGGATCAGATGACCCATCATGATAGGACAAAGCACATAGATGTTAGACATCCCGTCATTTGGGATATGATTGAAGAGGGCAAGGTTGAATTGAAGAAGACTGGCACTGCTGATAATCCCGCTGACATGTTCACTAAGGTTCTACCTTGCAGCAAGTTCCGGGTCCAGGAAGTACGCAGAAAGCGTACGGATCCAGGAAGCTCGCAAATCGATCGGGAAGTACCAATCGATCAGGAGATGCCGATTGATCGGGACCCGATCTACGCGTGACCTAGTTTACACAGACTATAAATATTACGTGAGGGTTTCGTCATTGATCATCCAAAATAGAGAGCGCCATCATTAAGAGAGAGAGAGAGATAGGAAGTGAATTGTAATTTTTTCATTATTTCGTTCAATAAGATTCTTCATCTCCACCCGTGGTTTTTCCCCCTCTCGATTGAACAGGGTTTTCCACATAAATTATTGGCTCATTCGTTTGTTCTCTTTTACTCTATTATTTGCTTCTCATATTTGTTGCTGTATTTGAATCGAATCCAGTTCTTGGGTAGTATTTCATTCAAACACTCAAATTTTTATTTTTATTTTTTTTATTTTTATTTTTTGCTCTCTCTTATCTCAACAACAGCAACAACAACCACAACCCAGTGCCACAAGAGCTCCCGCATAAGCAGGGTCATGGGGATAGATGTACGCAGCCTTCCCCCTTCTTGGGGCTAACCAGAAGGGTGGCTGTTTCCGAGGACCCCCAACCTGAAAAGCTTGTCAGCAGCAATGAAGCCTGGTAGCCTGGGAGCATGAGAGCAAATAAGCATATAATCAGGGCAAAGCCAGGCAAATGAAGTCAAAGACATAGTAGATCGCAAATAAGCCGATGAACAGCTAGTCAATCAGGAGCTCAAATCGCACATAAGCGCACCAAATCTGGACTACCCTAAAGGCCTAGAATACTAGAGATAGCACAAAAGGCTAGACTACCCTACTTTACTCCGCCACATCTGCTCCACCTATGCTAGCCCTCCATTGGGCTCTATCTAAGGTCATCTCCTCCCGAAGGTTTAAGTGGGTGAGGTCTTGTCTGATTGTCTCTGGCCATCTCTTCTTTGGCCTGCCTCTCCCTCTCCTGCCTAGCACAGTATGTGGCTGCTCGCATCTCCTGACCGGAGTGATGCTCGGTCTCCTCCTAACATGTTCGAACCACCTCAAACGCTGCTACCTTAATTTATCCTCAATTGAGGCCACGCCCAATTCAACTCTTATGACGTCGTTCCTGATCCTATCTTTCCTTGTGTGTTTGCACATCTACCGCAGTATCCTCATCTCCACCACCGCCACCTTCATCTTCTGTGTATGATGTTGTTTCATCGCCCTACCCTCCGCCCCATAGGGCGTGGCCAGCCTCACTACCGTCTTATAGTATCTTCCCTTTAGCTTTGAGGGAAACTTTCTATTGCAAAGTACTGCTAAGGTCATTCTCCATTTATGCCATCCTACTTCAATCCGGTTGTTGACATCCTCGTCAACTACACCGTTATGTTGTATCATGGACCCTCTCGGTATAGGGTCCGATCCAATCTTGACGTCTTCTCTACTAGGCGTGGTGGTGAGATCGAACTTTAAGCTCTATGTACTCGATCTTGGATCTACTGAGTTGTAAGCCCTTCAATTTCAATGCCCTTCTCCACAATTCTAGCTTATCATTAACCTCCTCCTGTGATTCCCCCACCAGCACTATGTCATCTGTGAAAAGCATGTACAAAGGTACATCTCTCTGGATGTTCTTAGTGAGCTCATCCATTACCAGAATGAACAAATAGGGGCTTAAGGCAGATCTTTAGTGTAGCTCGGTTGTTATCAGGAACGCGTTTGTCTTTCCTTCCACTGTGCGAACCCTAGTTTGTGCATCCTCATACATGTCTTTAATGGCCCAGCTATATGGCACGGGGATGCCTTAACTATCCAAAACTCTCCATAATACCTCACTTGGCACTCTATCATATGCCTTCTCCAGATCAATGAAAACCATGTGTAGGTCCTTTTGTCTCTTCCTATAGTGCTTTATCGTTCGCCTTAGGATGTGGATGGCTTCTATTGTTGATCTTGGGGGCATAAATCTGAATTGGTTCTCGGACACCTCTGTCTGTTGTCGAAACCTCCTATCTATGACCTGTTCTCACAACTGCAGCGTGTGGCAAATTAGTTTGATATCCCTATAGTTGGCGCAGCTCTAGATCTAGGGATATCCCGATAGTTTGATATCACCAAGGGATATCTCTGTATCCCCCAAATCATTGAACAGATCATGAAAGTAGGCTCTCCAACTTGCTTTAATTAGTTGTCTGTCCATGATGACCTATCCGTCTTCCCCTCTTATGCATTGTGCTCGATCCAAGTTCCTTGTCTTCCTTTCTCTTGCCTTGGCAATTCTATATATATCCATAGCTCCTTCCTTGGTCTTCAGTCTCTTATAGAACTCCTCATACGCTCTAGATTGTGCTTCTCTGACTGCTCTCTTTGCTTCTTTCCTGGCTTGTTGATACTGATGTTGTTTATCCTCGTCTCCACTGCGAATCCACTCCATGAAATAGTCTATTTTGACTTTAATCTTCTCTTGGACCTCCTTGCACCACCACAAGAACTCTCTGTAGCTTGGTGCCCCTCCTGCTGACACGCCCAGAGCATCCTGTGCCAGCCTTCTAATCTTTTGGGCCAGTTGGTTCCATATTTGGTTTGTATCTCCCTCGCAGTCCCACTCGAGCTCAGACATTGCTCTTTCCTTGTACACTTTAAACTTCTCTCCCTTCAAATTCTCCAGCAAATATGTGTCTAGGCTGGTTAGATAGTTGTTTTGGCCTTATTTTTGGTCTCTATATCAGCCCACAACACCCTATGTTGTGTAGAGAGGTCTTCTCCTAGCGTAACCTTACAATCCCTGCAGTTTCTTTACATCCTTTGACTTAAGAGTATGCAGTCAATTCATGTCCTTGTCTCACAGCTTTGATACGTGATGATGTGTTCATCATGCTTTTTAAAGAAGGTATTGGCCACCGTTACGTCGTAAGTGACCGCAAAATCTAGGAGGGCTTTACATTCTGCATTCCTGGCTCCAAAACCAAAACCAAAACCTCCATGGTATGACGCGTAACCATCCATAGTCGTACCAACTTGCCCATTAAAGTCCCCGCCAATCATTCCTTGTTCGGTTTGGGGTATATCTTGCATCGTTGTGTCTAAGTCCTCCTAGAATGTTGCCTTCTCGTGCTCAATAAGTCCAGTTTATGGTGTGTAGGCACTGCTGAAATTCAATACCTCCCCAACTAGTACCATCTTGAAGCTTATGATCCTATCCCCGGTCCTGGTCACTTCAACTACTTTATCCTTGAGGCGACTATCCACAATGATGCCAACTCCATTCATGCCTCAGGTCTGCACGCATACCATAGCTTGTAAGCCAACACATTCTTAGCTTTCATGCCGACCCATTTAGTCTCTAGCAGATATAGGATGTTGATCTTCCTCCTCATCATCATTTGGGCGACCTAGAAACTCTTCTTTGTTAGCGTTCCGACATTTAGTGTCCCAAGTCGCAAATTTCCCTTCCCCTTTTGCTTCGCCCGCCCCATCCCCAACCCCTTTGAAGATTGCCTCACTCTCTAAGTTCCATAACTAGTAACGTTCATCCACTAGCTGTGACTATCTTAGGTAAGTAAGTATATCTACAAGAAACTCACTACAGTCAATAACAGAAGCACAACACAGTTCAACGACAAGGTGCAAATCATAACAAATCGATTTAAAATACACCTACCACTCGCGATATAAACTAAAAATAAAAATAAAAATTGAAGATATAAATAAAGATATAAACTAAAATAACCATAAAATTAAAAGATTAAACTAAATATAGAAGGAGGGAATACAAACTTGGGGCCGACCGGTTTACACTTACCGTGCCCGGCTGGCGTTGGTGGTCTGGAGCTGGTGGGAGTGCTGCGGTGGTGTTGAGGGGTGGGGGCCGTGTCAGGGATGGGGTGAGGTGGCAGGGGAGGACGGTAAGGGTGGTAGTGGGCTCGAACGGTGAGAGGGGGAGTGGTGCAAGGCTAGTGGATTTCCGGTGATGGGGGAAGGGTGTTCAGGGGTGGTAAGGTGGTGGCGGTGGTGTTGCCCGAGGTGGTGTGTTGGGATGGTGGTGGTTGGTTGGGTCGGGAGTAGATGGTGGTGGGGAAGGGGCTCCCAGGCTACGGTAGGTGGTGGCGGCAGGGTAGGTGGCGGTTGTGGCTGGTGGGTGTTTTAGTGGTTGGTCAAGGAGAGAGAGAGAGAGTGAGGTGGAGGCAGGGCAGTGGTGGTTGTGCGTCGAGGGGGTGGTGGTTCTGGGTCGGGGAGAGAGAGAGAGTGAGATGTGGCTGTGTCACTGGGCTGGTGGTGCAATGTTGTTGTCATGAGGCGTCGTCAGCAGAGGTGACAGCAACTTGGGCGGTGTGGCGTCGTCTGCGAGCGAGCCGACGTGAGATGACAGCGACGTGAGGGGCAGAGGCCCGTTGGCTAGTCAGAGATGAGAAAGAGAGAAGAGGCGATACAAAGTACACCCCAATTTTTGTACTCTCTCCTTCCCTCCACTTTCTAGGCTCACAACCCATTTTTTTGATGGTTACACTCTAATTTTGCTAAAGCTAATTATATTACACACATTCTCTCCTCTCTCTTCTCTCTCTCCCTCAGGATTTGATTATAATTTTTATTTTTTTGACAATACTGGGTGAAATTTGTAGCAAGAGGCAAGAAAAATTAAATATTATGAATTGATACCTAATTAGCAAACACATAAATTAAGATTTGACAAATATTAGCCAAATTAGGTAATTGAAAAAAAGGATTTAATGCCTTAGTATTCAATTGAAATATTCAACAAAGCAAAACTAGAAATTTTGGGATGATTGAGAGTGTTTAAATCAAATTGCACATAGGCACTACTAATGTAATAATTGTGAATTTGATATTTGTTGCTTACAGTTATAGCCTTAAAATTGATGCTTCTTTTCAATTTTAATTTTTATCATAAATTATTTTAAGTCAATTATATAAATGTTCATAATAGCTCAATAATGTACTGGAAATTAGTTTCCTATTATGACTTCTTGTTTATATTCATTACAGTTGAAAATTAATAATGGAGGCTCAATGTGGTCAGTTGGACATTCCGGTCATCCCAAAGAAATCTAATAATTTTAGTAGATTCACTAATCATTTAAAACCCTGCATGTGCTAAGGACACAGACAATTGGGATATAAACATAAAAAGGAGAGAAAAAAGAAAGAGTAAAAAAAAATTGAGATGTAAACATGAAAAAGGGAGGAGAGAAATAGAGTAAAAAATTAATAAAAAATTAAAAAGAAGAGGAGAGATAGTAAAAAAAAATTGGGGTGCAAAAGGTAGAAAGGGAGAAGAGAGAGAAAAAAAATGGTGAAAAGTCAAAAAGGAGAGGAGAGAGAGTAAAAAAAATCGGAGTGTAAATGTAGAAAAGTAAAGAGAGAAAAAAATGGTGAAAGTTTGAAAAGGAGAGAAAAGAGAGTAAAAAAATTGGATTATAAATAAAGAAAGGGGAGGAGAGAGAGAGAGAGAGAAAAAAAAATAGGCATAATTAGAACGACTGACCAATCTTACTTTAGATCTAATGGCGTAGATTTTGTTCTCTCATATTCTTACATAACTTCTGTTCTCATTCCAGCCACTCTTATAAAATATGTGTTTCTGTTATTATATATAGAAGTAGGATTTAATTATCCAAGGGACTATTTCTTAAGGGATGAACAAAGTTTTAAGGAGAATTATTTGCTAAATGCCTCAAAGCTATTATATATATACAGGATGACATTCTTATGAGAGGGTGAGAGGGGCGAATCCTAGCCTTCTATTGTAATCGACGGACAAGATTTGTTGGACATTAAAAAAAATAACAATTTACAACCAATATTTGTTATGTATTTAAAAACAGAACAATATCCTTTCATTACTCCTTTTTTTCTACCCCATGAAAAGGGTGTATCCAGTTAATTGTTATTTTTTTTTAATGTTTAACAAATCTTGTCTGTCCATTATAATAGAAGGTCAGGATTAACTCCTCTCACGATCTCACCATCTCATAAGAACGTCACCCTATATATATATATATATATATATATATATATATATATATATATATGTATATATATATATATATTAGGAAGTTGAAATCTTAGTTTTATCAATCCCTTTTGACTTTGTCAATGAGGTACATGGGTCTTTTATATAATTCTTCCAGTAAATAGGATTGACAAAATCAAGATCCTAAATTTTTAAGTATTTGATAATATTCAATACTTATGACAAGAACGTTAGAGAATGAGTCTAGAGCACTATATATGGATCAGACGTGTTTAATAATGAGTTCCAACTCATGAATGCCTCGGTTAACAAATTAAAATTTTAAAAATAATTGTATGTTGAGTGAGCCAGAATTTAGATTATTTAGATAGTAAAAAGGGGCTCCTTTTTATTGGTAAAAATAATTACAGAATTTGACGAGACTTTTACTTTCTTAATGTTGATATTTTGTTTCCCTTACATTTATATGCGTCTTATAAGGTTGGAGGAGAGTAGTACTAGGATGGATGGCCTCCTGGGAAGTCCTCTTGTTGCTAACCTTAAGGCACTAAGGGTTCATTTACTAAGCACTAAGGCACCGGATCCCATTAAAACTCCGAAGTTAAATGTGCTTGAGTGAGAGTAGTACCAGGATGGGTGACCTCTTAGGAAGTCCTCGTGTTACCAACCCTATGAGGTTCGGGGTCCTTGGAAACAGCCTCTCGGCAGGGTTACACCCTGAAGGGGTAAGGCTGCATACATCCACTTCTCCCAGACCCACTTTATGCGGGAGCCCTTAAGGCACTAAATCTGTTGTGGTTGTTGTTGTTGCACGCGCCTTATAATTATTGGACATTGTTTCTAGGAATGAGCCTTTTGTTCCTTCTTTTTTGTTTCTTGGCCGCAGTTTTGATCAAAGACAAAACAAAAGGACAAAAACAAAAAAAAATTACTTCTTAAGATCTTAGGCATTAGATTTTAAAAAAAAGATAAATAAATTCCGAAAATGGGGCCCTACATAATCTCTTATCGTCTTTTTTTTTTTTTTTTTTGGGTTCAAGCATAATCTCCTATCCTAAGATTGACTTTTGAAGTAAGAATAAATAAATAAATAAAAATAAAATCAAAAAATAAAAAGTAATGTTTTGTTAATGTAAAAATGTAAATGGAAGACAACTTTTTAAAAATTTGTGACTATTACTCACTGTAAGTCATATTATTATTCCAAAAACAATACTTTCTATCATAATAATAACATCAAGAATTAAAAAAAAAAAAAAAAAGAAAGTAAAAAAGAATCAGAAAAAAAGGGTGGTCATCCAATTAGACTCTTGGATAAAAACTGTGGCCAAGATTTGTAAAACATTAGATATATATATATGGGTTGGGGTTTAATATTTTCTTTTTTTAATGTTTGTTTTTTTTTTTTTTTGTTTTTTTTTTTTTAGGTTCAAGCATAATCGCCTATCCTAAGATTGACTTTTTTTTTTTAATTGAGAGCCGTTGCTCCAACGGCTCTCTGAGAGCCGAGCCCAGCGGTAAAATTTATTTGGCCCGTTGCCCGGCCCGGGGTCGACCGGGCTCGGGCCAGGCCTGGCCCGTGGCCCCAGACAGGCCAGGTCAGGCCAGTTTCAGGGCCGACTCGGCCCGTTGGCCACCACTAAATTGGATAAGAAGATATCATCACATGTATATTACACCAGGGCTAACGTCATTACACTCAATTATTATATTATATTGCATAAATTATACAAACAAAATCCTATTATATCATGGTTTACGTCACAAGCCAATTGTATAGCCGTTCATCTTCGATTTTTTTCAATCAAATAATGATATTACTTTGATAAGAAGTCAAAAGTCAGGACTTAAAACAAAAGGGTTAAGATAGTATGAAAAACAGTAATTAAAAAAAAAAAAAAAAAGCATAATAGATGAAACAAAAGACTCGGCTTAAGTGCCAACATATGCACCATAATCAAAGCCAGAAGATAAAAAGGTCGATTTTCATGACACCGTATATCTATCCTCGTAAAGTGGTCCCTCAACAAAGTTGGATTCGGTGTGTACAGAACATTTTTAAATGTCAAAAGTGAAGGCTAGATTTTGTTACTTCAAAAGTGCTATTTCCACAGGTTGAATTTTGTTGATGTGGGTGGTTATTCTGTTTGAATTATTCTTCAAAACTTAGAATTGTTTTGTTAAAGTTTTTTCTTATAAGTTGTTATTCTATATTTGAAGATCTACTTGAAATTTTCCAGAAATAATCTAGGTTCAGTTGTTCTTCCAAGTTTTATTTCCACACTGAAAGATAATCATCAAACTTTATGTAATAACATATCTCATATATGTGTTATGTCATTCTTTGATCGCGCATTGAAATTAGAGCTTGCAACTTTTCTTTTATAACATGGCTCATATGGGATTGGAGAAAATAGTATGTTGAATATAAATATGTCATGGTTTAAGCTCCATGCAACAATGGAAGAGAGAGAGAGAGAGAGAGAGAGAGATCTAAAAATGAGAAAGGAAGGTGAGAGGAAGAAGAAGAGTCCAGAAGGGGATTTCTTATTATTCTTTTTGATGCCAATTACAAAGCTTATACAAGTATTATATACCTCTCATGTAAAAACAACCCTAACAGCTTATAATTGGTGGCTAGTAACTAATCAAGAACTAAGTAATTAATTACATTGATTAGTCATGACAATACCTCCTCCTTTAAAAATTCCTTGACCTCAAGGATACAATTTGGACAATACAACTCTATGACAACAAACATGTAAAGAATACTAAGTACAACGCAACAATCAATTACTCTCAGGCTCTGTTTGGAGCATAGAATTGGAATTGGACTGTGAAATTGCAATTCCAATTCCAATTTTGATGGAATTGGAATTCTGATGGAACTGAAATTCTATAGTTTGGTTTGTCAAAAGAATCGGAGCTCGGAATTATAATTCAATGATGATTCTAGTCATCACAGCTTTTCGGTCAATCGAGTTAAAGTATTTCGAGTTTTAAATCAACCACGGTCAAATTTTGGTCGGAGCGATTCAATTTGAGTTGAATATTCAAGTTTCGAGTCAAATCGGGTCAGGTATCGCGTCTGATCATTTGATGTCAAGTTCTCTCGGATTTTCGATTAATCAGGTTAGGTGTTTTTGGGATTCAGGAAAGTAACGATTGGGTTTGAGTTCATTAGGTCATTTCAAGCTTGAGTTATCTTAGTTTTGGAACAAATGAGTAGTATCATTTCAAAATTCGAGTCATCTTATGCTAAGTTTGAAATGGATCGGGTCATTTCGGACTTCGAGTTAAGGTGATTTCTGTCATTTCAAGTTTAAGTTATTTGAGTTGGGTGATTTCGAGGTTTGAGTTAGATTATAGGTTGTGTCTAAATCTTTGAATTTTGAGCCATATTGGATTTAGGTTAATCAAGTAGGGTCATTTTAGGTTTTAGGTCAATGGAGTTAATATGGAATTACAATTCCTTACCCCCACCCTATGGAATTGAAAGTTTGATTTTCAGTTAAAATCCAGTTCCATGGAATTGTGAAGTGGAATTGTAATTCCAATTCCAGCAGGTGAACCAAACAACATAATTGGAATTCTGGGCCCCAATTCCAGCCTCAGCCCAAATTCCGGCCTCCAATTCTACGCTCCAAACACAGCCTCAATGAATTACAGAAATGGAGCACTCATACATTTCAAGTAGCACACTGCTAGCTAAAAAACTCATGAAATTGGGATTTAAGTTGACCAACATCTTCCCAAGTTGCCTCACTTTCATCCAAGTTTCACCATTGGATGAGCCATTGGGTAGCAGCCTGTTATGAATGTGAGAATCCAAGGCATGGGCCGGTAGAGGCTGTGTTGCTATGGGGTTGCTAAGAGTGTATTGGTGGTGTTAGTTTTCGTGGCGCCAAATAAGCTAGAAGTTAGTTAGTAGATATTTCCATATGCTTTAGATATTTTGGTTAGTTGGTTGGTTGTGATGTCTAGATCCAATGTATTAGATCATATCTTGTGATTTCTATAAGTAGGATGATCATGTGTAATTCTTACTCATTCAATGAAATGTCAATCAATCTCTTTGAGATTAATCTTTTTCTCTCATCTAACTCTCTCTATTTTCTCATCTCCTTCACTTCTTTCCCATCTCATACTCTCTTTATCTTAGGTTAAGATCAAGAATTAATCATGATCTTAACAATTGGTATCAGAGCCTCGTTTGGCTTCCAAATCAAACGTGATTTGATATCAATTATCCTTTGATTGCATTGCAATTTGCTGAAGAATTCAGTTCTGAATTCTATTGTAAATTGAGGAGAAAAGTTGCTTGAAAAACACATAAAAAGAGGTTCAATTGTTGATCGGTTGTGAGTCCTTGAATTCAAGCTTGTGTTGATCACATTGTTGACAGTTAAATAGCAGAATTCAGTGATTGAAGAGCAAAGTCAGTTTGATTGTATATGTGATCAGAATTGAGAGTTAATTACCGTACTTTGATCATATTCAGTTGAGCATATCAACTTCTATTTGCTGCATTATTCTTGTCGAATTCAGTAAGCTGAAGTGATGCTATTTGATCAATATTAAACTTAATCATAATCAAAAGATCAGAAACAAGTTGCATTGAGGTGATTTCAGATTCTACAATTCAGAAATTGAGGTTGAGGTAACCGTTTTCTGAACTACAAGTTACACTCTCGATCGGAATCTGCTTTCGTTTGTGAATTATGATGAAATTGTGTTGATAAGCATAGAAGTGGTAAGAATTCATCAGAATCTGCAGTTGATTCTTAAGAATTATATGTTATTGAGTGGAGAATTGCTTAGGCGAAAATCTGACAGTGAACTGAGAAATGAAAGTGTTGAAATCCAATTTCGTTCGTGAAGTTCGCTTTGAGTATTGTGTTGAGGACTTGATTGCTATCTAGAGTCAAGCTTAATTCAGAAGTGTAAGTCGAATTACTCAACTAACATTGCGGTTAGGGTTTGTACGAATTTCCTTTGTTCGAAATTCGTTAGTTAGGGTTTGGAATCTGCAGTGATTACTTTTGCAGAATCAAGTGCGAAATTCTGTTTCCATAAGCAAGAAAAATAGGAGCTACAACTGACTCCGAAATGTCCTCGCCACCCGAACTCGAGGAGATCCTACAACGCGGTCATGAAAAATTGTTGCAGATAGTAGAGAGCTTTTGTCTTTGAAGAGTGGTTTTACAGCCTGAGGTGCACAATGTGGAGCCACTTAATATAGTTGAAGATGAATTGGACCAAGGTTATGCCGAAATAGACGAACACGAGTTGGATGAACGTGAGGTTGAACTAGTTGATCATTATGAAGATGAATTGGACCAAGGTAATGCCAAAATAGATGAACACGAGTTGGATGAACCTGAGGTTGAACACGAATCCCACATCGAATTTTAGTTATTTTTTTGCTGCGGTACACTCCTATAAATAGAGGTACCTATTCCAAGGGTTTGGCATTCAAAATCAAACAAATTATTTGGGGTTTTGGAATTGTTTCGGAGACCCAATTGGAGAGAAAAAATTTCCGACGAAAATTTTCTTTCCTCAGCTTAATATTTGCACACCTATGCCCTGGGGTATATTTCTTGTTACACTTATAACGCAGGCCCAAATTGCGTTTGGGCCAAGTGGGACTGGATCTGGGTGGTATGGCTGAATTTTTTTGTGAAGGAGTAGAAGGAGATGATGTGTGACTACTTTTTAGGAGATTCTTTGCTTTCTGCAAAGAGGCTTGTGATGATTTAGTGAATAATTTGGCCTTAAATTAGGCCTCAATGAGGGATTTAGGTTAAACGGCCATGACTAAAGGCTGAATATCATTATCTAGGCCTAAGATATAGGATGAGAAAAAATAGGCCTCACTGAAGAAATAATCGGTATAGAGCAGATGGGACCTTAGTTCCTCAAACTTCTCCTGATATTCCGTCTGTCGCGGCTTATTGAACTGGTTGACAATGTCAGTAGTAGCATCATCTTCATACCTTTCATACAATTCCTCCATAAACTCTTTCCATCTAAGCTGTCCTCTGTCCCTCAACAGCCCTTTTAGCCAGATATCAGTCTTATCATCAATATGAACCCCAGCCACCTTCAGTGTCATATAATCTGGTATTTGATAGATGGAGAAGCATCGTTGGCAATGCCTTACTCAGCTTTTGGGGTTTCCTCCATTAAAGAATCTTAGCTTTCGAAATCTGGCCACCAGTGTGGGAGAAGCTCTCATTTTGACTGCTCACCGTGGTCAGGGCAAGCCCCCAAATCGGAGATTGGCCAGCATTGAACATGCCAGTATTGGCCCTAGATTCTAGCTATAGGTGCCTCATCCTCGTTACTACAAGTAGGGGGTGCCGGTGGAGCAGAATTGTTCGCAAGTTGTTGCATGAGGGCTAACAGTTGCATGTTGCTCTGTTGGATTGCTTCAAGCAGCTTGCTACGGCGTTCCTGACCCAACCCACGATCCTCTGCAGCTGATTATGCAGTTGATTGTTGAGATTTAACAACTTTCTTATCGAGATTCTGCATTTGACCTTCGAGATCCGCCATGGAAGGGGGCTTCTTGGCGCTAGCCAGCTTGTCACGAATTTAGGATTTGAAAGAAAAATATGTGCTCAGGATGGAGCTCTAATACCAAATGTCATGGTTTAAGCTCCATGCAGCAATGGAAGAGAGAAGAGAGAGAGAGAGAGAGAGAGAGAGAGATCTGAAATTGAGAAAGGAAGGTGAGTGGAAGAAGAAGAGTCCAGAAGAGGATTTTTTGTTATTCTTTTTTATGCCAATTACAATGCTTATACAAGTATTATATACCTCTCATGTAATAACCACCCTCACAGCTCATAATTGGTGGTTAGTAACTAATCAAGAACTGAGTAACTAGTTACATTGATTAATCTTGACAAATTATCATAACACTCGCTATGCTCAGTCAGATGTTGGGCAACTCAAGAAGCTCGGGGTGAATCACGCACCGTTAGGAACAGTGTCCTGAAGTCCAGATTTATTCGGGATATATTATTTTAGTTAATAAATAAAATTGAAGTTTCAGTCATTTCCTAGTTAAATTTGTGTATTTGAGCATTTATACTGCATATGATTTTCTTTTGGGAGACATCCATGAGATGGGTGTAGTCCTCAGACTACAATTTACATGTTTGTTCTAAGTGGTTTATGAGACTAGGCCACATATAGACTTAGAACAAATGATATGGATTGTTGTTTGAAAGACTCGTAGTTAAAGACAAGTCTGGACCGCTTGTATGTTAAGACTATAACGTGACACTTTTGATGGCTTGTCTTGGTCATGTGGATGGAGATCCAAAAGTGTTAGGTTAGTGTGTTTGGCACACTGAGTTGGACCATGTGGGTTACTTATTTTTAGACTACTATCGGAGATGAGTGATTCACGTAGTACTGTTTGAACGACGACTCTAAATCCTGAGGGTATTCTGGACTTGTACATGGAGCGTTAGTTACTTTGGTGTACTATAAGTAAGGTCTAAAACGAATGACTGAAATCCCACGTACACTGGGTAGCGGCGTGAACTGTGACAAGGATCATGTATTCAATAGGGAATCTACAGTCTTTTATGAGATACAGATGTCCCCTTAGTTGATTCGCAAATGTTTGAATAGTTCGGAAACTTTGGCCAAAGTATTCCAAGTGTTTGATATTTGGAATTTATACTGTGAATATGTTCAAGTATAAGTGAATTATTCAGTGAAGGGCGAGTCGGTAACTAATGGAGAAGCTGTGAGAGGGATAATGATAGTGGTTATATTTATCCTTTGTCATGGACATCTAGTAGAGGGGTTGTTGTCATCAATATAGTATATTATGGAGATATCGAATAAATAATTTAAGTCCGAAGTGCAGTGAGATTTATTTAGTGGAATTAAGTCTCATTAAATGGTAATTAAATTAATGTCATGAGATGATTTAATTTAAACCATTTGGAGCTAGATTTAAATTGTCCCTGAGGTCCCTGCGCAAGCCTCTGTATTTTATTACCATTAGAAAAATATTAAAGAATTCATGAGATGAATTATTTATTCATAAGATGGTTAAATTAATTTTGCCAAATATTATTAATGAGATAAATAAAAATTAAAAATTATAAAATAAAATAATTTTAAAAAATTAAAATTCATAAGATGAATTTTTACATGTGGGAAACAAAGCAAAATAAAAAAAATACAAACAAAAGCCTGCCCGGTAGCGATCCGCGTGAACCGGATCCAACGAACCCGCCCGCGACACGTGTCGCGCGCTGGGACGTCCCACAGGCATCCGCGTCCCCACACGGGGACGAATCACACGATGACATGTGTCATGTGGCTGGTCAATTAAGGATGCGTTTGACCTGGGGTTGAAACGCTGCGTTTTAATCCTTTTTTAAAATAAAATAACGCGTTTTGTTTTTAACTAGGCGGCTTCCACATCGAAAAATTAGATTTTTTTTACTCCGGTATATTTCTATAAATAGAGGAGCTTATTCCAAGGTTTGGTATCATAGTCAAAATATTTCTTTAGGGTTTCTAAAATTGTTTCGGAGACATAGTTTAATATTTTTCGGAGCCCACCCTCAGGGAAGTTCGAGGTCATTGCGTAGAAGGTCTCGGGGTCTCGTTTATGAAGAATATTATTCTCTTTCTGGTTTTTTTTTTTATTGGTGCAATTTCAGGTATGTTTTTCTTTCCTTCTTCCTTTAGTTTCGCTTTTCTATTTATTTACAGTATTCGTTATTATACCTGTTTAAGTTTATGTATTGTTATGAATGTATTAGAGTAAAAGGCCCATAGATCTAAATTAATAATTTAGATCTAATGATTTAAATTATGAATTTAAGTCAGTAGATTTAAAATTAGGAATTTTAAATCAACCCTAGGTTTAGAATTATGAATTCTAAACTTGTTCCGCTGCGGAATCTTTAGGGAGAATTTTTGAAATTCATCCCAACAACCGGTATTGGGGCAAAGGGTTTATAGAGATAAGCCTATTCTTGTGAACTCTCCCACGTGAGATGTCACGAAGGGTGACTCTCCGACCGGGGGCTTAGGCAGAGAGAAGAGTCTCCTACTCTAAGTGCTCTAATAGGTGCCTATTGTTGTGACCATAGTTGAGAACTGTGAACCCAATAGTCGGCATCAGAGTTTATTTTTCAACAAAATTTTTGTGTTTTAACCAACAATTGGTGTCATTAGCTGTAAAAACTTGGTTGTCATGATAGCTCAATATGAAAAACATAAGAGAAGCCAGTTCTACTCTTAGGATTAAGCTTCTGCGAGGTCGTAGGAGTAAGATGTTGGGTCTCTTCCCAGCCACTTATATTGACAAGACGTTGTCAAGGTATATTATGGAGTCTCTATCTCTTTTGAGTAGTGTTCTAGGACACCTCAATAGGAGGAGCAATTGAGGAACATTCCATATGCTTTTGTAGTGGGAGCCTCGGGTATGCCATGTTGTGCACGAGACTTGATGTCTGCCATGCTATGGGATAGTATGCAGGTGTTAGTCTAATTTGGGTCCAATGGACTAGGTGGCAGTGAAATATTTTCCCAAGTTGTTGGGAAGAACTAGAGATCATATACTGATCTTTCAAGGTGATGAGCTGGTTCCAGTTGGTTATACTAATTTAAGACTTCCACTCAGATTAATATGATAGATGTTCGACGTCTAAGTATGTCTTTACCCTTGAAGTGGGAGCCATTAGTGAGCGAATGTCAAGTAGTACTGTATTGCTAACTTCACAATAGAGTAATTATGCTCACTAAGGGTTAGGCTCAGTAGAGTTTTTGATTCAAACTTAAAAAGGGTGAGTATGAACTTTGTCATAAATTGGATTTAGGACAAGTGGGAGATTGTTAGGAACAGTGTCTTGAAATCCAGATTTATTCTGGATATATTATTTTAATTAATAAATAAAATTGAAGTTTTTGTCATTTCCTGGTTAAATTTGTGTATTTGAGCATTTATATTTCATGTGATTTTCTTTCGGGAGACATCCATGAGATGGGTGTAGTCCTAAGACTACAATTTACTTATTTGTTCTAAGTAGTTTATGAGACTAAGCCACAGATAGACTTGGAACAAATGATATGGATTGTTGTTTGAAAGACTCGTAGTCAAAGACAAGTCTGGACCGCTTGTATGTTAGGATTATAACGTCACACTTTAGATGGCTTGTCTTGGACATGTGGATGGACATCCAAAAGTGTTAGGTTAGCGTGTTTGACACACTGAATTGGACCATGTGGGTTACTTATTTCTAGACTACTATCGAAGATGAGTGGTTCACGTTGTACTGTTTGAACGACGACTCTAAATCCTGAGGGTATTCTAGACTTGTGCATGGAGCGTTAGTTACTTTGGTGTACTATAAGTAAGGATTAAAACGAATGACTTAAATCCCACGTACACTAGGTAGCGGCGTGAAGTGTGATAAGGATCAGGTATTCAATAGGGAATCTACAATCTCTTATGAGATACAGATGTCCTTTTAGTTGATTCACAAATATTTGAATAGTTCAGAAACTTTGGCCAAAGTATTCCAAGTGTTTGACATTTGGAATTTATACTGTGAATATGTTCAAGTATAAGTGAATTATGCAGTGAAGGGCAAGTCAGTAATTAATGGAGAAGCTGTGAGAAGGATAATGGTAGTGGTTATATTTATCCTTTGTCATGGACATCTAGTGAAGGAGTTGTTGCCATCAATATAGTATATTAGGGAGATATCGAATAAATAATTGAAGTCTGGAGTACAGTGAGATTTATTTAGTGGAATTAAGTCTCATTAAATGATAATTAAATTAATATCGTGAGATAATTTAATTTAACCCATTTGGAGCTAGATTTAAATTGTCCCTGAGGTCCCCGCGCAAGCCATTATATTTTATTACCATTAGAAAAATATTAAAGAATTCATGAGATGAATTATTTATCCACAAGATGGGTAAATTAATTTTGCCAAATATTATTTATGAGATGAATAAAAATTAAAAATTATAAAATAAAATAATTTTGAAAAATAAAAGTTCATAAGATGAATTTTTACATGTGGTGAACAAAGCAAAATAAAAAAAAAAATACAAACAAAAACCTGTACTGCAGCGATCCCCGTGAACCGGATCCAACGAACCAACGCGCGACATGTGTCCCGCACTGGGACGTCCACCACAGGCATCCGCGTCCCCATGCGGGGACGAATCACACGATGACACGTGTCATGCGGCTGGTCAACTAAGGACGCGTTTGACCTGGGGTTGAAACGCTGCGTTTTAATCCTTTTTTAAAATGAAATGAAGCGTTTTGTTTTTAACTGGGCGGTTCCCACATCGAAAAATTAGATTTTTTCGCTTCGATATATTCCTATAAATAGAGGGGCTTATTCCGAGATTTGGTATCAGAGTCAAAATATTTCTTTAGGGTTTTTGAAATTGTTTTGGAGACACAGTTTAATAATTTTCGGAGCCCACCCTTTGGGCAGTTCGAGGTCATTGCGTAGAAGGTCTCGAGGTCTCGTTTTTTAAGAATATTATTCTCTGGTTTTTCTATTATTGGTGCAATTCCAGGTATGTTTTTCTTTCCTTATTTTTTTAGTTTCGCTTTTCTATTTATTTACAGTATTTGTTATTATGCCTGTTTAAGTTTATGTATTGTTATGAATGTATTAGAGTAAAAGGCCTGTAGATCTAAATTAAGAATTTAGATCTAACGATTTAAATTATGAATTTAAGTCAAAAGATTTAAAATTAGGAATTTTAAATCAACCCTAGGTTTAGAGTTATGAATTCTAAACCTGTTCTGCTGCATAATCTTTAGGGAGAAGTTTTGAAATTCATCCCAACAACCGGTATTAGGGCAAAGGGTTTATAGAGATAAACCTCTTCCTGTGAACTCTCGCACGTGAGGTGTCACGAAGCGTGACTCTCCGACCGGGGGCTGAGGTAGAGTGAAGAGTCTCCTACTCTAAGTGCTCTAATAGGTGCCTATTGTTGTGACCATAGTTGAGAACTGTGAACCCAATAGTCGGTATCAGAATTTATTTTTCAACAAAATTTTTATGTTTTACCCAACACACAAGTGCCCCATCCACCCCTCTGCTAGGTGTAGGTGTGATTATTTTGCATTCTGGACATCTGTTGTCCATGACAATCTTTAAATAGAAAACATGTATGTCCTAAAATTCAACTAGTTATTGTCCGAATTAATATGTGACAGAATTTTGCTAATTGCTAGCAATGTTAAAACTATCATAATTCTAATATGTGACTGCACCATGTAGATAGAGTCGTACTTCATTGAGTCATTCAAGGTGTCTTGAAGCTTTAACATCCAATTTCATATATCAGTTCAGCTATTGAGAATTTAGGTCCCTATTTTTCGCTCTATGTTCTATGTGCTGTTGGAAAAATGATACAAGCTAAACTTAAGTGTTACGGAAAAATCTTTGCCATTACCGTTTCATATTCATTAGCATTTTGAATGTTGGTAATTAATTCAAATAAACGTTGGTAATTAACTAGGTAAACGTTGGCAATTAACACTGACTTTTGTCAGCAAGCACTGGTTTTGAACGTTGCTATTAAAACCCCACACCTAATCCCACTACAAACCCCTTTTTTCCTCTTCAATCTGACCATCCTGCATCAATCTCCTTCCCCACCCTTTGCTCTGGATCTGATCTACACGTTCCAGTCCATCTCAGAGTAAAATGGAATACTTCTCCGGAAATTCATGGTCACAATTACCAGCTAAGGCCGGTGGTCTCTGTTAGCAATCACCTAGCTCGGTATCGTTTGGGTTTCCCCTCTTCTTCCCGTTTCACGATTTGGGCAAAGTTCAAAGTACTCCTACCGGCAATTAACGAGTGCATGTTAAGAGTCGGATAGCGTTAATCCTGGAGGACGGCCACCGGTTATACTGTGTGCACTAGAGCAGCGGCGAAATTGCCTTTTTGGACAATGGTCTTTATCATGGCGCAGTATCATTGTTTAGTAAGATCTTTCAAATTATTTTCTCTTTTGTTGCTATACTTGAATATTAGTCAATTTTTCATTACAATCTATGCAACTCTATTATATCCTTATCACATGTGATGCTTGTATTGACGTATACGATTAATTGTTTATGTTTATTCTTGGAATGCAATTTTAAGTTGTTATTCTAATTTGAATTGTTTAGAGATTGCGTACAAGATGTTCGGTGAAATCCCACGGAGAAATGTTGTCTCTTGGAACAATATGACTAGTGTATTTGTTAGGAATTTAATGTATTATGAAACTTTGAGGCTTTACTATGAGGTTTTCTAACATGTGCTATCACCATTAATAAATCTTCTAATGATTGATGGTTTTAAAGAGTATTTTCCTATGTAATCATTATAACGAAGCTGAATGTCATTTTTTAATTATTATCAAAATAATACAAGACTAGATTTAGCGTCATATCACTTAAACAAATTTCATCATATACAAAATAGGTAATTTTCTTTTTCTATCGAGGTTTTTCTTTTTTTAATTTTTATTTTGGGATTTTTGGGGCATGAGAGTGGTTGTTAAATATCATTCTCAAATGTGTTAAATTAAGCATGAGCCCACCTCTTGGTAGTTCAAGGAATGTAGACACCTATAACTTTGCATGCGATGCAATTATATATATATATATATATATATATATATATATATACATATATATATCTAATTATATGTTTAATTATACATGTTCTAAATTTAAAAGTTTATAAAATTAATTATATAACATTATTTTTATTATTTAATTACTTATCGTTGAAAATATTAAATTAGATATCTATCATTTCGCAACTAGAAGAGGCATTTTAGTCACCCAAATTCCAGGATTCAAGTCTAATTTAGAAAATTCGACCCAGTCAAAATTCTCAAAAAAAAAAAAAAAAATCTTAATCCAAATTTAAATTTATCGGATGGAAAATATTTCACCCAAACCAATATATATATATATAGAGAGAGAGAGAGAGAGAGAGAGAGAGGGAGAGAGAGAGCGGCTAGAATGAGAATATAAGTTCTATGAGAATATGAGAAAATCAAATCTATACCGTTGAATCTTAAGTAAGATTGATCAATGATTCTAAGAGGCTCATTGTATCTGGAGCCCTACCACACCCAACGGTCACCGACAACGCCACCCACCACCACCACTGCCACTCGTCTCTGCCACTCCCGCCACCGCCACCCATCCCAGATCCCTATGCTCATCACCACCGCCGCCCACCACGACAACCACCACCACCCATCTTAGATCCCTGCGCTCATCACCACAGCCACTGCTGCCACCGCCACTACCACCCATCTGTCACTCTCTACCCTATCTCAGATCCCTACGGTTATCACCACCACACACCACTGCTGCCACCCCTCCCGCTGCCGCCGCTTCTCTCCGCCACCCTCGCCTCCGCCACGCATCTCTCTCTCCTTCCCATCTCAAATCCCAACGGTCATTACTGCTGCCTCCCACCACCACTGCCATCGCCACCCGCCACCGGCGACGGTAGTGGTGGGCGGCGGCGGTGGTGACGGTTCGGTGGTGATAGGGCTTTGGGCACGATGAGCCTTTTAGAACCATTGATCAATCTTACTAAGATCCAATGGCGTAGATTAAATTTTCTCATATTCTCAAAAAGTTTCATTCTCATTCTAGCCGCTCCCTATATATATATATATATATATATATATATGGGCGCGATTCTTATGAGAGGGTAAGTGTATGAGAGGATTAAATCTTAACCGTCTATCACAATGGATAGTCAAGATTAAAAGATCTTAATGTGACCCCCCCTTAAAAAATAAAAAATACCAATAATACCTTATCCCTTCTCTCTCCTCCTTCTCCCTCCAACCCTCCTCCACCTTCCTCCTCTATCTCTCTCCTCCCCTTGCAGCCACCACCCACCGTCAACCTCCCACCACTGGCCACCGGCCACCGCCATCGACTCCCACCTCCGGCGGCCCCTAGCCCCCCAAATACAACATCCTTTCGCCTCTCTCTCCTCCCTTCCAACACCCCCACTTCCCTCCACCCCTCTCCCTGCAGTCGGCACCCGCCAGCCTGCTGTCGGCTTTTAGCTGCGGGCCAGGGGGTGGCGGCAGTAGGGAGAGGAAAGGGAGGAGGGAGGTAGGGGAAGGGTGTTGTATTTAGGGGATGGGGGCGGTCGGTGGTTAGCGGTCCGAGGCGGCGGTCGGCGGCAGGAGGAGGAGGGAGAGAGGAGAGGGACGTGGAGGAGGATTGGAGGGAGATGGGGGTATGGTTGGAAAGGAGGAGAGAGGGGAGTAATGGGTTGTACTTGGAGGCTGCAGTCGGTGGCGGTGGCTGGTGGTGGGGGGTTGGCGGCAAGTGGCGGCTACAGGGGAAGGGGAGAGAGAGAGAGAGAGGACGGAGGCGGGGGAGGGTTGGATGGAGAAGGAGGCGAGAGAAGGGGACGGATCGGAGGCTGCAGTCCATTGTTACAGACGGTCACGATTTAATCCCCTCACACTCTCACCTCTCGTAACAATTGTGCCCTATATATATATTTATAGGGTGTTATTCTAATGAGAGGGTGAGAGCATGAGAGGAGTCAACCCCGGCCCGTCATTGTAATAGACGGCCAAGATTTATTGTGCACAAAAAAAAAAAATTAATAATTTACTGCCCATACCCCTCATGGGGCAAAAGGAAGGAAATTTTTTTTTTTCAATACTAAACAAATCTTGGCCATCCATTAAAATGGAGGGCTAGGATTGACTCCTCTCATGCTTTCACCCCCTCATAAAACAACACCCTCTGTATATATATATATATATATATGGAGATTAGGCTATGGCATTTATGGGAAGCAGAAAAGGGTTCGCTTCAAGAAGTTCTTTACGAGTAGAGATGTCATGTTTGATAAGTCTTCGTTATTGTAACCACAGAAGATGCCATCTATTGTTTGCGATTCAGGTCAAGTGATTGGGTTGGAGGTAGTTCAGTTGCAGTTAAGAAACACAGTTCAGCGTCATAGAGCTTTCACAGATAGCATTCAGCCACCTTGATTACAGATTTCTAAAAGAAATAAAGAGGCTGAAACTGTTCAGCAGGCTGATTAGTGTTCAGTTGCTAGTAAAAGACAAGAGAAACAAGCTTATGAAGAGAGAGAAGGGGACGGATATTATGGGCATTTTTTTTTTAAGGGAGTTACATTAAGATCATTTAATCTTGGCCGTCCATTGTGACCGACGGTCAAGATTTAATCCCCTCACACTCCCACCCTCTCACAAGAATTGTGCCCTCTATATATATTTATAGGGTGTTATTCTTATAAGAGGGTGAGAGCATGGGAGGAGTCAACCCTGGCCCTCCTTTTTAATGGATGGCCAAGATTTATTATGCACTAAAAAAAATAATAATTTACGGCCCATACCCCTTCATGGGGCAAAAGGAAGGAAATTTTTTTTTTCAATACTTAACAAATCTTGGCCATCTATTACAATGGAGGGCTAGGATTGACTCCTCTCATGCTTCCACCCTCTCATAAAATGACATCCTATATAAATATATATAAATGGAGATTAGGCCATGGCATTTATGGGAAGCAGAAAAGGGTTCGCTTCAAGCAATTCCTTACGAGTAGAGATGTCATGTTTGATATGTCTTCGTTATTGCAACCACAGAAGATGTCATCTATTGTTTGCGATTCAGGTCAAGTGATTAGGCCGGAGGTAGTTCAGTTGTACTTAAGTAACACAGTTGAGCGTCAGAGAGCTTTCACAGATAGCATTCAGCCACCTCCAATATAGATTTCTGAAAGAAATAAAGAGGCTGAAACGATTTAGCAGGTTGATTAGTATTCAATTGCTAGTGAAAGACAAGAGAGACAAGCTTATGAAGAGAGAGTAGGGGACGGATATTATGGGTATTTTTTATTTTTTTTGAGGGGGTTACATTAAGATCGTTTAATCTTGGCCGTCCATTGTGACAGACGGTCAAGATTTAATCCCCTCACACTCTCACCCTCTCACAAGAATTGTGCCCTCTATATATATTTATAGGGTGTTATTCTTATGAGAGGGTGAGAGCATGGGAGGAGTCAACATTGGCCCTCCGTTGTAATGGATGGCCCGGATTTATTGTGCACTAAAAACAATAATAATTTGCGGCCCATACCCCTTCATGGGGCAAAAGGAAGGAAATTTTTACTTTTCAATACTCAACAAACCTTAGCCATCCATTGCAATGGAGGGCTAGGATTGACTCCTCTCATGCTCCCACCCTCTCATAAAATGAAACCCTACATATATATATGTAAATGGAGATTAGGCCATGGCATTTATGGGAAGCAGAAAAGGGTTCGCTTCAAGCAATTCCTTACGAGTAGAAATATCATGTTTGATAAGTCTTCGTTATTGCAACCACAGAAGATGTCATCTATTGTTTGCGATTCCAGTCAAGTGATTACGCCGGAGGTAGTTCAGTTGTAGTTAAGTAACACAGTTCAGCGTCAGAGAGCTTTCACAGATAGCATTCAGCCACCTCCAATACAGATTTCTGGAAGAAATAAAGAAGCTGAAACCGTTCGGCTGGTTGATTAGTATTCAGTTGCTAGTGAAAGACAAGAGAGACAAGCTTATGAAGAGAGAGAAGGGGACGGATATTATGGGTATTTTTTATTTTTTGAAGGGGGTTACATTAAGATCGTTTAATCTTGGCCGTCCATTGTGAGCTGCGGTCAAGATTTAATCCCTTCACACTCTCACCTTCTCATAAGAATTGCGCCCTCTATATATATTTTTAGGGTGTTATTTTTATGAGAGGGTGAGAGCTTGAGAGTAGTCAGACCTGGCCCTCCATTGTGATGGACGGCCAAGATTTATTGTGCACTAAAAAAATAATAATTAACGGCCCATACCCCTTCATGGGGCGAAAAGAAGGAAATATTTTTTTTTCAAAACTCAACAAATCATGGCCATTCATTACAATGGAGGGTCAGGATTGACTCCACTCATTCTTTCACCCTCTCATAAAACGACACCCTTTATATATATATATATATATATAAATGGAGATTAGGCCATGGCATTTATGGGAAGCAGAAAAGGGTTCGCTTCGGGCAAGTCCTTACGAGTAGGGATGTCATGTTTGAAAAGTTTTCGTTATTGCAACAACAGAAGATATCATCCATTGTTTGCGATTTAGGTCAAGTGAATAGGCCGGAGGTAGTTCCGTTGTAGTAGAGTAACACAGTTCAGTGTCAAAGAGCTTTCACAGATAGCATTCAGCCACTTCCAATACGGATTTCTGAAAGAAGTAAAGAGCCTGAAACCGATCTGCAGGTTGATTAGTATTCAGTTGCTAGTGAAAGATAAGAGAGACAAGCTTATGAAGAGAGAGAAGGGGACGGATATTATGGGTATTTTTTATTTTTTTAAGGGGGTTACATTAAGATCGTCTAATCTTGACCGTCCATTGTGACAGACGGTAAAGATTTTATCTCCTTACACTCTCAACCTCTCATAAGAATTGTGCCCTCTATATATATTTATAGGGTGTTATTCTTATGAGAGGGCGAGAGCATGGGAGGAGTCAACCATGGCCCTCCATTGTAATGAACGTCCAAGATTTATTGTGCACTAAAAAAATAATAATTTACGGCCCAAAACCCTTCATGGGGCAAAAGGAAGGAATTTTTTTTTTTTTTTTTTAATTCTAAACAAATCTTGGCCATCCATTAAAATGGAGGGCTCGTATTGACTCCTCTCATGCTCTCACCCTCTCATAAAACGACACCCTATATATATATGTGGAGATTAGGCCATGGCATTTATGGGAAGCAGAAAGGGGCTCGCTTCAAGAAATTCTTTACGAGTAGAGATGTCATGTTTGATAAGTCTTCATTATTGCAACCACAGAAGATGTCATCTATTGTTTGCGTTTCAGGTCAAGTGATTAGGCCGGAGGTAGTTCAGTGGTAGTTAAGTAACATAGTTCAGCGTCAGAGAGCTTTCACAGATAACATTCAGCCACCTCCAATACAGATTTCTGTAATAAATAAAGAGGCTGAAACCGTTCAGCATGTTGATTAGTATTCAGTTGCTTGTGAAAGACAAGAGAGACAAGCTTATGAAGAAAGAGAAGGGGGCGGATATTATTTTTTTAAGGGGGTTACACTAAGATCGTTTAATCTTGGCCGTCCATTGTGACAGACGATCAAGATTTAATCCTCTAACGCTCTCACCCTCTAATAAAAATTGTGCCTTCTATATATATTTAAAGGGTGTTATTTTTATGAGGGGGGTGAGTGCTTGAGAGTAGTCGGCCCTGGCCCTCCATTGTAATGGACGACCAAGATTTATTGTGCACTAAAAAAATAATAATTAACGGCCCATACCTCTTCATGGGGCAAAAAGAAGGAAGTTTGTCTTTTTTTTTTCAATTTTCAATAAATCTTGGCCATCCATTACAATGGAAGGTCAGGATTGACTCCTCTCGTGCTATCACCCTCTCATAAAACGACACCCTTTATATATATATATATATATATATATATATATATATATATATATATATATATATATATATATATAAATGGAGATTAGACCATGGCATTTATGGGAAGCAGAAAAGGGTTCGCTTCAAGCAATTCCTTACGAGTAGAGATGTCATGTTTGATAAGTCTTCGTTATTGCAACCACAGAAGATGTCATCCATTGTTTGCGATTCAGGTCAAGTGAATAGGCCGGAGGTAGTTCAGTTGTAGTTAAGTAACACTGTTCAGCGTCCGAAAGCTTTCACAGATTGCATTCGGCTACCTCCAATACTGATTTCTGAAAGAAATAAAGAGGCGGAAACCGTTCAGCCGGTTGATTGGTATTCAGTTGCTAGCGAAAGACAAGCGAGAAAAGCCTCTGAAGAGAGAGAAGGGGACGGATATTATGGGTATTTTTTATTTTTTTAAGGGGGTTACATTACGATCGTTTAATCTTGGCCGTCCATTGTGACAGACGGTCAAGATTTAATCCCCTCACACTCTCACCCTCTCATAAGAATTGTGTCCTCTATATATATTTATATGGGGTTTTTCTTATGAGAGGGTTAGAGCATGGGAGGAGTCAACCCTGGCCCTCCGTTGTAATGGATGACTAAGATTTATTGTGCACTAAAAAAAATAGTAATTTACAGCCCATACCCCTTCATGGGACAAAAGGAAGGAAATTTTTTTTTCAATACTCAACAAATCTTGGCCATCCATTATAATGGAGGTCTAGAATTGACTCCTCTCATGCTCCCACCCTCTCATAAAATGACACCCAATATATATATATAAAGGGAGATTAGGCCATGGCATTTATGGGAAGCAGAAAAGGGTTCGCTTCAAGCAATTCCTTACGAGTAGAGATGTCATGTTTGATAAGTCATCGTTATTGTAACCACAGAAGATGTCATCTATTGTTTGCAATTTAGGTCAAGGGACTAGGCCGAAGGTAGTTTAGTTGTAGTTAAGTAACACAGCTCAGCATGAGAGAGCTTCCACAGATAGCATTCAGTCACCTCCAATACAGATTTCTGAAAGAAATAAAGAGGCTGAAACCGTTCAGCAGGTTGATTAGTATTCAGTTGCTAGTGAAAGACAAGAGAGACAAGCTTATGAAGAAAGAGAAGGGGGCGGATATTATTTTTTTAAGGGGGTTACACTAAGATCGTTTAATCTTGGCCGTCCATTGTGACAGATGGTCAAGATTTAATCCTCTCACACTCTCATCCTCCAATAAAAATTGTGCCCTCTAGATATATTTTAAGGGTGTTATTTTTATGAGAGGGTGAGAGCTTGAGAGTAGTCTTCCCTAGCCTTCCATTGTAATGGACAACCAAGATTTATTGTGCATTAAAAAAATAATAATTAACGGCCCATACCCCTTCATGGGGCAAAAAGAAGGAAAATTTTTTTTTTCAATACTCTACAAATCATGACCATCCATTACAATGGAGGGTCAGGATTGACTCATCTCATGCTACCACCCTCCCATAAAACGACACCATATATATATATATATATAAATGGAGATTAGGCCATGGCATTTATGGGAAGCAAAAAAGGGTTCGCTTCAAGCAATTCCTTACGAGTAGAGATGTCATGTTTGGTAAGTCTTCGTTTTTGCAACCACGGAAGATGTCATCTATTGTTTGCGATTTAGGTCAAGTGAATAGGCCGGAGGTAGTTCAGTTGTATTTAAGTAACACAGTTCAGCGTCAGAGAGCTTTCACAGATAGCATTTAGCAACCTCCAATACGGATTTCTGAAAGAAATAAAGGGGCTGAAATCGTTCAGCAGGTTGATTAGTATACAGTTGCTAGTGAAAGACAAGAGAGACAAGCTTATGAAGCGAGAGAAGGGGACGGATATTATGGGTATTTTTTACTTTATTAAGGGGGTTACGTTAAGATCGTTTAATCTTGGCCGTCCATTTTGGCAGACAGTCAAGATTTAATCCCCTCACACTCTCACCCGCTCATAAGAATTGTGCCCTCTATATATATGTATAGGGTGTCATTCTTATGAGAGGGTGAGAGCATGGGAGGAGTCAACCCTAGCCCTTCGTTGTAATGGACGGCCATGATTTATTGTGCACTAAAAAAATAATAATTTTGGCCCATACCCCTTCATGGGGCAAAATGAAGTAAATTTATTTTTTTTTAAATACTAAACAAATCTTGGGCATCCATTAAAATGGAGGGCTCGGATTGACTTCTCTCATGCTCTCACCCTCTCATAAAATGACACCCTATATATATATATATATATATATATGGAGATTAGGTCATGGCAATTATGGGAAGTAGAATAGGGTTCGCTTCAAGAAATTCTTTAAGAGTAGAGATGTCATGTTTTATAAGTCTTCGTTATTGCCACCACAGAAGATGTCATTTATTGTTTGCGATTCAGATCAAGTGATTAGGCCGGAGGTAGTTAAGTTGCAGTTAAGTAACACAGTTCAGCGTCAGAGAGCTTTCACAGATAACATTTGGCCACCTCAAAAACAGATTTCTGAAAGAAATAAAGAGGCTGAAACCAATCTGCAGGTTGATTAGTATTCAGTTGCTAGTGAAAGACAAGAGAGACAAGCTTATGAAGAGAGAGAAGGGGACGGATATTATGGGTATTTTTTACTTTTTTAAGGGGGTTATATTAAGATCGTTTAATCTTTACCGTCCATTGTGACAGACGGTCAAGATTTAATCTCCTCATACTCTCAACCTCTCATAAGAATTGTGCCCTCTATATATATTTATAGGGTGTTATTCTTATGAGAGGGCGAGAGCATGGGAGGAGTCAACCATGGCCCTCCGTTGTAATGAACGTCCAAGATTTATTGTGCGCTAAAAAAATAATAAATTACGGCCCAAACCCCTTCATGAGGCAAAAGGAAGGAATTTTTTTTTTTTTCAATACTAAACAAATCTTGGCCATCCATTAAAATGGAGGGCTCGTATTGACTCCTCTCATGCTCTCACCCTCTCATAAAACGAAACCCTATATATACACGTGGAGATTAGGCCATGGCATTTATGGGAAGCAGAAAAGGGCTCGCTTCAAGAAATTTTTTACGAGTAGAGATGTCATGTTTGATAAGTCTTCGTTATTGCAACCACAGAAGATGTCATCTATTGTTTGCGTTTCAGGTCAAGTGATTAGGCCGGAGGTAGTTCAGTGGTAGTTAAGTAACACAGTTCAGCGTCAGAGAGCTTTCACAGATAACATTCAGCCACCTCCAATACAGATTTCTGTAATAAATAAAGAGGCTGAAACCGTTCAGCATGTTGATTAGTATTTAGTTGCTTGTGAAAGACAAGAGAATCAAGCTTATGAAGAGAGAGAAGGGGACGAATATTATGGTTGTTTTTTTTTTTTTTAAGGGGGTTACATTAAGATCGTTTAATCTTGGCCGTCCATTGTGACAGACGATCAAGATTTAATCCCCTCACACTCTCACCCTCTCATAAGAATTGTGTCCTCTATATAAATTTATAGGGGGTTTTTCTTATGAGAGGGTGCGAGGATGGGAGGAGTCAACCCTGGCCCTCCGTTGTAATGGATGGCTAAGATTTATTGTGCACTAAAAAAAATAGTAATTTACGGCCCATACCACTTCATGGGGCAAAAGGAAGGAAATATTTTTTTTCAATACTCAACAAATCTTGGCCATCCATTACAATGGAGGGCTAGAATTGACTCCTCTCATGCTCCCACCCTCTCATAAAATGAGACCCAATATATATATATAAAGGGAGATTAGGCCATGGCATTTATGGGAAGCAGAAAAGGTTTCGCTTCAGGCAATTCCTTACGAGTCGAGATGTCATGTTTGATAAGTCATCGTTATTGCAACCACAGAAGATGTCATCTATTGTTTGCAATTTAGGTCAGGGGACTAGGCCGGAGGTGGTTGAGTTGTAGTTAAGTAACACAACTCAGCATGAGAGAGCTTCCACAGATATCATTCAGCCACCTCCAATACAGATTTCTGAAGGAAATAAAGAGGCTGAAACCGTTCAGCAGGTTGATTAGTATTCAGTTGCTAGTGAAAGACAAGAGAGACAAGCTTATAAAGAAAGAGAAGGGGGCGGATATTATTTTTTTAAGGGGGTTACATTAAGATCGTTTAATCTTGGCTGTCCATTGTGACAGATGGTCAAGATTTAATCCTCTCACCCTCTCACCCTCCAATAAAAATTGTGCCCTCTAAATATATTTTAAGGGTGTTATTTTTATGAGAGAGTGAGAGCTTGAGAGCAGTCTGCCCTAGCCCTCCATTGTAATGGAAGGCCAAGATTTATCGTGCACTAAAAAAATAATAATTAACGGCCCATACCCCTTCATGGGGCAAAAAGAAGGAATTTTTTTCTTTCAATACTCTACAAATCATGACCATCCATTACAATGGAGGGTCAGGATTGACTCATCTCATGCTACCACCCTCTCATAAAACGACACCCTATATATATATATATAAATAGAGATTAGGCCATGGCATTTATGGGAAGCAAAAAAGGGTTCGCTTCAAGCAATTCCTTACGAGTAGAGATGTCATGTTTGGTAAGTCTTCGTTATTGCAACCATAGAAGATGTCATCAATTGTTTGTGATTTAGGTCAAGTGAATAGGCAGGAGGGAGTTCAGTTGTATTTAAGTAACACAGATCAGCGTCAGAGTGTTTTCACAGATAGCATTTAGCCACCTCCACTACGGATTTCTAAAATAAATAAAGGGGCTGAAACCGTTCAGCAGGTTGATTAGTATTCCGTTGCTAGTGAAAGACAAGAGAGACAAGCTTATGAAGAGAGAGAAGGGGACGGATATTATGGGTATTTTTTACTTTTTTAAGGGGGTTACATTAAGATCGTTTAATTTTGGCCGTCCATTGTGACAGACGGTCAAGATTTAATCCCCTCACACTCTCACCCTATCATAAGAATTTTGCCCTCTATATATATGTATAGGGTGTTATTCTTATGAGAGGGTGGAAGCATGGAAGGAGTCAACCCTGGCCCTTCGTTGTAATGGACGGCCAAGATTTATTGTGCACTAAAAAAATAATAATTTTGGCCCATACCCCTTCATGGGGCAAAAGGAAGTAATTTTTTTTTTTTTAAAATACTAAACAAATCTTGGGCATCCATTAAAATGGAGGGCTCGGATTGACTTCTCTCATGCTCTCACCCTCTCATAAAATGACACCCTACATATATATATATATATATATATATATATATGGAGATTAGGTTATGGCATTTATGGGACGTATAATAGGGTTCGCTTCAAGAAATTCTTTACGAGTAGAGATGTCATGTTTTATAAGTCTTCGTTATTGCCACCACAGAAGATGTCATCTATTGTTTGCGATTCAGATCAAGTGATTAGGCCGGAGGTAGTTAAGTTGCAGTTAAGTAACACAGTTCAGCGTTAAAGAGCTTTCACAGATAACATTTACCCACCTCAAAAACAGATTTCTGAAAGAAATAAAGAGGCTGAAACCGTTCAGCAGGCTGATTAGTATTCAGTTGCTAGTGAAAACAAGAGAATCAAGCTTTCGAAGAGAGAGAAGGGGACGGATATTATGGGTGTTTTTTTATTTTATTAAGGGGGTTGCATTAAGATCGTTCAATCTTGGCCTTTTCTTGTGCTATCACCCTCTCATAAAACAACACACTTTATATATATATATATATATATATATATATATATGTATGTATGTATATATAAATGGAGATTAGGCCATGGCATTTATGGGAGGCAGAAAAGGGTTCTCTTCAAGCAATTCCTTACGAGTAGAGATGTCATGTTTGATAAGTCTTCGTTATTGCAACCACAGAAGATGTCATCTATTGTTTGCGATTCAGGTCAAGTGAATGGGCCGTAGATATTTCAGTTGTAGTTAAGTAACATAGTTCAGCGTCAGAGAGGTTTCACAGATAGCATTCAGCCACCACCAATACAGATTTCTGAAAGAAATAAAGAGCCTAAAACCGCTCAGCAGGTTGATTAGTATTCAGTTGCTAGTGAAAGACAAGAGTGACAAGCTTATGATGAGAGAGAAGGGGACGGATATTATTGGTATTTTTTATTTTTTTTAAGGGGGTTACATTAAGGTCGTTTATTCTTGGCCGTCCATTGTGACAGATGGTCAAGATTTAATCCCCTCACACTTTCACCCTCTCATAAAAATTATGCCCTCTATATATATTTATAGGGTGTTATTCTTTTGAGAAGGTGAAAGCCTGGGAGGAGCCAACCCTAGCCATCCGTTGTAATGAACCGCCAAGATTTATTCCGCACTAAAAAAAAAAAAAAAAATTTACAGCCCATACCCCTTCATGGGGCAAAAAGAAGGAAATTTTTTTTTCAATACTAAACAAATCTTGGCCACCATTAAAATGGAGGGCTCGGATTGGCTCCTCTGATGCTCTCACCCTCTCATAAAACGATACCATATATATATATATATATGGAGATCAGGCCATGGCATTTATGGAAAGCAGAAAAGGGTTCGCTTCAAGCAAATCCTTACGAGTAGATATGTAATGTTTGATAAGCCTTCGTTGTTGCAACCACAGAAGATGTCATCTATTGTTTGCGATTCAGGTCAAGTGAATAGGCTGGAGGTAATTCAGTTGTAGTTAAGTAACACAGTTCAGCGTCAGAGAGCTTTCATAGATAGCATTCAGCCACTTCTCATATAGATATTTGAAAGAAATAAAGAGGCGGAAACCGTTCAGTAGGTTGATTAGTATTCAGTTGCTAGTGAAAGACGAGAGAGACAAGCTTATGAAGAGAGAGAAGGGGACGTGCATTATGGGTATTTTTTAGTTTTTTAAGAGGGTTACATTAAGATCGTTTAATCTTGGCCGTCCATTGTGACAGACGATCAAGATTTAATCTCCTCTCACTCTCACCCTCTCATAAGAATTGTGCCCTTCATATATATTTATAGGGCGTTATTCTTATGAGAGAGTGAGAGCATAGAAGGAGTCAACCCTGGCCCTCCGTTGTAATGGAAGGCCAAGATTTATTGTGCACTAAAATAATAATAATTTAAGGCTCATACGCCATTATAGGGCAAAAGGAAGGAATTTTTTTTTTTTTTGAATACTAAACAAATATTGGCCATCCATTAAAATGGGGGGCTCGGATTGACTCCTCTCATGCTTTCACCCTCTAATAAAACGACACACTACATATATATATATATATATATGGAGATTAGGCCATGGCATTTATGGGAAGCAGAAAAGGGTTGGTTTCCAGCAATTCCTTGTGATCAGAGATGTCATGTTTGATAAGTCTTCGTTATTCCAACCACAGAAGATGTCATCTATTGTTTGCGATTCAGGTCAAGTGATTAGGCCAGAGAAAGTTCAGTTGTAGTTAAGTAACATAGTTCAGCGTCAGAGAGCTTTCACAGATAGCATTCAACCACCTCCCATACAGATTTCTGAAAGAAATAAAGAAGCTGAAACCGTTCAGCAGGTTGATTAGTATTAAGTTGCTAGTGAAAGACAAGAGAGACAAGCTTCTGAAAAGAGAGAAGGGGACGGATATTATTTGTATTTTTTAATTTTTTTAAGAAGGTTACATTAAGATCGTTTAATCTTGGCCTTCCTTTGTGACAGACGGTCATGATTTAATCCTCTCTTACTCTCACCCTCTCATAAAAATTGTGCCCTCTATATATATTATAAAGTGTTATTCTTATGAGAGGGTGAGAGCATGGGAGGAGTCAACCCTGGCCCTCCATTGTAATCGAAGGACAAGATTTATTGTTCACTAAAAAACTAATAATTTACGGCCCATACCCCTTCATAGGGCAAAAGGAAGGAAAGTTTTTTTTTTTTCAATACTAAACAAATCTTGGCCATCCATTAAAATGAGGGCTCGGATTGACTCCTCTCATGCGCTCACCCTCTCATAAAACGACACCTTATATATATATATATATATATATATATATATATATATATATATGTATATATACATATGGCGATTAGGTCATGGCATTTATGGGAAGTAGAAAAGGGTTCGCTTCAAGAAATTCTTTATGAGTAGAGATGTCACGTGTGATAAATCTTCGTTATTGCAACCACAGAAGATGTCATCTATTGTTTGCGATTCAGGTCAAGTGATTAGGCCAGCGGTAGTTCATTTGTCGTTAAGTAACACTGTTCAGCGTCAGAGAGCTTTCACAGATAGCATTCGGCCACTTCCAATACAGATTTCTGAAAGAAATAAAGAGGTTGAAACTGTTAAACAGGTTAATTAGTATTCAGTTGCTAGTGAAAGACAAGAGAGACGAGCTTATGAAGAGCGAGAAGGGGACGGATATTATGGGTATTTTTTAATTTTAAAAGGGGGTTACATTAAGATCGTTTAATCTTTGCCATCAATTGTGACAGACGGTCAAGATTTAATCCCCTCAAACTCTCACCCTCTCGTAAGAATTGTGCCCCCTATATATATTTATTGTGTGTTTTTCTTATTAGCGGGAGAAAGCATGGGAGGAGTCAATCCTGGCCCTCCATTGTAATGGACGGCCAAGATTTATAGTGCACCAAAAAAATAATAATTTACGGCCCATACCCCTTCATGGGGCAAAAGGAAGGAAATTTATTTTTTCAACACTAAACAAATCTTGGCCATCCATTAAAATGGAGGGCTAGGATTGACTCCTCTCATGCGCTCACCCTCTCATAAAACGACACCCTATATATACATATATATATATATATATGTATATGGAGATTAGGTCATGGCAATTATGGGAAGTAGAATAGGGTTCGCTTAGAGAAATTCTTTACGAGTAGAGATGTCATGTTTTATAAGTCTTCGTTATTGCCACCACAGAAGATGTCATCTATTGTTTGTGATTCAGATCAAGTGATTAGGCCGGAGGTAGTTAAGTTGCAGTTAAGTTACACAGTTCAGCGTCAGAGAGCTTTCACAGATAACATTTACCCACCTCAAAAACAGATTTCTGAAAGAAATAATGAGGCTGAAACCGTTCAGCAGGCTGATGAGTATTCAGTTCCTAGTGAAAAACAAGAGAATCAAGCTTACGAAGAGAGAGAAGGGGACGGATATTATGGGTGTTTTTTTATTTTAATAAGGGGGTTGCATTAAGATCGTTCAATCTTGGCCTTCTCTTGTGCTATCACCCTCTCATAAAATAACACACTTTATATATACATATATATATGTATGTATGTATATATAAATGGGGATTAGGCCATGGCATTTATGGGAAGCAGAAAAGGGTTCTCTTCAAGCAATTCCTTATGACAGAGATGTCATATTTGATAAGTCTTTATTATTGCACCCACAGAAGATGTCATCTATTGTTTGCGATTCAGGTCAAGTGAATGGGCCGTAGATATTTCAGTTGTAGTTAAGTAACACAGTTCAGCGTCAGAGAGGTTTCATAGATAGCATTCAGCCACCACCAATACAGATTTCTGAAAGAAATAAAGAGGCTAAAACCGCTCAGCAGGTTGATTAGTATTCAATTGCTGGTGAAAGACAAGAGTGACAAGCTTATGATTAGAGAGAAGGGGGACGGATATTATGGGTATTTTTTATTTTTTTAAGGGGGTTACATTAAGGTCGTTTAATTTTGGCCGTCCATTGCGACAGATGGTCAAGATTTAATCCCCTCACACTCTCACCCTCTCATAAGAATTATGCCCTCTATATATATTTATAGGGTGTTATTCTTTTGAGAAGGTGAAAGCCTGGGAGGAGTCAACCCTGGCCCTCCGTTTTAATGAACCGCCAAGATTTGTTGTGCACTAAAAAAAAAAATAATTTACAGCCCATACCCCTTCATGGGGCAAAAAGAAGGAAATTTTTTTTTTTCAATACTAAACAAATCTTGGCCACCATTAAAATGGAGGGCTCGGATTGGCTCCTCTGATGCTCTCACCCTCTCATAAAGCGACACCATATATATATATATATATATATATATATATATATATATATATGGAGACTAGGCCATGGCATTTATGGAAAGCAGAAAAGGGTTCGCTTCAAGCAAATCCTTACGAGTAGCTATGTAATGTTTGATACGCCTTCGTTGTTGCAACCACAGAAGATGTCATCTATTGTTTGCGATTCAGGTCAAGTGAATAGGCCGGAGGTAATTCAGTTGTAGTTAAGTAACACAGTTTAGCGTCAAAGAGCTTTCATAGATAGCATTCAGCCACTTCCCATACAGATATTTGAAAGAAATAAAGAGGCTGAAACCGTTCAGTAGGTTGATTAGTATTCAGTTGCTAGTGAAAGACAAGAGAGACAAGCTTATGAAGAGAGAGAAGGGGACGGACATTATGGGTATTTTTTATTTTTTTAAGAGGGTTACATTAAGATCGTTTAATCTTCGCCGTCCATTGTGACAGACGGTCAAGATTTAATCTCCTCACACTCTCACCTTCTCATAAGAACTGTGCCCTCTATATATATTTATTGTGGGTTATTCTTATTAGCGGGTGAAAGCATGGGAGGAGTCAACCCTGGCCCTCCGTTTTGATGGACGGCCAAGATTTATTGTGCACTAAAAAAATAATAATTTACGGCCCATACCCCTACATGGGGCAAAAGTAAGGAAAATTTTTTTTTCAACACTAAACAAATCTTGGCCATCCATTAAAATGGAGGGCTAGGATTGACTCCTCTCATGCGCTCACCCTCTCATTAAACGACACCCTATATATACTTAAATATATATATATATGGAGATTAGGCCATTGCATTTATGGGAAGCAGAAAAGGGTTGGCTTCAAGAAATTCTATACGAGTTGAGATGTCATGTTTGATAAGTCTTCTTTATTGCAACCACAGATGATGTCATCTATTGTTTGCGATTCAGGTCAAGTGATTAGGCCGGAGGTAGTTCATTTGTAGTTAAGCAACACAGTTCAGCGTCAGAGAGCTTTCACAGATAGCATTCAGCCACCTCCAATACAGATTTCTGAAAGAAATAAAGAGGCTGAAACCGTTCAGCAGGTTGATTAGTATTGAGTTGCTAGTGAAAGACAAGAGAGACAAGCTTATGAAGAGAGAGAAGGGGACGGATATAATGGGTATTTTTTATTTTTTTAAGGGGGTTTCATTAAGATCTTTTAATCTTGGCCATCCATTATGACAGACGGTCAAGATTGAATCGCCCCACACTCTCATCCTCTCTTAAGAATTGTGCCCCCTCTATATATTTATAGGGTATTATTCTTATGAGAGGGTGAAAGCATGGAAGGAGTCGACCCAGGCCCTCCATTGTAGTGGACTGCCAAGATTTATTGTGCACTAAAAAAATTATGATTTACGGCCCATACCCCTTCATGGGGTAAAAGGAAGGAAATTTTTTTTTTTCAATGCTAAGCAAATCTTGGCCATCCACTAAAATGGAGGGCTCGGATAGACTCCTCTCATGCTCTCACCCTCTCATAAAACGACACCTTATATATATATGGTGATTTGGCCATGGCATTTATGGGAAGCAGAAAAGAGTTCGCTTCAGGAAAGTCTTTACGAGTAGAGATGTCATATTTGATAAGTCTTCGTTATTGTAACCACAGAAGATGTAATCCATTGTTTGCAATTTAGGTCAAGTGATTAGGCTGGAGGTAGTTCAGTTGTAGTTAAGTAACACAGTTCAGCGTCAGAGAGCTTTCACAGATAGCATTCAGCCACCTCCAATACAGATTTCTGAAAGAAATAAAGGGGCTGAAACCGTTCAGCAGGTTTATTAGTTTTCAGTTGCTGGTGAAAGATAAGAGAAACATGCTTATAAAGAGAGAGGAGAGGACGGATATTATGGGTATTTTTTAATTTTTTTAAAGGGGTTGCATTAAGATCGTTTAATCTTGGCCGTCCGTTGTAACAGACGGTCAAGATTTAATCCTCTCTCACTCTCACCCTCTAATAAAAATTGTGCCCTCTATGTATATTTTAAGGGTGCTCTTTTTATGAGAGGGTGAGAGCTTAAGAGGAGTCAGCCCTGGCCCTCCATTGTAATGGACGGCCAAGATTTATTGTGGACTAAAAAAATAAAAATTAACGGCCCATGCCCCTTCATGGGGTAAAAAGAAGGAATTTTTTTTTTCAATAGTCAAAAATCATGGCCATCCATTACAATGGAGGGCCATGATTGACTCCTTTCATGCTATCACCCTCTCATAAAACGACACTCTTTATATACATATATATACATATATAATTGGAGAATAGACCATGGCATTTATGGGAAGCAGAAAAGGGTTCGCTTCAAGCAATTCCTTACGAGTAGAGATGTCATGTTTGATATGTCTTCGTTATTGCCACCACAGAAGATGTCATCTATTGTTTGCGATTCAGGTCAAGTGATTAGGCCGGAGGTAGTTCAGTTGCAGTTAATTAACACAGTTCAACGTTAGAGAGCTTTCACAGATAACATTTAGCCACCTCCAAAACAGATTTTCGAAAGAAATAAAGAGGCTGAAACCGTTCAGCAGGCTGATTAGTATTCAGTTGCTAGTGAAAGACAAGAGAATCAAGCTTACGAAGAGAGAGAAGGGGATGGATATTATGGGTGTTTTTTTATTTTATTAGGGGGGTTGCATTAAGATCGTTCAATCTTGGCCTTCCATTATGACGGACAGTCAAGATTTAATCCTCACACACTCTCACCCTCTAATAAAAATTATGCCCTCTATATATAATTAAAGGGTATTATTTTTATGAGAGGGTGAGAGCTTGAGAGGAGTCAGCCTTGGCCCTCTATTGTAATGGTCCGCCATGATTTATTGTGCACTAGAAAAATAATAATTAACGGCCCATACCCCTTCATGGGGCAAAAAGAAGGAAATTTTTTTTTTTTCAATACTCAACAAATCTTGGCCATCCATTACAATGGAAGGTCAGGATTGACTCCTCTCGTGCTATCGCCCTCTCATAAAACGACACACTTTATATATATATATATATATATATATATATATATATATATATATATATATATGTGTATGTATTTAAGTATATATAAATGGAGATTAGGCCATGGCATTTATTGGAAGCAGGAAAGGGTTCTCTTCAAGCAATTCCTTACGAGTAGAGATGTCATGTTTGATAAGTCTTTATTATTGCAACCACAGAAGATGTCATCTATTGTTTGCGATTCAGGTCAAGTAAATAGGCCGTAGGTATTTCAGTTTTAGTTAAGTGACACAGATCAGCGTCAGAGAGCTTTCACAGATAGCATTCAGCCACCTCCATTACAGATTTCTGAAAGAAATAAAGAGGCTAAAACCGCTCAGCAGGTTGATTAGTATTCAGTTGCTAGTGAAAGACAAAAGTGACAAGCTTATGATGAGAGAGAAGGGGCCGGATATTATGGGTATTTTTTAATTTTTTAAAGGGGTTACATTAAGTTCGTTTAATCTTGGCCGTCCATTGCGACAGATGGTCAAAATTTAATCCCCTCACACTCTCAACCTCTCATAAGAATTATGCCCTCTATATATATTTATAGGGTGTTATTCTTTTGAGAGGGTGAAAGCATGGGAGGAGTCAACCCTGGCCCTCCGTTGTAATGAATGGCCAAGATTTATTGTGCACAAAAAAAAAAAATAATTTACCGTCCATACCCCTTCATGGGGCAAAACGAAGGAAATTTTTTTTTCAATACTAAACAAATCTTGGCCACCATTAAAATGGAGTGCTCGGATTGACTCCTCTGATGCTCACACCTTCTCATAAAACGACACCCTATATATATATATATATATATATGGAGATTAGGCTATGACATTTATAGGAAGCAGAAAAGGGTTCGCTTCAAGCAATTCCTTACGAGTATGGACGTAATGTTTGATGAGCCTTCGCTATTGCAACCACGGAAGATATCATCTATTGTTTGCGATTCATGTCAAGTGATTAGGCTGGAGGTAGTTCATTTGTAGTTAAGTAACACAGTTCAGCGTCAGAGAGCTTTCACAGATAGCATTGAGCCACCTCCAATACCGATTTCTGAAAGAAATAAAGAGGCTGAAACCGCTCAGCAGGTTGATTAGCATTCAGTTGGTAGTGAAAGACAAGAGAGACAAGCTTATGAAGAGAGAGAAAGGGACGGATATTATGGGAATTTTTTACTTTTTTAAGGGGGTTATATTAAGATCGTTTAAGCTTGGCCGTCCATTGTGAGATATGGTCAAGATTTAATCCCTTCACACTCTCACCTTCTCATAAGAATTGCGCCCTCTATATGTATTTATAGGGTGTTATTTTTATGAGAGGGTGAGAGCTTGAGAGTAGTCAGCCCTGGCCCTCTATTGTAATGGACGGCCAAGATTTATTGTGCACTAAAAAAATAATAATTAACGGCCCATACCCCTTCATGGGGCAAAATGAAGGAAATATTTTTTTTTCAATACTCAACAAATCATGGCCATCCATTACAACGGAGGGTCATGATTGACTCCACTCATGCTATCACCCTCTCATAAAATGACACCCTTTATATATACAGAGATTTGGCCATGGCATTTATGGGAAGCAGAAAAGGGTTCGCTTCAGGAAAGTCATTACGAGTAGAGATGTCTTATTTGATAAGTCTTCGTTATTGCAACCACAGAAGATGTCATCTATTGTTTGCAATTCAGGTCAAGTGATTTGGCAAGAGGTAGTTAACTAACACAGTTCAGCGTCAGAGAGCTTTCACAGATAGCATTCAGCCACCTCCGATAAAGATTTCTGAAAGAAATAAAGAGTCTGAAACCGTTCAGCAGGTTGTTTAATATTCAGTTGCTAGTGAAAGACAAGTGAGACATGCTTATAAAGAGAGAGAAAGGACGGATATTATGGGTATTTTTTTATTTTTTTAAAGGGGTTGCATTAAGATCGTTTAATCTTAGCCGTCCGTTATGATAGACGGTCAAGGTTTAATCCTCTCACCCTCTCACCCTCTAATAAAAATTGTGCCCTCTATGTATATTTTAAAGGTGCTATTTTTATGAGAAGGTGAGAGCTTAAGAGGAGTCAGCCCTGGCCCTCCATTGTAATGGACGGCCGAGATTTATTGTTCATGAAAAAAAAAAAAATTGACGGCCCATACCCCTTCATGGGGTACAAAGAAGAAAGATTTTTTTTTCAATAGTTAAAAAATCATGGCCATCAATTACAATAGAGGGTCAGGATTGACTCCTCTCATGCTATCACCCTCTCATAAAACGACACCCTTTATGTATATATATATATATATATATATATATATATATATAAATGGAGATTAGACCATGGCATTTATGGGAAGCAGAAAAGGGTTCGCTTCAAGCAATTCCTTACGAGTAGAGATGTCATGTTTGATAAGTCTTCGTTATTGCCACCATAGAAGATGTCATCTATTGTTTGTGATTCAGGTCAAGTGATTAGGCTGGAGGTAGTTCAGTTGCAGTTAAGTAACACAGTTCAGCGTCAGAGAGCTTTCACAGATAACATTTAGCCACCTCCAAAACAGATTTCTGAAAGAAAAAAAGAGGCTGAAACCGATCAGCAGGCTGATTTGTATTCAGTTGCTAGTGAAAGACAAGAGAATCAAGCTTACGAAGTGAGAGAAGGGGACAGATATTATGGATGTTTTTTTATTTTATTAAGGGGGTTGCATTAAGATCGTTCAATCTTGGCCTTCCATTGTGACGGACGGTCAAGATTTAATCCTCACACACTCTCACCCTCTAATAAAAATTGTGCCCTCTATATATATTTAAAGGGTGTTATTTTTATGAGAGGGTGAGAGCTTGAGAGGAGTCAGCTTTGGCCCTCTTTTGTAATGGTCCGCCAGGATTTATTGTGCACTAGAAAATTAATAATTAACGGCCCATACCCCTTCATGGGGCAAAAAGAAGGAAATTTTTTTTTTTTCAATACTCAACAAATCGTGGCCATCCATTACAATGGAAGGTCATGATTGACTCCTCTCGTGCTATCACCCTCTCATAAAACGACACACTTGATATATATATATATATATGTATGTATATATAAATGGAGATTCGGCCATGGCGTTTATGGGAAGCAGAAAAGGGTTCTCTTCAACCAATTCCTTACGAGTAGAGATGTCATATTTGATAAGTCTTCGTTATTGCAACCACAGAAGATGTCATCTATTGTTTATGGTTCATGTCAAGTGAATAGGCCGTAGGTATTTCAGTTGTAGTTAAGTAACACAGTTCAGCGTCAGAGAGCTATCACGGATAGCATTCAGCCACCTCCAATACAGATTTCTAAAAGAAATAAAGAGGCTAAAATTGTTCAGCAGGTTGATTAGTATTTAGTTGCTAGTGCAAGACAAGAGTGACAAGCTTACGATGAGAGAGAAGGGGACGGATATTATGGGTATTTTTTTTTTTTAAGGGGGTTACATTAAGGTCGTTTAATATTGGCCGTCCATTGCGACAGATGGTCAAGATTTAATCCCCTCACACTCTCACCCTCTCATAAGAATGATGCTCTCTATATATATTTGTAGGGTGTTGTTCTTTTGAGAGGGTGCAAGCATGGGAGGAGTCAACCCTGGCCCTCTGTTGTAATGTACGGCCAAGATTTATTGTGCACTAAAAAAGAAAAATTTACAGCCCATACCCCTTCATTGGGCAAAAAGAATGAAAATTTTTTTTCAATACTGAACAAATCTTGGCCACCATTAAAATGGGGGGCTCGGATTGACTCCTCTGATGCTCTCACCCTCTCATAAAACGACACCCTATATATATATATATATATATATATATAAGGAGATTAGGCCATGACATTTATGGGAAGCAGAAAAGGGTTCGCTTCAAGCAATTCCTTACGAGTATAGATGTAATGTTTGATAAGCCTTCGTTATTGCAACCACAGAAGATGTCATCTATTGTTTGCGATTCAGGTCAAGTGATTAGGCCGGAGGTAGTTCATTTGTAGTTAAGTAACACAGTTCAGCGTCAAAGAGCTTTCACAGATGGCATTCAGCCACCTCCCATACAGATTTCTGAAAGAAATAAAGAGGCTGAAACCGTTCAGCAGGTTGATTAGTATTCAGTGGCTGGTGAAAGATAAGAGAGACAAGCTTATGAATAGAGGGAAGGAGACGGAAATTATCGGTATTTTTTAGTTTTTTAAGGGGTTTACATTAAAATCGTTTAATCTTGGCCGTCCATTGTGACAGACGGTCAAGATTTAATCTCCTCACACTCTCACTCTCTCATAAGAATTGTGACCCCTATATATATTTGTAGGGTGTTAATCTTATGAGAGGGTGAGAGCATAGGAGGAGTCAACCCTGGCCCTCCGTTGTAATGGAAGGCCAAGATTTATTGTGCACTAGAAAAATAATAATTTACGGCCCATACCCCATTATAGGGCAAAAGGAAGAAATTTTTTTTTTTTTTTTTTGAATACTAAACAAATATTGGCCATCCATTAAAATGGAGGGCTCGGATTGACTCCTTTCATGCTTTCACCCTCTCATTAAACGACACCCTATTTATATATATATAGAGATTAGGCCATGGCATTTATGGGAAACAGAAAAGGGTTCGTTTCCAGTAATTCCTTATGATCAGAGATGTCATGTATGACAAGTATTTGTTATTGCAACCACAGAAGATGTCGTCTATTGTTTGTGATTCAGGTCAAGTGATTAGGCCAGAGAAAGTTCAGTTGTAGTTAAGTAACACAGTTCAGCATTAGTGAGCTTTCACAGATTGCATTTAACCACCTCCCATACCGATTTCTGAAAGAAATAAAGAGGCTGAAACCGTTCAGCAGGTTGATTAGTATTAAGTTGCTAGTGAAAGACAAGAGAGACAAGCTTCTGAAAAGAGAGAAGGGGACGGATATTATTTGTATTTTTTAATATTTTTAAGGGGGTTACATTAAGATCGTTTAATCTTGGCCGTACATTGTGACAGACAGTCATGATTTAATCCTCTCTCACTCTCACCCTCTCATAAAAATTTTGATCTCTATATATATTATAAAGTGTTATTCTTATGAGGGGGTGAGAGCATGGGAACAGTCAACCCTGACCCTCCGTTGTAATTGTAAGCCAAGATTTATTGTGCACTAAAAAAATAATAATTTACGGCCCATACCCCTTAATGGGGGAAAAGGAAGGAAAATTTTTTTTTTTTTTTCAATACTAAACAAATCTCGGCCATCCATTAAAATGAGGGCTCGGATTGACTCCTCTCATGCGCTCACCCTCTCATAAAACGACACCCTATATATATATATATATATATATATATATACATATGGACATTAGGTCATGGCATTTATGGGAAGTAGAAAAGGGTTCGCTTCAAGAAATTCTTTACGAGTAGAGATGTCATGTTTGATAAGTCTTCGTTATTGCAACCATAGAAGATGTCATCTATTGTTTGCGATTCAGGTCAAGTGATTAGGCCGGAGGTAGTTCATTTATCGTTAAGTAACACCGTTCAGCGTGAGAGAGCTTTCACAGATAGCAATCGGCCACTTCCAATACAGATTTCTGAAAGAAATAAAGAGGCTGAAACTGTTAAACAGGTTAATTAGTATTTAGTTGCTAGTGAAAGACAAGAGAGACGAGCTTATGAAGAGCTAGAAGGGGACGGATATTGTGGGTATTTTTTAATTTTATAAGGGGGTTACATTAAGATCATTTAATCTTGGCCATCAATTGTGACAGACGGTCAAGATTTAATCCCCTCAAACTCTCACCCTCTCATAAGAATTGTGCCCTCTATATATATTTATAGGGTATTATTCTTATGAGAGGGTGAGAGCATGGGAGGAGTCAACCCAGGCCCTCCGTTGTAGTGGACTGCCAAGATTTATTGTGCACTAAAAAATAATGATTTACGGCCCACACCCCTTTATGGGGTAAAGGGAAGGAAATTTTTTTTTTTTGATGCTAAGCAAATCTTGGCCATCCACTAAAATGGAGGGCTCGGATAGACTCCTCTCATGCTCTCACCCTCTCATAAAACGACACCTTATATATATATGGAGATTTGGCCATGGCATTTATGGGAAGCAGAAAAGAGTTCGCTTCAGGAAAGTCTTTACGAGTAGAGATGTCATATTTGATAAGTCTTTGTTATAGCAACCACAGCTGATGTCATCTATTGTTTGCAATTCAGGTCAAGTGATTAGGCCGGAGGTAGTTCATTTGTAGTTAAGCAACACAGTTCAGCTTCAGAGAGCTTTCACAGATAGGATTCAGCCACCTCTAATGCAGATTTCTGAAAGAAATAAAGAGGTTAAAACCGTTCAGCAGGCTGATTAGTATTCAGTTGCTAGTGAAAGACAAGAGGGACAAGCTTATGAAGAGGGAGAAGGGGACGGCTATTATGGGTTTTTTTTATTTTTTTAAGGGGGTTTCATTAAGATCGTTTAATCTTGGCCATTTATTATGACAGACGGTCAAGATTTAATCGGCTCACACTCTCACCTTCTCTTAAGAATTGTGCCCTCTATATATATTTATAGGGTATTATTCTTATGAGAGGGTGAGAGCATGGGAGGAGTCCACCCAGGCCCTCCGTTGTAGTGGACTGCCAAGATTTATTGTGCACTAAAAAATAATGATTTACGGCCCATACCTCTTTATGGGGTAAAAGGAAGAAATTTTTTTTTTTTCGATGCTAAGCAAATCTTGGCCATCCAATAAAATGGAAGGCTCGGATAGACTCCTCTTATGCTCTCACCCTCTCATAAAACGACACCTTATATATATATGGAGATTTGGCCATGGCATTTATGGGAAGCAGAAAAGAGTTCGCTTCAGGAAAGTCTTTACGAGTAGAGATGTCATATTTGATAAGTAATCGTTATTGGAACCACAGAAGATGTAATCTATTGTTTGCAATTAAGGTCAAGTGATTAGGCCGGAGGTAGTTCAGTTGTAGTTAAGTAACACAGTTCAGCGTCAGAGAGCTTTCACAGATAGCATTCAGCCACCTCCAATACAGATTTCTGAAAGAAATAAAGAGCCTGAAACCATTCAGCAGGTTGATTAGTATTCAGTTGCTAGTGAAAGACAAGAGAGACATGCTTATAAAGAGAGAGAAGAGGACGGATAGTATGGGTATTTTTTTATTTTTTTAAAGGGGTTGCATTAAGACCATTCAATATTGGCCGTCCATTGTAACAGACGTTCGAGATTTAATCCTCTCACACTCTCACTCTCTAATAAAAATTGTGCCCTCTATGTATATTTTAAGGGTGTTATTTTAATGAGATGGTGAGAGCTTAAAAGGAGTCAGCCGTGGCCCTCCATTATAATAGACGGCCAAGATTTATTGTGCACTAAAAAAATAATAATTAACGGCCCATACCCCTTCATGGGGTAAAAAGAAGGAAATTTTTTTTTCAATAGTCAACAAATCATGGCCATTCATTACAATGGAGGGTCAGGATTGACTCCTCTCATGCTATCACCCCCTCATAAAACGACACCCTTTACATACATATATATATATATATATAAATTGTGAATAGACCATGGAATTTATGGGAAGCAGAAAAGGGTTCGCTTCAAGCAATTCCTTGCGAGTAGAGACGTCATGTTTGATAAGTCTTCGTTATTGCCACCACAGAAGATGTCATCTTTTGTTTGCGATTCAGGTCAAGTGATTAGGCCGGAGGTAGTTCAGTTGCAGTTAAGTAACACAGTTCAGCGTCAGAGAGCTTTCACAGATAGCATTCAGCCACCTCCAATAAAGATTTCTGAAAGAAATAAAGAGGCTGAAACCGATCGGCAGGTTGATTAGTATTCAGTTGCTAGTGAAAGACAAGAGAGATATGCTTATAAAGAGAGAGAAAGGACGGATATTATGGGTATTTTTTTATTTTTTTTAAAGGGGTTGTATTAAGATCATTTAATCTTGGCCGTCCATTGTGACAGACGGTCAAGGTTTAATCCTCTCACTCTCTCACCCTCTAATAAAAATTGTGCCCTCTATTTATATTTTAAGGGTGCTATTTTTATGAGCGGGTGTGAGCTTAAGAGGAGTCAGCCCTGGCCCTCCATTATAATGGAAGGCCAAGATTTATTGTGCACGAAAAAAATAATAATTAACGGCCCATACCCCTTCATGGGGTACAAAGAAGGAAGATTTTTTTTTTCAACAGTTAACAAATCATGGCCATCCATTACAATAGAGGGTCAGGATTGACTCCTCTCGTGCTATCACCTTGTCATAAAACGACACCCTTTATATATATATAAATATATAAATGGAGATTAGGCCATGGCATTTATGGGAAGCAGAAAAGGGTTCGCTCCAAGCAATTCCTTACGAGTAGAGATGTCATGTTTGATAAGTCTTCGTTGTTGCCACCACAGAAGATGTCATCTATTGTTTGCGATTTAGGTCAAGTGATTAGGCCGGAGGTAGTTCAGTTGCAGTTAAGTAACACAGTTCAGCGTCAGAGAGCTTTCACAGATAACATTTAGCCACCTCCAAAACAGATTTCTGAAAGAAAAAAAGAGGCTGAAACCGATCAGCAGGCTGATTTGTATTCAGTTGCTAGTGAAAGACAAGAGAATCAAGCTTACGAAGTGAGAGAAGGGGACGGATATTATGGATGTTTTTTTATTTTATTAAGGGGGTTGTATTAAGATCGTTCAATCTTGGCCTTCCGTGTGACGGACGGTCAAGATTTAATCCTCACACACTCTCACACTCTAATAAAAATTGTGCCTTCTATATATATTTAAAGGGTGTTATTTTTATGAGAGGGTGAGGGCTTGAGAGCAGTCTTCCTTGGCCCTCTATTGTAATTGTCCGCCATGCTTTATTGTGCACTAGAAAAATAATAATTAATGGCCCATACCCCTTCATGGGGCAAAAAGAAGGAAATTTTTTTTTTTTGCAATACTCAACAAATCTTGGCCATCCATTACAATGGAAGGTCAGGATTGACTCCTCTCGTGCTATCACCCTCTCATAAAATGACACACTTGATATATATATATATATATATATATGTATATATATATATATATATATATATATGTATGTATATATAAACGGAGATTCGGCCATGGCGTTTATGGGAAGCATAAAAGGGTTCTCTTCAAGCAATTCCTTATGAGTAGAGATATCATGTTTGGTAAGTCTTCGTTATTGCGACCACAGAATATGTCATCAATTGTTTGCGATTCAGGTCAAGTGAATAGGCCGTAGGTATTTCAGTTGTAGTTAAGTAACAAAGTTCAGTGTCAGAGAGCTTTCACAGATAGCATTCAGCCACCTCAAATACAGATTTCTGAAAGAAATAAAGAGGCTAAAACCGTTCAGTAGGTTGATTAGTATTCAGTTGCTAGTGCAAGACAAGAGTGACAAGCTTAAAATGAGAGGGAAGGGGACGGATATTATGGGTATTTTTTATTTTTTTAAGGGGGTTACATTAAGGTCGTTTAATCTTGGCCGTCCATTACGACAGATGATCAAGATTTAATTCCCTCACACTCTCACCCTCTCATAAGAATTATGCTCTCTATATATATTTATAGGATGTTATTCTTTTGAGAGGGTGAAAGCATGGGCAGAGTCAACCTTGGCCCTCTGTTGTAATGAACGGCCAAAATTTATTGTGCACTAAAAAAAAAAAAAATTTACAGCTCATACCCCTTCATGGGGCAAAAAGAAGGAAATTTTTTTTTTCAATACTAAACAAATCTTGGCCACCATTAAAATGAAGGGCTCGGATTGATTCCTCTGATGCTCTCACCCTCTCATAAAATGACACCCTATATATATATATATATATATATATATATGGAGATTAGGCCATGGCATTTATGGGAAGCAGAAAAGGGTTCGCTTCAAGCAATTCCTTACGAGTATAGATGTAATGTTTGATATGCCTTCGTTATTGCAACCACAGAAGATGTCATCTATTGTTTGCGATTCAGGTCAAGTGAATAGGCCGGAGGTAATTCAGTTGTAGTTAAGTAACGCAGTTCAGCGTCAGAGAGCTTTCACAGATAGCGTTCAGCCACTTCCCATACAGATTTCTGAAAGAAATAAAGAGACTGAAACCGTTCAGCAGGTTGATTAGTATTCAGTGGCTAGTGAAAGACAAGAGAATCAAGCTTATGAATAGAGAGAACGGGACGAACATTATGGGTATTCTTTAGTTTTATAAGGGGGTTACATTAAAATCGTTTAATCCAGGCCGTCCAATGTGACAGACGGTCAAGATTTAATCTCCTCACACTCTCACTCTCTCATAAGAATTGTGCCCTCTATATATATTTGTAGGGTGTTATTCTTATGAGAGGGTGAGAGCATAGGAGGAGTCAACCCTGGCCCTCCGTTGTAATGAAAGGCCAAGATTTATTGTGCACAAAAAAAAAAATAATTTACGGCCCATACCCCATTATAGGGCAAAAGGAAGGAAATTTTTTTTTTTTTTTGAATACTAAACAAATATTGGCCACCCATTAAAATGGAGGGCTCGGATTGGCTCCTCTCATGCTTTCACCCTCTCATTAAATGACACCCTATTTATATATATATATATATATATATATATATATATATATATATATATATATATACGTATATATATATATATATATATATATATATATATGGAGATTCGGCCATGGCATTTATGGGAAGCAGAAAAGGGTTCGTTTCCAGCAATTCCTTACGATCAGAGATGTCATGTTTGATAAGTGTTGGTTATTGCAACAACAGAAGATGTCATCTATTGTTTACGATTCAGGTCAAGTGATTAGGCCAGAGAAAGTTGAGTTGTAGTAAAGTAACACAGTTCAGTGTCAGGGAGCCTTCACAGATAGCATTCAACCACCTCCGATACCGATTTCTGAAAGAAATAAAGAAGCTGAAACCGTTCAGCAAGTTGATTAGTATTAAATTGCTAGTGAAAGACAAGAGAGACAAGCTGCTGAAAAGATAGAAGGGGACGGATAATATTTGTATTTTTTAATTTTTGTAAGGGGGTTACATTAAGATCGTTCAATCTTTGGCCGTACATTGTGACAGACGGTCATGATTTAATCCTCTCTCACTCTCACCCTCTTGTAAGAATTGTGCCCTCTATATATATTTATAAAGTGTTATTCTTATGAAAGGGTGAGAGCATGGGAGGAGTCAACCCTGGCCCTTCGTTGTAATCGAAGGCCAAGATTTATTGTGCACTAAAAAAATAATAATTTACGGCCCATACCCCTTCATGGGGCAAAAGGAAGGAAATTTTTTTTTTTCAATACTAAACAAATCTTGGCCATCCATTAAAATGAGGGCTCGGATTGACTCCTCTCATTCTCTCAACCTCTCATAAAACGACACCCTATATATATATATGGAGATTAGGTCATGGTATTTATGGGAAGTAGAAAAGGGTTCGCTTCAAGAAATTCTTTACGAGTAGAGATGTCATGTTTGCTAAGTCTTCGTTATTACAACCACAGAAGATGTCATCTATTGATTGCGATTCAGGTCAAGTGATTAGGCCGGAGGTTGTTCATTTGTAGTTAAGTAACACAGTTCAGCGTCAGAGAGCTTTCACAGATAGCATTCGGCCACCTCCAATACAGATTTCTGAAAGAAATAAAGAGGCTGAAACCGTTTAGCAGGTTGATTAGCATTCAGTTGCTAGTGAAAGACAAGAGAGACAAGCTTATGAAGAGAGAGAAGGGGATGGATATTATGGGTATTTTTTATTTTTTTAAGGGGTTTTCATTAAGATCGTTTAATGTTGGCCATCCATTGTGACAGACGGCCAAGATTAAATCGCCTCACACTCTCACCCTCTCATAAGAATTGTGCCCTCTATATTTATTTATAGGGTATTATTCTTATGAGAGGGTGAGAGCATGGGAGGAGTCAACCCAGGCCCTCCGTTGTAGTGGACTGCCAAGATTTATTGTGTACTAAAAAAATAATAATTTACGGCCCATACCCCTTCACGGGATAAAAGGAAGGAAATTTTTTTTTTTTTTTCAATACTAAGCAAATCTTGGCAATCCACTAAAATGGAGGGCTCGGATGGAATCCCCTCATGCTCTCACCCTCTCATAAAATGACACCCTATATAAGTATGGAGATTAGGTCATGGCATTTATGGGAAGTAGAATAGGGTTCGATTCAAGAAATTCTTTACGAGTAGAGATGTCATGTTTTATAAGTCTTCGTTATAGCCACCACAGAAGATGCCATCTATTGTTTGTGATTCAGATCAAGTGATTAGGCCGGAGGTAGTTAAGTTGCAGTTAAGTAACACAGTTCAGCGTCAGAGAGCTTTCACAGATAACATTTAGCCACCTCAAAAACAGATTTCTGAAAGAAATAAAGAGGCTGAAACCGTTCTACAGGCTGATTAGTATTCGGTTGCTAGTGAAAAATAAGAGAATCAAGCTTACGAAGAGAGAGAAGGGGACGGATATTATGGGTGTTTTTTTATTTTATTAAGGAGGTTGCATTAAGATCGTTCAATCTTGGCCTTCCCTTGTGCTATCACCCTCTCATAAAACAACACACTTTATATATATATATATATATATGTATGTATGTATGTATATATAAATGGAGATTAGGCTGTGGCATTTATGGGAAGCAGAAAAGGGTTCTCTTCAAGCAATTCCTTACGAGTATAGATGTCATGATTGACAAGTCTTCGTTATTGCAACCTCAGAAGATGTCATCTATTGTTTGCGATTCAGGTCAAGTGAATGGGCCGTAGATATTTCAGTTGTAGTTTAGAAACACAGTTCAGCGTCAGAGAGCTTTCGCAGATAGCATTCAGCCACCACCAATACAGATTTCTGAAAGAAATAAAGAGGCTAAAATCGCTCAGCAGGTTGATGAGTATTCAGTTGCGAGTGAAAGACAAGAGTGACAAGCTTATGAAGAGAGAGAAGGGGACGGATATTATGAGTATTTTTTACTTTTTTAAGGGGGTTACATTAAGATCGTTTAATCTTGACCGTCCATTATGACAGACGGTCAAGATTTAATCTCCTCACACTCTCAACCTCTCATAAGAATTGTGCCCTCTTTATATATTTATAGGGTGTTATTCTTATGAGAGGGCGAGAGCATGGGAGGAGTCAACCATGGCCCTCCGTTGTAATGAACGTCCAAGATTTATTGTGCACTAAAAAAATAATAATTTACGGCCCAAACCCCTTCATGGGGCAAGAGGAAAGAAATTTTTTTTTTTTTTCAATACTAAACAAATCTTGGCCATCCATTAAAATGGAGGGCTCGTATTGACTCCTCTCATGCTCTCACCCTCTCATAAAATGACACCCTATATATATATATGGAGATTAGGCCATGGCATTTAAGCGAAGCAGAAAAGGGCTCGCTTCAAGAAATTCTTTACCAGTAGAGATGTCATGTTTGATAAGTCTTCGTTATTGCAACCACAGAAGATGTCATCTATTGTTTGCGTTTCAGGTCAAGTGATTAGGCTGGAGGTAGTTCAGTGGTATTTAAGTAACACAGTTCAGCGTCAGAGAGCTCTCACAGATAACATTCAGCCACCTCCAATACAGATATCTGTAATAAATAAAGAGGTTGAAACCGTTCAGCAGGTTGATTAGTATTCAGTTGCTTGTGAAAGACAAGAGAATCAAGCTTATGAAGAGAGAGAAGGGGATGAATATTATGGTTGTTTTTTTATTTTTTTAAGGGGGTTACATTAAAATCGTTTAATCTTGGCCGTCCTGTGACAGACTATCAAGATTTAATCCTCTAACGCTCTCACCCTCTAATAAAAATTGTGCCCTCTATATATATTTAAAGGGTGTTATTTTTATGAGAGGGTGAGAGCTTGAGAGTAGTCAGCCCTGGCCCTCCATTGTAATGGACGACCAAGATTTATTATGCACTAAAAAAATAATAATTAACGGCTCATACCCCTTCATGGGGCAAAAAGAAGGAAAACTTTTTTTTTTTCAATTCTCAATAAATCTTGGCGATCCATTACAATAGAAGGTCAGGATTGACTCCTCTCGTGCTATCACTCTCTCATAAAACGACACCCTTTATATATATATAAAGGGAGATTAGGCCATGGCATTTATGGGAAGCAGAAAAGGGTTCGCTTCAAGCAATTCCTTACGAGTAGAGATGTCATGTTTGAAAAGTCATCGTTATTGCTACCACAGAAGATGTCATCTATTGTTTGCAATTTAGGTCAAGGGACTAGGCCGGAGGTAGTTTAGTTGTAGTTAAGTAACACAGCTCAGCATGAGAGAGCTTCCACAAATAGCATTCAGCCACCTCCAATACAGATTTCTGAAAGAAATAAAGAGGCTGAAACCGTTCAGCAGGTTGATTAGTATTAAGTTGCTAGTGAAAGACAAGAGAGACAAGCTTCTGAAAAGAGAGAAGGGGACGGATATTATTTGTATTTTTTAATTTTTTTAAGAGGGTTACATTAAGATCGTTTAATCTTGGCCGTCCATTGTGACAGACGGTCATGATTTAATCCTCTCTTACTCTCACCCTCTCATAAAAATTGTGCCCTCTATATATATTATAAAGTGTTATTCTTATGAGAGGGTGAGAGCATGGGTGGCGTCAACCCTGGCCCTCCATTGTAATCGAAGGACAAGATTTATTGTGCACAAAAAAAAAAATAATTTACGGCCCATACCCCTTCATGGGGCAAAAGGAAGGAAATTTTTTTTTTTTTTTTCAATACTAAACAAATCTTGGCCATCCATTAAAATGAGGGCTCGGATTGACTCCTCTCATGCGCTCACCCTCTCATAAAACGACACCCTATATATATATATATATATATATATATATATATATATATATATATATATATATATATGTATATATACATATGGCGATTAGGTCATGGCATTTATGGGAAGTAGAAAAGGGTTCGCTTCAAGAAATTCTTTACGAGTAGAGATGTCATGTTTGATAAGTCTTCGTTATTGCAGCAACAGAAGATGTCATCTATTGTTTGCGATTCAGGTCAAGTGATTAGGCCAGAGGTAGTTCATTTGTCGTTAAGTAACACTATTCAGCTTCAGAGAGCTTTCACAGATAGCATTCGGCCACTTCCAATACAGATTTCTGAAAGAAATAAAGAGGCTGAAACTGTTAAACAGGTTAATTAGTATTCAGTTGCTAGTGAAAGACAAGAGATACGAGCTTATGAAGAGCGAGAAGGGGACGCATATTATGGGTATTTTTTAATTTTAAAAGGGGGTTACATTAAGATCGTTCATTCTTTGGCATCAATAGTGACAGACGGTCAAGATTTAATCCCCTCAAACTCTCACCCTCTCATAAGAATTGTGCCCTCTATATATATTTATTGTGTGTTATTCTTATTAGAGGGTGAAAGCATGGGAGGATTCAACCCTGGCCCTCCATTGTAATGGACAGCCAAGATTTATTGTGCACCAAAAAAATAATAATTTACGGCCCATACCCCTTCATGGGGCAAAAGGAAGGAAATTTTTCTTTCCACACTAAACAAATCTTGGCCAACCATTAAAATGTAGGGCTAGGATTGACTCCTCTCATGCGCTCACCCTCTCATAAAACGACACCCTATATATACATATATATATATATATATATATATATATATATATTTCGAGATTAGGCCATTGCATTTATGGGAAGCAGAAAAGGGTTCGCTTCAAGAAATTCTTTACGAGTTGAGATGTCATGTTTGATAAGTCTTTGTTATTGCAACCATAGATGCTGTCATCTATTGTTTACGATTCAGGTCAAGTGATTAGGCCGGAGGTAGTTCGTTTGTAGTTAAGCAACACAGTTCAGCGTCAGAGAGCTTTCACAGACAGCATTCAGCCACCTCCAATACAGATTTCTCAAAGAAATAAAGAGGCTGAAATCGTTCAGCAGGTTGATTAGTATTCAGTTGCTAGTGAAAGACAAGAGAGACAAGCTTATAAAGAAAGAGAAGGGGGCGGATATTACTTTTTTAAGGGGGTTACATTAAGATCGTTTAACCTTGGCCGTCCATTGTGACAGATGGTCAAGATTTAATCCTCTCACATTCTCACCCTCCAATAAAAATTGTGCCCTCTAGATATATTTTAAGGGTGTTATTTTTATGAGAGAGTGAGAGCTTGAGAGTGCCCTAGCCCTCTATTGTAATGGACAGCCAAGAATTATTGTGCGCTAAAAATATAATAATTAACGGCCCATACCCCTTCATGGGGCAAAAAGAAGGAATTTTTTTTTTTACAATACTCTACAAATCATGACCATCCATTACAATGGAGGGTCAGGATTGACTCATCTCATGCTACCACCCGCTCATAAAACGACACCCTATATATATATATATATATAAATGGAGATTAGGCCATGGCATTTATGGGAAGCAAAAAAGGGTTCGCTTCAAGCAATTCCTTACGAGTAGAGATGTCATGTTTGGTAAGTCTTCGTTATTGCAACCACAGAAGATGTCATCAATTGTTTGCGATTTAGGTCAAGTGAATTGGCCGGAGGTAGTTCAGTTGTATTTAAGTAACAAAGTTCAGCGTCAGGGAGTTTTCACAGATAGCATTTAGCCACCTCCAATACGGATTTCCAAAAGAAATAAAGGGGCTGAAACCGTTCAGCAAGTTAATTAGTATTCAGTTGCTAGCGAAAGACAAGAGAGACAAGCTTATGAAGAGAGAGAAGGGGAAGGATATTATGGGTATTTTTTACTTTTTTAAGGGGGTTACATTAAGATCGTTTAATCTTGGCCGTCCATTGTGACAGACGGTCATGATTTAATCCCCTCACACTCTCACCCTCTCATAAGAATTGTGCCCTCTATATATATGTATAGGGTGTTATTCTTATGAGAGGGTGAGAGCTTGGGCGGAGTCAACCCTGGCCCTTCGTTTTAATGGACGGCCAAGATTTATTGTGCACGAAAAAAATAATAATTTTGGCCCATACCCCTTCATGGGGCAAAAGGAAGTAAATTTATTTTTTTTTAAATACAAAACAAATCTTTGGCATCCATTAAAATGGAGGGCTCGGATTGACTTCTCTTATGCTCTCACCCTCTCATAAAATGACACCCTACATATATATATATATATATATATATATATATATATATATATATGGAGATTAGGTTATGGCATTTATGGGAAGTAGAATAGGGCTCGTTTCAAGAAATTTTTTACGAGTAGAGATGTCATGTTTTATAAGTCTTCGTTATTGCCACCACAGAAGATGTCATCTATTGTTTGCGATTCAGATCAAGTGATTAGGCCGGAGGTAGTTAAGTTGCAGTTAAGTAACACAGTTCAGCGTCAGAGAGCTTTCACAGATAACATTTAGCCACCTCAAAAACAGATTTCTTAAAGAAATAAAGAGGCTGAAACCGTTCAGCAGGCTGATTAGTATTCAGTTGCTGGTGAAAAACAAGAGAATCAAGCTTACGAAGAGAGAGAAGGGGACGGATATTATGGGTGTTTTTTTATTTTATTAAGGGGGTTGCATTAAGATCGTTCAATCTTGGGCTTCTCTTGTGCTATCACCCTCTCATAAAACAACACACTTTATATATATATATATATATATATATATATATATATATGTATGTATGTATATGTAACTGGAGATTAGGCCATGGAATTTATGGGAAGCAGAAAAGGGTTCTCTTCAAGCAATTCCTTACGAGTAGAGATGTCATGTTTGATAAGTCTTCGTTATTGCAACCACAAAAGATGTCATCAATTGTTTGCGATTCAGGTCAAGTGAATGGGCCGTACATATTTCAGTTGTAGTTAAGTAACATAGTTCAACGTCAGAGAGGTTTCACAGATAGCATTCAGCCTCCACCAATACAGATTTCTGAAAGAAATAAAGAGGCTAAAACCGCTCAGTAGGTTTATTAGTATTCAGTTGCTAGTAAAAGACAAGAGTGACAAGCTCATGATGAGAGAGAAGGGGACGGATATTATGGGTATTTTTTATTTTTTTAAGGGGGTTACATTAAGGTCGTTTAATCTTGGCCGTCCATTGTGATAGATGGTCAAGATTTAATCCCCTCACACTCTCACCCTCTTATAAGAATTATGCCCTCTATATATATTTATAGGGTGTCATTCTTTTGAGAAGGTGAAAGCCTGGGAGGAGTCAACCCTGGCCCTCCGTTGTAATGAACCGCCAAGATTTATTGTGCACTTAAAAAAAAAAAAAATTTACAGCCCATACCCCTTCATGGGGGAAAAAGAAGGAAATTTTTTTTTTCAATACTAAACAAATCTTGGCCACCATTAAAATGGAGGGCTCGGATTGGCTCCTCTGATGCTCTCACCCTCTCATAAAGCGACACCCTATATATATATATATATATATGGAGATTAGGCCATGGCATTTATGGAAAGCAGAAAAGGGTTCTCTTCAAGCAAATCCTTACGAGTAGATATGTAATGTTTGATAAGCCTTCGTTGTTGCAACCATAGAAGATGTCTTCTATTGTTTGCGATTCAGGTCAACTGAATAGGCCGGAGGCAATTCAGTTGTAGTTAAACAACACAGTTCAGCGTCAGAGAGCTTTCATAGATAGCATTCAGCCACTTCCCATACAGATATCTGAAAGAAATAAAGAGCCTGAAACCGTTCAGTAGGTTGATTAGTATTCAGTTGCTAGTGAAAGACAAGAGAGACAAGCTTATGAAGAGAGAGAAGGGGACGGACATTATGGGTATTTTTTAGTTTTTTAAGAGGGTTACATTAAGATCATTTAATCTTGGCCGTCCATTGTGACAGACGGTCAAGATTTAATCTCCTCACACTCTCACCCTCTCATAAGAATTGTACCCTCTATATATATTTATAGGGTGTTATTCTTATGAGAGAGTGAGAGCATAGAAGGAGTCAACCCTGGCCCTCCGTTGTAATGGAAGGCCAATATTTATTGTGCACTAAAAAAATAATAATTTACGGCCCATACGCCATTATAGGGCAAAAGGAAGGAATTTTTTTTTTTTTTGAATACTAAACAAATATTAGCCATCCATTAAAATGGGGGGCTCGGATTGACTCCTCTCATGCTTTCACCCTCTCATAAAACGACACCCTATACATATATATATATATATATATATATATATATACATATATATGGAGATTAGGCCATGGCATTTATGGGAAGCAGAAAAGGGTTCGTTTCCAGCAATTCCTTGGGATCAGAGATGTCATGTTTGATAAGTCTTCGTTATTGCAACCACAGAAGATGTCATCTATTGTTTGCGATTCAGGTCAAGTGATTAGGCCAGAGAAAGTTCAATTGTAGTTAAGTAACACAGTTCCGCGTCAGAGAGCTTTCACAGATAACATTCAACCACCTCCCATACAGATTTCTGAAAGAAATAAAGAGGCTGAAACCATTCAGCAGGTTGTTTAGTATTAAGTTGCTAGTGAAAGACAAGAGAGACAAGCTTCTGAAAAAAGAGAAGGGGACGGAAATTATTTATATTTTTTAATTTTTTTAAGAGGGTTACATTAAGATCGTTTAATCTTGGCCGTCCATTGTGACAGACGGTCATGATTTAATCCTCTCTTACTCTCACCCTCTCATAAAAATTGTGCCCTCTATATATATTATAAAGTGTTATTCTTATGAGAGGGTGAGAGCATGGGAGGAGTCAACCCTGACCCTCCATTGTAGTCGAAGGACAAGATTTATTGTGCAGCAAAAAAATAATAATTTACGGCCCATACCCCTTCGTGGGGCAAAAGGAAGGAAATTTTTTTTTTTTTTTTCAATACTAAACAAATCTTGGCCATCCATTAAAATGAGGGCTCGGATTGACTCCTCTCATGCGCTCACCCTCTCATAAAACGACACCCTATATATATATATATATATATATATGTATATGTATATATACATATGGCGATTAGGTCATGGCATTTATGGGAAGTAGAAAAGGGTTCGCTTCAAGAAATTCTTTACGAGTAGAGATGTCATGTTTGATAAGTCTTCGTTATTGCAACCACAGAAGATGTCATCTATTGTTTGCGTTTCAGGTCAAGTGATTGGGCCAGAGGTAGTTCATTTGTTGTTAAGTAACACTGTTCAGCGTCAGAGAGCTTTCACAGATAGCATTCGGCCACTTCCAATATAGATTTTTGAAATAAATAAAGAGGCTGAAACTGTTAAACAGGTTAATTAGTATTCAGTTGCTAGTGAACGACAAGAGATACGAGCTTATGAAGAGCGAGAAGGGGACGGATATTATGGGTATTTTTTATTTTTAAAAGGGGGTTACATTAAGATCGTTTAATCTTTGCCATCAATTGTGACAGACTGTCAAGATTTAATCCCCTCAAACTCTCACCCTCTCATAAGAATTGTGCCCTCTATATATATTTACTGTGTGTTATTCTTATTAGAGGGCGAAAGCATGGGAGGAGTCAACCTTGGCCCTCCGTTGTAATGGACGGCCAAGATTTATTGTGCACCAAAAAAATAATAATTTACGGCCCATACCCCTACATGGGGCAAAAGGAAGGAAATTTTTTTTTTCAACACTAAACAAATCTTTGCCATCCATTAAAATGGAGGGCTAGGATTGACTCCTCTCATGCGCTCCCCCTCTCATAAAACGACACCCTATATATAAATATATATATATATATATATATATATAGATATATAGATATATATATATATATTTGGAGATTAGGCCATTGCATTTATGGGAAGCAGAAAAGGGTTCGCTTCAAGAAATTCTTTACAAGTTGAGATGTCATGTTTGATAAGTCTTCGCTATTGCAACCACAGATGATGTCATCTATTGTTTGCGATTCAGGTCAAGTGATTAGGCCGGAGGTAGTTCATTTGTAGTTAAGCAACACAGTTCAGCGTCAGAGAGCTTTCACAGATAGCATTCAGCCACCTCCAATACAGATTTCTGAAAGAAATAAAGAGGCTGAAACCATTCAGCAGGTTGATTAGTATTCAGTTGCTAGTGAAAGACAAGGGAGACAAGCTTATGAAGAGAGAGAAGGGGACGGATATTATGGGTATTTTTTATTTTTTTAAGGGGGTTTCATTAAGATCTTTTAATCTTGGCCATCCATTATGACAGACGGTCAAGATTTAATCGCCTCACACTCTCACCCTCTCTTAAGAATTGTGCCCCCTCTATATATTTATAGGGTATTATTCTTATGCGAGGGTGAGAGCATGGAAGGAGTCGACCCAGGCCCTCCGTTGTAGTGGACTGCCAAGATTTATTGTGCACTAAAAAAATTATAATTTACGGCCCATACCCTTTCATGGGGTAAAAGGAAGGAAATTTTTTTTTTTCAATGCTAAGCAAATCTTGGCCATCCACTAAAATGGAGGGCTCAAATAGACTCCTCTCATGCTCTCACCCTCTCATAAAACGACACCTTATGTATATATGGAGATTTGGCCATGGCATTTATGGGAAGCAGAAAAGAGTTCGCTTCAGGAAAGTCTTTACGAGTAGAGATGTCATATTTGATAAGTCTTCGTTATTGCAACCACAGAAGATGTAATCTATTGTTTGCAATTTAGATCAAGTGATTAGGCCGGAGATAGTTCAGTTGTAGTTAAGTAACACAGTTCAGCGTCAGAGAGCTTTCACAGATAGCATTCAGCCACCTCCAATACAGATTTCTTAAAGTAATAAAGGGGCTGAAACCGTTCAGCAAGTTTATTAGTATTCAGTTGCTGGTGAAAGATAAGAGAAACATGCTTATAAAGAGAGAGAAGAGGACGGATGTTATGGGTATTTTTTTATTTTTTTGAAGGGGTTGCATTAAGATCGTTTAATCTTGGCCGTCCGTTGTAATAGACGGTCAAGATTTAATCCTCTCACACTCTCACTCTCTAAAAAAAATTGTGCCCTCTATGTATATTTTAAGGGTGCTATTTTTATGAGAGGGTGAGAGCTTAAGAGGAGTCAGCCCTGGCCCTTCATTGTAATGGACGGCCAAGATTTATTGTGCACTAAAAAAATAAAAATTAACGGCCCATACCCCTTCATGGGGTAAAAAGAAGGAATTTTTTTTCTTTCAATAGTCAACAAATCATGGCCATCCGTTACAATGGAGGGTCATGATTGACTCCTCTCATGCTATCACCCTCTCATAAAACGACACCCTTTATATACATATACATACATATATATATATATATATATATATATATATATATATATATATATATATATATATATATATATATATATATAATTGGAGAATAGACCATGGCATTTATGGGAAGCATGAAAGGGTTCGCTTCAAGCAATTCCTTACGAGTAGAGATGTTATGTTTGATAAGTCTTCGTTATTGCCACCACAGAAGATGTCATCTATTGTTTGCAATTCAGGTCAAGTGATTAGGCCGGAGGTAGTTCAGTTGCAGTTAAGTAACACAGTTCAACGTTAGAGAGCTTTCACAGATAACATTTAGCCACCCCCCCAACAGATGTTCGAAAGAAATAAAGAGGCTGAAACCGTTCAGCAGGCTGATTAGTATTCAGTTGCTAGTGAAAGACAAGAGAATCAAGCTTATGAAGAGAGAGAAGGGGATGGATATTATGGGTGTTTTTTTATTTTATTAAGGGGGTTGCATTAAGATCGTTCAATCTTGGCCTTCCATTGTGACGGACGGTCAAGATTTAATCCTCACACACTCTCACCCTCTGATAAAAATTATGCCCTCTCTATATAATTAAAGGGGGTTATTTTTATGAGAGGGTGAGAGCTTGAGAGGAGTCAGCCTTGGCCCTCTATTGTAATGGTCCGTCATGATTTATTGTGCACTAGAAAAAATAATAATTAACGGCCCATACCCCTTCATGGGGCAAAAAGAAGGAAATTTTTTTTTTTTTTCAATACTCAACAAATCTTAGCCATCCATTACAATGGAAGGTCAGGATTGACTCCTCTCGTGCTATCACCCTCTCATAAAACGACACACTTTATATATATATATATATATATATATATGTATGTATGTATATATAAATGGAGATTAGGCCATGGCATTTATTGGAAGCAGAAAGGGGTTCTCTTCAAGCAATTCCTTACGAGTAGAGATGTCATATTTGATAAGTCTTCGTTATTGCAACCACAGAAGATGTCATCTACTGTTTGCTATTCAGGTCAAGTGAATAGGCCGTAGGTATATCAGTTGTAGTTAAGTAACACAGTTCAGCATCAGAGAGCTTTCACAGATAGCATTCAGCCACCTCCAATACAGATTTCTGAAAGAAATAAAGAGGCTAAAACCGCTCAGTAGGTTGATTAGTATTCAGTTGTTAGTGAAAGACAAGAGTGACAAGCTTATGATGAGAGAGAAGGGGACGGATATTATGGGTACTTTTTATTTTTTTAAAGGGGTTACATTAAGGTCGTTTAATCTTGGCCGTCCATTGCGAAAGATGGTCAAAATTTAATTCCCTCACACTCTCAACCTCTCATAAGAATTATGCCCTATATATATATTTATAGGGTGTTATTCTTTTGAGAGGGTGAAAGCATGGGAGGAGTCAACCCTGGCCCTCCGTTGTAATGAACGGCCAAGATTTATTGTGCACTAAAAAAAAAAATTATTTACAGTCCATACCCCTTCATGGGGCAAAAAGAAGGAAATTTTTTTTTCAATACTAAACAAATCTTGGCCACTATTAAAATGGAGGGCTCGGATTGACTCCTCTGATGCTCTCACCCTCCCATAAAACGACACCCTATATATATATATATATATGGAGATTAGGCCATGACATTTAAAGGAAGCAGAAAAGGGTTCGCTTCAAGCAATTCCTTACGAGTATAGACGTAATGTTTGATAAGCCTTCGTTATTGCAACCACGGAAGATGTCATCTATTGTTAGCGATTCAGGTCAAGTGATTAGGCCGGAGGTAGTTCATTTGTAGTTAAGTAACACAGTTCAGCGTCAGAGAGCTTTCACAGATAGCATTCAGCCACCTCCAATACAGATTTCTGAAAGAAATAAAGAGGCTGAAACCGCTCAGCAGGTTGATTAGCATTCAGTTGCTAGTGAAAGACAAGAGAGACAAGCTTATTAAGAGAGAGAAGGGGACGGATATTATGGGTATTTTTTATTTTTTTAAGGGGGTTTCATTAAGATCGTTTAATCTCGGCCATCCATTATGACAGACAGTCAAGATTTAATCGCCTCACACTCTCACCCTCTCTTAAGAATTGTGCCCCTCTATATATTTATAGGGTATTATTCTTAAGAGAGGGTGAGAGCATGGAAGGAGTCAACCCAGGCCCTCCGTTGTAGTGGACTGCCAAGAATTATTGTGCACTGAAAAAATTTAATTTGTGGCCCATATTCCTTCATGGGGTAAAAGGAAGGAGAATTTTTTTTTTTCAATGCTAAGCAAATCTTGGCCATCCACTAAAATGGAGGGCTCGGATAGACTCCTCTCATGCTCTCACCCTCTCATAAAACGACACCTTATATATATATGGAGATTTGGCCATGGCATTTATGGGAAGTATAAAAGAGTTCGCTTCAGGAAAGTCTTTACGAGTAGAGATGTCATATTTGATAAGTCTTCGTTATTGCAACCACAGAAGATGTAATCTATTGTTTGCAATTTAGGTCAAGTGATTAGGCCGGAGGTAGTTCAGTTGTAGTTGTGTAACACAGTTCAGCGTCAGAGAGCTTTCACAGATAGCATTCAGCCACCTCCAATACAGGTTTCTGAAAGAAATAAAGAGGCTGAAACCGTTCAGCAGGTTTATTAGTATTCAGTCGCTGGTGAAAGATAAGAGAAACATGCTTATAAAGAGAGAGAAGAGGACGGATATTATGGGTATTTTTTTATTTTTTTAAAGGGGTTGCATTAAGATCGTTTAATCTTGGCCGTCCGTTGTAATAGACGGTCAAGATTTAATCCTCTCACACTCTCACCCTATAATAAATATTGTGTCCTCTATGTATATTTTAATGGTGTTATTTTTATGAGAGGGTGCAAGCTTAGGAGGAGTCAGCCCTGGCCCTCCATTGTAATGGACGGCCAAGATTTATTGTGCACTAAAAAAATTAAAATTAACGGCCCATACCACTTCATGGGGCAAAAAGAAGGAATTTTTTTTTTTCAATAGTCAACAAATCATGGCCATCCATTACAATGGGGGGTCAGGATTGACTCCTCTCATGCTATCACCCTCTCATAAAACGACACCCTTTATATACATATATATATATATATAATTGGAGAATAGACCATGGCATTTATGGGAAGCATGAAAGGGTTCGCTTCAAGCAATTCCTTGCGAGTAGAGATGTTATGTTTGATAAGTCTTCGTTATTGCCACCACAGAAGATGTCATCTATTGTTTGCAATTCAGATCAAGTGATTAGGCCGGAGGTAGTTCGGTTGCAGTTAAGTAACACAGTTCAACGTTAGAGAGCTTTCACAGATAACATTTAGCCACCTCCACAACAGATTTCCGAAAGAAATAAAGAGGCTGAAACCGTTCAGCAGGCTGATTAGTATTCAGTTGCTAGTGAAAGACAAGAGAATCAAGCTTACGAAGAGAGAGAAGGGGATGGATATTATGGGTGTTTTTTTATTTTATTAAGGGGGTTGCATTAAGATCGTTCAATCTTGGCCTTCCATTGTGACGAACGGTCAAGATTTAATCCTCACACACTCTCACCCTCTGATAAAAATTTTGCCCTCTATATATAATTAAAGGGTGTTATTTTTATGAGAGGGTGAGAGCTCGAGAGGAGTCAGCCTTGGCCCTCTATTGTAATGGTCCGCCATGATTTATTGTGCACTAGAAAAATAATAATTAACGGCCCATACCCCTTCATGGGGCAAAAAGAAGGAAAATTTTTTTTTTTTTCAATACTCAACAAATCTTGGCCATCCATTACAATGGAAGGTCAGGATTGGCTCCTCTCGTGCTATCACCCTCTCATAAAACGACACACTTTATATATATATTTATATATATATATATATATATATATATGTATGTATGTATGTATATATAAATGGAGATTAGGCCATGGCATTTATTGGAAGCAGAAAAGGGTTCTCTTCAAGCAATTCCTTACGAGTAGAGATGTCATATTTGATAAGTCTTCGTTATTGCAACCACAGAAGATGTCATCTACTGTTTGCGATTCAGGTCAAGTGAATAGGCCGTAGGTATATCAGTTGTAGTTAAGTAACACAGTTCAGCGTCAGAGAGCTTTCACAGATAGCATTCAGCCACCTCCAATACAGATTTCTGAAAGAAATAAAGAGGCTAAAACCGCTCAGTAGGTTGATTAGTATTCAGTTGCTAGTGAAAGACAAGGGTGACAAGCTTATGATGAGAGAGAAGGGGACGGATATTATGGGTACTTTTTATTTTTTTAAAGGGGTTACATTAAGGTCGTTTAATCTTGGCCGTCCATTGCGAAAGATGGTCAAAATTTAATTCCGTCACATTCTCAACCTCTCATAAGAATTATGCCCTATATATATATTTATGGGGTGTTATTCTTTTGAGAGGGTGAAAGCATGGCAGGAGTCAACCCTGGCCCTCCGTTGTAATGAACGGCCAAGATTTATTGTGCGCTAAAAAAAATAATAATTTACAGTCCATACCCCTTCATGGGGCAAAAAGAAGGAAATTTTTTTTTCAATACTAAACAAATCTTGGCCACTATTAAAATGGAGGGCTCTGATTGACTCCTCTGATGCTCTCACCCTCTCATAAAATGACACCCTATATATATATATATATGGAGATTAGGCCATGACATTTATAGGAAGCAGAAAAGGGTTCGCTTCAAGCAATTCCTTATGAGTATAGACGTAATGTTTGATAAGCCTTCGTTATTGCAACCACAGAAGATGTCATCTATTGTTTGCGATTCAGGTCAAGTGATTAGGCCGGAGGTAGTTCAATTGTAGTTAAGTAACACAGTTCAGCGTCAGAGAGCTTTCACAGATAGCACTCAGCCACCTCCAATACAGATTTCTGAAAGAAATAAAGAGGCTGAAACCGCTCAGCAGGTTGAATAGCATTCAGTTGCTAGTGAAAGACAAGAGAGACAAGCTTCTTAAGAGAGAGAAGGGGACGGATATTATGGGTATTTTTTATTTTTTTAAGGGGGTTTCATTAAGATCGTTTAATCTCGGCCATCCATTATGACAGATGGTCAAGATCTAATCGCCTCACACTCTCACCCTCTCTTAAGAATTGTGCCCCTCTATATATTTATAGGGTATTATTCTTATGAGAGGGTGAGAGCATGGAAGGAGTCAACCCAGGCCCTCCGTTGTAGTGGACTGCCAAGAATTATTGTGCACTAAAAAAATTATAATTTGCGGCCCATATCCCTTCATGGGGTAGAAGGAAGGAAATTTTTTTTTTTCAATGATAAGCAAATCTTGGCCATCCACTAAAATGGAGGGCTCGGATAGACTCCTCTCATGCTCTCACCCTCTCATAAAATGAGACCTTATATATATATGGAGATTTGGCCATGGCATTTATGGGAAGCAGAAAAGAGTTCGCTTCAGGAAAGTCTTTACGAGTAGAGATGTCATATTTGATAAGTCTTCGTTATTGCAACCACAGAAGATGTAATCTATTGTTTGCAATTTAGGTCAAGTGATTAGGCCAGAGGTAGTTCAGTTGTAGTTGAGTAACACAGTTCAGCGTCAGAGAGCTTTCACTGATAGCATTCAGCCACCTCCAATACAGGTTTCTGAAAGAAATAAAGAGGCTGAAACCGTTCAGCAGGTTTATTAGTATTCAGTTGCTGGTGAAAGATAAGAGAAACATGCTTATAAAGAGAGAGAAGAGGACGGATATTATGGGTATTTTTTTATTTTTTTAAAGGGGTTGCATTAAGATCGTTTAATCTTGGCCGTCCGTTGTAATAGACGGTCAAGATTTAATCCTCTCACACTCTCACCCTCTAATAAATATTGTGTCCTCTATGTATATTTTAAGGGTGTTATTTTTATGAGAGGGGGAGAGTTTAGGAGGAGTCAGCCCTGGCCCTCCATTGTAATGGACGGCCAAGATTTATTGTGCACTAAAAAAATAAAAATTAACGGCCCATACCACTTCATGGGGCAAAATGAAGGAATTTTTTTTTTCAATAGTCAACAAATCATGGCCATCCATTACAATGGGGGGTCAGGATTGACTCCTCTCATGCTATCACCCTCTCATAAAACGACACCCTTTATATACATATATATATATATATAATTGGAGAATAGACCATGGCATTTATGGGAAGCAGAAAAGGGTTCACTTCAAGCAATTCCTTACGAGTAGAGATGTCATGTTTGATAAGTCTTCGTTATTGCCAACACAGAAGATGTCATCTATTGTTTGGGATTCAGGTCAAGTGATTAGGCCGGAGGTAGTTCAGTTGCAGTTAAGTAACACAGTTCAACGTTCGAGAGCTTTCACAGATAACATTTAGCCACCTCCAAAACAGATTTCCGAAAGAAATAAAGAGGCTGAAACCGTTCAGCAGGCTGATTAGTATTCAGTTGCTTGTGAAAGACAAGAGAATCAAGCTTACGAAGCGAGAGAAGGGGATGGATATTATGGGTTTTTTTTATTTTATTAAGGGTGTTGCATTAAGATCGTTCAATCTTGGCCTGCCATTGTGACGGACGGTCAAGATTTAATCCTCACACACCCTCACCCTCTGATAAAAATTTTGCCCTCTATATATAATTAAAGGGTGTTATTTTTATGAGAGGGTGAGAGCTTGAGAGGAGTCAGCCTTGGCACTCTGTTGTAATGGTCCGCCATGATTTATTGTGCACTAGAAAAATAATAATTAACGGCCCATACCCCTTCATGGGGCAAAAAGAAGGAAATTTTTTTTTTTTTTTCAATACTCAACAAATCTTGGCCATCCATTACAATGGAAGGTCAGGATTGACTCCTCTCGTGCTATCACCCTCTCATAAAACGACACACTTTATATATATATATATATATATGTATGTATGTATATATAAACGGAGATTAGGCCATGGACTTTATTGGAAGCAGAAAAGGGTTCTCTTCAAGAATTTCCTTACGAGTAGAGATGTCATATTGGATAAGTCTTCGTTATTGCAACCACAGAAGATGTCATCTATTGTTTGCGATTCAGGTCAAGTGAATCGGCCGTAGGTATATCAGTTGTAGTTAAGTAACACAGTTCAGCGTCAGAGAGCTTTCACAGATGGCATTCAGCCACCTCCAATACAGATTTCTGAAAGAAATAAAGAGGCTAAAACCGCTCAGTAGGTTGATTAGCATTCAGTTGCTAGTGAAAGACAAGAGTGACAAGCTTATGATGAGAGAGAAGGGGACGGATATTATGGGTATTTTTTATTTTTTTAAAGGGGTTACATTAAGGTCGTTTAATCTTGGCCGTCCATTGCGACAGATGGTCAAAATTTAATTCCCTCACACTCTCAACCTCTCATAAGAATTATGCCCTATATATATATTTATAGGGTGTTATTCTTTTGAGAGGGTGAAAGCATGGGAGGAGTCAACCCTGGCCCTCCGTTGTAATGAACCGCCAAGATTTATTGTGCACTAAAAAAAAAAATAATTTACAGTCCATACCCCTTCATGGGGCAAAAAGAAAGAAAATTTTTTTTCAATACTGAACAAATCTTGGCCACTATTAAAATGGAGGGCTCGGATTGACTCCTCTGATGCTCTCACCCTCTCATAAAACGACACCCTATATATATATATACATATGGAGATTAGGCCATGACATTTATAGGAAGCAGAAAAGGGTTCGCTTCAAGCAATTCCTTACGAGTATAGACGTAATGTTTGATAAGCCTTCGTTATTGCAACCACGGAAGATGTCATCTATTGTTTGCAATTCAGGTCAAGTGATTAGGCCGGAGGTAGTTCATTTGTAGTTAAGTAACACAGTTCAGCGTCAGAGGGCTTTCACAGATAGCATTCAGCCACCTCCAATACAGATTTCTGAAAGAAATAAAGAGGCTGAAACCGCTCAGCAGATTGATTAGCATTCAGTTGCTAGTGAAAGACAAGAGAGACAAGCTTATGAAGAGAGAGAAGGGGACATATATTATGGGTATTTTTTATTATTTTAAGGGGGTTTCCTTAAGATCGTTTAATCTCGGCCATCCATTATGACAGACGGTCAAGATTTAATCGCCTCACACTCTCACCCTCTCTTAAAAATTGTGCCCCTCTATATATTTATAGGGTATTGTTCTTATGAGAGGGTGAGAGCATGGAAGGAGTCAACCCAGGCCCTCCGTTGTAGTGGACTGCCAAGAATTATTGTGCACTAAAAAAATTATAATTTGCGGCCCATATCCCTTCATGGGGTAAAAGGAAGGAAAAAAATTTTTTTTCAATGCTAAGCAAATCTTGGCCATCCACTAAAATGGAGGGCTCGGATAGACTCCTCTCATGCTCTCACGCCCTCATAAAATGACACCTTATATATATATGGAGATTTGGCCATGGCATTTATGGGAAGCAGAAAAGAGTTCGCTTCAGGAAAGTCTTTACGAGTAGAGATGTCATATTTGATAATTCTTCGTTATTGCAACCACAGAAGATGTAATCTATTGTTTGCAATTTAGGTCAAGTGATTAGGCCGGAGGTAGTTCAGTTGTAGTTGAGTAACACAGTTCAGCGTCAGAGAGCTTTCACAGATAGCATTCAGCCACCTCCAATACAGGTTTCTGAAAGAAATAAAGAGGCTGAAACCGTTCAGCAGGTTTATTAGTATTCAGTTGCTGGTGAAAGATAAGAGAAACATGCTTATAAAGAGAGAGAAAAGGACGGATATTATGGGTATTTTTTTATTTTTTTAAAGGGGTTGCATTAAGATCGTTTAATCTTGGCCGTCCGTTGTAATAGACGGTCAAGATTTAATCCTCTCACACTCTCACCCTCTAATAAATATTGTGTCCTCTATATATATTTTAAGGGTGTTTTTTTTATGCGAGGGTGAGAGCTTAGGAGGAGTCAGCCCTGACCCTCCATTGTAATGGACGGCCAAGATTTATTGTGCACTAAAAAAATAAAAATTAACGGCCCATACCACTTCATGGGGCAAAAAGAAGGAATTTTTTTTTTTCAATAGTCAACAAATCATGGCCATCCATTACAATGGGGGGTCAGGATTGACTCCTCTCATGCTATCACCCTCTCATAAAACGACACCCTTTATATACATATATATATATATATATAATTGGAGAATAGACCATGGCATTTTTGGGAAGCAGAAAAGGGTTCACTTCAAGCAATTCCTTACGAGTAGAGATGTCATGTTTGATAAGTCTTCGTTATTGCCAACACAGAAGATGTCATCTATTGTTTGGGATTCAGGTCAAGTGATTAGGCCGGAGGTAGTTCAGTTGCAGTTAAGTAACACAGTTCAACGTTCGAGAGCTTTCACAGATAACATTTAGCCACCTCCAAAACAGATTTCCGAAAGAAATAAAGAGGCTGAAACCGTTCAGCAGGCTGATTAGTATTCAGTTGCTTGGGAAAGACAAAAGAATCAAGCTTACGAAGAGAGAGAAGGGGATGGATATTATGGGTTTTTTTTATTTTATTAAGGGGGTTGCATTAAGATCGTTCAATCTTGGCCTACCATTGTGACGGACGGTCAAGATTTAATCCTCACACACTCTCACCCTCTGATAAAAATTATGCCCTCTATATATAATTAAAGGGTGTTATTTTTATGAGAGGGTGAGAGCTTGAGAGGAGTCAGCCTTGGCCCTCTATTGTAATGGTCCGCCATGATTTATTGTGCACTAGAAAAATAATAATTAACGGCCCATACCCCTTCATGGGGCAAAAAGAAGGAAAAATTTTTTTTTTTTTCAATACTCAACAAATCTTGGCCATCCATTACAATGGAAGGTCTGGATTGACTCCTGTCGTGCTATCACCCTCTCATAAAACGACACACTTTATATATATATATATATGTATGTATGTATATACAAAAGGAGATTAGGCCATGGCATTTATTGGAAGCAGAAAAGGGTTCTCTTCAAGCAATTCCTTACGAGTAGAAATGTCATATTTGATAAGTCTTCGTTATTGCAACCACAGAAGATGTCATCTATTGTTTGCGATTCAGGTCAAGTGAATAGGCCGTAGGTATATCAGTTGTAGTTAAGTAACACAGTTCAGCGTCAGAGAGCTTTCACAGATAGCATTCAGCCACCTCCAATACAGATTTCTGAAAGAAATAAAGAGGCTAAAACCGCTTAGTAGGTTGATTAGTATTCAGTTGCTGGTGAAAGACAAGAGTGACAAGCTTACGATGAGAGAGAAGGGGACGGATATTATGGGTATTTTTTATTTTTTTACAGAGGTTACATTAAGGTCGTTTAATCTTGGCCGTCCATTGCGACAGATGGTCAAAATTTAATTCCCTCACACTCTCAACCTCTCATAAGAATTTTGCCCTATATATATATTTATAGGGTGTTATTCTTTTGGGAGGGTTAAAGCCTGGGAGGAGTCAACCCTGGCCCTCCGTTGTAATGAACGGCCAAGATTTATTGTGCACTAAAAAAAAATAATTTACAGTCCATACCCCTTCATGGGGCAAAAAGAAGGAAATTTTTTTTTCAATACTAAACAAATCTTGGCCACTATTAAAATGGAGGGCTCGGATTGACTCCTCTGATGCTCTCACCCTCTCATAAAACGACACCCTATATATATATATATATGGAGATTAGGCCATGACATTTATAGGAAGCAGAAAAGGGTTCGCTTCAAGCAATTCCTTACGAGTATTGACGTAATGTTTGATAAGCCTTCGTTATTGCAACCACGGAAGATGTCATCTATTGTTTGCAATTCAGGTCAAGTGATTAGGCCGGAGGTAGTTCATTTGTAGTTAAGTAACACGGTTCAGCGTCAGAGAGCTTTCACAGATAGCATTCAGCCACCTCCAATACAGATTTCTGAAAGAAATAAAGAGGCTGAAACCGCTCAGCAGGTTGATTAGCATTCAGTTGCTAGTGAAAGACAAGAGAGACAAGCTTATGAAGAGAGAGAAGGGGACGGATATTATGGGTATTTTTTATTTTTTTAAGGGGGTTTCATTAAGATCGTTTAATCTCGGCCATCCATTATGACCGACGGTCAAGATTTAATCGCCTCACACTCTCACCCTCTCTTAAGAATTGTGCCCCTCTATATATTTATAGGGTATTATTCTTATGAGAGGGTGAGAGCATGGAAGGAGTCAACCCAGGCCCTCCGTTGTAGTGGGCTGCCAAGAATTATTGTGCACTAAAAAAATTATAATTTGCGGCCCATATCCCTTCATGGGATAAAAGGAAGGAAAATTTTCTTTTTCAATGCTTAGCAAATCTTGGCCATCCACTAAAATGGAGGGTTCGGATAGACTCCTCTCATGCTCTCACCCTCTCATAAAACGATACCTTATATATATATGGAGATTTGGCCATGACATTTATGGGAAGCAGAAAAGAGTTCGCTTCAGGAAAGTCCTTACAAGTAGAGATGTCATATTTGATAAGTCTTCGTTATTGCAACCACAGAAGATGTAATCTATTGTTTGCAATTTAGGTCAAGTGATTAGGCCGGAGATAGTTCAGCTGTAGTTGAGTAACACAGTTCAGCGTCAGAGAGCTTTCACAGATAGCATTCAGCCACCTCCAATACAGGTTTCTGAAAGAAATAAAGAGGCTGAAACCGTTCAGCAGGTTTATTAGTATTCAGTTGCTGGTGAAAGATAAGAGAAACATGCTTATAAAGAGAGAGAAGAGGACGGATATTATGGGAATTTTTTTATTTTTTTAAAGGGGCTGCATTAAGATCGTTTAATCTTGGCCGTCCGTTGTAATAGACGGTCAAGATTTAATCCTCTCACACTCTCACCCTCTAATAAATATTGTGTCCTCTATGTATATTTTAAGGGTTTTATTTTTATGAGAGCGTGGGAGCTTAGGAGGAGTTAGCCCTGGCCTTCCATTGTAATGGACGGCCAAGATTTATTGTGCACTAAAAAAATAAAAATTAACGGCCCATACCACTTCATGGGGCAAAAAGAAGGAATTTTTTTTTTCAATAGTCAACAAATCATGGCCATCCATTACCATGGGGGGTCAGGATTGACTCCTCTCATGCTATCACCCTCTCATAAAATGACACCCTTTATATACATATATATATATATATAATTGGAGAATAGACCATGGAATTTATGGGAAGCAGAAAAGGGTTCACTTCAAGCAATTCCTTACGAGTAGAGATGTCATGTTTGATAAGTCTTCGTTATTGCCACCACAGAAGATGTCATGTATTGTTTGGGATTCAGGTCAAGTGATTAGGCCGGAGGTAGTTCAGTGGCAGTTAAGTAACACAGTTCAACGTTTGAGAGCTTTCACAGATAACATTTAGCCACCTCCAAAACAGATTTCCGAAAGAAATAAAGAGGCTGAAACCGTTCAGCAGGCTGATTAGTATTCAGTTGCTTGTGAAAGACAAGAGAATCAAGCTTACGAAGAGAGAGAAGGGGATGGATGTTATGGGTTTTTTTTATTTTATTAAGGAGGTTGCATTAAGATCGTTCAATCTTGGCCTTCCACTGTGACGGACGGTCAAGATTTAATCCTCACACACTCTCACCCTCTAATAAAAATTATGCCCTCTATATATAATTAAAGGGTGTTATTTTTATGAGAGGGTGAGAGCTTGAGAGGAGTCAGCCTTAGCCCTCTATTGCAATGGTCCGCCATGATTTATTATGCACTAGAAAAATAATAATTAACGGCCTATACCCGTTCATGGGCAAAAAGAAGGAAATTTTTTTTTTTCAATACTCAACAAATCTTGGCCATCCATTACAATGGAAGGTCAGGATTGACTCCTCTCGTGCTATCACCCTTTCATAAAACAACACACTTTATATATATATATATATATATATATATATATATATATACATATATATATATATATATATATATGTATGTATGTATATATAAATGGAGATAGGCCATGGCATTTATTAGTAGCAGAAAAAGGGTTCTCTTCAAGCAATTCCTTACGAGTAGAGATGTCATGTTTGATAAGTCTTCGTTATTGCAACCACAGAAGATTTCATCTATTGTTTGCGATTCAGGTCAAGTGAATAGGCCGTAGGCATTTCAGTTGTAGTTAAGTGAGACAGTTCAGCGTCAGAGAGCCTTCACAGCTGGCATTTAGCCACCTCCAATACAGATTTCTGAAAGAAATAAAGAGGCTTAAACCGCTCAGTAGGTTGATTATTATTCAGTTGCTAGTGAAAGACAAGAGTGACAAGCTTATGATGAGAGAGAACGGGACGGATATTATGGGTATTTTTTATTTTTTTAAAGGGGTTACATTAAGGTCGTTTAATCTTGGCCGTCCATTGCGACAGATGGTCAAAATTTAATCCCCTCACACTCTCAACCTCTCATAAGAATTATGCCCTCTATATATATTTATAGGGTGTTATTCTTTTGAGAGGATGAAAGCATGGGAGGAGTCAACCCTGGCCCTCCGTTGTAATAAATGGCAAAGATTTATTGTGCACTTAAAAAAAAAATAATTTACAGTCCATACCCCTTCATGGGGCAAAAAGAAGGAAATTTTTTTTTCAATACTAAACAAATCTTGGCCACCATTAAAATGGAGGGCTCGGATTGACTCCTCTGATGCTCTCACCCTCTCATAAAACGACACCCTATATATGTATATATATATATATATATATATATATATATATATGGAGATTAGGCCAAGACATTTATAGGAAGCAGAAAAGGGTTTGCTTCAAGCAATTCCTTACGAGTATAGACGTAATGTTTGATAAGCCTTCGTTATTGCAACCACGGAAGATGTCATCTGTTGTTTGCGATTCAGGTCAAGTGATTAGGCCGGAGGTAGTTCATTTGTAGTTAAGTAACACAGTTCAGCGTCAGAGAGCTTTCACAGGTAGCATTCAGCCACCTCCAATACAGATTTCTGAAAGAAATAAAGAGGCTGAAACCACTCAGCAGGTTGATTAGCATTCAGTTGCTAGTGAAAGACAAGAGAGACAAGCTTATGAAGAGAGAGAAAGGGACGGATATTATGGGAATTTTTTTTTTAAGGGGGTTATATTAAGATCGTTTAATCTTGGCCGTCCATAGTGAGATAT